>OY751404.1:4800000-6000000 GCA_963565295.1 Epirrhoe alternata | reverse complement strand
GGTTAGATTGAAGGTTGTGTTTTAGTTATCTCGTTTTAGTTAAGAAAAAGACATTTTAAGAAATATCTTTGATACTGTCTGACACGGGAACACGTGCATCATTGTACTGATATACCTACATTTGTATTCATTTTGACGTCATGAGAATAACGGGAAAATAAAACAAAAAAATATTGTTTTACACAATGCCTTTAAACAAAAACTTTGGGTGGGATTATATAGCGTTAATTGTTTTGTAACTTGAAGAGTTTCGCTTGCGGGTTTTAGAATAAAGATTGAAATAAAACGCTAGACTTTAGATTCGAAAGAGACCTCGTTTAGAATAGTGTAAAAAATAATTTTATGAACATAAACACCAAATTAATCATAAATAATAATAAAAATACATGTAAGCTATAATTTAGCCGGAGATTTAGAATAAATTGCGCGATGCAAAAAAAAAATGAAGCTATTTTTGCTTCAATTATGAGAAGCCAATCCAGTCCAAACTACCATTTTTATGATAAAATTATGATTGTTAAAAGCTAAGCATTGCGTTCACGTTTTGTCACTAAACCTATCTAATAATGTTATTGTATATTCTAATATACAAATACTTGGAGAGTTATTTCGGCTTACAGAGCTGTGTGTAATCGAAACGTCCAATTTCAGAGAGTAAAACATGAATGGGTGACCGCAATGTATTTTATTATACAAACAGAGCGTAAACAGATAATTTTCGATCATTTTCCCAAAAGGGGGGGCTTGGAAGCAATTATTTTACAATAAGTAATTAATTCGACATAGGCTGACGTCCGAATAGCGTAAATAGCAGACATTAGTAAATATATAGCTTTATTACATACCGATGTAGTTCCTTTAACCATGAATAGTTAATTTACTTACGGGTGCATTATTTACTAAAGCAAATTATAAATATTTTACATATTTACACGTTTATCGTCATTTTATAACGCGGACTGTAATATAAGTCATCGTTTAGTTAGGATATTGAGTTTTAATAGGCTAGTTGTATTGAAATATCGTGGCGTTCTGTTACTGGTAAAAACTTGAGACTTTTTGAATATAAAAGCAATAATCATAATGTTGTAGATACAGCCAGTATTAGCAGTGAGACTAGCACTTTAAGATTTATCTATGAGCTGCAATTGTTTAAATGATCGGATAACAGAACGTTGACGTATTGGACATCAAGTGCAAAGCATATAATAGGTTTATCATTAATATAAATGTAATATATGTAATTAAATAATTATACTTCGGCGTAAATATTAACTAACCTTCCCTAACTTGTTATTTATTATTTAGTCTTTAAATATAATAATATCGCCTTTTAATATTTTTACTCGAGTTTTCATCTCATCAATGAAAATCATCTATTGAAGCTATTATTTGAAAGAGATCGTATACGGAATTTTGCTGTCTTTCGGATTTGTACTGTAAAAATAATGTAAAAGTTACCGAAAAACATTAAAATTACGAGAACTGCTATAACATTGCATGAGGGATGTCATTTTGAGTAATTTGCGATTCGAGCGACTAATAGATGATAAGCATGACCACTGCACCGTAGTCTCGCTTCCCACTCGGCCGAGACACTGGAATGCCTTTGGTAACCTTTGAAAATGTTCCCTCAAGTTAGCTGTTGTTTCGAATCAGGCTAATAAAAAATACATCGAAACTTTTCTTCATGATCGATATATTTTTATCGACACTTAGGACATCACTAGCAGTATTGTTTATTTAAAATTGTTATTTATTTTGTAAAAAGAACAGCTAACTTGACTCACAAACTGTACCTAGAACATTTTTAATGAATTTAATGCAGGATATAAATAATTAACAAGTTGATTGCTTTATTTTTAATCTAAATTAGTATTTTAAGAATGCTATGTATTGTTGGTTTATGATATTTAATGGCGAATTAACGAGTTAATTGTGGTATTCAAAGTGACTGAAAATATAGGTTTACCTACCTACTTAATAATTGATAAAAAAATCGTCATGTTTTTACATGTTTTAGTAAATGAGGTTAAATTTTCAACTAAAATAGGGTTACTTAAATTGTGTTAAATCTCGCAATACCCGTTTTTTTACTAAAAAAATGGCAATAAGCATTTGATCGGCCTTATGAAAAACGTTCACTATAGCAATAATAACATTTTCATTGAATATTATAATCCAACAAAAAACTAAAATTTAATAAAATTCTTTCTTCACTTTCTTATGCATATCACGCGAACAATTAGTTCTGATTGTAAAAAATAGTCAATTAGAAAGTTTCGACATATCTTCCGTTTGGGCAACTGCTTGGTCCATATGGTCCTAAGCATGTAATTTGGGTAAAACTATGTCTTACAAATTACTTACTAAAAGTTGGCAATAATTACTTAAAGTTAGTGTTGTGATGTTCACTGTTACTAAATTAATGTGTAGTTCTTTATTTGTTTACGCAAAAGACCGAAACACTGACGTAATGTGGTGTTTCTACAAAATTAATACTTGTTTATTGTTTTTGAAACGTGGTAACTATGGGTAGAATTAGTCAATACCTATTAAAACTAAGCATTAAGACGTAATTTTTTCTTTGGTGTACTGTGAACGCAGGAAAATGTTTTTCGGTTGTCAAACTGTTATTGACAGTCGAAAGACAATAATGTTTTTGTCAACATAAAAATAACCTTTTTATAATAAAAAATACGTTACCTATCAAATTAATTGTGATTGTGTAGGTACCAAATTAAGTCTGTTTTTATGGTCTATAAACTCTTAATTTATCGACTTATTTAGTACTAATTAGCTATATCTGTTTATTTTTAAAGCTAAGTAATAGTTTTGCCCAAAACCCCTTGCACCTTTGTTCACTAATCAGCTGAAAGCTTGTTGCGTTACTAAAATTGGCCTAGAATTGAGTGCTGCTCAAAATCCTCTTCCAAAAATGTAGGAAAAATGAAGTTCTCTATAAATCTTAATATGCGCGCGCTAAAGAAATTTTTATACTGCATTTTCCGCAGTGCGCGATTACGAAATTGTAAAATTTACTTAAATAAGTTTAATTGGATTTAAGTGATTGTATTAGTTATATTTTTTTATATGTATTTTAAGTAGATTTATAAAGAACTTTCTTTTTCTTTGTAAACACTTTGTGGCCCGTCAGTCCTTTCTCATGTAAACGATGGTACAACGTAAAAGGTCCTCGTTCATCAAACCAGACCGTACTACAAACATTTACTACTTAATTAATGTATCTGGGTTAGGATTATGAAACACAGTTTATTTAAAAATATTGCCATCACAGCTACTTCGATGTATAAAAGTGGTAGCAATATTTATAGGATCACTAAAAGTTAAGTAGGTAACTACTTAAACGCCGTTAAAATTTTAACAGCAGTACATAAATTAAGTAGAATAGTTGGTTGTGTTTGCAGTGCGGCCTGGATTGTTGGACGTTGACCTTTAATTATAATTATAAATAATTATAAACTGGCGGTTTGGTACATAGCTGACAATAAGCAGTATTACGGTGTCCAAAGCTTCAAACCTAAGGTGAAACATTTTGGAAATATTAAAGTGCCATAATTATAGAAGATATTGTTATAAATGTGTTGTTTTATTTATAACCTTACAACTATAAACATAAGCCTTACTAGGTGATATTCAGCGTCAGGAGGCAACTTAATATCACTCAACGGGACGCTGTTGAGTCAGGGACATCTCGGACATTGAAATTATTGAAAACATCCTCTCAGCCTATGACTTATCCGGGAAAGATAATATTTTCCTTCACCGTTTAAAATTGATTTTCCGCAGTCGAAACGTGGGTTTTGGGACCTACTTCAACTAAAATCTAAATAGTTAATCTTCCTAAGGGAGCCAATCTGACAAAGTTGGACTCGTCAAAGTAAGTACCTCCTATAATCTTACTGATGATAATTTCATTATGGGATAAGCTTCGTCAATCAATAAATAAAAACATATATATTTTAATCATCTATTTATTTTAGTTGTAACAGACAAAATGCATACTTCTGTACTACTCACTATGAACACATAATCATACCTAAGTACGACAATTTAGCTTGTGCTTTTTTAAAATTCAAGAAAATCAATAATATAGACTTTTGCGTCCCAAAATGTACAACCATGAAGACTCGCCGATCCGTGAGGATGCTCTAACGGAGCTAATGGGCAATCGACGTTTTTGTATGTGGGATAATTTTACGGGTTTTATTATGATAATATTTTTATGAAAAACAAAGGACAATGCCCATTTTTGTATGGAGGGCCGAGGTCAAATGTCTTTTATTTATTTTCTCGTTACAAATAAAAATTATGAAAAATTTCACCCGTTTTTCAAATAGATTTTTAGTACAAAATATATGGGGAAAGTTTTTGACGATTTCTGACATTTCTAGTATTCAAACCTTAAATGGGCCCCTAGTCTTTTGATTCCTACATAAAACAGAATCGATTGGCATACTTTTTTTGCACAAACTAATACTATTGATTAAAATTGCGGCGACGGTGGAGACGAACTTGACTCTTACTCTCCACATTGGGCAACATTAGCTTACAATAGAGTTGAGTGGAAGAAAGAAAGGGAAGCCTTTGCAATGCAGTGGGACATCACGGGCTCGTAATAATAATTGTCAAAAAGGCCTCTGTGTGTTGGCCTCGGCCTCATGCATGCCTGTCAAAGGTCCGGGACTCCATAGTCCCGAGATGTTGAACACAAACAAAATAATAATGCTGTACATTTTTGACACAGCATAATATACCTGTGCCGCAACGTGGTACGGGTTATGGGCAATGTCCTTTTAGTCTTAGGTTCAAAAACTCTCAGTTGCAACATTACCAGCCAAAAAAAACATTCTCACAAACTTTTACACGATATTATTATTATTAGTATATACGTTCTAACACGTTTAATAGCACTCAAAAATATTTACTTTAATTTACATGATTGTGACACATAAGTTTCTTATTAATACAATCGAATTAAATGTGTGTATGTGTGTCTATGGCATATTATCTAACACAAAGTGATGAAACAATTTTGAGTTAGTTTTTTTAAGCTGAATTGATCGTGTTTTAGCATCACGAAAATCTGTTCAACCGTTAAATGTCTCTTAAATAACTGTATATAGAATTAATAGCCAATTATCACTAAAGATATCTTGTGAAGATCCATCTCCAGTAAGTTTTATATGTCAATTCATATTATATACTAAATACATGCAATACACAAATATTCATGAGATTATCTGTTCAAAATATATATTTATATTCCTTCACCATATATCACAGTTCGTTTTTTCATACCATACCTTAAAAATAAAATGGCGTTAATACGGTTGCCCTAAACTTAACTTAAACTTCGTTAAAATTAATTTTAAGTTAATAATTTTTAAGTTTCATTTCATTTTGCAATTTATTTCTCTGTCAATGTCAATTTAGAAATGTGATTCTTTTAATTTAGTCAACATCAATACGTTGACAAAAATTATTTAACTTTAAATTAATTGGTTTTCTTTAGTACAACATAAGAACGTATAATTTTAACGAGTTTTTAGTAAACAACCAAATTACCGCTACCGCTAACAAAATAATTAACTTATAAATGACTTGTCACTGTCAAAACTCTGATCCTGTCGATATCTTTTTTTAACACAATTACCATAGCTAACTTTTTGTTGTGTTTTTTGTCGTTATTTGTGTTAAAAATGTTGATAACCATGATAGTTTTAAAAGTTATTCTGTCAATATCTTGAACTGTCAATCGTTACTGATTTTATTTTGCAGATAATAGATTCATACTTTTACATAAAGTTATATAAGTTTTAGATTGCGACGGTAAAAATATTTTCAGTTAACTTTTTTTTTACCTTAATATAGTTAAAGCTAGGTTAATATATACAGCACTTAAGTAATAATAAACTAAATATCATCGAAGCATTTACTAAAAATATTTTCGTTATTTAGTATTTTTTTTCTTATTTGATTTTATTTTCAAACCCATAACATTCTATCCTTTAAACCTCAAAGGTCAAGGTCAGGGTCACTTCACTTCTTGGTTTGAGGTCAGGGTCGAAGGTCAAACGATAGTGAATGTTTAGTAATTATACTGATAGTACCTATGCTTTGTTTTACGGCTGACTAATCAAAAAGGAGAGGTCAGAGGTCAATTTTTATGTTCACTTAAGACGCCGGCATAGAACTTATTAAAACGAATGTTAATTAATCAATCTTTCAATTAATGCTTGAATTAAACTCAAGGTAAGGTCAATAGTAACAATTATGGTTACTATTGACCTTACCTTGAGTTTAATAGCCATTTTTTATGTAATTTTTTTATAAATGGTTGAAAAGGTCAAGGTCACAATGTAACACATGCCTTTCTAATCGAAGATTTAATCACAAACGTGACCCTTCCCAGAAAACTATAAGGTCGAGTTCTATGTCAGGGTCACAAGGTCACCCTAGCCCTTTCTTTCCAATGATTTCATCACAAACGTGACCGAGGTCAAGTCTAGGTCACCTAAGTAGCCCTTTCTAGGTATCGATAATTTCATCACAAACATGACCCTTTCCATCACCATGCCAGTCCCTCTCAAAATGGTCAAAGCCGAGGTCAAGGTCAGGGTCACAAGGTCACCCTAGGAGCCCTTTCTAGGGACCTGTGTTTGACCTTAGTAGGTAGCCCTTTCCAATGATTTAATCACAAACATGACCCCTACCACTCCTCTCAAAAAGGTGAAGGTCGAGGTCAAGGTCAAATCCAGCCGTTATAGGATATGACAGCAGCGGCAGTAGCGAGGCCGAGCGGCGCCGCCGGCGGGCGGAGTCACGGGAGCGAAGTATGCGTGCACCTTTATGTTTGGTAGGTGGTTCTGTTGGACAAAAGTAAGAGTATGAGTCAGTGGCCAACTCCGGAGTTTTTAGGCCGCCTCCAAAGCACAGAAGCGCTCAGTTGATAATACCACTGCCGGTCACAAAAAAAGTGACACTCCGGGAGTGCCGACAGAAGTGAAAACTTGAACAGATACAGCTAATACAGAGGTGTCGGTAACGGTAACTAGATGGCGCTGGCGCATTACCAACCGACGCGATTTGAATCCTAGATCTCGCAAGTAACATTATTCTTGGCAATTAGCCTATATAGAACTATCCGACATTAACTGTCGGCCGTAAGGCCAGCCAGGTACGTGGGCCAGATGGGCCGACCTGGTGAGGTTAGTAGGCATGAATTGGGGGAATACCAGCTACCACATGTTGTGCCGACCCCACATAATGGGGGAAAAAGGCAGGTAGATGATGGTCTACCAACATACCCTGAGCTTCCTGATAGCGTTTCTGGAGACCATCTGACAGTCATACAGTTCTATCAGCTGCAGATTGTGACACGATATAAGATGTTCCAACGCGCCATCCGTCACCAGTGGACAGTTGTCTAGTCCTGTAACATAGCATTGTAGACATTTAGACTGCATTACATCGCAATATAACTTTTGAAAAAATATTAGAGCAGAGATAAGAGTACAAAAACAAGACTTTATTGCGACTCTAAAGACCTTTACTAATAAACTTGTAATAAAGTTATGTCATGCAGAAACTAAGTATGGTTATTTATAGGTTAAACCTATCATAACTTTATGCAACGTTTATTAGTAATAGGATAAATGTTTTTGATACACACATGATACACACCAAAAGTCAATCATTTAATGGGTTAGAGTGCTACAAACTTATCTGAACCGGTGGCCAAAAGAGGAACTAACTAATTTTAGTCCAAACACCAAATCTCACCAAATGCGAAAACAGCGCCCCCCTCAGCGGTTCAGATAAGCTTGTAACACTGTACTCTGAACTGATTAATATGAGTCGAGACATGAATAGTTTACTACTAATCAACTAAGAGTTCCATTGACCAGCTCCTGATTCCATCATCAGATCAGCTCACTGACGACCTCTGTGGCGCAGTGGGTCAGCCCGCTTGGGACGCCGAAGGTTGCGGGTTCGATCCCCGCCGCGGTATAAATGTTTGTATGATCTGCAAATATTTATCTCGGGTCTTGGTGTTACTACATACATGTATATGTATGTATTTACAAACAAAAAGTATATAAGTAGTATATCAGTTATCTGGTTCCCATAGTACAAGCTTTGCTTAGTTTGGGGCTAGATGATGCTGTGTGAAATGTCCAGCATTATTTATTACTAGCTGTGCTCCCGCGGTGTAACCCGCGGTCCCCCGGGATTTTTCCGGGATAATAGTAGCCTATGTCCTTCCTTGGGATACAACCTTTATCCATGCCAATTTTTAGCCTAATCTGCTCAGTGGTTTGGGCGAGAAAAGGTAACAAACAGACAGACAGAGTTACTTTCACATTTATAATATTAAGTATGGATTTATTTATTAACTGTCACTGAGGACTCATATTACTGTCAAAATTAAGATCAATCAGAGAACTAGCAAGATTTGAACCGGACAAAATCAAACATGGCAAGTTTAAAAGCTTGTGAGACACTCGTGTACTACTCGCGCTTGGCCGATACTTACCTAATACAGTAAGATGTTCGGCTGCGCAAGGTGACATAGAGAGCTGTCTAATTCCATAGTCCGTTATAAGCTCGCAGTGTGATAGCGTCTGAAAACATATATATAATTAGGCATTTACATCTACACTTATATAATAAACATCAAGAAATGAAAAGTCTTATCAAAATTTGGGATTCCGACGGGATTCAAACCCGCATCGATCAGACGATCCTCCTAAAGCCGGAGTGCCTTACCGCTCGGCCACAGAAACCTAGTTGTCGGCATCCAAATTAAAAATTATAGATTTAGCTAAAGTGACATCTCTTAGTCATTTGATTCAGAATGTAACTTCGGACAACGAGTATGAGTTCACTAGCTTCGTCATGTTATGTTATTTTCAATTATTTACTATTAGTACGGCATAATAAGACCATACCTACCTAATAATTTCATTTATAAAAGAAAAAACAATTCAAACTCAAAATCCAGCAATCTACGTCAAACGCACCCAGAACATACGCAAACAGTACTCTTCAAACGCTGTTTTCTCCGGATATAATGTTTTTTTCGGAAAATCCATTTGGATTTGGTTGTGTTGGGATGCTGTACCTACCCCTTTCGGCTTCGGTAGACGTCTTTTTACACCCTGTATACTCACCAATTTTTCCAATCGAGGGCATCCCATAGCGAGGTGGACTAGAGTTGTGTCTGTGATTAAAACACATTCTTCTAGGTCCATTCTCTCGAGCAATCTGCAACTCTGCAACAATAGTTTAAATATATTTTTTGACCCTTTAAAACCCATTTTTACTACTGAAAATAGGTGGTGATGATGATGATCACGTCGGGTTACACCAGTTTGGGTATTTCCCCCAATCCATGGCAAAGAGTACTACCCTTGCTAAGGTCGACACCAACCGGTCCACATACCTTGGGCCTTTCAGCCGACAGATAATGTCGGATAGTTCTATATATGTTAATTGTGCTTCAAAACTTAGTAAGCGCGTTCTAGAATTCAAATCGCGTCGGTTGATAGCGCGCTAGCGCCATCTAGCGATGAAGCGGTGAGGCTCTGCAGTAGCTAGGTTGGCTACTCTGTTACGATGCCCTTGTAGTTCAGGCGATCGCGGTTAGAGGTCGCCACAATTCTTTTTATGGCTTTTATCATTTTTAGAATCCCCTTTTTTGTTACGTTTACACTCTTTTAAATTCACTATTTTGGCATCTATAGACACTTTTAGGCTCAATGCACATAGAATTGGCAAGCGACGCGTCAATTAGTTTTAAAGCGCACCATTATAAACCTTATGAACAATGGCACAAGATATAGAAACGCTTGCAGAATGAACCGCACGAAAGCGCTCGAGCCAGCGCGGCCCGCTAGATGGCTTCGCGAGACCTCATTCATTTTAAGTTTTAGACAGTCGTTTTATGATACTTTTAAACACTTTCCGATAACTTTTTTATGGCACTATTACCCCTTTTTTAACACTTTTAAACACCCCCATTTTCACACAATTTTGACACTTTCCTCTTACCCTAGCCAACGCCTGGAAGCCGATGTCAGTGAGCATGGCGCACTGCGCCAGCTGCAGCGTCTGCAGGTCGCCGGCGCGCGCCGCCAGCGCCAGCAGCGCCGCGTCCGTCAGGCGCGCGCAGCCCGAGAGGCACAGGCGGCGCAGGCCTCCGCCCAGACGGGTTATCGACTCGTCTGTTATCGCCTGGAAGTTACATTACATCTTCGATAGATGATTTACGCGTCAAGAGAGCCTAATTAATGTTATAAACTTGTAACCAGGGACTGAGGTTATGGCTCAACGTATCAGTCGATTTGACGACCTCTGTGGAGCAGTGGGTGAAAGCCCGCTTGAGACGCAGAAGGTTGCGGGTTCGATCCCCGCCGCGGGACAGATGTTTGTTGATCTGCAAATATTTATCTCTGGTCTGGGTGCATCTATGTATGTATTCAATTTCAATTTCAATTTCATTTATTAATTCAGACAAAAAAATCCATAAATTGTTAGTTACATTACAAACAAAATAAAATAAAATAAGTGAGTTAGTACATAGTACCTACAGATAAAAATATAACATAATATAAACTTAGCCTAATCTATCCAACTCCTACATGAAGGAGCATCCAGTGGTGGTTTATTGGACAATCTAGTCTGTTGGACAATACGTTGAGGATACTGTTAGGGCTGGCTTGCACTCTGTTGCGTATAGAAGCGCATCTTTTTCTAATGATAGCATGAAAGCCGTCCACCCTCTCTTCGGCAAACATACCAGATGCGCTACAAAAACGTGGCCGCCCCAACAGCACAGTTATATTGAACTCGCAGGGCACTATATGCTCTCTGCGTATATCTAGTCCACAGGTTGCATGTATAAAAGGACTGGCAATATGCTTTGAAAAGCGTCAACTTAACCTCTTTAGTGCACATTGCAAACCTTCGAGCCAGCATATTGACGCGAACACACAGTGCCCTACGCTCTCTTTCCAGATCTAGATCGTCACTCATGTTTTCCGTGACCCAATGACCCAGGTACTTGAACTTTGATGTTGTGTTCAAAGCATTGCCGTTGATTGTCACATGCGGTACGAGATTATATGTTTTGTTACCCGACTTAAACACCATCAACTCACACTTTTTATCATTATACCTAAGTCCATGGGCCTCAGCAAACACTTCACAAATTTTTACCAGCTTTCTCAAAGCGCTGATCGTGGGGCTCAACAGCACCATATCATCCGCATAACTGAAATTATTGACACAAAGACCTTCAATGTGACAGCCAACTTTGGTGCTGTTAAGTTCCACGATCAGGCTATTTACATAAAAATTGAAAAGCCTAGGCGAAGTCAGACCCCCCTGTCTCACACCACAATCCAGACGGTAAGGCTCCGAATAACCACCCGCCCAGCGTACACGATTAACCTGATTGTCATACCAAAACCCAAACATACTTATAATTTCCAGTGGTAAGTCAGTATCGCGTCGCAACTTTTGCCACAATATGTCGTAGGCCACCAAATCAAACGCTTTCGATAGGTCTAAGTAGCAGGCATATACTGGCGTCTTTCTCTTTGTGTAATACTGGACGGTCTGCTTGAGGCATAGTACAGCGCTTTCAGTGGAAAGTCCAGGTTTGAATCCAAACTGAGCATCATCTAGCTGTAAATGTTTATTCAAATGCTGATCAAGCAGGCCATCCAACACCTTCGCTATGATTGTAGCGAGAGAGATGGGTCTATAGTTGCCTGGATCCGACACATCACCTGTTTTATTCTTAACAATTGGAATGACAATCGTCTTCATTAAATTATCTGGAAGGTAAGAGTGAGACAAGCACAAACTAAAAAACATCGCTAGTATTCTAGGTATATGTACTCCCCCGTACCTCAAATGCTCAATGCTAAGGTTGTCGTGGCCCGGGGATTTTCCCTTTTTCATATTTCTAATTATTAGAGCCACATCCTTGGCGCTAAAACGAATGGGCTCACTCGAGCCACGCCCCTCAGGATCAAGCATACCAGTCTTAGGTGAGATACCTAACGGTGACTCTACTTTAAAGTGGTTTTTAAATAAATTAGCTATGTCAGTAGGCTTACTCAAACCATTCACATTTAGTGGGACGCTTTGCTTCGGATTTAATTTATTGGTATTTTTCCAAAATTGGCAAAAATTTTTGTCTGAGCGGTTTGATGCTATTATGTCCATTTTAATCTTTTGCTCATTTAACTGACACCATCACCACGTATTTACAAACAAAAAGTATATAAAGTTGTATATCAGTTATCTGGTTCCCGTAGTACAAGCTTTGCTTAGTTTGGGGTTATGCTGTGAAATGTCCAGCATTATTATTATTATAAAGTTTCGATATAACTATCCATATTAATTTAGTGTTATAAATGTGAAACTCTGTCTGTTTATTACCTTATCACGCCCAAACTGCTCAGATTAAGCTGAAATTCGGCATGGACAACTTTTTTTTGTAAAAAATCACAAGGGGGCGTGAAAATAAGGGTTGCAAGTTTGTAAGGGGAAAAATTAAGCAATGCTGGACGCGGTCATAGAGATGATGGGTGACTTTTTGCACTACCGATTCTTTTTTTTTTTTTTTAATTTTGCATGATAAATGATTTTAATATTAATAATAAACATGTAACATTCCCACTGATCAATACATCCGAAGTTATGATTTTTTTGATATTAAAATTCTCTTTCCTTGGCTTTGATTAGAACGCCATCTATAACGCCGAGGTTAAAACATCATTTTGAGTTTGAAAAATTAATGGAGATTTTTGCTTAAAGTTTTCGATTCTTTCTTTTTATAGGTGTTCAAGTACCTACTTATGTTATTTTGCTCGAAGTCGCGGGTACCAACTAGTACTAACATACAAAAAACTTTAATTTATTCTATTGTACTAGCTATTATTAACTTACATCACATCCCTGTAGGTTCAGCACAGCTAGGTCGGGGCAGTGTGTCGCGAGGCATATAACCGCTCTGTCATTCACGTTTTTGCATCCTGCAATATTATACACCGCTCTTTTGTTACTAAAAAGAGGTAGTACTAACCTCGCTAAGGTCGACACCATCTGGTCCACATACCTTAGGGCCTTTCAGCCAACAGTTAGTGTCGGATAGTTCTATATAGCATAAGAATGTTGCTTGCGTGTTCTAGAATTGATATCGCGGCAGTTGGTAGCGCGCCAGCGCCATCTAGCGGTGAAGCTCTGAAGTAGCTAGGTAGCTGTAATTGGCAAATCTATTACGATGCCTTTGTAGTTCAGGCGCTCGTAGTTAGAGGTCGCCACACAAAGCATATAATTATAATATTATTCATCTACTCTAAGTTTCAATCTGGACAAACATACAACACATACCTTCAGATTTATATAATAAGTTAAAGAACATACCTTTGCATATAAAACTCTTCAGTTTAGGACAGCCCCTGGCCAATGCTTCGACGCCATTTTCCGTTATCGACTGACACCACGACAGATTCACGTGTGTAAGAGACTGGAAACAACAGAAGGATGGGTGACCGCTGGGATCACTTAGAATAGTCTTATAACTATGTGATTGTACTCCTATTCCTTCGCGACCAATACTAGAACCAGGGGAACGCACGGTTTGGGGGCTAGCGTACTTTTAAGTGATCCATCTGTGCTCTTCTTTGCTTCAGAGGGTATGCTTAAAGCCGGTTTCAGACTACGCTATAATATAATAGCTTATACCAGGATACCATACAAGTGTATGAGGCGAGTGTGTATGGGACAGCTGGAAGGGGAAGGCCTAGGCGAACCTTCTTGGATTCAAATTGGCGACATTTTGGGGAAGGGCCAGGTCAATACCCAAAACCGACGAGCATGTATGAAGAATGTAATGAGAGTGAATGAGGCGAAAGTTGTGTGTCAGGATCGTAGCGAGTGGAGATCCGTGCTCTCTGCCTACCCTACAGGGAAAGAGGCGTGATTTTTTGTATGTATGTATGTACCATACATTTATTATGGACACGTTCACACTTCACCCTAAGCACAATGTAACTGCAAATAAATTGATTTGATTTTGATTCACTGTACAATACAGGGTGTAAAAAGACAACTACCGAAAACTGAGGTGTTGCAATCAGACCATGATTCTAAACATATTTAGCGAAAAAAAAAACGCGATATTTTTTTTTACTTAGCTTAGTCACTTTATTTTATTTTCGGTTATTTACTACTATTACAACATAATAAAATCATACCTACCTAATAATTTCATTTATAAAAGAAAGAAACAGTTAAAACTCAAAATCCAGCAATCTATGTAAAACAACGCGCCCAGAACATACACAAACAGTAATCTTCAAACGCTGTTTTCTCTGGATATAATGATTTTTTCGGAAAATCCTTTTGGATTTGGTTGTGTGTTGGGATGCTGTACCTACCCCTTTCGGCTTCGGTAGACGTCTTTTTACACCCTGTATATTATTGGCTTACAATAATGTATGGTGCGGATATTGTTGAGCTATGAACTATATGCTATAAGCTAGGGTCTTTCATTTTAAACTAACTTAATTCTGGAATTGGGTTCAACAAATAAAAACTAAACAAGTTAGTAAAGCGTTAACAGGGTCACGACTGTATCCCCAAGGCGCGGTAGACATTCTCTCAGATCTTTTCTTCTTCTCTTTTCTAATCAGTTAGGCACTGACTCAAAATAAACTTACCGGACACCCATCCGATAACGCCTTCAACGATATGTCCGTGATACTGGGACAAGAATCCAAGTTTATCCTGGAATATTAAAAATAATTAGACAATACTACAATACATAACAATTATTTAATTATAGATACTGCGCGCGGCGTCGCTCGAATCTTATTGAATCCATACCTCTACACTAATATTATAAAGAGGAAAGATTTGTTTGTTTGAATTGAATAGGCTCCGAAACTACTGGACCGATTTGAAAAATTCTTTCACTATTAGAATCCTGCATTATCCCCGATGAACATAGGATATATTTTATCCCGGGAAAGTGAAGTTTTCCCGAGGGAACGCGGGTAACACCGCGACGGACAGCTAGTAATTTATACCTTTGTAATTTACTGCATCTTCTACCAAGAGCTTGACAAGTCTGGTCAGTTATTTTCTTGCATTTGTTCAAATTCAAATCTTCGATGTTGGGGCATGACTGAAAATAATTCAAAAAGATACATTAGACTACATACATATATAAAATCATGCGTCTATCTTTTAGGGGTAGGTAGAGATGTATAGTTTAAAGTTGAATAACTATCAATTTGAAGATTTTATTCTTAAAAGTTTAGGAAACAAAACCTACAAATCTTGTCAAATTATATACCTAAATCTTCCTCAATCTCTCTATCTATTGGTGAAAACAGAATAAGAATATGTTGAGTCATTTTTGAGTTTATCGCCAACAGACAGACACCGCGGGGGACTTTGTTTTACAGTAAATAATAAATAAATAAAATAACCATTTATACAATAAAATACCATTTTTATACGAGTATACAGGTCGGGACGCCCTGTATAGATACCTTACAGACTAACATACCTAAAAATATACAATAAGTGTATATATACATTTTACAATTGTTTATCAATGTCAATTATTTCGGTTTTTTTTAATAAAAAATTACTTTTTCTAATACGCTTTTGCCCAGCAGTGGGATCCAAGGGGTCACCAAGCATCATATCAATCTCACCTGTGCTAATGTCTTCATGGAACCATCTCCGATACTCTCACAGCCCCTCAACGAGAGCTGACGGAGGAAACCACCACATCTGTGAGACAGGTTCTCGATGACTGGGCCCTAAAAAACACATTTATTACAATAAGTTAAAAATATACTGAACGAAATACAGAAAAGTCGATATCTTATTTGGTTTTAGTCTTGTTCGTGAAATCATCAATCTTCTTCAACTGTATAGCGCTACAAACATATCTGGACCGGTGGCCAAAAGAGGAACTAACGACGCCATTTTGAAATGTCAATCTGTCTGCCTTTCGTTTCCAGTTGCCATATCCCCCATTGCTTGTTTGCTCGGTGTGTTTTTTTTCTTCATTTGGTGCTTTGTGGGTGCTTTGGTCCCTTGCTTACCCACTTCAGTGAAATGTTTTTTTTGGCAACACCAAAAGACATAGACATTTACTTTCTCTATGCCAAATGCGATAGCAGAGGCTCACTCACCGGAACAGATACCCTTGTGGGACTATACATATCAGTACTTATAATTCTGCCAATGTCAAGTTTAGCTCAGTTTATTTATTTATTTAGTTGTTTAGAGCATGGCTACCTATCTGTAAAGTAAGTTCATATAAGTCAGTGGCCACCTCTGGTGACGGAGTTTTTAGGCCGCCTTAAGGCCTCCGTCATGGCTTAACGACTTTTTACCGGGACCGACAATTTAACGTGCCCTCCGAAGCACGGAAGCGCTCAGATGAAAATGACACTGGCGGTCACCCATCCACTAGAGTGACAGATGTAAAATACGCTAGTGATAACCTATCAGCGGCGATAGCTAGGTTAGTAAACTGCAGTGTAGAATCCGGTACATACCCAGATAGACTTAAAGAAGGATGCATTAGACCGATTTTTAAAAAAGGAAAGCGAGATGACTATTCTAACTATCGCCCCATTACATTACTTTCAACCCTGGATAAAATTATTGAAAAATATATCTGTGAGCAGATTCATTTATTTTACAAGAAACATAATATTATATCCGAAAATCAATTTGGGTTCCAATCAGGGAAGGGTACCACAGATCTCTTATCAAAGTTCACTGAAGAAGTTAATTTGCACCTCAATAATAAAAAATGCGTCTATGCCTTATTTATAGACTTCTCCCGTGCTTTCGACACCTTAGATCACGAACAACTAGTGCAAAAGCTTGATAATTGCGGTATAAGAGGTAATTTACTACGATGGTGTGATAACTACCTAAGAAATCGGAAATCTGTAGTGAAATTGGATAACATTTTTAGTGAATCCATAACAGCAACCGTGGGCACGGCACAAGGCTCTGTTTTAGGACCTCTTCATTTTCTAACCTACGTCAATGACATTAGTAGCTGCATGAACCATTCCACTTGTTATCAGTTTGCAGACGACACTTGCTTGGTGGCGGCAGATAATGATCCTCGGGTAGCTTGCCAATCAATACAATCTGACTTCGATAATCTTTTGCGCTGGTGCCATGACGCTGGATTAGTTCTAAACGCAAATAAAACTAAGCTACTTGTTATCAAATCACCGTACATTGCAACAAAAACTCAGACTAAAGGCATAGTTGCACATGATCACCAATGCCTACATGCTACCAACGCCAATAGTATCTGCTGTAGCTGCCCGTTAATTGATATTGTTAACTCGCAGATCTACCTCGGTCTATCTATAGATACAAAGTTTAATTGGTTTAGTCATGTGGAACGGGTATGTACAAAATTAAGACAATTTCTGGCAAATATTATTATTCTAAAAAATCGTATTCCGTATAAAGTTAAATTGATGCTTTGCAACTCGCTGGCCGAATCCCATATTAACTATGCTCTTACCAGTTACGGTCGTACTTACCCATCTTACCTTACTCAGATTTATAAACTCCAAATAAAAATACTAAAAACCATAGTGTCAAACAGTGTAAAGGAAAAACTTAGGAATAGTGATATTAGTATATTTAAGCACTGTCGTATTCTACCAGTGCACGTCCAATTTAAATATATGATACTTAAAGAAAACTTTTTTAATGAGTCCCTAAAGCATGCCGTTGAACACCCTGTACATACTCGTGCAATTACTCAAAACCGGTTGGTGACGTCGCGCGCTAATAATGTTTACGGCGAGAGGACAGCGAGCTACCTGGTTCCTCGCCTTTTTAACAGTCTGCCTAAGGATTTAATAGATAGTATTTCGGGAAAAAATATCAAAATTAAACTTAAAAAATTTTTTCTTCTAAACTTAGAACACTTTATGTAAAATTAAAAATAATTGTTATTTTTTTTTAGCACATAAGTTATTAGTGTAGACTTATTAGTTTTAGTACAAACCTCCGTGGTTTTCTTAGAACTAATTTAATTGTATTGTTTGTAAGATTTTTTATAAGATAAATAAATTAAAAAAAAAAAAAAAACTTACAGATTTACAGATCGTTTCGAACGTTGCCCAACTTCGACGATCTATCAAAAACGACTAAGCAAGCTCGACCATGAGTGCAGTTTTTAAGATGCATTTATAAATATTCTTAAATATTAATTAATTAGCTACTGCGCGCGGCTTCACCCGCGTGGTACTAACATTTTGAATAGCCTATATGCTATTCCAGGTCACTATCTACGCCTATACAAAGTTTCATCCAAATCGCTTCACTGGTTTAGGCGTGATTGAAACACAAACATAAAAACTCACAAACTTTCAGCTTATTTTTATGAGTGGGAAGTGTGATGGAGAGATTCTCACCTCGACATCCCTCTGGAACTCAAAAAGGTCTATCCTCTGCCAGTTTGAGCCGTCCAATGCCAAAATATTCCATAATTTTGAAACCTGAAATGAAATTAATGAGGTGCTCCAAATAATGAAAAAAAAAAGGCGCGGTAGACATTCTCTCAGATCTTTTTTATATTCCAGATCCTTTGAAGATGTCTAAGGGGGTAGTCAGAGTCATGTACAAATGATGAGGTTTAAAGAAATAGTACATTGTACCACAAGAGAGCAAAATTCGTTTTTGTTGCGAGTGCTGAGTTTGAATCTCGAACAAGCGAAGGATTCTATATTTGAATCACAAGCGTAGCAAGTGATTCTATGTTAGAATCCTGAGTGTAGTACTCAGGATTTCACCCACTGCGCCACAGAAGTCGTCAGTAGTTGACTTAGAGACTATGTGTTCTATTGAAAAATACTCCAAAAGACACTTTTATTTTTGCTGACCGGCACCTTTGTCTTTTGGGCCCAAAATGAATGACCTCCTTTTCTTTGGATACGTCTAGGGTACCGATTCAGAGTTCAGCGGAAAGCATTTGGTTCGGAATAGGTAAGCTGTTCAACCGACCGCAACCAATCACAGTGCAAGAAACGTCAGTTTTGGATCAATTCCTTCACTGCAATTGGTTGCAGTCTGAACCACTAGGCTGAAGTCTTAAAACTTTTAGATCTTAATAAAACCTAAGACTAACCTGAGCACATCGACAGAGAGACACCACGTCCAGGTAAGAGAGGATCCTGAGAAGCAGCTCCTTCGGCAGCTTACGGTTGATATGCTGATCATCTTCTCCGGAGAATCTGCTGATCTATAATAAATTAAAGGATATTAAAACAATGAATGATAATAAATTAAGGGATATTAAAAAAATAAAGGATATTAATTCAACGACCTCGGTAGCGCAGTGGGCGAAGGCCCGCCTGCGACGCAAAAGGTTGCGGGTTCAATCCCCGCGGCGGGACCAATGTTTGTATGATCTTCAAATATTTGTCTCAGGTCTGGGTGTTTCTATGTATAATATGTATGTATTTACATACAAAAAGTATATAAGTAGTATATCAGTCATCTTAGTACCCATAACACAAGCTCTGCTTACTTTGGGGCTAGATGATGCTGTGTGAAAAAGTCCAGCATTATTTATTTATTTATTTTATTTAATGGTTTTATTAATTCTAGACATCATGGTTAATCCCGCTTATATTCCTTCCACCACACTGGTTCAAAAGAACAAGAAAAAGAAGTAAAAATTCATGCTTTCTATGATAGTAAGATTACATGTAAACATATTTAATTGTTTTTGTTTTGGACAATTATTTGTACATACTAGATTTTAATTTGCGTTATCTTTGACTGATAACAGTATTTGTTTGTTTTTTAGTCAACATCATCATTAGCCGATGCTGGACATTGTAACCTGATATTCTATCTAAACTTGATTAATTAATCTAAGTACATAAAATCAAGGTAGTCAGAGGCAAATCCAGTAGATATTGTTCATGACCATATTGTAACAATAAACATGCACCTCTACTACTCATCATGCAAGGGGGTGTCTGCTGGCATTTGCATTTGATTTGATAAAGATAAATCTAGGGGTAGCCAGAGGCAAGTCCAGGGAGAAGTTTGTGTTTGAATTATTTATGTACTTGAAATGTTGTATGAGTGAAATAACATTGTTACTTGTGTAAGTAGGTAGTAGGTAGGTTCATGACCTCACCTAACTTTTTACGTGAATCTACAGGTCACCAGAGTTCATTTCATTCTTTAATTATTTGACAAGAATAATGAAACATAACGGTATACGCGGGTGAGTGCCCGCGACCAGAGGTCGTTAAACTTCAGCTGACAAAGAAAATTGTAGCTACGCGCGCAGAATTACAAAAGATATCCGTAAAAACACGTAAAAATTACAACGCGCAATTTTACAAAGACAAAAAAAGGCGCGAGGCGCTCCCAAAATAAATTCAAAAATAGAATGTGTTTACATCTCGTTCGTTTCGTATTTACCATTTTTCATGTCCCAATTCCCGCGTTTTGCAGTCGTAGACACCCTGCATGGTTCCAGGAAGAATTTCTCGAGAACAAAGGGTTTTCTATAGGACCTATGTCAGCTGTTCTACAAAAACACAAACAATGAAAATTATTGATTTGGCTCACCTCGAATTTACTTCTTCCCGAATGGGACATACTTGGGTATGGAGTCACTTTAGCCACAATGCTTCACTTTTACAACACACCGGCGGAAATGTTCTTGCGAAACGCGAACGAACAAATATGGTGGATTTTATTTTGATTTTTCGCAGACCGAGGAAAACGAACGACCTTCGTAGCTCTCAGCTGCGGCGGGTGCACAGACGTACTAGGGATACTGCGTATCAGACGGAAAACTCAGGAACAAATCTACTCGCCGTAATTTAATCTGTGGGCCACATCTCATAGATTTTGACAAATGAAACCACAGAGTATTGAAGAAAGCATCGTGCTACCACCGTAGATAATAAATGATTTCTTTCCTCATTCATTCCAATCACTCATTCTATTTATATTCTTTCCTATTTTTTCCTATTCATGAGCCGAAGGCCCAATGTACTTAGGTAATTAGGAGGTGTTGTGAAAGGCAAGAAATAATTTAACATATTGATCATTTATTATTTTTTAACTTAGTTTTATATTTATTATAAGCTTTTGCCTGCATGGCAGGTAATGTCTTGTTGGCTAATCTGACAACATCCGTACCTTTTAAAATTCGGTTTATTATACAGGGCGTCCCAAACTTATGGGACATGAAGAGGAAGTACCTTAAATATCGTAGATAGTGTATTTTGCTTAAAGAAGACTTTATGTTATTTTTAAAACTTAGTAATTCCGCATTCATAGATTTTCTAAAAATTACTTGCTTCGTCTGGGAATCGAACCGACTCAAATGTCAAAAAAAAAATCACCCTACTTTTATGATGCCAATCGAAAGAATAGCTAAAAAATAATAACTCTGCTTAGGTAACATTGTATTTTAAAAGAAAGGAACAACGTAAAATGAGTTTTGAATGTATGTTTTTATGTTGATTAAAATGATTAATTTTACGTTGTTCCTTTCTTTTAAAATACAATGTTACCTAAGCAGAGTTATTATTTTTTAGCTATTCTTTCGATTGGCATCATAAAAGTAGGGTGATTTTTTTTTGACATTTGAGTCGGTTCGATTCCCAGACGAAGCAAGTAATTTTTAGAAAATCTATGAATGCGGAATTACTAAGTTTTAAAAATAACATAAAGTCTTCTTTAAGCAAAATACACTATCTACGATATTTAAGGTACTTCCCCTTCATGTCCCATAAGTTTGGGACGCCCTGTATTGCACCAGTTAAATACTGCTAAACGTAACGTGAATCCCAGAAATAGATCTTTTACAAGATTTTTGTGTAATTCGCAATGGAGAAAGTCAAGCGAATATTTAGCTTCTATATTATTTTTGATGCTTTTAATTATTTCTTTACTATGTGTTTCTAAATATTCGTTGGCTTCCTCAGTAATAATACCAAAGAACCTCACGGCATTTTCTGAAGGGTAGGTTAATTTTTTTTCTTTTACGGATTTGTATTCTTTAAAAGATATCCAATTATGGATGGAGCCTGTTTCAAAATTCAAATTTGTAGCGGTTAACTCATCCTCACACTGCCGACATTTAATTTTTCCTAATATTTTTCTTATAACCCATCCTGCAGTATATGCACGTGAGTGTACATGTAGTCTTTCTTGCCTACTTGTAATAGATGTAGGAAATATTTCTGGTCCTACTTCAGAGGATTCAGGGACATTATCATTATTTTCAATTTCATTTTCCTTGGTGGTGCCAAACAAAGCCTGCAATTTTAACAATTGGACCCCTGAATCCTCTTCACAATTATAATTTTTTGAGTGAAACTGTATAAATCTAGTGATTAGCAGTGATTTAAATGTGCTTATAAAGGTGTGGCAATCTGGGTCATTATTTCTGAAATTATACGACCGCACTTGACCGAAAAAGTTTTCAATTGGGTCCGAGTTAAAATATCGCGGACGTATAATTTTAATTTCTTTTTTTTCCAACTGTTGCCACACCCTTTCGTAACTTTTTAATGTTACAATCCAATTTTTCAAAGAAGGTACAGATGTTTCTTTTCCTTTTTCATCAACATATCTTATTTCTGAAAGTTTTTTTATAGCATCTCGCCAAAACGTGTGGTGCATTGAGTTTTTTGTAACTGCATGTCTTAGCGGTTTGCCTTTTGATTTTTTTGAGTATAAACTCGCTCCATTCACTGAGTCGAACAAATCGTCAAAAAATGATACCACTTCTGCGGTATTTTTTAATGTAGGGCTCACTGGACTGCCATCTGCATATTGCGCTGCAACAAAAAAAAATGAAGATATTAATATGCGAAAACGAAGCTTCGCTCTACATGATGATGATCATGGCTATTATGAGGGTCGGATAGTAGTTTCCTGATTTACTATGAAACTAGGTACTTAAAGGAAATTTAAGCTTACGTACTAAATTGGTTCTTATCTATACTAATATTATAAAGAGGAAAGATTTGTTTGTATGTTTGAAATGAATAGGCTCCGAAACTACTGGACCGATTTGAAAAATTCTTTCACCAATAGAATCCTACATTATCCCCAATGAACATAGGCTATATTTTATTCCGGGGAAGTGAAATTTTCCCGAGGGATCGCGGGTAACACCGCGGCGGACAGCTAGTCCATACTAATATTATAAATGTGAAAGTAACTCTGTCTGTCTGTCTGTTTGTTACCTTTTCACGCCAAAAGCACTGAACAGATTGGGCTGAAAATTGGCATGGATAAAGGTTGTATCCCAGGGAAGGACATAGGCTACTTTTTATCCCGGAAAAATCCCGAGGGACCGCGGGTTACACCGCGGGAGCGCAGCTAGTATTATATAAAATGCTTACCAAACTGAGCGGTGTAAGACAAAGTGGCTGCAACCGTTTTACTAAAAACTCTAGTACAGTTTTTTACCTGAAACATAAATATAGTTGAATAAGCTTACCGCTGAAACTAAAAGCAAGAAATTTTTAAATATAATTACAATCAAAATTCAAAAGAGAGAAATTACTAACCTTCATCTTTTTAATTTTTTCTGGAATGACATGTTCATCATTTAACTTGTGCAGTAGTCGCATCTGTGCATGGTTGCAATCTGTTTAGTATACTTCAACAATATCAGACCATTTTGATATCTTGCCTTGGTATATTATGTTTTTTGTAAGAAAGTTGTTTCGGAGCCCTTTAATTAGGTGTGGTGGATCATAAATCACACTCAAGACATGTCCGTTGATTTCAATAACTTCATCTGCAATATGACTTGATATAAGATTCACATTATATTGAACAATAAATCCTACTAATATTTTTTTTTTATTTTATTTTATTTGGGAAAAAAACAGTACATAGTGACAATTAAATTAAAGAGCATATAAAAACACATAAAATAGACAAATATACATATAGACAAATATATGTAGATCATACAAACATTTGTCCCACAGCGGGGTCATACTCGAAAAAATGGTAAGATTTTATCCATGCTATTACATTTATTACCTTTAGAAGCTGGGTTTTCAACAGCTTCATGCACAAATTGCACAGGTACAGAACTGGAAGTCATACCCGTTACATCTGAAATGGAAATATTGGTAAAATAAATATTTAAAATGGTAAGATTTTAGTAAGTAAGTTCGTATAATAGATTTTAGTTATATTATCTAATCATGCTAATTATTATATTCAACAATCATTATGAAACTTTGCATAAACATTTCAGGGGTATCGAAATGGAGAAACTTCCCGGAAGCCATAATTCCATAATCCTGCTGTTTCTAACAGATGTTTAACACTATTTATTATTGCTTACTCTTCTAAATCAATGCCTAGGCAGTAATGAGTCTAGTTTTTTTTTACCAACCAGAAGTAGAGGTAGTCTTCATCCAATGGATCTAGGCATTTGTGAAGTTAGCCGTTTGTCTGCCCAGAACACAATTTTTGTATGAAAAAGCGCTCACTGCGCAGACAAACGGCTAACTTCACGAATGCCTAGATCCGTTGGGCGAAGTGTACGTCTACCTATCCTGGTTTCTATTGAATATTTTTTAGATATTTAAATTAAATGCTCACCATTATCAGTCCGCAAACGTTTTTCTTTCGGCATGGTTTTACAATAGGAATGTTCAATATGAATTCTCTTTCGAGAATAGTCATGATCTGAGATCTTCATCGTATACCCTGTAAATAACATTAGTAACATTATTAGTCTTTCGAGATGTAAGTATTTTAAAATAATGGGCCGGGGTGTACAAAAGGGTAAGCAGCTGTACTCACCAGTGTCCTTAGAAGATGCTTCAGGAGTTCCACTTGCTATCTCGTTGTCCGTGAACAACGTCGGATAGGCATCATAGCG
Organism: Epirrhoe alternata; assembly: GCA_963565295.1. Classification (NCBI taxonomy): domain Eukaryota; kingdom Metazoa; phylum Arthropoda; class Insecta; order Lepidoptera; family Geometridae; genus Epirrhoe; species Epirrhoe alternata. Next base: position 5,975,000 of record OY751404.1, on the reverse strand, counting down.
AAGACGGCATTTCAAGCGAGATGCTGTACGAAACCGCTTCTCAAAATGTTTCGAACACACGTAATGCCTTCGAAGCCGGTCGAAGCTAAGGCTTCGTAAACTATCACTATTGATAAACTCCAACCACTTCTTGAGTCCTATCTCAGTTTTGGGAAACTTATAAAGAGTGACGTTCTTTCGCCTACTATCACAATTTACAACACAGCACCTTGTGTACATCTTTGAGTATTATGAGAGGATAAGTTGCGGAAATTAATCAACACAAAACTTCACTCGATCACAATACAAACAAAATGGCTGACGGATGCGGTTAGCGGACATATGCGTTTGCGCGGCACCACGGCTCCGGAAACGGAAAGTTTACTAAAAGACATTCGTTCCGTTCACAGAAGTTCACAGACGAGGTTGTTTCATCTGTGGTTCCGTTCAAATTCATTCCGATTCTATTAGAGGTCCCATAGACAAAATTCCCAATTTGTTTGTATGGAGTCAACCTGCCGTGGGCGGGTGTTGCCAGCTCGCTTCTGAGTTCTGGCGTATGTATACCCCACAGAGTAACTATAACTATAGAGGAAATCTATTTGCTTGTCAAGTGTGGCACTCCTTGCATGTGTGAGCCTTATTGCACGGCTAAATTTGAAAGATACATAGATGTCTCGTTTTAGCGCGTTAACTCTGTATTGCTATCTCTATCGCGCAGTGTCATCCCTACTTGATAGGATGCTCTATGTTTTGGATAGTTCTCGCGTTTTCGGTCCCAAACAAAGTCGTGCCAGGGTGCGTTATTTACAAATTCATGTATTATTTACTATTTTCAATGAAAACAGGCAAATAAGCTACACTAGATTAAGCCAGAGCACGTTTGTCATGGTTTGTGCAGTGATTTCAAACAAAGGAACAGCAAAAAAGGATAATATTCGTGAAATCATTTGCGTTCATTGGTGAGTTCAGTGTTTTGCTACTTTTTTCTTTAAAATGTGGACTAAATACATCGTCATCATAATATTTTCAATCGCTGATCATGCTGCTACGCCTGCAGTATGATAATTTTGCGTTTTAGATAGTTTTTATTTGATTTCATATTGAATAGGTTATGTCCAACTAGTGTTGTACCTAAGGTATCGATATTTTTTGTATAATGGGTTTTTGTAGAACAAAATTTGTGTTAAAAAGTTCGTTGTTCGTGAGGCGGGCATCTTTTATTACGATGACTGTATATAGGTTGATGTATTTAGTCAGTAACTTATGAGTTAAAGTAGCAAAAAACAAAAAATACAGTTAAATTAGCACACTTAAAGATTTGTGAAATGACCACACTTAACTCTTTCAGCTCGCCTGTGGCGCCAGCATTGTCCGGATAATCTCCGGAACGGCTGAATATTTTAATGGGACTTTCACTGGAAGATAGAGGAGGTTGTCGTTCAACACAGGTACAGACTGTATCCCGTAAAAAAATACTCATAATAAATGTAAATGCAAGTAGATCGTTTTATTTAAAAAATAGCTCCCTCTTTAATAAAATCCTACTACCTAATAATTTACATATTATTATTATGTAGATACCTACTTATAAACTTGCATTCCATTTGATAATAACTTAAGTGGCCAAGGTAACTACTGAATATTGCCTGAACAATTCATAGGACTTCTATCTACCTACCTACTCAATTTTCTATTTGAATTTAACAAAACATTCTTACTATATTCAAGTTTATAATACATTTTATAAAATAAGATATGCAGCAGTCATTACCAAGCCCGCTAATCATAGTAATTATCGACATTAAACTATCGATATGACCCCACACTAGCTTTTCACTCCAAACTGCTCCAAACTCATGTACAGTGTACGTGCATGTGTGTGTAAAATTGAACGTTCCCACAAATCTGTGATTGTTCTTCTCCTTCTAGCGCCCTAAACCCTACATTTGCCAAATAAAGACAGCTAAGTGGTGAGTTTTATACCGGCACCCTTGGTATACCCGACCGATATTGGGACTAAAGTAGAAGCGCTCGCGGTCGTGCTTGCTTAGTCGTTCTTGATAGATTGTCAAAGTTAAGCAACGGTTGAAACGGTCTGTAAGTGGATGGGTGACCGCCAGTGGCATTTTCATCTGAGCGCTTCCGTGCTTCGGAGGGCACGTTAAATTGTCGGTCCCGGCTATTTAAGTCGTTAAGCCATGACGGTGGCCTTAAGGTGGCCTAAAAACTTCGTCACCAGAGTTGGCCACTGACTCATACTTACTTATTAGACTAGACAGGCATTTGAAACTAATTATAGACGTATATTTGATTATAATATTGTTAGGAAAATAAACACAGCTCCTCGCTCGAGATGCCTCATATCTCCCAAAGCCACCCAGACCCAAACTTCATATTTGGGGATCGTACATAACCATACTGGGACTATACACAGACAAACTCTCAGCCTTTATAAAATGACGAAGGTCTGCCGGTCGCTGGCTCTCACCCTATAAAATCTGGTGCAAGATAATAAAGATACCTACTACCGAAAGCATGGTAAATAAAAACTAGTTGGCAGCCCTAAATTTTGTTCCGTGTTCTAAATGGATTAATGAGATCTTTAGCATTAGCTTCCTGTCAATTCAATTTTCTGTCTCTTTCTTAGTAAGACTAGATCCGTTTCCGGTGTATTTAATCAGTATTTAATCCTCTTTGAAGATGGATTTTATTTGTAGGTAGTAAAAGTAGGTTTAATATTTTTGATCTAAGATTTTTGACGTCCGTCTAATAAAACAAGATTTACATGCTTAGATAATTACTTTATTTCCCAAAAGGACTAGCCACGGGCACAGCCACCTTCTCAAAAGGATAATCCTTGTGATCCTGCCAGAAAGAAGGTTCTATCAAACGAAGCTTGGAACTGGCGCTGATACTGGCCACCTCCTCATCAGACAGCTTGAAGTCGAAGATATTGATGTTCTCCGCCAAGCGTTTGGGGTTGATTGATTTTATCACTGGAACTAAGTTTCTATCGACCTGAAAAAAAACGAAAGTTAAAAACGAACCCCAGATTTACATTCAGCCCTGTTGGGCAGGGAAGTGGGCAGCGCGAGAATGTACCTAAATAGGTTACTCGCGCTGTCACTGCCACTGCCACTGCCCGGCGCTTAATGTTCATGAAGGCTGAGTGTGAACACCCCACTCGCGTCGGGGGAAATAATTCCGGCAGCGGCAAGAGCAGTGGCAGTGGCTGAATCTAAATGTGGCATAAGTAACCAACCCAGTTTTTCACAAAAACATGCTTTGATTACGAGATGGAAAGGAAAATGGAAGAAGAACACATGTTGTGCCGACCCCACATAATGTGGGAAAAGGGCAGGGAGATGATGATGCTTTGATTACGAGCTGGGGTCTTAGGTGTAACTCAACTGGCAACATCGGCTAGCCACGACTTCAATTGTCATTTTCGTATTGTGTGATTGGTTGAGCTCAGTGAATTGTTATACCTACTACTCGTAGGTATAAGTATAAAGTCTGTAATACAAGTATCCTAATTTACCAATGACCTAAGAAATTTCCTCAAGGGTTTCAAGGTAGACAATAGGTAAGGCTGTTAGGGCTGCTGATTTCGTCGTATTTTTAAACTCCCTACGCAAAAGAGGGTGTAGGTATTTTGACCACTTGTGGTGGTGTCTAAATAAAGCATCATGGACATTATGGATCATGGAACATTATTATTATGCCGAGTTCAACTATTCTTTTGAGTGAGGCAAGCCGTCTGTGTGTCCCAGAACAGCGAAGCAGATTCCGGCCAGGCCGAGTGCGACTGTTTGAACCAATACGCGTGCGCACGTTGTATTGCCAGCAGTCGTCTATTTCCCGTGCGCAGCGCAACCATAACGAGCTCATAGTTGTACCTACATCCTCAGTTAGATCTGTTTGCTGATGGCTGGAAGGAGATAGAGCGGATGTGCCTTACTTTTTGTGAAGAATGTCTGTAAAGTAATATTATACCTGTTGATGTTGGTGACTAGGTAGTTGTTAAAATGTTCTTGTTGTTTGATGCACTCCAAAATCGAATTAGCAATATAAAATCTCATAAACTAAATATTCAAAATTCAATACCTCAAGGAAGTGTGTTAGGCTGCATACTCTTTTTAATATATATAAATGATCTGCCAAAAATAATAAATAAAAAAACTATTCTATATGCTGATGATATATCTGTAATTTTTCCGTGTAATGAGCAACAATACCTTAATTCAGAAATAAACACAACACTAGATTTAATAATAAATTGGCTTAAAGAACATAATTTAGAACTTAATATAACCAAAACAAAAATCATGCAGTTTAAACCTTATCAAAAAATACCCTTAAATATGAATAATCTTAACTATAATAATAATAAACTAAATTCTGTAGATTCATGTAATTTACTGGGTGTAAATATAGACACCTCAGTGAATTGGAAGTGTCATATAGATAAAATAGCTAGTAAACTATCAAGGTTTGTCTATGCATTATTTGAACTAAAAAAATGTACAAACTTGGAAATAAGTATAAATGCATACTATGCATATGCTCACTCCTGGTTAAGCTACTGTATTATCCTGTGGGGAAATAGCTCTGAGTCAAATAAGTTATTTGTCTTACAAAAAAGATGTATCAGAATCTTAGTCAATATTTCAGAAAGAGAGAGCTGTAAAATCCATTTTAGTAAATTAAAAATCCTAACCCTAACTTCAATATATATCTATGAAATCTGTAAATTTGTAAGAACACATAAAACTTTCTATACATTATCTAAAGAGCAATACACCAAACCGCACAACTTGAGAAACAAAAATAAAATAGCCCTACCTTACACAAAATTAGAAATAGTTAAATCAGGAACATATAACATGTCAATCCAAATTTATAATAATTTACCCTCAGAACTACAAAACTTAGAAGAAAATACAATATTTAACAAAAAATTAAAATCTTACCTCATAGAAAAAAGTTATTACAATATTCAAGATTATCTAGATGACAATAAAAGATTTAATAAAAAGTAAACTCGGATTCTAAATATATATTTAAATAGTACTTGAACCAAAAATATTTAAATTAAATATCTTTAGGGGCTGAGCCAATATATACCTACATAAGTTAGTTTACCTACATAAGTTAGTTTATAAGTAACCTACCAAATGTTGCAGTGCCCCAGCGGGGTTCATGTTATGAAACGCCTACCTATATTTAAGACATTGTAACTAACATGAAGCAATAAACAAATTGAATTGAATTGAATTGAATTGAATTGTTTTGTCTAATTTTATTGTTATTGTAACGTCAGATAGGGGTTTTGTTTTTTTGTTTTGAGTATATTTTTCTGATAGATTTTTATTATGTTTACTTGTATTTATTAGCTATAACGATTTGGATTTATCTGTGATGTTATAGATAAGTTTATAAATAAATCAATCAACCAGTTTTTTTGAATTCTGTTGAACACTCGACATGATTCGGATGCCTAGTATTACTTATAATCTGTGCTTGTTACCATCCGGTATCGACACAGAGTAGGGTATCGACAACGTAAACGAGAGTGCCTAGAACGAGTTTATTACCTACTCTATCGCGTTAACGTAAGTAAACGCAGATTTGTATGGAAAAATTAGCAGCGCCAACTTTTGGTACTCCTTCATAACGTTCACGGCGTCGATGGCGAAAGTAAATAGGTAAAACTAATACTAGACATCTATGCTCACTGCGATTTTTTTTTCGATTTAAGTCGAATAAACTGATTTCTACTTACCTGCCATCTCAACACAACTTGCGCGGCCGTCTTCCCATGCCTATCCGCAATGGCGACTAAATCTGGGTCGTTGAGCTTAGGTCCTGGCATGGTGGTGCCGAAACGAGGGACCATCGCGCCCAGTGGGGAGTAGCCCATCACCACGATGTTATTCTCGTGGCAGAATGATATGAGCTCGTTTTGCAGCATTTGAGGGTGGACCTGAAAAAAGTGAAACAGGATCTCGAGCCTCGTAGTTTTTCACTCCATAGATTTTACCTGCGGTCTGTGATTTGAACGAAACTAAACAAAGTGATCTTCTAAACAATAGTAGGTATTCTTGGATGAATTTCGCAAGTGCTTGCTCAACAAACCTCTATTTGCAATACAGCTGGTTTCAACTTGGCCTCTCTCAGCAGCCTCGTCATCTGTTCCTTGTTGAAGTTGGAGACGCCGATGGACTTGGCCAGACCTAGGGCTACCACGTCTTCCATACCACGCCATGTCTCCATGTAGTCTGATGAGGAGTAGGTATAGTCTTCCTGGAAAAAAAAACAAGTGTTTGTTTAGGCTCAGAAACGGTAGTTAGTATGTAGACTTACATCCGATGGCGTTAAGGGAAGCGCTTTTTCATACAAAATTCATCAAAATGGCGAACTCCACGCATGATAGAGAGGACTCCACGTACGAGCATGAGTTTTTTACCTAGGTACTCGATCTCGTTGCTGGAAACAACGATTTGTATGGGACAAAAGACAGCGCCACCTAGTGGCGTTCGTAACAACTACGAAAAAAGGTGGTATCACGTTGATTTACTCCATTCTTCCTTATGTCAACAATGGTTTATGGTAAATAGTCCAAATACTTACATTGAGTCCCATAGGCCAATGCATCAAGTATAAATCCACGTAGTTGAGCCCCAACTTCTGCAGAGACTGTCTTAATGCTTCGGGTACCTGCTCCCTCTTGTGCTGGGTATTCCACAGCTGGAAAATAAGAAAATATTTTTCAGGTATTTATAGCTTTAGTAGCTTTTCCTTTCCAAGCTGTACGTCATAAGTTAGATCTTGGTGTAGTTTGGTCGTTCTAGATCGGTCAAAGGATCGCTCTAGTCTGGTGACATTGTTAACTGAGGGATTCTGACCTCTGGAAGGCACGTTAAATTGTCTGGCCTTATAACTCCGTCAGCAAAGTTGGCCAAACTCGTACGAGCTTACTTCTTAGTTAAAACAAAGTACCTATGGTGTTGATTGGTTCCTATCGAGTATAGAGTAAACTTACTTTCTTAGAGATCCCCTTATCAACTTACTTTAGTGGTTATAAAAATGTCTTCTCTTTTCACGGCGCCATCTTTCAACTTCATGTTGATAGCCTCTCCAATTTCCGGCTCAGTTTCATAGATGGCAGCAGTGTCGATGTTTCGGTAGCCTAAATCTATTGCTTGCAAGATCGCAGCACGGACCTTCTTTTCATTCGATTTTAGAATATTTCCCTGCAAAAAAAGACGTTATTCGGGTCGCTAAAGATGGTAAGACGCCGTTTATAAGATGCTATCCTGGCATACCATTCATGCCTCTTGCCACAGAATATTAGCTCTTGCTGCGTTGAGTTTGAGAAAGCAAGAGGCAAGAATGGTATACCAGAATGGTATCGTGTAAACGTCGTGTAGTTAGAAATCTACAAAATATTATCACTTGAGTTATTCGAAGCAGCAAAGTTCTGTTTGTTTAATCCCGACGTAGAGGGGTTTTACAATGTTACTATATCGGTCACCCATCACTATTTACCTGATCGAGACCAAGGTATGTACCGAGTGCGAGTGCAGGCATTTTTTTACCATTGTTCAGCTGTACTGTTGGTAGGTCGAAGGATAACGCCATCTGTGAGGAAAAAACAAAACTTTTATATAACTGCTGAATTTATCTAGGGAGAGCCTTTCTGATAGGTAGCTAGAGATACTTTCGACTTTTGTAGTTAGGTTCATGTTCTTAGGAAACTCTGCGTTTTCTAACTTAAAAATCCTTTTTTTTCGTTACCTATCTGCTTGCAAACGGAAAGTGCGCAACATTCGTTTTTTACTTACTCGATCGCGATAACGTACGCCTTGCATAGGAAAATCAGTGCCATCTTTTGGTACCCGTGCATAACTCATGAAAACCATTACCAGTGAATTGGTATACTACTTACAATATAACGAATTCTGTGACCAATACTTACACTAGCGTTTACGTTAACGCGAACGATTACTTCTATGTCAAAAACTCGTACTTGGAATTAGCACTTTAATGAACTGGTTTTGGCAGTTCCATGACCGATATTAAGTCAAAGTCAAAAAGCATGTCTGACATTATAAAATTTTGTGTAAAATTTATGGATAACTCTGCTTAAATCTTAATTCGTCCGAGTTACTCTGAGGATTAAAGGGATTAAATACCTTTAATGTATTCAGTTGGACATGGGATCACTCTGAATTAGCTATGTGTGACTCATTATAAACTGTTTAGCAGTTTCGGGAATTTTAATTTGCAATTTGTTTACAAACTAAGATAATGTTGGTACCTAAGTAGATAGGTAGGTACTTATTAACTGCGGGATTTTTTATATTAGGTCTTTAAAAAAACATAGGTAGAAACCTAATGGTACCTACCTACCTATCTAAATGATGATACACGTTTAAAAATAATGTCTTTACAGACACTTACCGTGTTGAGTGATTGTCTGGTTCTTATTTCAAGTTTTTAACCGATTATTGCAAGGTTTAAAAACGTAGGAACTTATTCTTTTGGCAGATATTAAAAATGTTGCCGCAGCTAACTATTATTTTAGTTGAGCAAGGAGTTGAAAGAGCAAGCACCAAAGAAAATTATACTCTGACGAGGCCAGCTTGAACAATAAATTAAAATGTGTTAGAAACTAAAAAATATGTCGGTTGATGTACCGATGACTTTCGTTATGCCTACCTGCATTGCAAAATAATGAATTTAAAAATGGACAAGTGCAAGCTAGAGTAGCGGCTGATGGTTCCTTTAAGTATGTAGGTACTTAGTTTTATCAATGATTATTTAGAAATATAATCACATTGCGGGTTCCTAAAGTTCCCACGACTTTTTCATCGGAGATAGCTATTTTTACAGTACTTAATTGAAAGAGAGAAGAAATTGAAAATGTTTTAATTCAAGGCTATGCATGGTCTAAGCTGAAACGGAACCTCAGACCCCGGAACCCAAAAATGTGCAAGTTGTATTGGGCATTAATTGTCAATGTCAAATTTAAAAAATGGCTCCCACTAAACAGAAGTATACCTCCTAGGACCAAGTATCATACAAGTATGATACTACCCAAGTATGATACTTGGTCCTAGTATACCTCGGACGAATTACACATCGAAGAAGTAAACAGATGTTGGCCTATCTGTATCTATGGTCTAATCTCAGAGTACCTAACTAATGGTCTAATGGTCAATGAAGTAAAATTTTACTCCACTCTGTAGGTATGGGCAGGTTTATATTATAATTTAGCAGGATGGAGTAAAATTTTACTTCATTGACTGTTTAGTAGGGTCCCAGCTAGCTATAAATGTACCTATTCTGTTTTTTTTAAGAACCAGTCTAATTTAGGTAAAAATGGCTAGGTAGAAGAGTACCTACGTTTTTTTTCAACCAAAACCACCACCCACCCATAGAACTCAATGAGATCTATGGCAACTTACCATTTTTAAAGTTTTATTGTTTTTCTAACTACAAAAAGATAAAATTCGGCCACACCCTGTAATTTTATTACAATCCATACTAATATTATAAATGTGAAAGTTTATCTGTCTGTCTGTTTGTTACCTTTTCACATCCATACCACTGAACAGATTAGGCTAAAAATTGTCATGGATAAAGGTTGTATCTACATAGGCTACTTTTTATCCCGAGAAAATCCCGAGGGACCGCGGGTCACACCGCGGGAACGCAATTAGGGTATCTACCTACCTATTTTTAACCATTAAAAAAATTATAAAACAACAAATAAAACTCACCGAGACGAGACAACACACACAAACGTACCGCAACATGGCTGCCGGTCTGAATGGTGGGACTTTAGATCAGTCTATTTTTATACCACCTTTTATCATAAAAATCCTTCTATCAAGTGGTTGTACTGGGTGAACAATTAGAGCAGATATTTTCATTGAAAAGTTTTAAGAGTATCCAAAAAAATCTACCTATTTAGGCATTTACATAACAAAAATAGATTTTAAGTAGAGCGCGAGGAAGCCAGTCAACGCTGACTGTAGTGCCTGGGACATTCTTTTTTTGAGTTATAGGCTTGTAGTGTTTGGGTGCTACCTCAGAGTAACATAAAGGTGCTCACCTAGTTATAGTTCCGGCAAGTAGGATTTCGTGGCCGAGCGGTAAGGCACTCCGGCTTTAGGAGGATCGTCTGATCGATGCGGGTTCGAATCCCGTCGGAATCCAAAATTTTGATAAGACTTTTCATTTCTTAGTTATAGTTACTCTGAGGTAGGACCCAAACCTTGCTCACGGCATGCCGCCGGGACCGTCCGGTCGCCCTAGTTAGGGACTCTAACTCTTAATACAACACTCCTTGTTAGGGTAAGGGACCCTGAATACCGTGTAGTGATATCCGCTTTAATCCACCCAATCCATCCATCCACATTTTACTTTTTTCTTCCAGACATTTTGTTTTTTTTTAATCCGGTCTTTACAACCTATTCCGAGCCTACAGGATAAGGGTAAACGAACGTAACGAGTTTGTTTACTCTTTGAGGGTCAAATCAATTGAGATAATTTTGAAACTATTGAAATAAATCATTGTTTTAGATTAGGTAGGTACCTATCTACTTGCACATCATCATCATCATCATTTCAGCCTGGTATCACCCATTGCTGGGTCTTGCGCCTCTCGCGTCCAAACATTTCCTACGACCTTTACTATGTCGTCGAACCAACCAACTACTTACACATAGCGGTACCTATATATAACAGCCCTATACTAGGTAGGTACCTATGCCATTTAATTTTATCATCACAATTGTTGCCACACATAGACTCACCGGCGCCACAGAAAATCAGCGCTGCAGCAGCTATAAGTTGCTGCAGCACATGCTGAGTGGTGACCTATTTTGTGCTTAGTTATGTTAGTTCGTAAATATTGTAAACCTTTTTTTTTTGCACAAAATAAATGACTTCTATTCTATTCTATTCTATTCAATCTATCATGTATGTATGTACTAGCTTCTACGCCCTGCTTCGCCCGCGTGGTACCAATATTTTGAATCTTATATGCTATTCCAGGTCACTATCTACACTTATTTCTTGTCTGTGATCTACGCCTATTCCAAGTTTCATCCAAAACGGTTCACTGGTTTAGGCGTGATTGATACACAAACATACAAACATCTAAACAAACTCACAAACTTTCAGCTTTATTATGTGACTTGAGATTGGAACTGTCGAAGTCTGTCTATGCTGTCGGCTTCCTCACGATATTCTGATGATCCAAACACACAAACTTTTAGATTGAAAGTAGTAGGTAAGTAGGTAGGTACCTAGTGATTCCGGGTCCGCGGGTGGTCGAAGTGGGGACTTCGGCTGTCCATGATGCGGACCACGGGAGGGCGGCGGCGCTCTGTGGCGAGCGCCGTCGTAAGCACCGCGAGGGTGCTGGGCGTGACTGTGGGTGTCATTCCCGGGACAGTGCTTTAGGCAAATGCGAGAGGGGCACTGGTGCGTTCCGTAGGAGATCCCGGAGCTTCTTGACATGCATGGAGGCCGGCCATACGTCAGTTTTTAGTCGGTGAGAGTCCGACATAACCCTTCCGCTGTCCCCACGGCGGCAGGGTATCCATAATGGATTTTCTGACGGTATAAAAAAAAAAAAAGGTATCTAGTGATTAGAGACGTTGCTTTGACCTTCTGTCTGTTATCATTTAAAAGTTTTAAAAGTAAAAGAAAGTGCTGATAAGAACCTATTTCATTTGATTAATGTTATTTAGAGATAAAATTTCTCTGAAATGCATCATCAAAATAAACTTAGGTACCTACAGTTTCCTATGATCTGTGTTGGTCGAAGGGGGTTGTGCCCCTTCCAATCCGAAGGTCGTTTCGATCCCGCCCCTTGATTACGGATCTCGCGACAGGCGTAATCTCGCAATTACTGCTGTCAAACTTGTGTTAAATGGACGTAGATTAGCGTAAAGGAAGCAATCCACACTTATGTCGAGTCTGAATTGTATTTAACTAAATTTCGACATGAGTGTGAATTGGTTTCTTTACGCATAACTACGTCCGTTTAGCACAATGAAATGAAATGAAATGAAAATGAAATGAAATGAAATGAAATGAAATGAAATTTTTTATTTGCAAGAAATATGGTTAACAAGTTGATAAGGTTACAATTTAGGATCACATATTTCACCGAGAACTGGTATGCAAATTTTAATGTCAGGGCAATGTAGTTGAATGTTATTGTGTCACTTATATTAAAATATGAATTTTCATTAGATAGTATTTAATTAAATATAGAAATGTTTGTAAAAAAAAAATAAGTACTTTCAGTTAACTATTAAAAAAAATCGTCAACACTGTAGAATGTTCTGTCAAGAAGCCATACTTTCATTTTTCTGACAAATAGCTTGACAGCAGTGACTGCGAGATTAGCCTGTCGCGAGATCCGTAATCAAGGGGCCGGATCGGGTTCGATCCCGGCCGAGGATCAATAGATTTTTCGTTTCGTGAAATTACAGGTGAAGGAAAACATCGTGAGGAAACCCGTAGCTTAGTCAGCTCCACACGTATTGACGTCGTCTTTCCTGTGGGCCAGGCTGAGAGGATGGTTTAGGTGCTGCAAGCCTATTCCATCTCAAACAATGTCGCAGGCACTCAGCGTCCCGTTCAGTGTACGCATAGGTTGCCTCCTGACGCTGTATAAATCATGTAATATAGATGTACCTAAAAGGCCTCAGTTTTTTTATAGTTTCCTACGAACAAAACCTTAAGTATAAGAAAATGAAAAGTCTTATCAAATTTTTTCGATTCCGACGGGATTCGAACCCACGATGATCAGACGATCCTCCTAAAGCCGGAGTGCTTTCTACCGCTCGGCCACAGAACAAACCGATAAATATGAGCTTATCAAGAATTTCGAATTCGACGTAGGTATGTAATTCTGTGGCCGACCATCAGCTATTCTAAATGAGAATAGTCTTAGAACTAATGTTAGGTAGGTACTCCTGTTCTTGCGCGACCAATACCGTGAAGAACACACCACCGATTCCTTCACTGTACATGCTGTGACGTTGTGGAACTCTCTTCCCCATGCGATCCGCAGTAGTCAATCGCTTATCTCCTTTAAATCTAAGGTAAAAGAGCACTATTTGTCATTGTAAATCCACCTTTATTTAAGTATTTTAATTATTTTTATTTTATTTTATTGTTCTTTCATTAGGTATTTATGTCAGTAGGTATTTATTTAGTTTATTGGCTATTTTATTATATTATTATATTTATTTAAGTACATTCTATGGGTGTTTAAGTATATTTTATATTTATTTATATTTGGTTCTTACTATATTGTTTAGATAATTTATTTTAAGTATTTAAATAACATCTATTAATAGCTTTCTGTTTTATTGGTATGTACACTACGCATCCACTTTTGTTAATGGCTTTTCCTATACTCAAAGGTTTGCTGGTAGAAAACTCTTTTAGGGTTAAGCTCGCCTTTGTACATGTATTTTGTAACAACCTTTTTTATCTGTGTTTTATTGTGTACAATAAAGAATTAAAGAATTAAAGAATCAGGGCAACAAACACGGTTTGGGGCCTAGCATTCTTTTAGGTGATCCATCAGTCATACCTTCAATATGTTCGTTTCCTTCCATCCAAAGGTTGTCTGGAAGAAATCGCTTCTAAGCGATAAGACCGCCCATTGTACATTGTCTCGTTGGGTCTTATTGATTCATAAGTGTATGTTGTGTAATTATTGTGTACAATAAAGAGTTTTTCATTCATTCATTCATTCATTCATCAGTCAAGCTTGAGCGAAACTTTCTAGTTGCTCGCTTAGGTACGTCCAATCTTAGCTCAAAAGATTAGGTGTAGTCCTAGGATCTACCAATTTCCTAAAGTTCAATAGCCAGCTTTTTTTATACCTATTACTTTAAAAGCCTACACACAGATAATGTTTTTACAAGAAAGTAATCTGTTGAATAACAACAACATAAATTATTCGAATAGTCTGTAGTTAAAAAGATAACAATAATCACTGACCCTACACAATGCTCCCTTTTGTATACCTATACCTATCAAAAACCTATCAACGAATTCATTCGAGAAGCTAACAGGAATCTCCCGATTGGTCGCGAAGGAACAGGAGTCTAGAATCACTACCTATTTCTTTGCTGTCCGCGGGGTTCGAATATAATGACGACCTCTGTAGCGTAGGCGAAGGCCCGCCTGCGACGCAAAAGGTTGCGGGTTCGAACCCCGCGGCGGGATAAAAGTTTGCATGATGGCATGATCTACAGATATCTATCTCAGGTCTGGGTGTTTCTATGTATAATATGTATTTACAAACAAAAAGTATCTATGTAGTATATCAGTCATCTTGGTACCCATAACACAAGCTCTGCTTACTTTAGGCACAGAATAAAGAGAGGAATGCTTTGGGGCTAAGATGATGCTGAAAAAAGTCCAGCAATGTTTATTTATTATTCATTTTATAATTGTGTTATAGGTAGGTAAAATCAGGCGCGGTCGCAGCCTGAAATTTTGGGGGGTCACCGGGGTCACTACTGAAATTTTGGGGGGGTCACTACACTAATATTAGACTTTATTGCACAATAAACAAGATTTTACTATTGGACGTGTACGATTTTGGGGGGGGGATCATGTCCCCTGTGACCACCCCCCTCGGACCGCGCCTGGGTACAATAACTATGAATTCGACTAGACTTTGAAGCCGTTTCGATGCGCAGAATACAAAAAAGCGTCTACTGTGCTAACTTCGTGAACTCATTAACTATAGGCATATTTTTCTCTACCTAATCTGTGACTATAGGGCACAGTGTACCATGTAGGTACCAAAAAATTGTCTACGACGACAAATTTTTCTACTAGGCATAGAACAGAGAGAGGTCTGTCTTCGAAGACATAAGCTATGTCTTGTTTAAAAAGCATCGAGGAATAAGTTTTTTTTGAATTGAAAACTTGTATAGGTTTGACAGTTTTGAGATGAGAATAAATTCTTGGATTCTCACCGACCGACACCGGGTTATTTGTCAAGATTAGAACCGGCTCTCGAGTGCCACTGTTTTTTTTTTAATACTTTTTAGTTTTACACAAAAAATGTGCGAGCCCGGCAAACAAATGAGGTCTATAAACTGTATCTATCACTTTCTTTAAAATAAAAGCTATTAATGTCTTGTCATTAGTACATGCTTAAGTTTAGGTATTTTATTTATCTTTGTCTGTGTAATTTCTACTGTTTCATTATTATTTACAATTTGTTTGTTATGTATACCTAATTCCATCTTTTGTTTTTATTTCCTGTTCTTATTTTTTGTTTCTTAATTGTAACACCACCTCCTCTCGCGTTCTTTTTTATCCAATCCATCCAAAGGTTGCCTGGAAGAGATCGCTTTGAGCGATAAGGCCGCCCATTGTGTCACCGCAATTAGTCTTAAGATTTTTAAGTTTTTTTTTTATTGTATCTAATGGTATACCTAACAATAAAGAGTTATCTATCTATATCTATCTATCTATAAATAGTATAATAGATAGAGTGAACTTGATCTTTAAATTATTTTTATTACAATTTCAGACTATGTTTTCCTTCGCCGCTTGAGAGAAAATGGTAAAAACAGTAAAAGAGTGAGAGACGCCGGATATGGGCTTACCTGGTGTTTACAAACACCGCCTTTATTAACGCTTGATATTGGAAAGTACAATCGCGTTGAATTGTTTTATCTAATTTTCAAGTATTCATGCTGGTGAGGCCAACGGAAAACCATATTTGAAATTTTATTAAATATAGAATAGAAACTATTTTGTGACACAGACAATACAATTAGGTTTACATAATGCAGGATTATTAAAATGGCGTTGGACCCACCAGTGGGCCGATCTCAGTGGGGACAACGGGAATGCTTCGTATTATGAGCACTTTGTAAGTATTCAGTAGGTAACGTCTATCTGTATTAACGATTAGAAATGGAATGTTTACTTGTGCATCTATTCTTCTGTTTTTTGACGTAGGTTTGCCAAAAATGAATTAAGACTTTACTTGCAATAAAAATTTTTGAAAAAAAAAATAGAACCGACTTCACAGAACACGAACAGACACTAAGAACTTCCTATACCTACACTAAAAAGAGAAAAATAAGAATATACACATGCAATTATTATTTACAGTATTCAATTCATAAATTATTGTTATATTATATTTTGCAGTCGGTGCCAAGTGAAACGATGACTATCTACGACTATAAAAGAAAAAAAAAGAAATTTCAATTAGATATTATGAAAATGTATCTTTCACCACACTGGTTTCGAGAGTAGTGCGTAGGAGTAAGACACAACAAAAAGAAATAGACGGTGATGAAAATACATTACCACGTGCTTTACTTTGTTTACAAAAAAAAACTAGATGTCGCTGCTAATTTTGAACAATTCCTAGATCGCGCTATCGTTGCGTTTTGAAAAGTTTACATAAACTCTAAATTTTTTTGCCCGTAGAATTTAGATTTTACGAATTTTTGAGCGATTGCTGACTACTGCTACTCGATACAATTTAGCACCCAAGTTCTAGTACTCGTAATTTCTTCTTTTAAATGCATTGTTGGCACCGACTTCAAATATAATATAACAATAATTTATGAATTGAATACTGTAAATAATAATTGCATGTGTATATTCTTATTTTTCTCTTTTTAGTGTAGGTATAGGAAGTTCTTAGTGTCTGTTCGTGTTCTGTGAAGTCGGTT
Organism: Epirrhoe alternata; assembly: GCA_963565295.1. NCBI lineage: Eukaryota > Metazoa > Arthropoda > Insecta > Lepidoptera > Geometridae > Epirrhoe > Epirrhoe alternata. The sequence goes on along the minus strand of OY751404.1, from coordinate 5,958,261 downwards.
CTATTTTTTTTTTCAAAAATTTTTATTTTTCAATTTTTTGTGTAAATAAACACTGTGTAAATAAAGTGTATGTGTAAATAATATAGTAGGTTAGGTTAGAACTGTCAAGATTAAAGAAGTTATTTGGTTACTACGTTATTTTCAAAAAAGTAGTTGTTTTTTATTGTTGTGTTAATATCGGTAGGTACTTAAGTTACGTTAAAGGACAAGACAAGTCATGGGCAGGCCTACTAAAGGTGCAGCCCGCATGAAGGCAAAACGGGCTACAGAAAAAATTATAGACAAAAAGGAACGACTAACAAAAAATACAAAAAGAAATTCCATAACGCGTTCCCTGGAAACACCAAGCAATCATCAAACGAGATTATCTCTTATGAGAACTTATAAGCGTTCTCGATTATCCCAAGAATTGAAAGTTCAGCACAATTACCGACTCGATGTGATCCGTGACCGTTTAAGCAACGAGACTCCGGAGCAACGAACACATCGACTCGATGTGATCCGCGACCGTTTGAGCAACGAGACTCCGGATCAACGATCACATCGAGTCAATGTTATCCGTGACCGTTTGAGCAACGAGACTCCGGAGCAACGAACACATCGGCTCGGTGTGATCCGCGACCGTTTGAGCAACGAGACTCCGGATCAACGATCACATCGAGTCGATGTGATCCGTGACCGTTTGAGCAACGAGACTCCGGAGCAACGAACACATCGGCTCGATGTGATCCGCGACCGTTTGAGCAACGAGACTCCGGGTCAACGAGCACATCGAGTCGATGTGATCCGTGACCGTTTGAGCAACGAGACTCCGGAGCAACGAGCACATCGGCTCGATGTGATCGACGACCGTTTGAGCAACGAGACTCCGGAGCAACGAGCACATCGAGTCGATGTGATCCGTGACCGTTTGAGCAACGAGACTCCGGAGCAACGAGCACATCGGCTCGATGTGATCGACGACCGTTTGAGCAACGAGACTCCGGAGCAACGAACACATCGGCTCGGTGTGATCCGCGACCGTTTGAGCAACGAGACTCCGGCTCAACGATCACATCGAGTTGATGTGATCCGTGACCGTTTGAGCAAAGAAACTGAAGACCGACGCACTCAGAGGCTTACTTCAATGAGAGAGCGTAACAATGATGTGACAAGAAATGAAAACGAGGAGGAAAGAAGCGAACGGTTAAAGGATATGCGTGAGACTTCCCGTAGAAGTCGATTTATAGGGGAAGACAATTTCGATATTGCTATCAACGAATTTGCTGATGTTTCGTGTGAAGTTTGTACAAAAATGTTGTATCCTAAGCAGAGATGCCACCTGGATGCGGAACGTCATCAAGATCTTATACCTAGGGAATTGGTGGAAATGAGCAAAATTGTGACATGTTCGCGATGTTCTACAAACCTGAGGAAACGCAAAGTACCTTCCCAAGCGTATTGGAACAACATGTTCCTTACGCCAATACCACCAGAAATCACCAATTTGTCAGATGTAGAGCAACGACTACTCACCAGAATAATTCCGTTTTTAAAAATTATCAAGGTACAAAACAGATTTAGTCAAAATTGGTGTAAAGGACAAGTGGTGTTATTTGCACAAGACGTTGTAGAGATTGCAGAGCAATTACCACTTCCACTCTGTAGCGCAGGATTGGTTGTTGTAGTGGAAACACTAGAGAACTTGCAGCAACACAGAGAGTTTCATATCAACATGGAAAGGGTAAAGATTGCTTTACAATGGTTACTGTCACATAACAGCCTATACCAAGACGTCATAACAAACTTTGCCAACATCTTAGATCACGACATTTTACAGATTGTGCAGATTGCCGAAAATCATGAAAATGGTGGTAATGTCGTCGAAGTTCAAACCGAGGTTGTACAACAAGTACAAATTCATCAACCGCGCAGTTTTGTAAACATAAATAGGGATGTATCCATTTTACGTGGTTCGTTTAGCCAGGACAATGACCGATTCAGCATTGACTCTCGTGGAAAACAGTGCACTGCTATCGCAGCAGTAGCTTGTGCCGCACTTTCATTATCAGATGCAAATACATGGACGGTGAGTGATGTGGACTATATAGTAATAGTTGGAGATGCATATTATCGTCAATGCATTATGGCTCGAGAAAATCCAGATGCTGGAGAGCAAAATGTTGAATATTTAGCAGTGAGGGAACTCTTGTCACAGTTTTGGTTTAACGAACATTTAGTGAATTTAAATGTTAATAACGATTCAATTGATGGACATATTGACATAGACCAAAGTGAGGAAGGGTTTCCAAATTTGAGAAATGGTTTAGACAGGTTTTTTAGAAACCACCGTTGTGGAATACTCACAAGTAATTTAATTTCCGTTGCTGTTGCATCTCAAAACATATCTGACAATATGTATTATTGGCTGTTTGATTCTCATGCTAGGGGACCAAAGGGTTACATGGCACCATCCAGAGGTACTGCATGTTGTATGCGTTTTGGAAACATTAACGAATTATTCGCAATCTTACGTCGAAATTTAAGGAGAAATAAAGGAAATGCACATATTTTAAACACATATTGCATTACACCTATTATTGGCACGGAAGAGAGAGAGCCGCTCCAAGAAGTAGCTTCTCTAACATCATCACATGTGAATGTGAACCCGGAATTATCACACGAAAGACCTGCATTTGTTGAACGTGAAGTCAAGAGTCAAGAGTCAACTGTTTACACATGTTCCCATCGTTGTGCTGATATATTTTCAGCGTCATCCGGTAATTCCAATACTAGAAAAGATAGTCCGATTATTCCCCAATGCGCACATGCTGATGTTGAACACGCAATAGGCACTCAAGATTCAACTATTTACACATGTTCTTTTCAAGCAATTGTGTCACCTCCCAATGATTCTATTACCAGTTTGTCTGCAAGTCCAATACCGTTTATAGGATCAAGTACTAATCATTTGAAAAGACGAGTGATTTTTTCGACAAGTTTACTGCATTCAATTGATGAAGATGTACCAAATTTGAATACTGTTGTAAGCACTAATAATGAAAACGAGTTGAATGATCAAGTCAGAGTCGTAGATGTTCAACGAAAAACCGTACCACCGCTGAACATAGAGCGTGAAAGAAGGATGGAGGAACTCTGCTGGTACTTTCTTTTCCCTGATGGAAGAAATGGATTTGGCGAAGACAGAAATATTCCCATAACTCCTCTTGATTATTTTCAAGCTCGAATTATGGGCAATGATAATCGGTTTCAAAGAAACGATTATTTATTCTTTGCATTATCGGTCGTGGAATATTATAAATCAAAAGCAAGTGTTTCGGTCTCATGTCGAATGAAGCAAGGTGAACATACTCCACAAGGTCTAGTCGATAATATGCATCTAACGATGAGAAACATAAGAGGGTCGGCTGCTTACTGGAAAAGATGTTGCGCTGAATTGATTGCTATGGTGCGGAGTCTTGGTCCTCCCACTTGGTTTGTTACATTTTCATGTAACGATCTAAACTGGATGGACATGATCAAAGCGTTGCTTATAAAAGATGGACGCCCAGATGCAATGCCTGATAAAGTTGAAGACTTGCCATTCGATGAACGTCTCGAATTAGTACAAAAATACCCAGTAGTAGTAGCTAGACAGTTTACACTTAGAGTAAATGCTTTGATGAGATTTTTAAAAATGAATACCGAATGCTTAGGAGGAGCTCTTTCAGATTTTTGGTACAGAATAGAGTTCCAAAACAGAGGAAGCCCGCACTTACATATGCTTTTGTGGTGCAATTCTGTTCCAAATTTCGATAGTCCTGAAGGGCTGAGAGTAATTGACCGAGTTGTGTCATGCTCACTTAACGGTGATAATTCTGAGCAGGTGAAAAGGCTACAAATTCACAAACATTCCACAACGTGTTACAAAGATCGAAATACTGGTTCGTGTCGATTTGGGTTTCCAAGGCCTACAAGCAATACAACAAACTGCTTAGAACCTGATGACGCCATCCGTAATAATGGACGCTTTTGTGTACTACAAAGAAACGCTGATGAAGGTATGGTCAACAACTATAACTCGGTTCTTCTTAAAATTTGGGGAGCAAACATGGATATACAGCCTTGTGGAAATGTAGCAGCTGTCGCTTATTATATTGCCAAATACGCTAGCAAATGTGAACCTAATGACTGTGGCGAAGTTGTCAGGGAAGCGATTCGTAAAGCAAAACGTCAAAGTAATGATGTGTGGAAGCAGCTGTTTTCTGTTTCAATGGCAATCCTCGGACAACGATTGGTTAGTGCACCAGAAGCGGCATATCGTCTCTGCCACTTGCCCTTGAAGATGTGTTCAAGAAAAACAGTTTTCGTAAATAGCTGCCGTCCGGAACAACGCTACAGAATGTTAAGATTCTGTGAAGATGAAACATCAGTTTTCAATAATATATTTGATCGCTACGAACGGAGACCAAACGAGCTAGAAGAGATAAGCTTGGCTGAGTTTGCAGTTCGTTATGAAACTTTTTCAGATGCATTTTGGACTGATGATGATGGTGACATTGAGTTAAGAGACCAAGAAAATGAGAGTTCCAGGTACATTCAATTACGTGATAATACAAGAATGCGAATTAGAAATAACGCAGCAGTTTTACGTACACGCTATTATACGTTAAACAGCGACCGAGAAGGGTTCTATTACAGTCTCATTGTTTGTCACATTCCTTTTCGCAATGAAAATGCACTTGTTGAAGAGGGCGAAACCGCGGAAGCTTGTTTTCTTCGCCGACAATCACAATTACGACCTCTTCTACATAATTTATCCGTAGAACAATTCACCCATGCCGAACAAATAATTCAACAAGCTCTAGTTCAAGCTGTAGCACTTAATACTGTGAACGATGTGTGTGAAGACAGAGACATCGATGGTCCAAGAGAACACAATATTATGAACATATACGCCGAGGATCAAATCAATATGTACAATAATGATGACGATTTAATCGAAAATAATGATCCTACTGCTATGCCTGATGAAGTTTTTATAAATGGAATCAGAAGCCTCAATATTCAACAAAAAGATTTACTCAAAAAAGTATCGGATTCCATAGACAGAGACATCAGGTTAGACGATAACATACACCCTTTGTTATTATTTATCACTGGTGGAGCTGGTAGCGGAAAATCGTTTCTATTAAAATTAATAGTTGAGCATATAAGACGATGTTACGGTCCAACGGTGGATACCTTGTTGAAACCAACTTTCGTAGAAGTGGCGTCTTTGACGGGTGTTGCAGCACGGCAAATTTCAGGGAAAACACTGCATTCAGTTTTTTCTCTTCCAATAGAAAAGGGCATTACCATGACTTATCGTAAAATGAGTGGACAACCTTTGGAACGTGAAAGACGTAAGTGGCGTTATATCAAATGGTTAGTAGTTGATGAAATATCTATGGTATCCTACGAAAATTTACGAACAATACATTTACGTTTGCAGGAGTTCAAAACGAATAATTTATTGTTTGGAGGTATCCATATATTGTTATTTGGCGATATCATGCAATTGCCACCGGTTAAAGGTCATTGGTGCTTTGAACAACCTTCTTGGTTAAATGCTGAAATTAATTTATGGCAACAGTTTTCCTTCTGCGAACTCACCATAAACATGCGTCAAAGTTGCGATGTAGAATTTGTCGATTTATTAAATAATTTGCGGTTTGGTGAGCTAACACTGTCACAATTGCAACTTTTGTGTGAGAGACGTCGAGTTGAACAGATTGGTGATTTCGCAGATGGCGCTGCAGTAAGAATATTTCCCACAATTCGATTAGTGGATGAGTATAACTCCAAAATGACGTATCAACTGCATCAGTCAAGTCACATTTACACCTTGCACGCTACTGATGAGTCGAGAGAGGCCGCAACCTACGGAAAACGACCACCATCTAATGTTATACCTACTGATGTAAATAACTGTGGTGGTTTGTTACACATAATAAAAGTGGGTGTAGGTTCGAGAGTAATGTTAAGGCGTAACATATCGATTGCCGATGGTCTCGTCAACGGTGCTATGGGAATCATACGCAAGTTTAGGTGGCCCGCTCTTCGTCGTGATCAGTTAGAAACAGGTGAGCTACCTGATGCAGTGTGTATCCAATTTGATGACGAGACTATTGGCATGAGAGTAAAAGACAATGACGGCTTTATAGCAATAGCACCTGTATCTGCTACATTCCAAGCGACAAAAGGATATGGTGATGTCGAAAGACGGATGATGCCATTAATCCTGAGTTGGGGTGTAACGGTGCACAAACTGCAAGGCACCACATTAAATAAAGCCGTCGTCGATTTAGGCAAGAAAAACTTCGCCAAAGGTCAAGTTTATGTGGCTCTAAGTCGAGTGAGAACATTAGACGGTGTTGCACTTTGTGACTTAGAGCCAAATAAACTACTTAATAGACCACATGACCAAAAGGCCTTACAAGAAATGGAACGGTTAAGACGACTATGTTAATCAGTTCCTTTCTTAATCACTTTTGTGACTGCTAACTGACTGAATCACTGATAATAAGTTTATAATCCTCGAACGACGACCTCTGTACCCACAGCACAGACCCTACTACATACTGTTAACTTTTGTTTTCTTTCTTTCTTTTTGCGCTTTGTGTTATTTTACTGTTTAGGTCTTTTTTTGTTTTGTGTTATTTGTAATTGTATGTAGGTGAGTAGGTATAGGCACAGAGGTTCCTAAATATGTTTTGTGTTCAGTCTTATTTTATCAAAGCAGGTATTTGCTTTGTTTAACTTAATATTAAGTACCTACTCACTTTATCTCTGTATTGTTTTTGATTGTGTTCAAAAAAAAGTTTATATAATTTTTGTTGCTTTTATGGGTATATTTTATTTGTTTAAATTTTAATTTCTCTACATACACAACTGTATCTTTAGCTTACTTAGTTTAAACGCATGTAATCGCAGCGTCTGTCGCGCGCTCGCATCTGGTGCCACAGAATACCAGCGCTTGTGCAGGGGAGGTATCCTTCTCTGCACTTGCACCATGCTGAGTGGTAACCTTTTTTGCTAATAACATGAATGTAACTTGTACCTACCACAAATTTAGCAAAATAAACTTTTACTTTACTTTTAAATAACTCTGCCACCTACGGTGTGTAGTGAGAATGAGGTTTTTTTATCAATCCCTCAGGAATAAAATTTATATGGGACCACCTCGAGAGTATAAACATGTCAAAATATTCAATGTTTGACTCAGATTGTGTAGTGAGAATGAGGTTTTTTGAGTTTTTTGAGTTGAATAATGGCATCATCCGTCTTTCGACATCACCATATCCTTTTGTCGCTTGGAATGTAGCAGATACAGGTGCTATTGCTATAAAGCCGTCATTGGCTTTTACTCTCATGCCAATAGTCTTGTCATCAAATTGGATACACACTGCATCAGGTAGCGCACCTGTTTCTAACTGATCACGACGAAGAGCGGGCCACCTAAACTTGCGTATGATTCCTATAGCACCGTGGACGAGACCATCGGCAATCGATATGTTACGCCTTAACATTACTCTGCCACCTACCTACTTACCTCATACCTAACCTACTTTTGTGTTTTTTTTCTGTGTTTTGTTCTCTGTTGATGTAATGTGCCTGTGTCTGTGTGTTGTCAAATAAAGTTATATCTATCTATCTGTGGCAAAGTGGATGAAAGCCCGCTTGTGACGCAGAAGGTTGCGGGTTCGATCCCCGCTGCGGGAAAAATGTTTATATGATCTGCAAATATTTATCTCGGTTCTTCGGTGTTTCTATGTTTAATAAGTATGTATTTACAGAACAAAAAGTATATAAATAGTACATCAGTTATCTGGTTCCCATAGTAAAAGTATATCAGTTATCTGGTTCCCATAGTACAAGCTTTGCTTAGTTTGAGGCTAGATGATGCTGTGTGAAAAATGTCCAGCATTATTAGATTGTGACTCAGGGTGTGTAGTGAAAATGAGGTTTTTTTATCAATCCCTCAGGAATAAAATTTATATGGGACCACCTCGAGAATATAAGCATGTCAAAATATTCAATGTTTGACTCAGATTGTGTAGTGAGAATGAGGTTTTTTGAGTTTTACAGGAAAACTATCAATCCCTCAGGAAAAAAAAGTATGAGGACCACCTCGAGAAGGATACGCTTTCAAGCAAAAAAAAAAAATTTGGAAATCGGTCCACATTTTTCGGAAAAATCGGTGATTTTTTGAGTTTTACGGGAAAACTATCAATCCCTCAGGAGTAAAATTTTTATGGGACCACTATGGTAGCATACCCTTTCAAACAAAAAAATTATTTTGGAAATCGGTTCACAACTGACGGAGATATTGATGAACATACATCCAAAAAAAAAAAAAAAAAAAAAAAAAAAAAAAAAAACATACATACACCCGAACATAGAACCTCCTCCTTTTTTTGAAGTCGGTTAAAAATGATAATCCTATGAACGTTCGCAAAATCCGCAAATAAAAAACTGTTGAAATCAGGTGGCATGATCACTTCATTAACGTTTGTGAAAAGGGGACATGCCACCTGCAAAGTTACTAAGTTAAAAGCAAACACTTTCCTTAGATTTTACCGAGAAAAACATAATAAGACTAAGGCTAATTATTAAGATGAGTGTACTTAATGAATGAATTCAATAAAAATCTAAAAGTGGTACGAGTTGGGAACGAAAATAATCATATTTTCTAATTTCCCAACTTTCTAAAAAATTTCAAAAGTGGTACGAGTTGGGAATTACTCAATTTTTTTGATGGATTTTTTTTTAAACATTTTAAAACACTTTTTCATCTAACAGTACCTACCTCTACATAGTAAACCCCGCATCTGAACTTTCAGTCAACAATCTTGTTCCTAAGAGTCCAGTTTAAAATGTGCTAAATCAGTTAAAATTGCCAAAATGATAGTTTTTGTTATTCTAAGTTTAATATCAGTGGTGGCATCTGGCCCTTCTACAGAATCATTTAAGAATCAATGTAAGATCTAGACTTAAAACTTAGGCATAACCTACAATGCTGCAAACTTATCTGGACCTGTGGCCAAAAGAGGATCTAACGAATTTCACTTTAAAATTTATTTTTCTGCCAACACCAAATGCGATAACAGCGCCTCTCACAGGTTCAGGTAAGTTTGTGGCACTCTAGATAGATAGATAGATAGATAAACACTTTATTGTACACAGAAGAAACATAACAGGAACACAAAATATCAAGTAGGTACAATGGGCGGCCTTATCGCTAAAAGCGATCTCTTCCAGACAACCTTTGGATGGACTGGAAAAGATATAACAGAAAAACGGCGCTGTACAAAAAGCTTTAACATAGAAAAAAGAATAATAGAAGAACTAAAAGTCTTGAAATAATACAAAACTAAATAGGTACTTACATACGAAAATGGACCATTAAAAAGTCAATATCATAGAACTAACTAGGGATATACCTAGTTAGAGGATTTCTGCTGCGCTAAACAGGAGGCAACCTATTTACGCGATACTCAACGGGACGCTGTAGTGCCTGGGACATTGTTTGAGATGGAATAGGCTTGCCCAGCACCAGCACTCTAAACCATGCATCCTCTCAGCTTAATCGGCATTCTCCACAGGAAAGATAAGCTGAATAAGCTGCGGGATTCTTCACCAAGTTTTCCAACTCCGTTTTTGATTGGTCCCTGTCCCTGCGATGGCCTAGAAAAGAGTAAAAATTACAAATGATAATAAAAAAACTTTAGGCAAATGCAATTATTCCGTCGCTGACGAAGATCTACAGGGTTATTGTAAAACACCGGTAACCTCTCAGGACTGTATTACTATCATATGGAACAACTTTTGTTCTGTGACTTTAAAAATTCATCATTATTTTTTTTCATCAGAATGTCATACAAAAATAAAAATATTTAAATTGAACGCTCTAAATGTTACGAAGTCTATGCGAAACAAAAGAAAGCGATAGTACAAAGCGAAGGGAACGGGGTTAGGGTGGTGGGGGCCGAAATGTGTTCAATAGGAAAACGAAATCTTGAATATTTTTGTTTGGAGAATGTAAATATGTTTGTAAAAAGTCATAGAAAAAAGTTGTTGTTTATGATGATAGTAATACAGTCCTGAGAGGTTACCGGTGTTTTACAAATAACCCGTCTTATTTGAAAGGTCTACCTCAAACACGTACCCACACAGTCGTGAATGTCGTGATCTCTGTTGACAGTCTGCACGGATCCAAGAACGATGAGGAAGCATGCAGCATACACGGAATGGGCTGATGCCTACTCCTGCTCCAGGCATCGCTGCCAGCCTGGGGGGCGGAACCTGGCCATCTATACCGTGGGGTAAGTCAGTCTTTCGTAAGAGCCAGTTTATATAACACAAACTAAGATTTTGAGCTCCTTGGGGGTGGTGTACGTAGACGTACACCACCCCCCCAAGTAACTTACCTTTTTTTTTTTTTTTTTTTTTTATTAGGTTCTCAAAACTGGACGTTACATTTTGGGAATGCTTTCGTTACAATTTTAGAAATACTAAGGCTAGCGAACGACCTTCTCGATGAGAACACAGCATGCATTAAATAATTACTAACTCACGAAATGAAGAGAAACTTATTTGACAAAATAAAATATAAAGCAAAAATACAATATTATACACTAAACCTAAACAAAAGTAGTCAAGGCCTGACTACACTTTGAATTACATATTAACTTCTTCCAAACAGTCTTAAAGTTGTTACCTTAAAGTAACATTCCTACATGCAATACCTTCGAATACCATTGGCTCACTTGGTAGGTCAATCGGTGAAGGTTCAAGGTGCAGAAGCCTTATTCTCTAACTTGAAGTCCATTCCCAGAAGACATCCCACCCAATAGAGCTCAACCAATAACATAACACGAAAATGACAAAACACGTCATTTTCGTATTGTGATTGGTTGAGCTCTATGATAACTGGGAAGGCTGCAGGTCCCTCATGGATGCAGTTTTTGGGATGCATTTCCAAGATGCTTCAAGCCTCCATCTCAATGTCTCAGGCAATACCTACAGCGTTCCGATGAATATGCGCCTCTTCACACTGTATCTGGTAACGTAAACGTACCTAATAGGTAATGGCCTTTTCTTTTCACAGATGCAAAAGAGTCGAAGCTCCGGAATCAGCGATAGAGTGTGAAGAAGTGGTCGAAGACACCAACATGCAGTTCCCATACTGCTGTACAAGACTCAGGTATCTACAGATTGAGGATATTCACAAACATTTGAACTTACCGACTAAGCAAATAAGTAAGGCGTGTGATGGGGCAGCTGCGATCGCTTGCAGGAGCGATTAGGTGGCCGATGAAACAGTTGGTTTCTGGAACTTACCACCGAGGTCGAATCTCCACCTCGTTGCCCACGCCACCACGCAAATTGTCTCTTCTAGCCTTGGAGATTGAGACTATCCAATTTCCCTTCTTATCGCGTCACTAGTTCTTTCTAAGCAGTGTGATGAGAGGTCAAGTGCGCCTCATAGTGGCTCCTTTCGTGCACGACACAACGACCTGCCGGTTGCTTCTCTATGTTTTAGGTACTTTACAGTTTGAGAATACTGGAACTCGAACCCATAACTTTAGGATTGAAAGGCGGGGCCGCTTTCTTTAGTTGTACCACCAGAAATCTTTAATAATAGCTATCTAGCTTTAGGACCACGATTTACGATGATGGATTAATGTTTTTACCTACCACGTCAGGAGTGTAATCATGACCTTAACTTTGAAACAAACAATTGAGCTGATTAAACCTTCGGATGTTCTCCATCAGATGTCTCGTGGTGGTCCGTGGTGAAGTCTGGACGCGGGTGCTGGGCCAGCCCTGGGAGACGCTACCTGCTGCTCCTTGGAGCCACATGTATAAGATGAAACGACCGCCACCAGCTGACGGCTCGTTCTTACCAAAGTAAGTTCATTCATTCTTTCGTTCCTAGATGTGCCCGTGACTTCGTTCGCGTTAACGATACTCATTAGTTTTTTTCGCGTAAATCTCCATCGGCTTTTAGGTACCCTACAACCTCCTCCATCTTCTAGTGAAAGTCCAATTTAAATCTGTTTAGCCGTTCCAGAGATTAGCCCGGACAAACAGAAACACAGACAAACAACATTTTTAAAAAGGCTGTTTTAGTATCATCTAAATAACTTAGAACACCGTTAATTTGTAATAACAGACAGACAATTTTACCTTGACCAACGTATAGTATTGATGATGATGATGTTTTCACCAGGACCTCAGACGCAGGACCAGTCTACGAGTTAGCGGAACCAGAGCATGAGAAGGTGCTCCGTTCAGGAAAGACCACGGAGGCTCCTGACTGCAACGACGTGGTCCCTCGGTCAATACCAGCGCCGGATATCGTGGTAATATCGCAGTAATATGGACTTTTCTCTGATTACATTGGTTCTATCTCAAGGCGTCATCATCATGAGCCTATAGCAATCCACTACTAGATATGGCCTCTTCTAATGAGCGCCATTGCGCCCTGTCCTCAGCTCGACGCATCCAGCTTCTGCCAGCAACCTTTCGCAGATCGTCACTGCACCTGGCCGGAGGGCGTCCTACATTTCGTTTGCCGAGTCGCGGTCTCCATGAAGGCGGGTTGATGTAGATGAACTGCACAATGTTTCTGTGAGCGTAAACTCGGGAACGGACTGAATATGCTCCAACTCCATGGATCCATGGATCACCTAAAAGAATGCTAGCCCCCAAATCGTGTTTGTTGCTCTGATTCTTCACGGTATTGGTCGCGAAAGAACAGGAGTAAAATTAGTCTTAAGACTATTCTCAGTGATCCCTGCGGTCCTACTGAATAAATGCTTTTTGACTTTGCTCCATCCATGTATGAACGAATGAGCTATCAGTATCGCTTACACACAGAAACAAATCTAACACACATAATTACTCGTATGACCAATCCGCCTTCGTGAGATAGGTCCCCTTTTAAAAAAACCCAAAGAATTTCTAAATGCATCCCTATCCCCAGTTGCTCCCATAAATATCCAATCTTTAGTTGTGTGATTGAACATCAACGTTCTTCCAGATCGCGCTATCAACGAACTCTGAGCTGAAGGAGCACAAAAAGACGGAGAACACCAGGCAAGTATTTGTGGCTTGTGTTTGTGTGTAGCTTGCTTACCCCCGGTTTCTATATTCAACGGACATTCGTAGGTCTTACCTACGACTCGTTTCCACGTACAAAAGTTTGACAGCTAACTGTTAGCTCTTAACGTGGTAGCTCTTACCTACGGCTACGAAACTAGGCATTAGTAGATCGTCGAAGTTATGTCAGTAAGTGGAAGCGCATAGTAGCATTATCAACTGAGCGCTTCTGTGCTTCTGTCGGTCCCGTTAAAGCAAGCCTAAAACTCCTTCACTAGAGTTGGTCACTAGCTCATACGAGCTTACTAAACTTAGTACCTACGCATACGCACAACAGATATTACAGCAACGGATACGTCAAGTAAGCCGTTTCGTCTCGACGCGTTGTAGATGATTTTACATACAAAATTGTCTACTGTCTCTCCATCGAAACAACAGACGCAATTTTATTTAACAAGCCCAAAAACGTTGGTTACAGACACAAACGTGTCAAGAAGACAACCTACCCCCCCGCCCCATTCTTCGAAGAGGCTGAACACGAAGTAGATGCCCTTGACATGGATGAACCTGCATCTTCCACTGGAAAGGTAATATACACTTCAGCTTTTTCATCTATACTTGATGATTTACACAGCATCAAAGGCAACTTTTGCCTACACTCAAGTGGATGGTGGTGGTAGGGACATTGTTTGAGATGGGGGCTTGTAGGACCTAAAGACCTTAGCTAAATCGGCGTTATCCACATGAAATACAACGTAACCTCTGGAGCTGACTAAGCTACGGGTTTCCTCATGCTGGTCACCTAGACTCTTATAACATTCCTCCATACTTCTGTCGCCGTGTGAAGAATGTGGAAGTTGAAAATGCCGAGATCTTTTCCTATCCATAATCTGACGCGAATACTTTATTCCCAGCCCGCAGAGCTCCGAGCTGATGCCTCATCAGACGAAAGGTTCTTCGGGAACAACTATGCAGTCACACAAAAGCCAGCTATGAAGGTAAAAGGGAGCCCTAGCATCTTAATTATTTAGGACTAATGGCACGGTCTTGAGAGTTGGACTGAACATCTGGCCTCGAGATGGACTGATGATAGGTATAACCAACGTTGGCACAACAGTGGACTAAATCGGACTGTAATTAATGTTGACCATACAAACTTTCAACCCTTCCTTAATTTATGAACACCTCCCCTCTATTTTTGAAAAAAAAAAGTAGCCTCGTCCTTTCAGGATTGAATCTATATCCAGCATATAGATTCCATCCTGAAAAAATTACCATCCTACCTACCTACAAAATGCTACTACCTAATTTTTTTTACCAACGTTTCCGATACTGTCGATTTTTTTTATATACCTAATTGAATTTTGCTAACAGGCACATCAGCAGGTTTCCTGGACGGAGATTCCTCAGAATCAGTGGAATGAGCACGACCCTGGAGCAGACACTGACACGAGGGTGAGAATTGTATTTTTGAAATTCTTCTACCATCATGATTTTAAGTTGCCCTCTAACGCAAAAGTAATTTTGTGTGAGTCAGTGGCCAACTTTGGTGACGGAGTTTTTAGGCCGCCTTAAGGCCGTCATGGCTTAACGACTTAAATAGCCGGGACCGACAATTTAACGTGTCCTCCGAAGCACGGAACGCAAATAACTTCCTTACCATAATACCTAAATAAGGCTTAGTTTTACGTTAAGTGTAGGCATATTTAATGGTTAAAATGTCCACCAGGACGGAAACTTCCACCAGCCCGACTTCCCCAAGGACCCCCCACCCTCCAATCTCCAAGCTCTGGTGGATGCCATAGGAACCCGCATGAGGGACATTGAGACTGTGGTGCAGAGGATGAGCGAGAAGGTCCATGATGCTACTCCTCAGGATGCCACTAGTGCTGAGAAACGGTGGGTACTGACTCCATCATCACGCGGTCATCATTATTGACTCGTCACCCAAAATAAGTTCGTATAAGGACCAACTCTTGTGACGGAGTTTTTAGGCCGACCGAAGACCTCCGTCATTGCACGAAGCACGAAAGCTCTCTCAGGTGATAATTCCTCTAGCCACCCATCGACTTACTGACCGTATAGGCGTTGCTTAACTTTGAACTCTCAAGAACGATCAAGCAAGCTTCACCATGAGCGCTTCTATCAAGCTTGCATTGTCAGCGAAGACTATTAAGCGTAACAAAATTCTCGTGCTGACGGGAAGTGCCAAGACAGCTTGCAAGATTTGACAAAGGAGCTAACTTCTTTTTGTCATGTCCTCTGCAAGATTGGTCATCAATGTAGCATGTATCTATCTACAGAGTGGTTTTTTTAAGTTCGAAACCACGAGAGTTAAAGCATAGTCGTTGAAAGGAGACCACGTGCTTTCGAACTTGGCCAATAACACCCTTCTCAAAAAACCACTGTAGGAAGGTAAGGTATAAGTAGAATCTAGATAATACAAAATCGAAAAGAAAGCTAAATCAACTCGTTCTTCCAGTCAACAATCTGAAGGAGAGGGCCACAAACGCCACAAATCTGAAGCTAAGGATCACCAGCCCAAGCAACCAAGTCCAGACGCGGAGCATTACAAGAGGTGCGATTTTGGAAATTCTACTAATATTAAAAAATAGCTGTCCTCCGCGGTGTTTCCCGCGTTCCCTCGGGAAAACTTTATTTTCCCGGGATAAAATGTATCCTCTGTTCATCAGGGATAATGTAGGAGTCTATTATTGGTGAAACAATTTTTCAAATCGGTCCAGTAGTTTTGGAGCCTATTCATTTTAAACAAACAAACAAACATACAAACAAACAAATCTTTCCTCTTTATAATATTATTATAGTATAGAAGTATATAGATGAAACAGTTTTTGAGGATGGATGTATACCTCTTTCACGCAAAAACCATTCAGTAGTTTTTGATTGAAAGAGAAACCAATATCCACACATTCCAATATCCGCTTTAGGGTAGGACTAGGGCAAGAGCCAGTGACCACAGACCATCGTCATTATATAAGGATAAAAGTCTGTACAGCCCCAATACAGGAACAGATCCTGGAATATGAAGTTTGGATCGTGGTGGCTTCGGGAGATATGAGGTAGCAATGGTGCTTATAAAAGCATCCTAAAATCGGCCAATTCCCAGTGGTTTTACCGAGTACCTAGTCTTACCAGTAGAACTACCTACCTACTGGGAATTTTCTCATTATACTTAGTATAGAAAGCGTGGGAGATGACTGCATAGGACCGAACAGAGTGGCGTTATGGGGAGTAGGTGCAACTGGGCAAAAGCTGAATTTTATATCATTATTATTATTTAGCCATTCTCGCCCCACTGCAGGGCAAAGGCCTCCCTTCCCTTCTTCCACACTTCGCTATCCAACGCTGTAACAGGCCATGTTTTAGGTGAGAGTCCAGCTCGTCTCGCCATTTCATTCAGGGTCTTCCACGTCTTCGCGTCACATTTTGTGGGGTCCACTGTGTGGTTGAATTTTATAGGAACAATATATGGCTAAATCTAGAGACTCTGTTAAACCTGAACACCAATTGTATACAACTATTCACAAACAATAAATGATTTATGTTTCCCAAACAGACACTTCCGATGATTTCTTCATCAGAGCAACTATCTCAGCAATATTTCTGCTTGTCCAAAGGTCGCTCGCGTGCATACCGTATGTAATGCTCGCTGCTGTAATGCTCGCAATCCTTTGGTGTTTGCAAACCACTACATTGACTCTACTGTTTTGCCGTTTCACGCGTCAGTACCTTTTACGTGTAGTTCAGTTCATGCTCGACATTTAGTGGGTCGTACCTCGGCCATGCAAAAAAACATATCGAATTTGTAAGGTGTTTGTTCATAGATTCTCCGTTCGCAACCGCAGTAAGTACCTCCACACCTCCGATGGCACCACGGAGCCACCACTCTTCGTCGAAGACACCAATATGAACGGCTACTTCAGTGACGCCAGCAACAGTCTGATACGAAGGGCTAGCGGACCTAAGGTAAATTTACTATCTAAAGGTAATTTCACGAAGCGCTCGTGGTCGTGCTTGCTTAGTGTTTTTGATAGATCGTCGAAGTTAAGCAACGTTCGAAACGGTCTGTAGGGATGGGTGACCGCCAGTGGCCGTGGGGGTGGATAGCCATAAGTGTTACCGGTAATAATTCGCATTATCAACTGAGCGTTTCAGAGCTTCGGAGGAGGACGTTATATTGTCAGTCCCGGCTATCAGTCGTTAAACCGGAGACCTTAAAACCATCACTAGATTTGACACTCGTACGAACTTTAGATTAACCCTTTTTCAGGAGCCAGCACAAACATATGGGATAATAAACATGGCCCCAGTGGAAACAAGAAGAAAGCACGTCTCAGAATCTTCAGATGACGTCGAGAAAAAGCGTAAAAAACACTCGCACAAGAAGAAGAAGAGTAAACACGGACACAAGAAACATCACGGGAAAGAAGAGAAGAAAAAGAGGTTCAATAGGCTTACCTCAGTAGAGATTGAGAAGAATGTAGTGTCTTTGGAAGATAGCGGCGCTGTTGGTAGCAATTAAAATGCAAAAAGTTGCTGGTGTGGAGATTTGAACCCGTGACATTGTCTTGTTGGATTTTGAGAAAAAAAATATAGGTTTCTACTTATATTACGAATGAACTTCAGTCTACATAAAAAGTTAAAAGTACCTAGATTATGTCTTGATTACATAGTAGTTGTTGAATCTAACGAAGACGGATTGGTCTTTTGTGTGTGTAGATTTGTGTGTGTGCGTAAACGATACAGAGCACTCATTCGTGTAGCGTTCCCCTACACACACAGAAATAATGTGTATATGTATCTACACACAATTAAGACCCTGCCTTCGTGAGATGGAAAACTATAGTTGTCTCTTTGGGGGTAGGTGTAATTCCCCCAATCAATGGCAAAGAGGGAGATCTCACCTTACTAAGGTCGACGCCAACTGGTCCACATACCTTAGAGCCTTTCAACCGGCTAATTGCCGATAATAATGTTGCTTGCTCGATCTAGGATTCAAATCGCGGCGGTTGGTAGCGCGCCAGCTAGCGGTGAAGCTCTGAAGTAGCTAGGTAGCTGTAATTGGCAACTCTATTACGATGCCCTTGTAGTTCAGGCGATCGTTGTTAGAGGTCGCCACATCACTCCCTAAACTAAACTAGAGACATACCAAATGTCTTCTTAAACCTTTAATGACAAGGTCACAGGTTCGATTGTAGTCTATAAAGCATTAAGTACATAAAATGGTTTAAGCGAGAAATACATTAAAAATAAATAAATTTATATGCAGTTTTATTTTAATCAATCCTAATTATAAATACCAAAGTTAGTCTGCGTGTTTGTTTGTTACTCCTTGAAATAAGTGGATGGTTGACCGCCAGTGGCATTTTCATCTGAGTGCTTCCGTGCTTCGGAGGGCACGAAATTGTCGGTCCCGGCTATAAGTCGTTAAACCATGACAGAGGCCTTAAGGCGGCCTAAAACTCCGTCATCAGAGTTAGCCACTGACTCATACGAACTTACTCCTTGAAATGGCTGAACAGATTTAGATAAAATTAGGTTTCATTAAGTTTTTTGGTTTTGAATGTCAATACAATAAAAAGCATATGTTTAACATAACGAATGCTTTATTTACAATCTATGTAAATTAACTTATATATTAAAAATGCAACATTGTCATTGTAATACATAAAATTTACTGAAATACAGATAATATACTCTAACTATGCAAAAATAAAACAATTTACAGTAACACCCAACAATCACATACATATTAAATTTTGACTTACGGTTTGTATGAAGCAGGTACCTACCTGAATATACATATAAACTAACTTCTAAAGTACAGGGCCAATCAACTATTTTACCCACCCTATTCCCTGAACATTTTTATTAGAACATACTTGGTGGACTGGCAACTTGACAACACAAACAGAGGACACCACCACCGCGTCAATGCTAATTACAGTAAAGCTAGAAACATGCCATCGGACGCGGCCGACAGTCGCGATCTGGATAATGATTGTACACGCTCGCTGTGCAAACTATCGGACGTAAGTCGCGGCCGTGTCCTTGAGCTTTCGGACGTCCGACAACGATCTGGCGCGCTGGATGTTTTTGTACTGTGTTTTTGTATGTTTCTAGCTTAAAAGGTGCCAAGTGTTTCCAGTTGCAATTTATGAGGGTAACTCAGCATAATCAGCATACAAATTCTAGTATGTCCTATCAAAATTCGTAATAGTATGCTGAGTTACCCTCTTGAATATCGACTGGAAACACTTAAAGGCACCTTTTACCATAATTAGATAGATAGATAGATAGATAGAAAATACTTTATTGCACACCACATAATAAAAATAAACAAAAATGGAAAACCAAACAAAAAACACAATGACATACAATCGGCGGTCTTATCGCTAAATAGCGATCTCTACCAGACAGAATTAGCTTCTTTTGTCTTTGCTTTGGCTCGCATGGCGCGGTGGTATCCATTGGTTGTGTCTTCAAGTTGCCAGTCTGCCAAAACCAATCTAATAAAAGTGCTCGATGACAGAATTGGGTGGGTAAAATAGTAAATTGACTAACAATAGACAACTGGGGATTCTGTTGTTTACTGACTAAACATATTGAAGCTAAACTACGAAGATTATTATTTCGTTCACACTAAAGAAAGGCGAAAACGAGATGTGATGTGATTTTTAGGAATACTGCAGTCAATGGCGGATACCGCGGATCGTCGATCCCTATCGAGTGTCTAGTCTCTGGTCTGTGATTTGACAGAAAATGTATGGATCTAATGTCAAATAAATTTTTATTGTCTGTGGTGAATGAAATCTACCGTTGTACTGACGCGATACGTATCGAGTGTGTAGTAGATTCGATCCAAAATATTGCAAGGTATTTATCACGATAGTTTTTTTTTTTTTTTTTTTCACGATAGTTATCGAGTGTGTAGCATCCGCCTATCTATTTTGGTCTTTAGCTCGAAAGAATGTTGCATTTTGTCTTAAGTGTGTTCTTGGACATAAAACAAGCATTCGATAAAGTATGGCACAGTGGCCTATTGTACAAACTTAAAACATTGTTACCAAACTCATTCTACATGATACTTAAATCATATTTAGCACAAAGAAGATTCCAAGTAAAATACGAAGAAGACTACTCAAAACTATATGATATCAAGGCATCAGTACCACAAGGATCAGTACTTGGCCCAGTACTGTACTCCATATATACGGCAGACCTGCCTGAAACAGATGATGTAGTAACAGCAACATATGCGGATGACACTGCATGCCTTTCAAGCGACACCGACCCAAAAAGGGCTTCCAATAGACTGCAGGCCCAGTTAGACAAAGTAGACAGACAAAAATGGAGAATTAAACCAAACGTAACCAAATCAACACACGTAACTTTCACTCTCCGGAAAGGAGACTGCGAACCTGTCAGCATGGGTGGCAACACTCCACCAACCAGCACCACTGTAAAATATCTTGGACTGCATCTGGACAGAAGACTCACCTGGGCAAACCACATCAAGGCTAAAAGAACAGAAGCAAACCTACAACTCAGAGGTATCTCCTGGCTCCTAGGACGGCAGTCCCGTCTCTCACTCAACAACAAACTACTGGTCTACAAGGCAATCATAAAACCAATCTGGACCTATGGCATAGAGCTCTGGGGATCGGCTAGCAACTCCAACCTTGAGATACTTCAAAGATTTCAGAACATCGCTTTGAGAACTGTCTCCAGTGCACATTGGTTTGTGAAAAACTTGGAAATCCACGAGTACCTCGAGATGCCAACAGTCAAAGAAGAAGTTAACAACTACTGCACAAAATATAAGGAAAGACTAAACAAGCACACTAACGTGTTGGCTAAAAACCTACTGAATGACCAAAGCACAAAACGCCTCAAAAGATGGGACATACTCAACCTAGACCAAAGAAACTGAAAAGTTCAACCACAATTATTAGGGCAGCTCAATGGAGCTGCTCCTAAATCTCGTCCCCCCGGAACAAATCTGATCATGGCTAACGAGCCGATAGCAGATAGAGAGAGAGAAAAAAAAAAAAAACAAAAAAAAAATTTTGTCTTAAGTGTAGTCAGTAAACAAAAGAAGTACCAGTTGTATGTTGCTGGATAAATAAATACACAGTGCTCATCGCTGGTTCTCGATGACTAACTTCTCTGTTCTGTACATGTCTCCAATCACAGCCTGTAAAAAACATACAAATATATGTCATTTTAAATATGCTTAGCTATATTAATTTGGTGGGGGAAGGATTGAAGGCTCAATCCTGAACAAGCAAACATTCATAACACAACTCTGTAGCGCAGTGGGTGAAGGTCCTCATGCGATGCAGAAGGTTGCGGATTTGATCCCCGCTGCGGGACAAATGTTGTATGATCTACAAGTATTTGGCTCGGGTCTGGGTGTTTTCTATTTATATATTTACAAATAAAAAGAATATAAGTATCTCAGTCATTTAGTACTCATAACACAAGCTCAGCTTACTTTGGGGCTAGATGATGCTGTGTGAAAAGTCCAGCATTATTTATTTATTTATTAACTTGATCAAGCAAACATTTAACAAAATGATAGTCAAAGTCAGCATTTATTCAGTAGGACCGCTGGGATCACTTAGAATATATCTTAGAATCTTAGAACTAATGTTACTCCTGTTCTTTCGCGACCAATACCGTGAAGAATCAGGGCAACACACGGTTTGGGGCCTATCATTCTTTTTGGTGATCCATCTTAAAATGTGCGGTTTAACATGAGTTTAACAGTAAAAGTAAAGTAAGTTCGTATGAGTCAGTGGCCAACTCTGGTGACGGAGTTTTTAGGCCGCCTCAAGGCGTAACAATTTAAATAGCCGGACCAGCAATTTAACATGCCCTCCGAAGCACGGAAGCGCTCAGATGAAAATGCCACTGGCGGTCACCCATCCACTTACAGACCGTTAGAACGTTGCTTAACTCCGACGACATGGTGAAGGCATAACATTGTTTGTGAGTAAACTATTAGTTTATTAGGCAACGATGGACTTGCGACCTATGACAAGGAAATGCTGACGCCAAATATATATCTACCTTACATCTTAAGTGGGATCTGGAGTGTTTTGAATGACAGAATGTCTGCTATAGGAGATAGACGTAATTCTGTTTTGTTTTACCCTAACTAACCTGTCTTTGTATAACCAACAAGTTTTCTTGTGCAAAAGCATACTCCTTCTTTATCATTGCAGGGTCGGTTAAAGCTTTGTTGTCTTTGAAGCCGTCCCTGACTCTTCGCAATGCGTAGTATCTGGAAGGGAAGTAGAACACATAGGGTTAGCCAGAGGATTGGAATTGGAAGGTCACTCTTGTGAAAAATATCGGCAGCTTAGCCGACTTTGAATATATTTACAGAAACTCGAATACAAAGTAATCCATCTGAATAGCAGGCAAGATTTATGTAGTTCATTCCTATCTAAATACATTAGAAATAAAAATTTTAGAGGTTATGTAAGCAGGAAACTATTTCACAATAAAACTGTACTTACTTGAAATTGTAGTTCGTAAATTTTTGAGATTCACGTAGTAGCGATTTATATAAACGCAGTACTTGCGCTTTTCCAACGCTGGACGTCATTGTTCAAACTATTTATTTTTCAAGTTCTCTTTCACTGGAATTTTCTTTTCCGACAAAAATAATGAAATGTAAATAACTAACTTTACGTTTCGTTATACGCTGATGTATTGATTGCTAATTTGCTAGAGGAGAGGACTGGGCTCTGATCTAAGACTGGAATGACTGGAATCTAATGACTTTTGACCATTTTATTTTATTCTACTAGGTATCTCGATTTTTTTTAGTTTCCGTCGCTCCAATGAATTCATGGTGCAGTAGTGTAAATAAATGAATGTCCCAAATTTGCGTGGAACGAAACAAACTATAGTTTTGTTCCGGGTTCTAAGGGGCGAGTACACGCTTGGCAAGCCCTGCTGCCAAATTCCTGTTCTCTCGCTGGCACACCAGTGACTGTGCTAATTATTTGTCTCGCTTGCACGTTAAGTTGTTCGGAGCTTACGCTAAAATTAGCAACATTGCTCTAATTACTTATGTCAATTTTGACAAAACATTTGTGTTGCCTACTTCATATATTTTTTTCTGGATTAAGCGTTTTTAATTGGTTATAGACTATGTATTTTTCACGTAGGAATGTATCCCTGACACATATAACATTTACGTTTTACGCTGTACAACAATGAAAAATTTTGAAATAAATGAAATGCACTCTTGATGAAAACCAACCAGTAGAACAGGCAGGATTCAGAAGAGGATATTCTACAGTAGACCACATCCATGCGGTTAAACAGCTGATGGAGAAATGTAACGAATATAAACTGCCCTTGTGTTTTGCGTTCGTAGACTACGAGAAAGCTTTTGACAGCGTAGAGCACTGGGCAGTGTTCCATTCCCTCCATCGCTGCCACATTAACGCAAAATATGTAGATATTCTCAAGAACCTATACGAGGCATCATCCATGCAAGTCCGTTTGCACGAACTTACCAATCCCATCCCCATCAAGAGAGGAGTGCGCCAAGGAGATACTTTATCACCTAAACTGTTTACAGCAGTCTTAGAGGACATAATAAAGCTCTTAGATTGGGAGAAAAAGGGCATAAACATCAATGGTGTTTTCTTATCGCACCTCCGATTTGCAGACGACCTAATCCTGTTCAGCGAAAATATGCAAGATCTTCAAGCTATGCTCGAACAACTTTACCGTGCCTCCCTTAATGTTGGCTTGAAGATGAACATGTCAAAGACAAAGGTAATGTCCAGCGATTCGAGTGCCACATTACCGGTCATAAGTATTGGTGGTGTGACACTGGAGTCGGTGGACCACTATATCTACCTTGGGCATTGTTTAACTTTCGGCAGAGAGCACAGGTCGAAAGGAGATAGCTAGGCGCATACAGTTAGGTTGGGCTGCATTCAGCAAGATGGATGACATATTCAAGACCCGAAAAATACCGCAATGCCTGAAACTGCCGAAACTTTTTAATCAGTGCGTCCTGCCCACCATGACCTACGGTGCTGAGACGTGGACGCTCACTAAGGAGACTGTGCACAAAATGAGAGTAGCACAAAGGGCCATGGAGCGGTCCATGCTTGGCATCTCATTAATAGACCGAGTACGTAATACGGAAATCCGGCGTAGAACGAAGGTGGTAGATATTGGTGACCGTATTACTAAACTTAAATGGAGTTGGGCAGGACACTTAGCAAGGTTTGGTGATGGTAGGTGGAGTAAGGTCCTGACGGAATGGTGGCCAAGAGGGCATACGAGAAGTTTAGGCAGACCAGCAGCCAGATGGATGGACGACATTGTGACCATGAAAGGGAAAAACTGGATGAAAGAGGCACAGGACCGAGTGAAGTGGCGTTTGAGCGGGGAGGCTTTTGCCCAGCAGTGGGTGTCAACAAGCTGCAGATGATGATGATGAAATGAAATCTAGTGAAATCTACTAGAAGATACAATTTCAATAAAGAGGATTTTGTCTATTGCCTTTTTAATTATTTGAGATATTAACATAAAAGCGCCTTGTCACGGAATCGTTCCTATGTGAAAAAGACTATAGTTGGTTAATTTTCAAGTTTTCCAACCACAAGACCCCGTGTTGGCCGACCGATTTAGCCCGCGTGTCGTTAAAGATTAGTAGTACCTACCTAAAAAAAAAACCTTTTTTAACTTAAGTAGAATTTAAAACCAAATGTCATGGATTTGAATTCCAGCCATTTTATCCATAGGTACCTACCACCTTTTTTCCACAGTTATTTCATTTTCTAGCCCGCATAATTAATACATGACATGGTTTTGCATTAAAACTCACTATTACCAATACCCACGCTGCATATTTTACATAATGTAAATCACTAGGGTTCCTTTATTTTTAACAAAATATTACATTTTAGCTGGCAGCACAGGCCACAGCACTTGCCTAGTTGCTTGCTCGCCTTCTATCGAACGAGCGGGGGCGGTCAGAAATCTCATCTCGGAATTCATCTTTTTTGTAAATAAAACTGTTTGTCCATAATCCCTTCACCCTCAGAAATAACAGTAAATATCCCTTTCAATACACAACTTGCAGCGCGCTTGTTTAACTTCATCCAGTGTTCCAAAAGTGAGTATTTATCGATTGTGAAATCGTTTGATCTGTTTATTATTGTTTTTTCATTTGTAGTCATGGATTTAAAGTGAAATGACCTTCAAATTATGCAGATCTTGTGACGATTAAATCTTCGTCTTGAAATTATATCAAGTGTAACATTAGCTTGTTACGTCTATGATGTAACAAGTCTTTCGTAAACCGGACGTATTTAAACTTGATTTACTGGGCTATTGTGTAAAGGCTTACGCGCTATTTACTGTATATGAGCTATATAAGTCACTATAGTTACATTATAATTATCTAGTTTCATTCATTATAACATAAATTATTCTATGAATATTCAGATCAATGGGGATAATTTAAAGTGGTCTAATTTTCTACGTCAAGGCCTCATTTCATTGTTGTACATAATACAAAGATAAATACTTTCCTATTATATTAGGAATCCGAATATTTGTCTGTTTATTTTTGTGTTTCAATCATACCATTTACTAAGAAACTTGGAAAAGATGAAGATAGTGTCCAGGCCCTTGATTCAGACTCCAATAGGTCCAGCCAGGCTGAATAGGTCAGCTGTTCAACCGACCCCAACCAATTACAGTGCACTGATGTTTCTTGCACTGTGATTGGTTGCAGTCGGTTGAACAGCTGACCGATTCCGACCCAAATGCATTCCGCTGAAGTCTGCATCACTAGGCAAGAATAGAATATAGGCTAATTTAAATATGTCTCTTTTTGCTTTAATATATACGTTTTTAATGAGGCAGACCACCTGCCCGATTGTCGGATGACATCGTTAATGTAGCTGGGAAAGCGTGGGAAAGGACTGCACAGGACCGAGAAGAGTGGTGATATAGAGAGGAGGCCTATACTCAGCAGTGGGTGCAACCGGGCTGAATAGATAGATAGGTTTTTAGCTGTAAAACAGCTCAGTACTAAAAACAATAGGTACTTAAACCAAGAAATTACTATAACTATTAAAGTAACATTAATAAAGTACTAGAAAAGTAAGTGGGCACTTAAGTGTGATAATAGATGTTAAAAATCTAATAAAAATTTGCCATGGTCAAACATCAACATCAATTTGACGACCTCTGTGGCGCAGTGGGTGAAAGCCCGCTTGGGACGCAGAAGGTTGCGGGTTCGATCCCCGCCGCGGGATAAATGTTTGTATGATCTGCAAATATTTATCTCGGGTCTGGGTGTTTCTATGTATAATATGTATGTATTTACAAACAGAAAGTATATAAGTAGTATATCAGTTATCTGGTTCCCATAGTACAAGCTTTGCTTAGTTTGGGGCTAGATGATGCTGTGTGAAATGTCCAGCATTATTTATTTATTTATTATTAATTGATCTTTGACCAGGCAAAATATTGTTAATTTTATTACACACTAGCTGTCCGCCGCGGTGTTACCCGCGATCCCTCGGGAAAACTTCACTTCCCCGGTAAAAATTATAGCCTATGTTCATCGGGGATAATGTAGCATTCTATTGGTGAAAGAATTTTTCAAATCGGTCCAGTAGTTTCGGAGCCTATTCATTTCAAACATACAAACAAACAAATCTTTTCTCTTTATAATATTAGTATAGATTTGCTGATTAGGAATGTAAGTACATTAATTAGGTTCATCACTATATTTTTATTGTGTTAAATAATAAATAATGCTGGACTTTTTCACACAGCATCATCTAGCCCCAAAGTTAGCAGAGCTTGTGTTATGGGTACTAAGATGACTGATATACTACTTATATACTTTTTTT
The DNA here is from genome assembly GCA_963565295.1 of Epirrhoe alternata. NCBI lineage: Eukaryota > Metazoa > Arthropoda > Insecta > Lepidoptera > Geometridae > Epirrhoe > Epirrhoe alternata. Next base: position 5,931,202 of record OY751404.1, on the reverse strand, counting down.
TTGTACATTTTTATACATATTATATAGTTATACATATTATATAGTTTTTTATACATATTATACATAGAAGCACCCAGACCCGAGACAAATATTTGTAGATCATACAAACATTGGTCACGCCGCGGGGATCGAACCCGCAACCTTTTGCGTCGCACCTTTTGTGTTAACATGAAGTTCAAAATGTCACACCAATAACATTCTTATCAGAATCCGTAAGTTATTAATAGCGATGACGACAGTATTAAGGAAGCACAGTATACATTCTGTCAAACCTATTTTTAGGGAATTCAAGCTTATTTGTTAAAACAACAGGGTCACGACTGTATCCCCAAGGCGCAGTGGACATTCTCTCAGATCTTTTATATTCCAGATCCTTTGAAGATGTCTAAGGGGGTAGTCAGAGGCATGTACAAATACATATTTGATACATGACCGCACAGCTTATTGTAATTACAAAAAAATTTGCAAGTAGATTATATTATGTAGAATTTGTGTAAAATTCCATTTGACTTTGACGAATAAAACTTAGGGTTTTTTACATTTTTACAAGATGATTTGTACAGCGTCAGGAGGCAACCTATGCCTACACTTAATGGGACGCTGTAGTGCCTGGAGGCAGCTAATCCTAATATCCTAATAATATAATAAATCTGAAAGTTTGTGAGTATGTTTGGATGTTTGTGTAACAATCACGCCTAAACCAGTGAGCCGATTTGGATGAAACTTGGAATAGGCGTAGATAGTGACCTGGAATAGCATATAGGCTATTCAAAATGTTGGTACCATGCGGACCAAGCCGCGCGCAGAAGCTAGTAAGTTAATTAAAGTCCGCTAAAACATTACTTCAACTACCTATCAAGAATGACTTAAGCACGCTACATTACGAACATCTCATCTCTTTTTTTTTTAATCAACCTATGTCTTCCCACTACTGGGCAAAGCTCTCCCCCAAACTCTTCCAACGGTCTCCATCCGCCGCCACGTTCCACCATCTATCTCGAAGGACTCGATGTCATCTCGCCAACGTTTCCGAGGGCCACCTCTACGCCGCCGTCCTTCTGGCATCCACGATGTTGGCCCATTTTGCTCGGTCCATCCGGCTCACGTGACCCGCCCAGTCCCACATTTCTTGGCTCTTATCGCGAGTTTTTTTTCCAGGTATATATGGCCCAGGATGATGAGAGGCACTGGTATGATGATGACCGCCTGTACTCGTCGGGACGTGACAGCGACGACAGCCCTCTTCTGTCACACAGGTTCGTAGAGTCAGTGGCCAACTCTGGTGACCGAGTCAGGCTTCCGTCATGGCTTAACGACTTAAATAGCTGGGACCGACAATTCAACGTGCCCTCCAAGGCACGGAAGCGCTCAGATGAAAATGCCACTGGCGGTCATCCATCCACTTACAGACCGTTTCGAACGTTGCTTAACTTCGACGATCTATCAAGAACGACTAAACAAGCACGACCATGAGCGCTTCGTGCTTTCATGACAATGCCACTAGCGGTCACCCATCCGCTTATAAATACTGACCATTTTTTTTTGTTCAGTAAAAGACTACATAATTTACTTAATAATATACCTACCTGAAAAACATATTAGATTAGAGTAGGCACTCACATTCATCTAAGTTATGTTTAAAATCATAAAGATTACAAAGAAATACCGATACGAAAACAGCCTAGCTAACCTAACCTAAATACCTGTTAACTTGTTTTCTATTTTGTGGCATAAGCATTATCTACATCATATTTTATTTTTTATTAAGTTTGCTTTTTTATTGAAATGAATTATTGTTTGACGGGTATGTAATTATTTTAGTTGTTTGACATTTATAAGTATGTATTGAATTATTTTGCATGTGATTTATTGTGATGACTACTCTATTGTATTAGGTTATACCTGTAAGAATAGAAGTAATGTTGAAAAATAAATAAATAAATAAATAAATCATTATAAATAACTAAAATTACAAGTATAAATCAAAGTTTGCTATAGGGAACTACGTACTATGCAAAAAAGGCGTGTAGTCTGTCTCAGTCACACACCGTGCTCGAGCACGTGGTTAGAGCGAGATGCAACATATAAATGCATCTATGTGAGCGTAAATCGGCCTATAGAAAAATGTTTTATTCCATCAGATCATACGAAAAACGTCACTATGAAGAGTACACACTCGCGAAGACGGAAGAGCGAGACAGGAGATCTCCCATCTCTGTCCTCATGAAGTTTTTCCTGTTTTGTACTGCAATGATCTTATTCTGCGTGCTGTTGTACATACCAGTATATAATAAGGCTAATGATCAACTCTCAAAAGGTATGTTAATTAAATAAATCCCACTATATAATGAAGCTGAATGTTTGTGAGTTTGTTTATATGTTTGTGTATCAATCACGCCTAAACCAGTGAACCGATTTGGATGAAACTTGGTATAGGCGTAGATAGTGACCTGGAATAGTATATAGGCTATTCAAAATGTTGGTACGGCCACAGAACCCTAATCGTCAGAATTCAAATTTTACCGGTGCTTAACCGATAATATGAGGTTATCAAGAATTTGAATTCTGACGATTAGGGTTCTGTGGCCGAGCTGTAAGGCACTCTGGCTTTAGGAGGATCGTCTGATCGATGCGAGTCCCGTCGGAATCCAAAATGTTTGATAAGACTTTTCATTTCATAATGAATTACAAACAATTATACAATCCCTGTTTTATGGCATATTTTTTCCTTGCTTAAGTCTTTTAATAATTAATGTAATTAATCAACAATATTATTAATGATAACAATATTTTTTTCAGCGTTGGTAGCAGGTTGGTCTACACACACGAACAGAGACACAAAACTGTATGTCCAACCTAACAACGTGACTACAATACATGAACCAACCGACATATGTCCTAAAAAAGACAGACATATTAAAAACAAACTATTTCTTTTGATAGTAGTATGTTCTGCAACAAGCAATTATGAAAGAAGAGTTGCCATAAGAGAAAGTTGGGGAAATCAGACCAAGTATATAGAATTAGCGAGAATTTTTAATAAAACTAGAGATAGATACAAAGATTATAATTATACCTATGATTTATACACAGAGATAAGGGAAAAACGCGCGGCTGGTTTTGCAGAAATGTTGCCAGAGATTGCGAAAATTCTGCAAAATAATATCGTAGACTCAAAGACTGATAACGTACCTGAAAACAGGTTTGATGATGATGATATGCTACCCCAGTTCGATATGAACAAAGTATTAGAAGACACTGACGTGGATTATTATGACGACACAAATGTCATGAAAATACCCCCAAAAGGATACGAAAACTCCCCAGATTTAGGGAAAGTTTTGAGTCTGCTCAAAAAGGATAAAAAATTCCCCAAAATTCCGGATGAAGCTGGCAACACTGAGGTGGATTTTAAGCTGGTGTTTCTGTTAGGGTTGCCACCTATAAGAAATGATTCTGATGTTCAGGATAGAATTGAGGAAGAGATAGAGAAATATGGGGATGTTATTCAAGAAGGGTTCACGGATTCATACAATAATTTGACGCTGAAGTCTATAATGATGCTCAAATGGATCAATAATAATTGTAATGAGAGCGGTAAGTTTAATATATCAATATTTTATTTAGTAATAGTGTGCCCGCTTCGTTCCCGTGGGTTCATTTGTCCCGAAGAAAAATTGGACCGCTGGGATCGCTTTGGGATTTACCCATCAGTTTTACCCGCATAAATCCTAATCCCGCGGGAATTCCGGGATAATAAGCTAGGTCCCGTCTATTAGCATGACGGAGGCCTGGCGGCCTAAAAACTCCTTCACCTTTGGCCACTCATACGTACTTAAATAAATATATAAATAATGCTGGACATTTCACACAGCATCATCTAGCCCCTAACTAAGCAAAGCTTGTACTATAGGAACCAGACTGATATACTACACATATACTTTTTGTTTGTAAATACATACATATTATACATAGAAACACGCAGACCCGAGACAAATATTTGTAGATCATACAAACATTTGTCCCGCAGCGGGGATCGAACCCGCAACGTACTGCTTCGCAAGCGTATCTTCGCCCACTGCGCTACAGAGGTCGTCTTATTTAGTAGGTGCGCCCGCGGTGTGACCCGCGGTCCCTCGGGTTTTTTTGGGATGAAAAGTAGCCTATGTCCTATCCTGGGATAGAACCTTTATTCATCCCAAATCTTTACAGTAGTTTGGGCGTGAAAAGGTAATAAACAGATAGACAGACAGACAGAGTTACTTTCACATTTTATAGTATGGATATAGATGAAATAATCACCAATTCATTTATTTCCAGTTCGATACATTCTCAAAACGGATGACGATATGTACGTAAACGTGCCTAATCTAGTCTCAAATCTTCGGAATCGTTCGAGAGAGTTCGACGCGAAGGTCGCGGGAGGCCTAAAAGGGAAGGAATACATGCTGATTGGGGACCTAATCTGCGGGGCCAGGCCGGTCCTAGACTCTACTAATAAATGGTACGAGTATGTTTAATATTTTTTTGTAATTTTTATAGTGTTTTAGTGTATTTCATTAAGAAGTGAAAAGTCTTATCAAAATTTTCGATTCCGACTGGATTCGAACCCGCAACGATCAGGCGATGTTCCTAAAGCCTGGTGCCTTCAACCGCTCGGCCACGGAACCCCTGACGTCAGATTCGAAATTCTTGATAAACTCATATTTATCGGTTATTAAGATTCATACGACATGACACGGTTTGCTCACTTCAAAATTTCGGCTCCCATACCTTTTGTGAGGCCCTGATTTTATGTGATCTAACTAAAAATACACGTTTTTCATATTTTTCCCTTTACTTGTAGTCTAAGACAATACTACTTGCTAATCATAGTTCTAGGTCAACGGGAAGTGTGAAATTCCTATGAATTTTGATTTATTGAGTGTCGAAATTATACCTTTTTTTTATTTATTTATTTATTCTTTATTGCACAAAGAAATGATCTACAAAAACACTTAATCTAGAGAAGTAATGGCAAAGGCAAGCTTAACCCTAAAAAGAGCTATTTCCGGCATAAACGGTCGTATCTTTTTTTTGCGTTAAATTAGAAGTTTGACCTTTTCACAGCTTAAAGGGACTGTAGATTTGAGTATACGGTTTTAATGTGAACTCGATACCTGCACGCGTTCCCGAGATAAAGGGTCTTGACAGACAGACGGACAACAAAGTGATCCTATAATGTTCCGTTTTGATTTTGAGGTACGGAACCCTAAAAATACTGATGACGTCAGAAAATGCAGTTTGTTTCTGATGCCTCATTTCCTTAAATTGACAGTTCGCTTATTATGTAACAATCGAAGGTAACAGTGATAGCAAAATTCTCTTAATTACTGTGCAATAATAGCACAACCTCTCCTCTCATACCTCTGGACCTCTGGAGGCTGTACCTCTGGATACAGTCGTGACCCTGTTTTTTTCTCTAGGTATTCTCCAAGGTACATGTACGCGGGTAGAGTATACCCACGCTACGTGTCAGGTACGGGGTACGCGTTATCATCCCCCGCAGCGTCTGCGTTATACACCGCCGCACTACGCACGCCTTACTTCCATCTAGAGGATATCTACATCACTGGTGAGTGAGTGAGTAGCTAGAGTGGGTGAGTCGTAGTTAGTGGGTGAGTAGCTAGAGTGGGTGAGTCGTAGTTAGTGGGTGAGTAGCTAGAGAGGGTGAGTTGAGTAGCTTGGTGTTAATAGCACTGGTGAGTAGTTGATAGGTAGTTGGGGAGTAGCTGGATAGTGGGTGGTGTAACTCACACGAATTTAATAACTTTTTTTAATGGTGATTGTCGCTCGCTCGATAGGGGATCGAACCCGCAACCTTCTGCGTTCCAAGCGGGCTTTAACACAGGTCATCTGTGGTTATAAGGCTGTACAAATCATGCTGACTCCTAAGTTAAAGCACAGGTTACCCCTCCCCCAGGTATATGCGCGGCGCGCGCCTCCCCCCGCCTGCCCCCGCGCGACGACCCCGCCTTCTCGTACAGCTCGGCGCCGGCCGCCGCCTGCGCCGCGCACGCGCGCGTGACGTCACACCGGGTCAGCGACGCGCGCATGAGGGAGATAGCCGATGCGCTCGGACAGGCGGAGATTGTGGATCGGTGAGTTTTGACACGTCGAAGAACACATTCATTCATTAAGACATTCATTCACTCATTAAGACACTGATTCACTCGCTCGTTTACTCATTAAAACATTCATTCACTCAATAATTGAAGATTGGAATCATTCGAAGATTGTACACTTCACATTCATTATTTGCCCATTCAAGGTCATCTTTCTACTATGTATATAAAAATAAGTCGGGTTTACCTTCCTGACGCTATAACTCCAGAACGCACGAACCGATTTCCACGGTTTTGCATTCGTTGGAAAGGTCTCGGGCTCCGTGAGGTTTATAGCAAAGAAAATTCAGGAAAAATCTGGTGGCATCTGGTGGCGAAACGGAGTTCGCTGGGTTTGATAGTTCCTTATAAAAATTTGTTTAATACGACGATGCTCGACAGTCATCATTCGTTAATTCTCTCAATCGTGAATCGGTTGTTGGCTATCATTCACTCATAATAAGACACGTTCTCTAATAACAATCACTCATTCACTTCTTAAATACATTCACACACCCATTAGTGTTCATTCATTCTGTCACGCTCGTGCGCACTCGCTCACTGAGTGAGTGAATGAATGAAACACTGTGCTATGAGCAATTCTATATGATTTTATTTCACTCGCACACTGAGTGAGTGAATGAATGAGAATGAGACATCTCTTTAAATATGATTTTATTTACAGATGTGAACGAATACGACTGACTCAGGTAAGAAAGGACAGGCTAAAACCAAAGACGCCGCAGAAAAAACTAACAAAACACCATTAAAACAAACAAAACTTAACAGCACGTGTGAAAAAAAAAACAAAAAGTCATCGATTCACCAAGATTCAAACCAACACACGAACTGGAAAGTTGTACAAAACTTTAGCTGTGATTTTAAACTCTATTTCAATAGCGTTAGGGCATGTTTTCTAAAGCCTAGTTAGTAAGCTTCTCTTTCTAGCGTTAACTGTTCTTACTCTTTCTAATTGACAATAGACAATAGTGCCATTTTAACATGTGTGAAATCTATTTTGTTAATGCAAAGTGAATAATGAATGAATGTCATTTTAAATATAATTTGAATGAGTTGAATTTTAAATGTAATTGCTATTGACATTCGTTGATTAAACCGGTCCGTATTCCAAAATCTTTACTAGCCTTATTCAATCCATGATCATGACCAAGGATGTATTTAAAATGTACACAACGATCCATGGACCTATACAATGTATACTATGGTCATTGAGCTAGGATAGAGTTAAAATCTGACAAATAAAATGTCCGCGCCATCACTCGGCGCACGCTACGCAGTGCGCCAAGTTTTTGTTTTTGCGTTTAAGCGATATTAAACACTTATACAAGTGAGATGACGTCTACATTCGAGCAGTTCATCAAAGAAGGGTGCTCGGACATTTTTTGAGTGTTCTCAGTTAGAGATTGTGACTCTTTATTATCCTAACTCAATGACTATGGTCCATGGATCTATACAATGTACACAATGGTCCATGAACCTAAACAATGTACACTACGGTCCACGAACCTATACATACAATGTACACAACGGTCCATGGATCTATACGATGTACACTTCGACCCATGGATGTAGTTATTCAGGAAGTTATCCGTTTCTATGCGTCGTAAACAAAAGCGCTACTGCTTTGTCAAACAGCTAACTTCAACGCCTATACATTGACCGTTGACCAAAAACAAATCTAACAATTTCATAATATAAGTTATTATATTATGCATCTTGTAAAAAAAAGATTTTTAGATACGGCCTAAGCTTTTTCAAATAACCTCGACATTTGTTTTTTTTTACCTCATTAAAAATGAATAAAAGAATAAATTGATCTCCTTAAACAAAAATCGTTGAACAAATATGTTTTAGTCACTGACGCGACAAGATGGAAATACGTAAAAAAAACAAATCTGTCATTATTGTAGTTAATTTTGTCTAAAGTATAAAAAATATTTCCGAGCTAAGTGTATTACGTGCAGCTAGCTAGTGCAGGTTCGATTCCCATACAAATTAGGCGCGACCGCGGTAGCAAGACTAAACGTCGGGAAACAAATATTAAAAGGGAAATAATTTGATGAAATATAGTATATCTGATAATATCGAATTAGGAATTATTCAATTGCCTTTTTTTATAATCAAGGAGGTCGATAAATTAATTTGGAAAGTATGTAGTTGTGATATTATTCCTGCCCGCGATAAAAATGGTGATACAATTGTAAATACTAACTTTAGTGAATAACACGGGACCTATAAGTGTCCCCTGGGTGAGCGGGTCGGGTTTGTTCATTATAGTCGTACATGTTTTATGAATGCTTTTGAGAATTTACTTGTGGCTTAAACGACAGCGGATATCAATATTCTATTTGAGGAAAAAGAAAAAAATACGTTAAAATTACATACATTTAGTATGTTTTTGCCATCCAAAGCATTACAGAGAGCTAGAAATAGATTATGAATAGGAGGTATTCTATTCTTTCAGATTTTAAGGTTATTGTTTCTGCGTACATATTTTGTGTTATTTATTAGCCGACTTCAAAAAATAAATACATATGTTTTGTTTGTGTGACAATAATGAACAAATCTACTTTGGTGTAGGACATTATCTTAGAAAGAGTTTTGGTTTTAACAAATAGTTTGCGTAGATAGCGATCAAATAATGGTGATGGACTGTTTAACTTAAAATACACTATACAAAGGTAGTTGCTCTTTTACCGCCGAATCTATCAATCCAATTTCACTTCTTAATTGGTAACCCCTCTAATTAGTCGCTTTGTACGGTAGGGTGTCGCTCTCGAAATCTGTGTGGTGTTTGTTACCAAGTCGTGTTGGCCGAATGGGGTTGTGCCTCGACTTTCCGAAGGTCATAGTTTCGAATCCCGGCCGTGCATAATTGATTTTTCGTTTCGTAAAATTGATATTCACCACACCGGCTTTTAACGGTGAAGGAAAACATCGTGAGGAAACCCGCAACTTAGTCAGCTCCACACGTACTGACGTTGTCTTTCCTGTGGATAAGCTGAGAAGATGGTTTAGGTGCTGCAAGCCTATTCCATCTCAAACAATGTCCCAGGCACTACAGCGTCCCGTTGAGTGTAGGCATAGGTTGCTGTAGAAATCATCTAATATAGATGGAAAGGCCTAAGTTTGTACTTGCGTGAAGAATTATAATTCTTACGTACTTTTCTATAATAGTTTTTCTGTTCGTAACTTGAATCATTTCTCGAATCTTCATCTTATGAACTTACAAATATTTTGAAAAAATCTAAGTCTTTCTTATTCTCGAGTATGTTAGATGATCGAGTAATGTATGTTAGTTATTATATTTTCATCAAAACCAGTGAATTGGTTTGAATTAAACTTGGATTAGGTGTAGATCTTAGCCTGGCCCTTGATTCAGACTTCAGCGGAATGCATTCTAAAGCCTTATTATCTAACATGAAATTTTTTTTTTTTTATTTTATTTATTTATTCAGTATACAGACTACATAATTTCTATTGATATTGTGCCTGAAAACCATATTAGGTTTGAGTAGGCACTCACATTCGTCTAAATTATGTTTAACACTCATATAGATCGCAAAGAAATAAGTATAAACATCAAAGTTCGCTAATCCACGCTCACACTAACGCAATGGCGATAAGGAACAACTTACTATGCAAAAAAGGCGTGTAGGCACTGTCTCAGTCACACACCGTGCTCGAGAACTTGGTGAGAGCGAGATGACTTACGTTGCATCTATGTGAGCGTAGATCGCTCGCTAGCTGCCTTTACAAAAGAACTGGTAAACAACTTGCTGCTATACAGGATGATTCAATTGTTCTACTTTATTTTGGAAAGACATGATTATGATTATTTATTTATGGTTGCTTTAAGTAGTTTATGAAGGTACAGAGAAGATGATTTATTTATTATTTTTCCAGGTAGTAGTTTTTTAATTTAATTTTATAATTTTTGTTGTGGATTTTATTTAAGATTTCATAAGGAATGTTATTGAGTAAGGTAAGTAAATCAATTCCCATTTCCCATTCCAACCAATCACACAATTCGAAAATGACGTATCATGACAAAATACGTCATTTTCGTATTGTGTGATTTGTTGGAATGGGAAATGGGAGTGGATTTCAAGTAAGACAATAGGCCCCCTGGTCGGTACAGGTCAGCTGTTCAACCGACCGCAACCAATCACAATGCTGGAATTGATCAAAAAATGTACGTTTTGCACTGTGATTGGTTGCGGTCGGTTGAACAGCTGACATATTCCGACCCGAATGCATTCCGCTGAAATCTGAATCAAGGGCCAAGATAGTTAATCCTTTGTTGTTTAAAAACTGAGCAAGTACGTTTGTATAGTTTAGTGAACCAATAGAAATCTCTAGTATTACAAAATCTAAATGGGCTGTTACCGTAGATTCGAAAAGTATTAATTTAGTGTTCCTAAGTAAAATAGCTATTCATATTTTTTATAATAAAAAAAAACTAGGTTTAATTTCAGTAAAGTTTAGATTAGAGGTCTTTTGAGTAGCTATGAAATTACAATAATTTAATTGTTTGAAGTAGTTTTTTATTATATTTTTTGCATTTTGCATATTTATACAGTGCATTTTTGCATAGTTCATTTGAGTAAATGTGCACTTTTTAACCATAGAGCATTGTCGGTCCCGGCTGTTTAAGTCGTTAAGCCATGACGGAGGCCTTAAGGCGGCCTAAAAACTCCGTCACCAGAGTTGGCCACTGACTCATACGAACTTACTTACTTACTTACTTAACCATAGAGCATGCATTTTTATAGTGTTTTTTTAAACGTTGTGTGCGATGCAAGCAATCATTGCGTTGTGTGTATAACCTTATTTAATCTATTATATTAGTTTGATAACGTTATTTATAACGTTGATAGGTTATTACATTTCTAACCCTAATCCCGAGCACGTTTTGTTTTAACCTGCACTTTTATGTTCGTTTCATTTTTATTTTCATAACTTTCAGATAAAACAAGAGATCCCTAATTTCGGCTCTAGATTACTGAAAATGATCGTTAATAACGAATGCAGCTAGTATTCGTTTATAGTAGGTATTTAACAAAATTATAACGAATATGTCAAGACAAGTTTTCGTAGTGTTGGTTTTTGTGATAAATACTGAATTAAATTATTAAGAGTTGTCTTTAAATGAATAGACAAATTTAATGTTTGGGTGGAGAAAATTGAAGACGTAATCTCTCTGTATCAAGGATTTTTTAATTCCTTTGAGATACTAATTTAATTAAGTACATAATATATAAAGTTTATTAAAAGTTATCTGTATAATTGAAAATAAAGTTACATAATTAAATTGTCAATAAAAACAATAATGTGTTGTCAAATAGCTCAGTGCTCTAAAAATCTGAGAAATCTTACTACGGCGAAAACTTGTGCTTGTCCAAAGGTCAATTTACAGTTTTTTTTTTACGAAATTTGGGTTGTGAGCTCCAATTTTGAGAAAAGACATTGGCTTTAGTATTTTTTAGCAATAAATTTACATTCCAATTCGATTAGTGATACCTTTTATTTTCGTCCAATGAATGAAGTTTTGTTTTTAATTATAATGTTTAGTCAAAATTTACATTCCAGGTATTTTTACTATTTATATTTGTTGTAGAAACTCAAAATTGCTTTCAATTAGAGTTATTTTTTGATTATATTTTATTTTTATGGAGTTTTAAGTTATTTACAGAAATGATTCAATTATTTTAAGTATTCAAGTGATTTATTTATTTATTATGAATTTATTGTGAATTGACCTTTTTTTTGTAATATAGACACCATTGCTCATTTTAATTACGTTGTGCATTATGAATGTTGTAATTATTTTTATTTATTAATGTGATACTTGCTTTGCACTTCGCGTAAATTGGAAGATTGCATTGTTTTATACTCGACATAATAACGAATATTCGTTTTAACGTAACAACGATAACGAATAACTTGGCAAACCTTTATTTTTACACATCGAACTGAACACTGATCATTATAATATTTATAAAACAAATAAACGCTCAATTTTAAACAAATATGATATTAGCAAAATGAAATAAATTACTCATTGAATGCGACTTGTCACAATCCAAAATTTTTATAAAACTTACAATCGCGTCTCAAATAATTAAAAAAAAACTTTTACATCGAATACTTGAAACGTTGAATACGTAAACGCAAAAAAACATATTTTTTTCAAAACTGAAGTGAAGTTTAAAAAAGATCTGATTCCACATCGAATAACCACCAGAATTAATAAAATCTAAATAGTTGTGATATATATAATAGTTTTAAAACAATCATATTATACATTTTTAATCAATAAATAAATATACTATGACAGTTTTCCAATTTACGCATCATCACATATTGCACTTTTTGCTTTTTTTATTATTTGCTCAGTTTTTGAGTGTTGCACTTTTTGCGATGTTTTTTTAATTTAATTTTTGTAGTTTTAAGAAAGTAAAGTGAAGATTTAGTGCCTCAATTGTATTGAAAGCTTTCATATTAGGCGAGACGCTTAAGCGCTTCGTTAATGTACATAAATAATAGTAAATTTATAATCAAAATTGTTATATTTGAATTTGTAAAAAAAATCGAATCTGTAGTTTTAAAGTATTGAATCTCATAAAATTCGCTCATTGTTGTATTATTTTTATATAAAATAAAATAATTAGATCTAATGTCCGTACTCATAGACTGCAATTAAAGTTAAGGGATCATGAAAAGGTTGACATGTTTCAAAATTTTAACCAACTTGTTTCTTTTGAAGATTACGTAATTAGTACTATGATTCAAGAATAGTTTGAATGTATCATGGATTTTACACGAGTATGTTATGCAAATTATATTTTAAACAGCAATTTAATGATTTATTAACTTGAATTGAATAAAGTGAGATCAAATGTATTTTTTTGAGATGTGAATCCCGTAAAATATATCATTTACGTTCAATAAAAACAGAGGACTATAACCCTGCGTCTTACGTGGGCCCTGACGCGAACGCGAAGCGGCGCGGAAACAACAAACAGTCGATTTACTATTGAAGTGTCCTACGTGACCGGTGCGCAGCGCGGCGCGTATTTAATTGAACGCGATCAGAATTTTTGCGAATGACACTATGTATGATTTGACGTTGACTATGAAGGACGATTCGCACGCACGTAGTACAGACTCGCTTCGCTTCGCAATCGCGTTCCCGTCGAGTCGCCCACGTAAGACGCAGGGTTAGATACGCCGAAGGCCACAAACATAACATTATATAAAACAGAGTATGTACGAGTTTTTTTACGTACTCAATCGCTCTAGAGTCTAGCGTAATGTGGTATCACAGAGTACAGATATATTATGGTATTAAGTTTAGTTATGTATGATTAACTAATCCCATAACGTTGTTACTTGGTACTCTGAATGCAAAGTAAATTACGCGACCCACAACTAAAAAAAATTACGTTCGTTTATCTTCGTGCATCGTTGTTATTAAACTTTTTGATAGAAATGTGTCATAAGTTTTGTTTTTTTAAATATGAATCTATATCTGGTGCCATGATCTGCTGTTATTATTATATTAAACATATATTTTAGTTTCCAGTTTGAATAGTTATAGTTTATAGATTTATATGTTGTTCGATATCTTGCAAAATTTCTTGATAATACCTACAATTATTCTGAATATTATCTAATATACCTACTGCGTAGGTCCTATGGAATGGACGCTTGGCACCAAAAGAGCCGACCCATTCATAAAAAACTCGCTCAGATATTAGGTACTGTAGAAAAGATGATTTTAGTCAAATATCTATTCTATATAATCTATTCTAATGTAGATGTACAGTACACTCAGCAAAACCCTACGGTTGGGGATCATTTGAATGTTATGAAATAACAAGGTTTATTTTACTAATACGACAGTTAGAAAAGTAAACCTTAGCGGTAGTTAGATTTCACAGAAACGGTTGTCAAAAGTGGTAAACCACTTTCTTTGCTGACCGTACAGTGGTCATATACTGTAATGCTATAGCGGGGTTTACTATATGTATCATTATTGTGAAATATTATGATAAATACATACTGAAATACATAAAAAGATCTGAGAGAATCTCTACCGCGCCATGGGGATACAGTCGTGACCCTGTTTACGTTTTTTACGTAATAAATATTAAACTTCTTAAAATATAAATTAATTTTGTAAGACACCGAACAACTGCCCAGTGTGGTTTGGTGATTAGAAATTATTAAAAAATATATTATTTAAATTGTCACAAATTATAATTGGAAACAAATTGGAATGTTATTAAAAGAATTCTATACGATTTATATATTGTTTTATTTTTGAAAATGTATATATACTTAGTTAAAAATCGATACAAAACAACTAACACACACAATGAACCACAAACCATAACTTACATACAGTATTATGATGTACATTTGCAAATGTGGTTCTGTGTGTACATTTAAAATTCCATGTACACCATGAATACCTGTTTATGGAATCATTTAAAATCGCGGTTTACATGTAAAATAAGATTCATAGTCTGGTTCAATGTTATTAAGAATGTACTAGTGTTAATTTCTGTACCAAGTGTTTCAAGTTAGTCACAACCAAAGTCGCATAGTCGAGTGTTGACAAAATCACGCATGAGCAAGTTAGCACGGTAGAAGAATGTCTCTTGTTCGAAGATATTCAGCTTCGTGAGATCTCTAGTGAGGAAGTTTTTAGTCTGCAGATCTGAAAATTATCAAAAAACGAAATTAATTAATGATATCTATAAGAGTTTTTATCTGTGGTGTGGTGGGCGATTAGCCTGCATGTGACGCAAGAGGTGAGTTCGACTCTCACGGCGGGATAAATGTTTGTATGATCTGCAAATATTTGTCTCTCGGTTCTAGGTTTTTTCTCTGTATTGAGACCAGATAGTGCTGTGTGAAATGTTGACGACCTCTGTGGTGCAGTGGGTGAAGGCCCGCTTGAGACCCAGAAGGTTGCGGATTCGATCCCCGCCGCGGGATAAATGTTTGTATGATCTGCAAATATTTATCTCGGGTCTGGGTGGTATAATATGTATGTATTTACAAACAAAGTATAAAGTAGTAGGTAGGTATATCAGTTATGTGGTTCACATAGCTTTGCTTAGTTTGGGGCTAGATGATGCTGTGTGAAATGTCCAGCATTATTTATTTATGCCAGGATAATCTTACCGTTTGGATTGATGTCGAAGGAAGGCAGCCCGTCGACATAAACGAAAGTGAACGCGTCGCAGATGTTCAAAACATCAGCTTTTACAAAATTTAAGGTCATTCGTAACCTCGCTGGAAAAAAAAACAAATTGTGCGTCAAATTCATTAGTACCTTCCTACTTATCTGTTTATTCAGTAGGTACAGTTCTTCCAACGGATCTAGCGCTCGTGGTCGTGCTTGCTTAGTCGTTCTTGATAGATCGTCGAAGTAAAGCAACGTTCGAAACGGTCAGTTAGTGGATGGGTGACCGCCAGTGGCATTTTCATCTGAGCGCTTCCGTGCTTCGGAGGGCACGTTAAATTGTCGGTCCCGGATATTTAAGTCGTTAAGCCATGACGGAGGCCTTAAGGCGGCCTTAAAACTCCGTCACCAGAGTTGGCCACTGACTCATACGAACTTACTTACTTTTTTATCGGATTCGATAGCTGTTTGCCTGCGCAGAACACAATTTTGTGTGAAAAAGCAGTCACAAACAGCTAACTTGACGAATGCCTAGATCCGATGGAAGAACTGTACCATCGTCGCTTATTAGGTACGGTATTAGGTATTCTAATAAGAGACATGGGCTTGCAACCTGTCACGTAATGGATGGTAACTTCTGCAAAATGAGCGCGAGTTTACAGCAGTCATCCATCCACTTAGGTACTGATGGCCTATCAAGAATGTCTGAGCACGTACTTATAAGTATATAATTCTTTGTTTTTTAAGTAGCCTATACTGTCCCACTGCTGGGCAAAGGCCTCCCCCGTCACCTTCCACACCTTGCGATCTGCGATTTTTCGCCAATCCTTCTCAAAGGCGTCCAGGTCATCGCGCCATCGCTTTTTAGGCCTGCCCCGGAGTCGCCTGCCATCCACCGGGATCCAACCGTTCACCACTCTGGCCCACCTATCTGGGTGCATGCGGGTGACATGACCTGCCCACTCCCATTTTAACTTGGCAGCCTTTACGCCCACGTCAGCAATACCAGTCTTTGAACGCAGCCAGGTGTTCCGCATTCGGTCGATTCTTTTCTTTTTTAAGTATATAAGTACCTATATAAAATCACAAAAACTCACGATAAGTCCCACAGTAGTTATAGCTGTAAACACCGTCTTCCTGATAAGGTCTGTGTTGCAGCATCACGCGACTGGAAGAGAACTTCAGCCCCGGACAGTCCACACCCAGGACACCCGAGTCCTGGTTCACGTTGTAGCTACAAATAAGCTGAGACTGAGAGGATGGTTTAGGTGCTGTAAGCTTCCTCAAACAATGTCACAGCAAAAGGCGTAGCTTGCCTTTTGCCGTATCAAAGGGCATGAAGGGTAAGGTTAGGGGTAGGGTTGACTGATTCTAAGGAATGTATGGGAGATGATGATGATCACCCATTTTGGGGGTAGGTGTTATGCCCCCAATCTATGGCAAAGAGGTAGTACTACCTGTACTAAGGTCGGCTCCATCTGGCCCACATACCTTAGGGCTTTTCAGCCAACAGGTTATGTCGGATAGTTCTATATAAGTTCCTTTGCCAAGATAATGTTGCTTGCGCGATGTAGAACTTGTGCACTTTTTGTTGGTATTCATAATGTTTCATATTATTTGATCCCAACGCCATCTAGTGATAATGCGGTGAAGCTCTGCAGTAGCTAGGTTGGCAACTGTGTTACGATGCCGTTGTAGTTCAGGCGATCGCGGTTAGAGGTCGCCACAAATGCTTTAGGAGGCGGACTCGGAAACTATTATTCGACTCTTTGTAGATATATTTTATTCTATTATATTACAAGTATTATTTTAAATATATTACTTATGTATGTTATTTTATAATACGAGTACCTTTTGTTTATTATTCCAACAACACGTTGGTCAGCAGGTAGAAAATGCCTTCGGCATTATGCTCGCCAATTGTGCAATTTTTTTGTAATTAATATATAAATAAGGGTGTTCGCACAGTCCAGCCGAACCAAACGCGCCGAAGTGACTATTCAATAGGTAAAATGCTGTTGACGTCAGAAGCGAGCCGCATTTTCTAACGTCATCAGCATTTTTTATATAGACAAATGACTGCGGCGCAGACAGTGTGCGATCAGGTGAATATGATTATGATGCGAATGAATACTTTACCCTTTGAGAAAGCGGCGTGATTTATGTATGTATGAATACTTAATCACTAAAAAAAATATAATTAATATAAATACTTAATTACTTTATCCCAGGGTCTTTTGTTTGCACCAAGTGCGGTCGTGGCTGCCACTCCGATAGACTTATTTAGTCACGAACGAAAGTGTTCAAATCTTAATAACTGTAGTGTAACCTGACTGACGCCGCCTATCTGTAATAGATGGATAAAGAGGCCAATGATGATGATGTATGAATACTTACTAGTACTCAGAAACATAGCAATTTTGCATTCCTTCTATATCCATGTTGTAGTCGATGTAAGTTGCGTTGAAGTAAGGAGTCTCGAAGCGATGACTCTTCACCCTAAGGTTAAAACAAAATTTAAAATATTAGATACATTAGCTAGGCCTTCTCGATGTCAGTTTCTTCTGCGCAAAGGCCATTTACACTAAATTGCTTATTAAAAACCCTGTCTTAGAAATATGCTGAAAACTATGCCAATTTTCAAATGGCTGAACGGATTTTCATGATTTTTTAGCTATACCCCAGAGCTATATCTCATGACTACTCATCACCTTTCATACAAAAAAAAACGAAATTAAACTCGCCCCATGTATTCTTAGATCATAAAGTGCATGTCTACGATGCCACAATCAAACACAAGACAAACCTAGAGGTGAAACTCAAAATCCTTTTTTGCGCCGGGTGCTCAAAATCCTGGACGTAGGTATCGATGTTCGCTCCTCTTTCACGCAATACGTAGAATTGGATGAAATTTGACACAAAGATAGAGTCTGGAATAGCACATAGGCTATTTATCTCAGAAAACCTGAGAGACCATCGCGGAGGTAGGTACCTAAGTAAATTCCTAAAGTTGCTAAGTTAAAAATGTTGCAGTGCCCCAGCGGGGTTCATGTTATGACCTTAAGACTGTAAGACCTTGTACCTAACTAACATGAAGCCATAAACGAAGGAATACCTACCACAAGTGTTCTCGGATTGGTCTGGTCTTCGGGTTACATTTGGAGTTGGCTGCGAAGTTGGCCCTGATGCATTGATAGTCCTTCAAATCACAGGGTCGGGCTTTTCCGATTATCTTCGGGATACCTTTGGGAAAATAACTTTTTCACCTTACTAGCTCAAAAAGGGCGCTTTTGCCGCGTAAAAACAGTGAGCAAAACTCTACTTTGCTCACACTATGAGGAAAAGTGATTTGAATTTAGAATGCTGCAAGCAACCAATGAGAATCGAATATTACAGGCCGCAGCGTGCGCCCGGCGAGGCGGCGGCGGCCGAGGTGGTCTGATGGCAGGTCTTTAGCCTGCCACTTGAGGGGCAAAAAAATAATAATGGCGAGAATCGGTTTTCCTTACATCTTGTATTTTTTCGCTAGTAAGGTGAAAAGTTGTATGTATCACACGAGAGCAAAATATTTTGACTCTTGTGCTTTTGAATCCCTCACTACACTCAGGATTCTAACTTAGAATCACTCGCTACGCTCGTGATTCAAATATAGAATCCCTCATTTGTTCGGGATTCAAACTCTGCACTCGCAACAAAAACGAATTTTGCTCTCTTGTGGTACAATGTACTATATCTAACTTCATACCCCTAGCTTCTTGCTTACACGCCGCAATAGGATTTAATTTAATTTTTTTATAGCCATTCTCTTGTAGAATTCTTTGAAAAAATTAACTTAGGGTACGAAATACATTTTTGTAGAGTGGTTCACCTACGTATGGTTCTTGTACCACCTCCACCCTATGAAAGAATTAGATTTGGTTCATTGTGTACGGGTATAAGTACACAATAAACCTGACCGCACACTTGTGCGCGCCGTACGCACCGCAGTCTTTTTTCTATACAAAAATGCTGATGACGTCAGAAAATGCGGCTCGCTTCCGACGTCAGCAACATTTTCTCTTGAAATGACAGTCCCGCGCGTTCGGCTCGGCTGGACTGCACGACCACACCACAGAATATTTTTTGATAGTAGGCAGGTAGTTTAGAGTAGGCGGACATCAGCTATAGGTTTTGCCACTTGCAGGCCTCTGTCATGTCTTAACGATTAAGTACTATCTGACTCTCCAGACTCAGACTTACCAGCAAAGCTATGTGCTTGTGTGACGATAATCGCCAAAATAACGAACTTCAGCAACATGTCGTCTTCAGTTGCAGACGCAAACACAACTGACGCAGGTTTTGTAAGAAACATTAATTATTAATATTTATTCAGCTTAAAATTAAGGCTATTGTTGTAAAACAAACTTATTTTGCGGTCGCAAAACTAATTGTTTTGAGAGGTTCTAATAGCGAGTGCTGCGGAACTGTTTCGACTCGCTAAGGACCGGGACCAACGCCATATTGACTGCCAACCTTCGTTAGTCGGAGAGGCACTACAAGAAGAATAATAAGTTTAAATTGTTGTCAATTCTGGTCTTCTTCATGTTGATGGTTAGCAAGTTAGCGACTAATAACTTACGTAAACATTTCATTGAGCTTTCGTAGCCGCAATAGACCCTGCACTAATACCTACGAATTAAGGACTTATTTAGGCTCTAAATGCACATTGAATTGGGAAGCGACGCGTCCATTAGTTTTATAGCGCACCATTAAAACCTTATGAACATTGGTACAAGATATAGAAACGTTTGTAGAATTAACTAGATCTAGCGAAGCCATCTAGCGGGCCGCGCTGGCTCGAGTGGTTCATTCTACAAGCATTTAATTTTCTATATCTTGTACCATTGTGCACAAGTCACGCAGTTCAAACCGCCCACGCGCCGTAACAAGGGCGTTACCAAATTGGTGACTCTGACCTGATACCTAAAATTTTTGCGTGCCTGCAAACAATATTGTTTCCTTCATCTACCTGCGTATTAAAATCAGCCGTAATTCAAAAACAAATACCGAAATTAGTAAATATACAGGGTGTAAAAAGACAACTACCGAAAACTGAGGGGTTGCAATCAGACCATAACTAAACATATTTAGTGAAAAAAAAACGCAAAATATTTTTTTGACTTAGCTTAGTCATTTTAGTTAGGTACTTTCGGTTATTTACTACTAGTAGGTACAATATAATAAGACCATACCTACCTAATAATTTCATCTAAAAAAGAAAAAAACAGTTTAAACTCAAAATCCAGCAATCTACGTAAAACAACGCGCCCAAAACATACGCAAACAGTACTCTTCAAACGCTGTTTTCTCCGGATTATAATGATTTTTTCGGAAAATCCTTTTGGATTTGGTTGTGTGTTGGGATGCTGTACCTACCCCTTTCGGCTACGGTAGATGTATTTTAACAACCTGTATAGGCTCTATCAAAACCATTGAATAAGGTTGTGCTCCATATCATAGCAAGCTTGAGAAAACAAGGTTGAGTGAGCCCGTTTTGATTTTGTTTAGCCCTCATTCACGCAACTTGTACCTAGGTACAGTGCCACGAACTTCCTGAACCGGTGAGAGAGGCGCTATCATTTGGTGTTGGCAGAATTTTTTGTACAGTAAAATTCGTTAGTTCCTCTTTTGGCCACCGGTCCAGATAAGTTTGTGGCACTGTAAGTAGTACTTACTTTGTAGTTTAGTCTTACGTTTAAACTTACTTAGTAGTCTTCGTAGTGTTTCCACTGAGGCGTAGCGGAGCTCATATGACCAATCACAGCTCGAAAAATCAAAATCGCTCGAGCATTGTGATTGGTCAATACACTCTGTGAACTCCGTGAATAATCGCGTCCTCAATTTCAGAGTATTCAAACCACAATTCAAACACAAAACAATACCAGTATGTATATTGTAATATTTGTAATATTCACATGTAGACAATCATAGATTTTCTACAGCAGCTGTAAATTACTTATGCATTCAATTTGTTCTATTGAAAAGCATTTCATTGTTTTATAATTCAAATATTGGAATAGCCTATAACATGAATACCTAACTAAAGTCCTAACTGTTTTTCTTACGGTGTTTTCCTTCACCGTTTATAGGAACACGATGCTCTCGGGATGTCTGCTGGGGAGTGAATGTGGCGTGATTAACCCTTAATCAAACAAAAGTCATATATGTACCACTTAGGTTTATTACAAAAAAAACCATTTTCTATTGTTAGGCAGCACTTGAATTTGAAACTATACTAATCTATGATATTTTTGCTATCTTTTATACTGGCAACATTACACTTGTCACTTTCACCTGTCAATAAAAAGTCGATGTCAAAAAAATTTTTGCGCCAATTTCGATTTGCAGACGTACTTTTGCGACTCACTTTCAAACTTTTGTGATTTTTGTTCGGCGAAAAATTCGGTAAGTGGTTTTGGAGTTCTAATAAGTAAACTTTATTATGTTCTAGTGGTCTTGCGTTGAAAAATATTAGATAATAATGGATTTTTGTACAGTTTTTTATCTCTCAAAGTAGACACTGTAAGTGGTATCTATTTTACCACTGTCTGTTCACGTCAAGTTCCTAATCGAATTATATACATAAAAATGTCTGTAAGTGTTTTGTAAGTAAAGTGTGATTTTTGAAAATAATTTTTGTTGTTTCAGTAAATTACCATGTCAAAGAAAACTAAAAAAATAGTTTTTAGAGGAAACAATCCCTCTCAACAGCTACAGAACATTGTAAACAATCTGGATGACTTATCCGACTTGTCAGATTGTGACTCGGAAGATGATGCACTGTATGGAGACCATGTAAGTAGTCCTTCAGACTCCTTCATTCATCTAACTGAAGCACAACTTGTTGAAAGGGGCCTGGAGAATATATTTGGTTCTTGTGTAGAAGAGCAAATATATGACGAAGTTCAAGTAACAGCGGCAACCAGAGAGTCTCTTCAAGAACTTTTAGAATATAGCCCCCCACCTAAGAAGCAACACAAATCATCTTCATCTAACGACGAAAATGAGCCGAATAATTTTGGTCGAGGTCCCACTCTGTCACCTTCTCATATGCTCACCTTGGTTAACCAAAGTCGCTCTACAACACCATCATGCTCATTCGTACAGCAACGTAGCTTGCCCTTT
The DNA here is from genome assembly GCA_963565295.1 of Epirrhoe alternata. Taxonomy (NCBI): domain Eukaryota; kingdom Metazoa; phylum Arthropoda; class Insecta; order Lepidoptera; family Geometridae; genus Epirrhoe; species Epirrhoe alternata. Next base: position 5,908,675 of record OY751404.1, on the reverse strand, counting down.
CCTGATGAAGACTCACTGACCTCGGCTCGACCAAGTGATCCTGTAACGCTTTCCTCCTTCATAGAGGAAAATCTGCAATTACCTGACGAAGACCCGCTCACCTCTGCTAACTTAAGTCGCTCTGCTACACCATCATGCTCATTCGTACAGCAACGTAGCTTGCCCTTTCCTGATGAAGACTCACTGACCTCGGCTCGACCAAGTGATCCTGTAACGCTTTCCTCCTTCATAGAGGAAAATCTGCAATTACCTGACGAAGACCCGCTCACCTCTGCTAACTTAAGTCGCTCTGCTACACCATCATGCTCATTCGTACAGCAACGTAGCTTGCCCTTTCCTGATGAAGACTCACTGACCTCGGCTCGACCAAGTGATCCTGTAACGCTTTCCTCCTTCATAGAGGAAAATCTGCAATTGCCTGACGAAGACCCGCTCACCTCCGCCATCTTAAGTCACTCTGCAACACCACTGTGCTCTTTACGTAGCTTGCCCCTTCCTGATGAAGACTCACTGACCTCGGCTCGACCAAGTGATCCTGTAACGCTTTCCTCCTTCATAGAGGAAAATCTGCAATTGCCTGACGAAGACCCGCTCACCTCCGCTAACTTAAGTCGCTCTGCAACACCACTGTGCTCTTCACGTAGCTTGCCCCTTCTTGATGAAGACTCACTGACCTTGGCTCCACGAAGTGATCCTGTCATGCTTCCCACTACCATAGAGCAGAATCTGCAATTACCTATCGAAAACTCGCTCACCTCGATTCGACGAAGACGTACCATAACATCCATCCGTAATGTAGACTCTCTCACCTCGACTCAACAAAGTGCAACTCTGTCTTCTCTTCCTGATGAGGACCCACTGAGAGCCCCACAAAGACATACAGGCAGAAACCGTTCAGTGCCACGGGAATGGAAAAATGTACGAGAGACTCACTATATACCTACCTTCGATAAAAAAGCTGAACCACGATCAAACTATACACATATAACACAGCCGATAGATGTTTTTGCAAATTTTTTCCCTGATTTAGTCATAGAAATAATAGTGGCACAAACGAATAAGTATGCCTTGCAAAAAAATTGTCACAATTGGAGCGACGTAACAACTGAAGAAATCAAGGCCTATCTAGGAGTGCTGATTATGATGGGACTGAACCCGCTGCCAGATATGGAACTATACTGGTCTAGTGATCCCTTTTACAACAACGCCGAAATATCTCGTGTGTTCTCCTTGACACGTTTCAAAAAAATAACACAAAATTTACACCTCAACGACAATGAAATGGAGCCACCGCGAGGTTCTCCTGGATATGACAAACTTTATAAATTGCGACCCTTGATCACGATAATGAATGAAGTATTTAAAAATGAAATGGATAACTCCAATACGCAATCCATAGATGAATGCATGGTTAAGTTTAAGGGAAGATGCAGTCTAAAGCAGTACATGCCAAAGAAACCGATCAAGAGAGGCTTCAAAATTTGGGCCAGATGTGACTCAAAGACCGGGTATATGTACCAATTTCAAATATATACCGGCAAAGGTGACAGTGTCGAAAACGAAGGTTTAGGATATAATGTCGTGATGACTCTCTGTGCAGAAATCCCTCGTAATACACTGCTGGCATTCGACAACTTTTTTACTGGTTGTAACCTCATGGATGATTTATACCAAAAAGGTATATACGCTGTAGGTACTGTCCGGAGTGATAGGAAAGACCTCCCAAGCATCATGAAAAAAAGTCAGCCTAAGAGTTTAAGACTAGAGAAGAACCAGTTTGCAGCAATGACCTCGGAACCAATCACTGCCATCAAATGGCACGATACAAAAGATGTGTGTGTTCTCTCAACTGCTCATTTACCACTTGATACGGTTTTAGTGAAAAGGACCCAAAAAGACGGTTGTCGGAAAGATATTCTGTGTCCAAAAGCGATAGCTTCTTACACTCTTACAATGGGCGGGGTTGATCATTTTGATCACTTTCGGTCATCATACCCAATAGACAGAAAATCGCGCAAATATTGGATGAGGCTATTCATATTTATGTTTGATTCCGCAATTATAAATGCTTATATTACATACAACATGACTCATACCGTAAGAAACCATTCACATCGCATCTTCAGGTTGAAAATAGCTCGGGTTTTAGTGGACAACTATACGACCAAAAAAAATAGACCAACAATATTTAAAAGTAAAAGAGGAGGATGTTTTGGTGTGCCAGCAGAAATTCGGCTGCTCAACGTTGGCGTACACATGCCAGAAGAAACTGAGCCTAGGAGGTGCAGGTTTTGTAGCACCAAGAAAGTTCAAAAGAGAACAAGAATTTGTTGCACAGTGTGCCAAGTTCCACTGTGTCCATTATCATGCTTCAAGCTTTTCCACTCCATAGAAAATGCAGAGGAGTAAAATTCACTATTAGAAAATTTTGCCCTAGTCTAAAGGTCTAGTTGTAGGTGCAACTTTATGTACGTATGTCGGATCTGGACAGTTATTATAGTTAGTAAGTTTTTAGTTAGATAGTATTATTTTCCTACAGACGTAATACATTGATTGTATTTCTTATGTTAAGATAATTGTTAGTATCAGAGATTTTAGCCTGGAGTCTCTAGGTATGATGTTTTAGTTTCAGATTTGATTATAGAGTTCTTGTGTTGTATTTTTGTGTCTAAATTGAGTAGGTAAGTAATAAAAACAAAGTTTGATTCATCAAGTGCATTTTTATTGAGAATCCAATGCAATCTATTGCGTCACAGAATATCACAACTCAGACCCAGAGTTGACAAGTTTATTAAAAGTTAATATAATTATACTTTAGGTAGGTATTATTAAGATAGGTTACTAAAACGAACAGTAAAATTACAAACATCAATAAGTAGGTAGTAACTTGTGTATAATACCTATTCTGTAGGTAAAATAAGTAATAATTTTCATATTCTCAGATTCATCATAGCTGACAGTTGTAAGTCAGGGGAAACAACTAGTCTAAAATTATCAACAGAGCGTAACGGACAGTGGTAATATATATACCACCACCGGCAATATTTTACAAGTCTTACACGGACAATGGTAATATATATACCACCAAAAATTCACCCCCTTCTACCCCCTTTTTTTGCTTTTTGACAAAAAAAATGAAATCAGCGACCCCTAATTACCCAGAAATAACATCAATTTTTGAAAAATCATGGCCAGGGGCTCGCGTTTGTTTAAGGGTTAAAAAACACTTCATAGGCTTAAAAATCATTTTTATTTATAACTATCGTACATTAATAATCAATAATATTAATTTAATTAAATACAACATGGATTATGGGTATTTGACACAGCGACACTCGCTCAAGCGTTATTTCTTAAATGCACTTTTCAACAAACATACAACGCACATAAAGATTATTTAATTATTAATATCCCAAAAATAAAAAGGCTTGCTCAGTAAAACAAAAAAAAAACATAAAATCCATAAGGATTTCTGTGATCCATGAAATGGATTTTTTGTTAAAATAAAATCCATGTGGATTTTTTAGACAATTATCTTTTCTAAATTCAAAAACTCGAAAATTGAAGCGCCAAGGACTGGCTTTAGAAATAAATATTTAAATAACCTTTATTCATACCAGAAAAAAGTTTTGTACATCCCATAGTTACAAAGAGTAATTTTATCTATTTAAAAATCGGATTTTAATACAATGTTCGTACAGTTGGTACAATTTCTAATTTGTATCGCAATTTTAACTTAATAAATTAATATTACAGCTCGTAAAATATTTTATAACAAGTTTAAAAATATAGTTATATACCAAACGATACATATTTTGTGCTATAACTCAAACTTGGGATGTACAAACTTAATATTACACGGGTTTATAAGCAAAGTATAATAAAGTCAGCATTTCCAAAATTAAATAAAAATAAATAATAGTGGTAATTATGTTAGGTGTCAAATATAACCAAATCAAAACCACCGATTTTAGCTCTTATTATTGGTAGACTTCTTCTTTGAATTAATTTATTGAAGAAATGAATTGATCGGCTATTTAACCCTTTCATACAAAACTACTGTTATTACAATCGAGACCTTGACAATAAACATAGACTACATTTGCTTTGGTAAATCAAGGAACTCAATAAATTAAAACAATGAGATTCATTTTAACATTTCATATCGATCTCAACAGCAGTTGCATTTAAAAGTAATATGTCACATAGTAAAATGTAATATATTTTACTTTTTTTCTAGCTTCCGCAAAAGAATGCGACTGGATCCCTAAAAGCATAGAAGACATTCTCTTAGGTCAAATAAGTCGAGTTTGAAGATGTCTTAGGGCATAGCCAGAGGCACGTCCAATATTTGACGTTTGCGGAAGTTTTTTTAATTGTTTATAATATTTGCAACTACCAATATAATCAAACTAGCGTTTGTTACATATGGAATATGATGCTTATAAACCCGTGTATTTCAATATATTAGTAGCTAAAATGAAAGTTAAAGCGTTAAAAAAGAAAAAAAAAATATAAATCGTGATGACAAGATTATTTGAGTAGTTCTTTGACAAAATTACATTTTGTATGAAACATGTTTGCATAGGTTTTAAATATATATTTTTTAACTTTTTCTAGTGAATATAAGTGAATAAATATTTTAATTTTGCAGTTTCATGTAATCAGTGTTCACATATTAAATTATTACACGAAATTGTAAAATTATCAAGATGTACGTACATATCGTAGTAGCTTCGTTTCTGTAAATAAACATTTATTATGTTTTTAAATGTAATTTTGTCAATCCTATTATTCCATACAAAACACTTTCAACATGAACCATACAACTAACTGACTGTGAAAATATCATTTCCATAATTATTTTTGTTTTCAATTAACAATAGGTAACACTAAATAAGTCGTTAGTAAATATTACTGGGTGATTAATTTCTAAATTTTTTATATAACATTAAAAAGCAGCTCTCAAATTATATAATGTAATACAACACAAAATCATATAGCTTTATATAGTAATAATACCAACTGTATTACACTAGTTTATAAAGCTATATATCAATAAGTTATATTACACGATATAACTTGTGTGAGCGGTATAACCGACTTGGTTTGATTTTAGATATTTTTCGATTTAACAAAAAACTTCAATAATCCTGTAAAATGGAAGAAACGGCAACTAAATCAAGTGATATATCCAAGAAATATAATGTTTCAAGGTAAATATCCAGCACAGAACTGATAATATCCACAGGAAAGTTTAAAAACGTAATAGTTTACATAATAGTTTGGCCCAGTACAACCCAGCGCGCAAAAACAAATACAATCAAATGTACAAACATCACAAGAGTACAACTTAGCTTAAATTCGCGCGAACGCTTCTGACGAGATTGAGTCTATATTAAAATATTTTAAAATCGCATTGACATACCTTTAGCACTAGAAAGATCCACTGTCCACTAACTTGGAAGTAAATAGGCTACTTTTTATCCCGAAAAATGAAATGATCCCGAGGGTGCGCGAGTCACACACACCGCGGGAGCACAGCTAGTCCCACTCATCCAATAAAGCTGAAAGTTTGCGAGTTTGTTTAGATGTTTGTGTTTCAATCACGCCTAAACCAGTGAACTGATTTGTATGAAACTTGGAATAGGCGTAGATAAGGACCTGGAATAGCTTAAAGGCTATTGAATATGTTGGTACCACGGGGGCCAAGCCGCGCGCGGAAGCTAGTATAATATGAAATAAAAAAGAATACACACGAGTAAACACTTTTACTTTTCTAATAAAGACGTTTTGTGACCGTTTGAAACTGTATGAAAGCAAAAAGTTTAGTGGACATCAGACCTTTTTTACACAATCCTTAGCTGTATAAATAAACCATATGACTTCTAAGCTCGTCTTTGTACATTCAGTTAATTCAACTCGTCAAGAAGCGTTCGTCTCGCGATTTTAAGACGCCATCTATGAATCATTCTACACACTAGTTATAGTCTTGATAACAATCAATTTATAATTTAATCAAGTTACAAAACAAGCCGAAAAAAATCGAGATTAAATTGATTGTTTCAAGATCTTAACATTTTTGGCAGAAAGGCACAAAAACACGACGCTCTCAACAATAAATAGTAAGAGAAAATCTTTCACCTTTGTTCCGCTTATTTTCTTCAAATCGAAATAATGAAATTCACAATGAAAAACGTGTCGACAAATATCCACAAAAAAATCCAGATAATAGAAAAATCCAGATCGACTTGAAGAAAATAAACGGTCTGTACAACTCTTCACTGACATTTAAAGCAGTGTTCTTCCTCACAAGCTTTGCCGTGCACTCATACAAGCTTTTTATACACATACAATAATTGTACATACGACAGTGTCAGTCATTAGACCGTAAGGTCTAAGTCTCACTTTAAGGGGAATGTATCCCGTCATACCAATTCAGGAATGTTAGGGCCAGAAAATGATGCAGGGAAATTTTTTATGGATATTTGTAACTCCATGAAATGGATATTTTGATACCTATGATGGATATTATTTTAGAAAAAATCCATAATGTTTTTGCTATCATAAAAATCCAAACAGTGGATATTTTTAGCTAATTCAGATCACATTTTCCCTCATTCATTACCCTACAGAAAAGTCAAAATTTCAAGCTGATTTTTAATAAAGTTTTAAAAATTCATCCCAAGTTAGATTTGTCGGAAATATCACATTTTAATATTCTATATAATTCAAGGAAATTTTAGAAAGATTTTGATACCAAGAACTACAGTAATTTTTCATCTATTTTTATAATATTCCAGCAAATCTAACTAAAGCCGAGGCCACCTAAAAGACCAATACATATTACAAAACCTATTCTGTACATTCACTCTTAGTTTTTACGCTGAAATTTCAATAAATTATGATAATTTTGGAATCAACTTCTATTAATCAAATAAATTATGTTTTTTTTTTTGTAAATATCAACAAACTATAAACCATAAGATGACGGAATTTATGATTTTTCATAATAAATAGTGATAAAAAAAATGACACTCCAGGATTGCCAGAAGTGTTTTTTTTTTAATTAAGTAGGTCAGCATTTCACCTCTGCCTGATGTTAAGCAGTAGTGAGGTCTAAGATGAAACTTGACAAATCCCGGTGTGGGTGAGCACGTGGCTCGCAGGTGACCTTTTCGAGGCGAATCCAAGAATTTTTTCTCATCTCAAAACTGCCGAATGCGCATGAAGTAGTTTTCACTTCATAATTTCACACAGCATCATCTAGCTCCAAAGTAAGCAGAGCTTGTGTTATGGGTACTACATATACAGTTTTTTGTAAATACATAGAAAAACATAGATCAAATAAAAATAAGGAAATTAAAATGACGCATCAAAATATCTACACTAATTTATGAAGAGGAAAGATTTGTTTGTTTGAATTGAATAGGCTCCGAAACTAAAGGACCGATTTGAAAAATTCTACCACCATTAGAATCCTACATTATCCCTGATGAACATAGGCTAATATATCCCGGGAAAGTGATGTTTTCCCGAGGGCCCGCGGGTAACACCGCGACTGACAGCTAGTAAAACACACACACAGGGTCACGACTGTATCCCCGAGGCGCAGTAGACACTCTCTCAGATCTTTTATATTCCAGATCTATTGAAGATGTCTTGATGATCTAAGGTAGTCAGAGGCATGTACAAATATTTGATACATGCCCACATCTTGCTGAAGTTAGTATTCCATACGTAGCACAGCTAGTAAAAAACGTAAACAGGGTCACGACTGTATCCCCAAGGCGCGGTAGACATTCTCTCAGATCTTTATATTCCAGATCCTTTGAAGATGTCTAAAGAGGTAGTCAGAGGCATGTACAAATACATATTTGATACATGCCCACATCTTGCAGAAGTTAGTATTCCACACACACAGCTAGTACTTCATAAAATACTGAAATTTCAACCAAAACATACCACCTAAGTCTAATTTTGTAGCAATATCCTTCGTCTCTTATAGCAGTCGCGCACCAACATTTTATAATGTCAAACAAAAGTCAGGGCCATTAACATAAGGATATTTTTAGTGAACACCTTTATTCCCCAAACCGTGCGTTCCCCTGGTTCTAGTATTGGTCGCGAAGGAACAGGAGTAACATTAGTTGTAAGACTATTCTAAGTGATCCCAGCGGTCCTACTGAATACATGCTTTTTGACTTTACAAGTCTATGCCTGGTAGCTTTTCTCGCTTGATACCCAAATTATCACACTTGTAAGGGAAAGTTTGACAGTATGTTTGTTTTGCTACACGCTGAACGGATTTAGATGAAATTTGTTAAGGTAGCTCATATCTCAAAAAAAAAAACAGGGTCACGACTGTATCCCCAAGGCGCGGTAGACATTCTCTCAGACCTTTATACTCCAGATCCTTTGAAGATGTCTAAGGGGGTAGTCAGAGGTATGTACAAATACATATTAGATACATGCCCACATCTTGCAGAAGTTAGTATTCCATACGTGACAGGTTGCAAGCCCATCGCCGCCTTTAAGAATATTAACTGGTTTCCTCACGATGTTTCCCTTCACCGTTCAGAGCTCGTGTTCAAGCGCATATAAATCCATTGATGCACGGCCGGGATTCGATCCCACGACCTTCGGATTGAAAGTCGAGGTACAACCCCATTCGGCCAACACGGCTCATATCTCAATTAAAACAATTTTATTTTTATCCCAAAAAAATTAGTATTCCAGTATTAATTGGGTTCAACAAAAATATATAAAAATATTTATGCAATGTTTTTTTAGTAATTATGTTTTTGTTTGTAATTGTAACACCGCCTCCTCTCTCGTTCTCTTCTATCCAGTCCATCCAAAGGTTGCCTGGAAGAGATCACTCTGAGTGATAAGGCCGCCTATTGTGCCACTGAATTTAGACTTAAGTTTTTTTAATTTTGTAATTTATATTAAGGTGTAACAATAAAGAATTATCTATATATCTATCTTTTTGGTTTTGTAATGAAAATCTCGAGAAAATCTATAATGACTATCCTTTCAATTGATCGCTGCTTCTTGTATAACTTACTCCATTCGAGCGTGTGACGTGATGTAGCTGCATTCCGATTGGCGTAACGTCTGTTCTCCTTGAAAATATTATGCAACATGTCCTAAAAAATCAATAAAAGATTTTTGAGGTGACAACTTAAATTGGCTTAGGAATTAAATTGATACGGTCAAACGTCTATTTACAACGCAAAAATGAAGCCCTGTCTTTGTGTAGTTTAAAATGAAATACCGTCAAAATTCAACGCCAGGATCACAGCAAATGGAATTCCGTTGTCTCTGCCTACCCCTATGAGTAAGAGGCGTGATTTTATGTATGTAGGAAGTCTACTCTGTTGATATAGTTATATTTATTTACTGTTGATTTGTTTTTGTGTAAGCTACTGAGCGCTCATTCCATGAAGCGTTCCCTCACGCACACATACAACGTGCATGTACACACAATGAAGACTAACCCGCCTTCGCGAGATGGAACAAATATACGTAATCTTGTTTATTATTTTATCAATCTATACTAATATTATAAAGAGGAAAGATTTGTTTGTTTGAATTGAATAGGCTCCGAAACTACTGGACCGATTTGAAAAATTCTTTCACCATTAGAATCCTACATTATCCCCGATGAACATAGGCTATATTTTATCTCGGGAAAGTGAAGTTTTCCCGAGGGATCGCGTGTAACACCGCGGCGGACAGCTTTAATATAAATGTGTTCACTAAAAATATCCAAGTCTCGTCGTAGTAAAATATTATAACAAAATGAATAGCAATAAATCCGGGGATAAAATGTTCGGGAGTTCAACTGCCGGTCACCACACTGGTACCTGTGGAAGGAAATATCTAGTTAAGATTAGCACTACTTTAATACTTTTTTTTATGATGAATGTGTCGGCTCTTGACCTCGAAACTTACACAGGCAAGAATGAGGTCTACGATGGAGCGAGCCTACCAAGAAGGTGCCTATTAACTCTCTTCTTGAAAACAGCACTAGTTTTTTGTCGCATCACTAGTTTCTTGAAGCGCTTTGAAGCGCTCGTGGTCGTACTTGCTTAGTCGTTCTTGATAGATCGTCGAAGTTAAGCAACGTTAAGTGGATGGGTGACCGCCAGTGGCAATTTCATAGGAGCGCTTCCGTGCTTCGGAGGGCATGTTAAATTGTCGGTTCCGGCTATTTAAGTCGTTAAGCCATGACGGAGGCCTTTAGGCGGCCTAAAAACTCCGTCACCAGAATTGGCCACTGACTCATACGAACTTACTTCACTTACTAGTTTCTTAGAACCAGAAAGGCAGTGGTACTCCAGTAGTGCCGACGGAAGTGAAAACTTGAACGTGGTGTCGGTAACGTTTTAAACTTTAAGCGTCTTACCATAGAACGTGACATAAAGTTATTCCGGAGTGTAAACTGTCAAAATGTATGGTTATTCTTGATTTATTCGGTGGAATAACTTTATGTCACGTTTTATGGTAAGCCTGAAAAAGTACAAAAAATTAAGTGCAAAAAGTGAGTGTCCTGCTGGGATTTGAACTCGCGGTTGTCTCACTCAGAAGTAGAGCTCTACACTCACCGCTATGTTGATACAATGTGTGACGAAATTAAGAACAAGTTTTTCTATCTTTGCCGAAGAGAACTGTAGATAGTGTTGGTAACATGACGAGTTTAATGGTTTTTTTTCTATCTCGAAAATGCTCACCGCGCCTAGAAAAGTTTCCACTCAAATGCTGGTTTTATTCTATTGGAATAAGCTCCAAATAACGTTAAAGTCGGACAGATTTTTAGTTTTGGATATCGCTTGTATTTTGATCATTTACTCAGTAACTACTGGACCAATCTATATGAAACTTACACAGCCGCATAGGTAATTTTTCTGGCTATCTACATACATAGACATATTATAGTATATAATATAATATTTACCGTGTCTACTCCCCCGTTTGCGTGGCGCGAGTGTTGGTGCGTCGACGCCGCCGCTACGTGCCCGCGTGGGGCGAGCCGGCCGCGCCGCGTCCGCTCTCTTCTCGCTGTTTGCTGATGTACACCTGGGAGTCAAATATTACTTGTTTAATATACTTACTAACAAAAAATCAACAAGTACAAGCTTTTAATGGATTACCGTGAGCTGATTGAACTCACCGATGTAACAAAATTTCATTTTAATCAACCTATTTTCTGAGAAGTTCCGATCTCCATCAGATCAGCTCGCTGTCACTATATTTTAATATATTAGATGATACTTGTTCTAGAAACCGAGTTTCAACTCAATCGGTCGATCATCTGAGGAGTTCCCTCCATCATCAGATCAGCTCGCTGTCACCATATTTGAAAATTTTAGATGATACCTTATCTACGAACCGAGTTTCAACTCAATCGGCCTATTTTATGAGGAGTTCCCTGGAACAGCTCATGACTCCATCATCAGATCAGCTCGCTGTCACCATATTCATGCATTGTCACCGAGGACTCACAAGTGTACCAAAATTCAGCTCAATCGGACACCGGGAAGTGGGTCAAATTCAGCTTGCTAGATTTGACCCGGACAAACATTGCAAATTAAAAGCTTTTAAAATAGCGCGGTTTCAGTCTCAGTGTGTGCCATCACCATTATGGCGTGTTTCATCACCATTTTGGCGTTTCTCATCGCCATTTCGGTGTATTTATCACCATTTCGGCGACTCTCATCACCATTTCGGTGTGTTCCGCCACCATCTCACCTGCAGAAGCCGGTACTTGCTGACGGAGAGATGTTTGAGATGCGGCTGCATGTTCTCCTCTCCGAGAGCGAAGGTGAAGGCCACCATGCAGAACACTGCTGCTTTGCGCACCGCCGAGTTCTGGTGGTCTGCCAACTGTAATAAATAAATAATGCTGGACATTTCACACAGCATCATCTAGCTCCAAAGTAAACAGATGTGTTATGGGGTACTGACTGATCTATACTAATATTATAAAGAGAAAAAATTAGTTTGTTTGAATTGAATAGGCTCTGCTACTGGACCGATTTGAAAAAATCTTTCACCATTAGAATCCTGCATTATCCCTAATGAACATAGGATATATTTTATCCCGGGAAAGTGAAGTTTTCTCGAGGGAACGCGGGTAACACCGCGACGCGAAATACTTTGTTTTGTAAATACATACATATGCTACATAGAAACACCCAGATCCGAGACAACTGTAGATGCTACAAACATTTGTCTCGCGGCGGGGATCGAACCCGCAACCTTCTGAGTCGCGGGCCTTCGCCCACTACGCTATAGAGGTCGTCAATGTAGAGGCCCAATGATTCACGCTCGAATTCTCGTCCTGCTCACTCCCATACAATAGTGCAAGAGAGAGCGCACTATACTAATTTGTTTTCGCAAATAAACTTGGATTACATTGAGAAATGAAAAGACTTATCAAAATTCGAAACTGCGACGATCAAACGATCCTCCTAAAGCCGGAGTGCCTTACACCGCTCAGCCACGGAACCACTAGTCGTCGCAATCATATTTATCGGTTAAGCACTGGTTAGCGCCATCTACACGTTTCACTAGTGAACTCATGCTCATTGTCCGAAGTTACATTCAGAATCAAACTATTATGAATTTTCGGTTTTCAATACCTTAGGTTTAACAGTATAAAATTAAAAAAAATTGAAGTAACATACCTGTCCCACGCCTTCCATGAGTTGTGAGACGTCAGTGAGTTCGTTAGGCCGCGCCTTGGCCACCTCCGCGGCCAACTTGAGGGCGCACAGAGACGTGGGGTAGCCGCGGGTACGTATCACGGGCTTTAATAGTGCTAGCACCTGTAAAATATGAAATCTGTAAAATTTGTATGGAATATCCCACTCAACTTTTTAAACTTTCGTGATTTAGTGACATAATTATTATTTTTAAACCGGGTATTTATCACGTACCTACGGATGCATTGCAGCGCCCGTGGTCACGGATGATCATTCATCCGTGACCACGGGCGCTGCAATGCGTCCGAAACGTCGGAAAAAAGAAATAATAACAATAGGTACGTGATAAATACCCGGTTTAAAAATAAAAATTATATCCCACTCATATAATAAAGCTGAAAGTCAGTGAGGTTTTGTCTATATGTTTGGATGTTTGTATGTTTGTGTTTCAATCACGCCTACACCAGTGAACCGATTTGGATGAAACTAAGTATAGGCCTAGATAGTGACCTGAATAGCATATAGGCTATCCAATATTGTAATTTTCGGGAAATACAGAGCCCGGCAATGAGTTGCACGGTGCGTATGAAAAATGTGACTCAAAACGCTTTGTACGAACTCTGGGTCCACCATGTACAAGTGGCGTCTTTCCGGGAACATGTTGGCCCGATATTCTTTAACTTACTTACCTAGTGATCTTATTATAATAATAATAATGTTGGACATTTTAACCAACATCATCTAGCTCCAAACTAAGAAAAGCTTGTACTATGGGAACCAGATATCTGATATACTTACATACTTTTTGTTTGTAAATATATACATAGTAAACATAGAAATACCCAGACCCGAGATAGATATTTGCAGATTATACAAACACTAGCTGCGCTCCCGCGGTGTGACCCGTGGTCCCTCGGGATTTTTCCGGGATAAAAAGTAGCCTATGTCCTTCCCTGGGATACAACCTTTATCCATGACAATTTTCAGCCTAATCTGTTCAGTGGTTTGGGCGTGAATAGGTAACAAACAGACAGACAGACAGACAGAGTTACTTTCACATTTATAATATTAAGTATGGATTTATCCCGCGGATCGAACCCACTTCCTGCGTCACAACGCGGGCTTTCACCCACTGCGCCACAGAGGTCGTTATTTATCCTACTAACCTGATGTGCGGGCAATGCGTTAGCTATATGCGGCATCCCGGCTTCGACCGCTCTCATAACCTCCTTGTTAAGACTCTCGTACGCATTGATGAGCTTCAAGAGTATTAAGTCGAAGTACTCCTGCCATTGCGGCCTTGTTTCCGGTCTGCGGCAGAGCCAGATTAAAACTTTAACTGCTTCCGCTGCGGCACGTTCGTTCGCGGTCCCCCAACCTATCGAAAATAAAATATGATTTTACACAGTATCTAGGTTAACAGAGCTTGTATTATGGGTACTACATGACTATTCATTTTTTATAAATTTCCAGATTGTTCTAGGTCTTTTTGATTATTAATTTCAGTTTAGGGTCTTTCATTTTAAACTAACTTAATTCAGGAATCGGGTTCATCAAAATAATTAAAAAATATTTATGTAATGATTTTTTTTTGTTTTGTTATGAAAATCCCGAGAAAATCGATAAAGACAATTCTTTCAATTGATTGTTGCCTTCTGTATAACTTAGTCCATTCGAGCGTGCATGTGTGTGAGCTCGAATGTAGCCGGGCTGCGTTTGGTGGAATGTCTGGGTTCCTTGAAAATCATTATGCAACATGTCCTATAAAATCAATAAAAGATAAATTTTGAAGTGAAAACTTATATCGGCTTAGGAATTCAATTGACATTTGTACCACGCCGGGGATCAAACTCGCGACCTACTGCGTCGCAAGCGGACCTTCACCCACTGCGCTACAGAGGTCGTCTAATAGTGTGTATATTTGTTTGTGTGCGTAAGCAATACAGAGCGCTCATTAGACATAGACATTCGTTTTTTTACTGTATAAGCACACATACACAATACACAGAAAAAAATCGGTTGTCTGTAAAGTCGGTTTACTGACGATAGTTGAACGTGACAACGTTTGTGCTTCTTTGTCGCTCGTTCCGCGCTCTCGCTTGCACTTCAAGCCTTACATGGAACGCCTCAGAGCGAGGTAACGCCGCATTTTTTCGTGCGTGCAGCCGGCTCTATCGAATTATAAGACGTTGTCACGTCAATAACAATTCATTAGTCCATCGAGCGTTACCTTACCGCACGCACACAGTAACAACGTGCATGTACATCTACACACACAAATAAGGCCAACCCGCCTTCGTCGGATAGAACTACACAATGCTATACCTGATGTTTGTTGCGCGTTGGTAGCATTTTCAGAGTTCTCTTTGTCGCCAGAGTTTTCATCTAACGACAAAGCAGCTAGCGCCACTCGCACTATATTTCTGCAAATAAATAACAAAATAAATAAAGTTTTATCCAAGTTGTCTTCAACGTCAAAAATCATGTATCCAGTAGGACCGCTGGGATCACTTAGAATAGTCTTACAACTAATGTTACTCCTGTTCTTGCGCGACCAATGCCGGGAAGAATCAGCAACAAACACGGTTTGGGGGCTAGCGTTCTGTTAGGTGATCCATCTTAAAACTAAAAGTCAAGCTCCAGTGGGGAGTCAGTCAAAGAGAATTGAGGCTCGTTAAATAAGTTCAGATGCTCTTAATACCAAGGTGTCGTCTGTACAGTTGCCTGTAATGACATGTGTACAGTGCCACAAACGTATCTGGACCGGTGGCTAAAAAAGGAACTAATGAATTTTACTTTAAAATTTATTTTTCTGCGAGTACTCGCCTCACTAAGGTCGACACCATCTGGTCCACATACCTTAGGGCCTTTCGGCCGACAGATAATGTTAGATAGGTTAGATGTGCTTGAAAACGTAAGCGCGATCCAGAATTCAAATCGCGTCAGCTCTGAAGTAAGTAGCTGTAGTTCTTTCGATGGTTGTTCTCTTTATCAGATCGTAGTTTAGGCGATTGTAGTTAGAGGTCGCCACATTCTTAGTTAATCCAACACCTTGTCTTCTACCGACTCCAATATTGTCTACATCTGCTGAAAATCGTTTCTGCCTGTAATTCCAGGCACTATAATACTAACTTGAAGCACTCCTTAGGTTTCCTACAGTCTCCGTACTTCAGCAGCTCGTGTGTCGCCAGCAGGAGTCTCTCCCAGTGCGCGGGCGGCGCCTCGCTCCCGTCCAGCTTGCACAGTGCTTCCAGCACTTCCACCTCTCGGAGACCAGCTGGAATTACATTATTTGAAGAATAAATAATGCTGGACATTTCACACAGCATCATCTAGCCCCAAACTAAGCACAGCTTGTACTATGGGAACCAGATATTCTACTAATATTGTTGAACACAGCGCCATCTGTGTGTCAACGGCTGTATTTAATATGTAGCTATCATAGTAACGTGAGCTCGATCTTTTTATTATAATAACTTTAATCGATAATACTTTTACAAATTAGTTCGGACAGTCGCCACAGTGGCGCTGTCCTGTTGCTATATAAGGGTGTCTGGCCTGTCGTTCGGCCTCTTTTGCCATTTCGCCAATAATTTGTACCTGACCTGTACCGACGTAATCTAATAAATCCTGAATTTTCTGTTATAGCTGGTTTTACATTCCCTGCATTTTACAAATATACTTTTTCTTTTGTAAATACATACATATTATACATAGAAACACCCAGATCCGAGTCAAATACTTGTAGATCATACACACATTTATCCCGCGGCGGGGATCGAACCCGCAACCTTCAGCGTCCCAAGCGAGCTTTCACCCACTGCGCCACAGAGGTCGTCGCCACAGAGATTCAAACATTGCAAGTTAATTAAAAGCTTTTAAAAAGAAACTTACATTTTGTGATGATGTATCCATTCTCGTCAGTCTCGTACGGCCTCACCTTGTCCCTGCCAGAGCCGTAATCTCTGTTCAACATAAATATATATTAAAACTAGCTGCGCTCCCGCGGTGTAACCCGCGGTCCCTCGGGATTTTTTCGGGATAAAAAGTAGCCTATGTCCTTCCCTGGGATACATCCTCTATCCATGCCAATTTTCAGCCCAATCTGTTCAGTGGTTTGGGCGTGAAAAGGTAACAAACAGACAGACAGACAGACAGACAGATAGACAGACAGACAGACAGAGTTACTTTCACATTTATAATATTAGTATGGATGGTTTTTCTATGGAGAATCAAATAAAAGTACGATAACATAATGTCAAGTGGCCGGAGTTTCTCCAACGCAAATCAACTTTAAAATTAACTAATTTTAGGGATAGGTGTTATTTCCCCCAATGCATGGCAAAGAGGTAGTACTAACCTCACTAAGGTCGACGCCATCTGGTCCACATACCTTAGGGCCTTTCATCCTAATATTCTAAACCTCTTTCATCCTAAAATTCCTAATAATATAATAAATCTGAAAGTTTGTGAGTATGTTTGGATATTTGGATGTTTGTATGTTTATGTTTCAATCACGCCTAAACCAGTGAACCGATTTGGATGAAACTTGGTATAGACGTAGATAGTGACTTGGAATAGCATATAGGCTATTCAAAATGTTGGTACCACGCGGGCGAAGACGCGCAGAAGCTAGTTAATAATAAGCCACTTATTAGAACTAAGCGCTTTCAAAGTTCTTTTATCATGCGCACTGCATTTGGAATCAGCTTCCAGCGTCTGTATTTCCGCTGAGCTATGATTCTGTTGTTTTCAAGAAGAGACTTAATAGGCACCTTCTGTAGGCTCGCTCCATCGTAGACCTCACTCTTGTCTGTGTTAGTTTCGAGGTCAAGAGCCGACTCATTCATCATAACAAAAAAAGACAATGTTAGCTTACCCATGGTGCGGGAAATCCAGCCTGTTATGTGGGACAGGTGATGACTCCTTGGTGCTGTTGGCCTCTTCAGAACTATCTGCAGACGCGGCGCGTCCTATCGCCTCTCTGAGGAACAAACTCACACTCAACAATAAACTACAATACAAATATTAAAGTACTTTTTTGAGCCGTTAGTTTTTTGTACTTTATGAGCATCTAAACTTACTTTAACGAGCCTCAATTCTCTTTGACTGGCTCCCCACTGGAGCTTGACTTCTAGTTTTAAGATGGATCACCTAACAGAACGCTAGCCCCCGGCCCGTGTTTGTTGCTGATGCTTCCCGGCATTGGTCGCGATGGAACAGCAGTAACATTAGTTGTAAGACTATTCTAAGTGATCCCAGCGGTCCTACTGAATATACTTTTAGACTTTGACTTTGATATACTAAGTAAGTTCGTATGAGTCAGTGGGCAACTCTGGTGACGTAGTTTTTAGGCCGCCGTCATGGCTTAACGACTTAAATAGCCAGGGCCGACACATTAACGTGCCCTCCGAAGCGCGGAAGCGCTCAGATGAAAATGCCACTGGCGATCCACTAATAGAAAGTTTCGAACGTTACTTAACTTCGACGATCTATCAAGAACGACTAAGCAAGCACGACCACGAGCGCTTCACTACTACGCCACTGTAGATTACTTACGCGTTGTAATGCCCATTGGGTACGCCGTTAGCTTTGTTAGAGAGAGTGACGTCAGACATCTGACTGATGCCGGAATCTTTGCTCGACATGTGGTTACCGCAATCAGCTGTAAAATATATTTTTAGTTAATTATGCAACGATATTGACGACCTCTGTGTCGCAGTGGGTGATAGCCCGCTTGGGACGCATCAATCCCCGCCGCGGGATAAATGTTTGTAAAAAACGTAAACAGGATCACGACTGTATCCCCAAGGCGCGGTAGACATTCTCTCAGATCTTTTATATTACATCCTTTGAAGATGGCTAAGGGGGTAGTCAGAGGCATGTACAAATACATATTTGATACATGCCCACATCTTGCATAAGTTAGTATTCCATACGTGACAGGTTGCAAGCCCATCGCCGCCGCAAAATAAATGTTTGTATGATCTGCAAATATTCATCTCGGGTCTGGGTGTTTCTATGTATAATATGTATGTATTTACAAACAAAAAGTATATAAGTAGTATATCAGTTATGTAACTGTGTGTGTATGTTCCCATAGTACAAGCTTTGCTTTGTTTGGGGCTAGATGATGCTGTGTGAAATGTCCAGCATTATTTATTTATTATATCTACCAGTTACCTTGGGATGGAGAGGAATGTAATTATTTTAAGTGTTGATACTCACTGGCGCCATTAGAATGCTGCTTGGTGTAGGTATGTATCTCAGAAGTAGTGCGTCGTATCCTCGAATGTACGTCCTCGCTAGTGCCGCTCGCCCGAACCGGACTGTCGCTACCTGCTGACATACATTATATCATCACACTAATATAATAAAGCTGAAAGTTAAATCAAATCAAAGGAGAATGGGCATTCCCGCCCAAATCAAAAAACTATCGCCCGCAGAGTAGGCGTATGGTGGAATGGGTAGACCTTCAAAAACACTCCATTTCATTGTATGACAGCTAAAAAATCCATCCTACAGAAATCGAGATATTTGCAGTTAAAGGTGGTGACATTTACCATCATCTTTTTTAACTTACAGGCTTCCCGCAGACAAGCCACTATGGGCATTCGATAGAACTTTAGAAGCACTACATTTCATTGTATGACAGCTAAAAAATCCATCCTGCAGAAATCAAGATATTTGCAGTTAAATGTGGTGACTTTTACCATCAATGTTTTTTGACTTATAGCCTTCCCGCAGACAAGCCACTATGGGCATTCGATAGAACTTTAGAAGCACTACATTTCATTGTATGACAGCTAAAAAATCCATCCTAACATCCCTTGGGTGCTATTTTGGTAAAATGCACAAATCGAGATATTTGCAGTTAAAGGTGGTGACTTTAACCATCAAGTTTTTTGACTTATAGGGTGAGAGCCAGCGACCGGCAGACCTTCGTCATTTTATAAAGGCTGAGACTTTGTCTGTGTGTAGTCCCAGTATGGTTATGTACGATCCCCAAATATGAAGTTTGGGTCCGGGTGCCTTTGGGAGATATGAGGCATCAAAGGTGCCCAAAATAGCACCCAAGATTCGTCATTTTACCAAGGCTGAATTTGATATATGTTACTTAGGGAGCTATAAAAAGAGGTTTCCCAACCGGGCAGACACCTGCGATGGTTCCTTCATCATGTCGGTCAGCCTCAAAGTATGGAAAACTAGCTGTGCTCCCGCGGTGTAACCCGCGATCCCTCAGGATTTTTTCGGGATAAAAAGTAGCCTATGTCCTTCCCTGGAATAAAACCTTTATCCATGCCAATTTTCAGCCTAATCTGTTCAGTAGTTTGAGCGTGAAAAGGTAACAAACAGACAGACAGACAGACAGAGTTACTTTCACATTTATAATATTAGTATGGATTACGAGTCAACTTTCGTCATTTTTTTGTTTGTTTTATACTTGTTGCATACATGTTTTATACTTGTTGCATACATGTTTGATACTTGTTGCCTACATGTTTGATACTTGTTGCATACATGTTTTACACATGTTGCATACATGTTTTATACATGTTTTATACATGTTGCATACATGTTGCATACATGTTTTATACTTGTTGCATACATGTTTTATACTTGTTGCATACATGTTTTATACTTGTTGCATACATGTTTTATACTTGTTGCATACATGTTTGATACTTGTTGTATACTTGTTTTATACTTGTTGCATACATGTTTTATACTCGTTGCATACATGTTTTATACTTGTTGCATACATGTTTGATACTTGTTGCATACATGTTTGATACTTGTTGCATACATGTTTGATACTTGTTGCATACATGTTTTATACTTGTTGCATACATGTTGTATACTTGTTTCATACTTGTTGCCTACATGTTTGATACTTATTTGATACTTCTTGCCTACATGTTTGATACTTGTTGCCTACATGTTTGATACTTGTTGCCTACATGTTTTATACTTGTTGCATACATGTTTTATACTTCTTGTTGCATACATGTTTTACACATGTTGCATACATGTTGCATACATGTTGCATACATGTTGCATACATGTTGCATACATGTTTTATACTTGTTGCATACATGTTTGATACTTGTTGCATACATGTTTGATACTTGTTGCATACATGTTTGATACTTGTTGTATACTTGTTTTATACTTGTTGCATACATGTTTTATACTCGTTGCATACATGTTTTATACTTGTTGCATACATGTTTTATACTTCTTGTTGCATACATGTTTTACACATGTTGCATACATGTTGCATACATGTTGCATACATGTTGCATACATGTTGCATACATGTTGCATACATGTTTTATACTTGTTGCATACATGAATGAAATGAATGAATGAAAATACTTTATTGCACAATGCACACCTTATAACTACAAAATACAGTGGAAAAGAGAACCATAATACAATGCACAATGGGCGGCCTTATCGCTGAGAAGCGATCTCTTCCAGGCAACCTTTACATGTTTGATACTTGTTGCATACATGTTTGATACTTGTTGCATACATGTTTGATACTTGTTGTATACTTGTTTTATACTTGTTGCATACATGTTTTATACTCGTTGCATACATGTTTTATACTTGTTGCATACATGTTTGATACATGTTGCATACATGTTTTATACTTGTTGCATACTTGTTTTATACATGTTGCATACTTGTTTGATACATTTTGCATACTTGTTGTATACTTGTTTTATACTTGTTGCATACATGTTTTATACTCGTTGCATACATGTTTTATACTTGTTGCATACATGTTTGATACATGTTGCATACATGTTTGATACTTGTTGCATACATGTTTGATACTTGTTGCATACATGTTTTATACTTGTTGCATACATGTTTTATACGTGTTGCATACATGTTTTATACTTGTTGCACACATGTTTGATACTTGTTTTATACTTGTTGCATACATGTTTGATACATGTTGCATACATGTTTTATACTTGTAGCATACATGTTTTATACGGCAGACTTTGAGGCTGACCGACATGATGAAGGAACCACCGCAGGTGTCTGCCTGCTTGGCAAACATCTTTTTATAGCTCCTCAAGTAACATACACAAAGTTCAGGTTTTATACTACTACGAAAGCATACTTACAATTACTTTTGTTTAAGGGTTATCAGGGGGTTGGAACTGACAAAGGACGACGTGATTTCTAATACTGTTTCAAGCCAAATATATCAAAATGAGCTTTATACCTTAAAGATTTCCTTATTAAAATCACCCGAGCTCGATCCTACGGTAAACTTTGAGGCTGACCGACATGATGAAGGAACCATCGCAGGTGTCTGCCCGCTTGGGAAACCTCTTTTTATATACTTAGGGAGCTATAAAAAGAGGTTTCCCAAGTTATATTATATCAAATTCAGCCTTGGTAAAATGACGAATCTTGGGTGCTATTTTGGGCACCTTTGATGCCTCATATCTCCCAAAGCCACCCGGATCCAAACTTCATATTTGGGGATCGTACATAACCATACTGGGACTACACACAGACAAAGTCTCAGCCTTTATAAAATGACGAAGGTCTGCCGTTCGCTGGCTCTCACCCTATAAGTCAAAAAACATGATGGTTAAAGTCACCACCTTTAACTGCAAATATCTCGATTTCTGCAGGATAGATTTTTTAGCTGTCATACAATGAAATGTAGTGCTTCTAAAGTTCTATCGAATGCCCATAGTGGCTTGTCTGCGGGAAGGCTATAAGTCAAAAAACATTGATGGTAAAAGTCACCACATTTAACTGCAAATATCTTGATTTCTGCAGGATGGATTTTTTAGCTGTCATACAATGAAATGTAGTGCTTCTAAAGTTCTATCGAATGCCCATAGTGGCTTGTCTGCGGGAAGCCTGTAAGTCAAAAAACATGATGGTAAAAGTCACCACCTTAGAGACCCAAGACACCAAGAGATGGCGCTAGCGTCCGTGTAAACATCGGCTCCGTAAAGTTTATCAAATTAAAAATAGAAACATAAAAGTTTACGACATCACGAGTGATAATTATGTAAAATACTTGACAATAATCGTCGGCCAATGTTTGTGACTAAAACTATACAAGTTATAAAGTGAAAATTTGTAAATAATTAAAAGTGAATCAAAACTTTTCAACAAACAAGTGTTCCTAGAAAACAATTCGATTGTGACATTATAATCAAGACAATAAAGAAGATACCAACTCAAAACAAAGTGAATAAGTGTGGAAAGTGGATAAACTTTTAAATATTCATTAAAATCTGACAGTTACAAACACGCAAAAAATCTCTTTGTTCGCTTCTATCAAAAACTGACCTTTGGACTCGCTCAATAAAGGAACCTCCGCCGAAACATTCATGTGGTTTTAAATTTCGCAGTCCTCCATATGTACGGCGTGGCTCAGCGGTTCTATGAACACTTCTCATCCGAGCGGTGCATGGTTCGATACCTCACACTCGACACTTGACTTTTTGCGCCAAAAGTTTATTGTATTCGACGGCCTAAACTCGAACCTCAATCAAAGGTTACAAGGTCCGCTTCTTCACAACAGATGGCGACACTAGGCTCCACACAAGATTGAAGAAGTCATCGGACAGCATCGGAGACACCCAACGTCGAACGATTTAGACTTAATACGACCACTCAACACAAGAGGGCGCTAAAATGAATAAGGAAAACATAACACTACGCAAACCTAATAGGAACTTCAACATTTCTAATATTGAACTATTTCATGTAAATGAGCCAGACAAAATCTCAGAAACCATGAACTCCAGTTCTAGAAGTTTGCCCTCGTGTTATACCGATTTGGAGGAATTCATGGAACTAAAAAAACAAATCACAATGGCAAATAAAGAACTAGTCATAGCACATACAGAAATTGAGAACCTTAACATTACAAATGCAGAACTTAGGAATTTACTGCTAAAAAGCGAAAATAAAATCAAATATCTAATGTCGCTATGTACAGGCGCTAATAACAGACCAATGACTGGACAGAGCTGCAACTCTACACCACTTCGAAACAGAGATCACTACACTCCAACCTATAAGAGGATTTCATCCATTCAAAAACAACTTAAACAAGGTCAATCACCATTGAGACTGCGAGATCAAGCATCGGAACCATGCTCACCGATTGCCATTAACGCTACGTTAGAAAACTTAAGTAGCAGCACTCCCAAAAAAAATATGAACGATACTATAATATCGTCAACGCATACACAGCCTCAGAAAAAAGATTCGCTTATGGAACACCTCATCAATAGGGATGATCTAGATATCGAAGGAAAACTCAACAAGAATACGTACCAGTGCCAGAATATATCACATAATAATTGCACTAAGAAGAACTTGATCGTATTAGGAAACGAACACGTTGCGGGCCTGGCTACTAAATTGTTTGATTCTAGAAAAGGAAAATGGAACAACAACTACTCTCCATTTGGGAACATCAAGCCATATGCCTCATCCGATGAAGTCCTACAATATTGTGACCAAGTGAAAGACCAATTAACTGATAAAGACACTGTAGTACTTAGTATAGGCAACCACGACTCAAACCCGCATAAAGTATATAGTGCTCTATGTATCGCTTTACACAAACTGCAAAAAACTAACGTTATTGTCTTGCCAGTTATAAAAAACAAATGTCTTAATGAGCACTTATTAAATACAAACCTCCAACTTCTATGTAAAAACTTTGATAATTGTAACTTTATTGCAATGAAATCAATACATAACGAATATTACTATAGAAATAAGACCAATTTTATCGAAGAAATATGTAACATTATTAATGTAGCTATCGACTACTCAGAATATAAACTGCAATACTTGACATTCCAAAATTTAATAAAAAACAGGAACTTGCTGAACTATTTTCAAGTTTCAGAGCAGCAGGTAAAACAAAAAGAAATTATAAGACAATCTCTTGATAAAATCAATGATACAGTTGGTGGTGGGGAAAGTGATAAGTTTTTTCGTTCCTAAACATAATTTTATAATATTTCACCAAAACATATCAAGTGTTCTTAGTAAACAGGATCAAATCGAGGCAGTTCTGGAAAACTTCACAAAACAGCATTTAGATATCAAGGCAATCTGTCTCACAGAAACTTTTATCCTATCTGGTCACGAGGCCAACCTTAACTTGCCCGGATTTCGACTACAAGCTAGTTTTTCAAGAACAGATAAAAAAAGAACTGGTGTTTGTATTCTGCTGCGTGATAATATTCCTTGTACTAACCTCGAAATTACTAAACAATTTGCTGAATATAAAAGTTTTGAATGCTGCGGAGTGGAGCTGGGAGGTAAACTCTGTATTATTTGCCTCTATCGCACGCCTGACTCTAAAATTGAAATATTTTTTGAAAAACTTGATGCATTATTAAACCATGTAACTAAAAAATTTAAAAAGTTGGTTCTAGCAGGAGATATTAATATAGATACTCTGATTTCAAACAAACATACAAAACATCTTAAAGATATATTAGCCGGATATAATCTTAAACTACATATAAACGAACCGACGCGGAAAAAAACATGTATTGACCAAATAATGAGCAATATCTCCCCCGCCTCAGGCCGAACACATGAACTAGGCTTATCTGATCATAATACCGGTCAAACATTAGAATTTAATATAAAAGTTAAACACCCTAGACCTTATTGGTACGAAGAAAAGCGTGACTTCTCCCAAATTAATGAAAAAAAGTTTGTTGAGGCAATATCCTCCCTAACTTTTTCGGATGTTCTATTCGAAAGCGATACTAATCAATGTTATCGGTTATTCTATGACTACTTAAAACTATTTTTTGACCTATGTTTTCCTAAAATTAAGATAAAAATGAAAGCAAATACTTTAAAATCTAAATGGCTAACCAAAAGTATTAAAAAATCATGTCTAACAAAAAGACGGTTGTACCTCAATTACCAGTTTAATGCTGCAAATAAAAACTTAAATAAGACTAAATACATTAATTATTCTAAGACACTCAGACGCTGTATTTTACAAAGCCATAGAATCACAAGCCTAAATTTTATAAATAAAAGTAAAAATAAAACTAAAGCCATGTGGAAACTAATAAAATCAAAAAGTGACCCAGCTGACCCCGAACGTGAAATTGAAAAAATTAACTGGAATTCTAATATAATATCAAAACCTTTAGACATTGCATCAACATTCAATAATCATTTTATAAGCATGGCAAATGAGAACGTCAATTCTATAACGTACAAAGATAAAATAGAAAGTTGTCATAGCAGTATCTTTCTTATGCCAACAAACCCGGAAGAAATTCGTCAAACTATTCTTTCACTGAAAAATACAAACTCCGTAGGCTATGACGAATTACCGACAAGAATTCTTAAAAAAGTTGCACCTCACATATCGAAACCTCTTAGCCATATAATAAACCTCTCATTTCTTAAAGGCGTTTTTCCAAATCTCCTCAAAAAAATCTATAATAAAACCCCTGTTCAAAAAAGGAGACAACACAAATATCGACAATTACAGACCTGTCGCGTTAATTCCCGTAATATCTAAAATATTTGAAAAAACTATGCATAAAAGGCTTAATGGTTTTCTTACTAAATTTAATATAATAAAAAATCAACAAAACGGATTCGTAAAAAACAGGTCAACTAGTTTAGCTAATTTTAACCTTATTAAGACTATATCTGAATGTGTTGATTCTGGTACTCGCGTAGTCTCATTATTTTTTGACATGAGCAAGGCCTTTGATTTTGTCCATCATGACAAACTTCTATCTAAACTACATAGATATGGAATAAGGGGCAACGCTTACAACTGGTTTGAAAGCTATCTGAAAAATAGACAACAATGCGTAGAGATTACTAAAATCGATCAATCAATGACAAAAGTAAAATATAGGTCTGAATTTAAGCATAACGGATTTGGGGTGCCCCAGGGAAGTATTCTTGGCCCCACGCTTTTCTTACTATATATCAACGACTTGCCCGATGCAACAAACCATAAGAGTATATTATTCGCTGATGATACAACTATTATTATTGTAAGAGCCACTGTGTTGTAGGGCCTTACAGGTAGTATGTAGTAGATGTTGTTCACACTATGTTACTGAGCACGTAACGGTAAAACACAAGATTCACTAATAAAAGTTTATTTAGATAGTTAGTTACACAAGTGAAGGATTAAGTAGGCTAATCTCTCCCTTGACTAGTGTCTTGTGCGCGAGTAGGTCACGTACTGTCAGTAAAAAATGTAAAATAATATAAAATATTAGGTAAAATTAAAGTGCAGCGCACGCGACTGAAATAAGTGCCGCATGCGCAAATTGCCAATGTATGGTGAAACCGTACATGTTGGCAACCCCATAAGAAAGAAGAAAAACTAATTTAAATAACTATCAAGAGAAGATAAGCCATTACAAAGCAAAGAATGATAATTCGTCGAAAGTAAACGCGAAATGTCCGTTGGTAGGCGATGGTTGGAGCTCTCCCCGTGCCCTTGGTGGCTTCGCTGGTGGAGATGCTGCGTGGCTTTGTGTTTTTCGGTGTGACCCTCTCTTGATTGGGGCGTAGTTGAAGTTCTATGTCTTTATTGCGTAATTCTGTCGAGTGCTCTTGTTTGCTCTTAGAGTTTTGTTTTACAAAGGAGCTGACGTCGTTGTCGCATACGGTGCGCAAAGTGCAAGCTCCGCAACAAATAGCCAGCCAGGTGTTGGTTGAGTGTAGCTCACTGCATGACGTTTTTGTGACGTCATATTTTAGGTCAGTTTTGTAGCAAAGGGTGGTGAAGTTATGAATATAGGTTTCTACACGTCGTATCCCATCCCAATAGTTGGTTAAGTTATAATACATAAGCAGTATCCACTCGTCATGTAGTGTTTGCGTTTTGCCGAGCGCATCATAATAAACCGACCGGTCTGGCTCAAAGCTTGCAATGTGAGCGCTCGGGCGCGTGCCACTGCCGGCGCTATGTACTCCTGTTACTAATGTAAACAATGTTATCAGTAACGTTGTAAATGTTTTATTAACTGTTCTTTTTGTTCTGCGAGAGTTTGTTTTGATAATCGGTGCGCTTTGATCTTGTTCAGTCGACGACATCTTAACATTTTCATCTCTCTGTTGTTTTGGCATCTCTGTTTCTGTTTCCAGAGGGAGTGGTGAAAGTTTCACGACGGGACGTTTAAGTATGCCTGATTGAGTTTTGATTGTTGTCACTCGGACACGACCGTCAGACCCAGGATGAATCTCTATGACTCGCCCCATCGCCCACTTTCCGGGAGGCATGTTATCCTCCTTTATCAACACGATGTCACCTTTTTGTATGTTTTTCATTGGCTTGTTCCATTTGCTGCGACTTTGCAGTTGAGTGAGGTATTCGTTGGACCAGCTTTTCCAAAATTGTTGTAGCATGTTCTCAGTCAGTTGCCATCTTCGGCGGATGTCAATAGTTTTGATATCGCTGTAGTCTGAGAGGGGTAAAGTAAGTATCGGGCTGCCGGTGAGAAAGTGTCCAGGTGTTAAATAGTTGTAAAATTCTTCCGGGTCTTCCGTAAGTGGGCATAAGGGCCGGGAGTTCATGCATGCTTCAATCTTCGTGAGTAGTGTTGTAAACTCCTCGTACGTGAGTTTTTGTTCGCCCAGTACACGTCGTAGGTGGTATTTTAATGATTTTACCGCAGCTTCCCAGAGACCGCCTGCGCTTGGCCAAGCTGGAGCGTTAAAGTGCCATTCCACTTCTAGTTTTGCAATCTCCGTAAAGCGCTCCGACTCCAGAAATGGTTGCGTTCATCCGTTTTCTAGGCAGCCGAAGTAGTTGAGCAGCCTTTTCAGTGATCAAGTTCACTTGTGAACCTTGATCCAGGAGAGCACGTAGTGTGACGTAAGTTCCACTTGCAGATTTTATCTTAAGTTGAACCGTCGTTAAAAGTGCCGCGCCGCGCGCACATTCGTTGGAAAGCTGCTATGAAAGTTTCAGTACTGAGGTCCGACACGAGTTCAATGTGCACGGCCTTAGTTGCCATACACACGAAGATTGCGATGTAGCCTTTGGACGTTTTCACACCTCTTCCTTTGTTTAGTTTGACTTCCACATGTCCTGTAAAGTCAACGCCGGAATGCGTAAATGGCCTCGATGGTTGTGCCCTTTGTTTAGGTAGGTCGCCAATGAGTTGATAACTTTCTGTTGGCTTGTGACGGAAACAGGTGATGCATTGGCGTAATCTAGTTTTGACTGCTCTGTTACCACCAATAATCCAGTAACGCTGCCTGATGTAAGCTAACGTTAGGCGAGCGCCTCCATGCAGTACTTTGGAGTGAACTTGGTCTATCAGTAGTTGAGTAAGTCTTCCATTTCTCGACAAGATTATTGGATTTTTCATCTCGAAAGGCAAGTGTGAGTTTTTAAGACGACCGCCAACACGAATGATGTCTTTTTCGTCTAGATACGGGTTCAGTTTGTATAAAGGACTCTTGTTAGACACCGTTTCCTTTTTCAAAAGTTTTCTGTGTTCGTGCTCGAATTCAATCTGCTGAATATGTTTTATTATAAATTCATTAGCCGCAGTTAGCTCGCCGGTTGTTAGGTAGTTAGTGTTGGATTTCGTCATATTAAGTGCATTTGCACAATAGCGTAGTATCCATGCAATTACACGAGTTATGCGAGTTAATGAACTGTGTTTGTTTATAAGTTCATCGATAAAATGTGTGTCTTGCTTTTTCGGTAGGGCTGTCACCGTTGGCTTGAGTCCTGTGTTAGTCGTATGAAGACACATCGGGACCGGCTGCTTTTCATAGTTGTGAATAAAATCGGGTCCTTTCCACCAAAGGTCAAAGTTAGGTAGTTTACTTGGGGACATTCCTCGTGACGCACAGTCGGCGGGGTTGAGTTCCGATTTTACGTAGTTCCAGTTTTCAGCCGGGATGACCATTTTGATCTTGCTCACTCTGTTGGCAACGTATCTCTCCCATCTAGATATATCTCCCTGTAGCCAGGCGATTACAACTTGGGAGTCGCTCCAAGCTTGTATAGTTATGGCATGCCCTTTGAAAGCACCCATAGCTTTTTCTACGAGTTGTGACAGTAACAATGCGCCGCAGAGTTCCAGCCGAGGCAATGTAATTTTCTGCGCGAGCGGAGCAACCCTAGTTTTAGCAGCTAGTAGAGTCACTGTAGGTATGCCTTCGTTAATTACACGACTGTAAATGACGCACGAGTATGCTTTTTCGCTCGCGTCGCAAAAGCAAAGAAGTTCAATATCACCCTGCGTCCATCCCAGCCATCTATTAAGTTTAATTGTTTTGACTTCATGAAGTTCATTTTTCAGTTTTAACCATTCTTGTTGTAACTCGGTAGGTAAAACTTCATCCCAAGTAAGTTTACTTGTCCAGACCCTCTGAAATAGCAGTTTGGCGGCCACAGTTATTGGTGCCAACCATCCTAGCGGGTCATATAGTTTTGAGATCTCAGATAACAGATGGCGTTTAGTCAGCTGTTGCCGATGTTTTTCTTCTAAGTCCCAGTAGAATGTAAATGTGTCGTTCGTGGTGTTCCATCCGAGACCAAGGGTCTTTTTTGTATCTTCGTGTTTGAAGTCAAATATTTGTTCCGTTGAAATTTGATCTTTACTTAATGTTTGTAATAAGGTCTTATCGTTAGACGACCATTTTCGTAAGTTCATGCCGCCGCCTTGTAGTAAGTTGATGAGCGACGACTGTAGTTGTTGAGCTTCAGAAATAGTGTTATGGCCGCTAATTAAATCATCAACGTAGAACTCGTTTTGTAGTGTTTCAGCGGCAGCTGGATATTTGTGCCCGTCGTCCATAGCTAGCTGCTTCAATGTTCTCATGGCGAGCCATGGTGCGCTCTTCATCCCATACGTTACGGTACATAAGACATAATCTTTGAGTTTCTCTGCGGGCGAGTTTCGCCAGATGATTTTTTGCAGCTCTCGTTGTTCATCTGCAATCCAGATACAGCGATACATTTTCTCTATGTCTGCCGTGAACGCGTACCTGTGGGAACGCCATTTCAGAATAAGAGCCTGAAGGTCCTTTTGCATGTTAGGGCCTTTCTCTTGTAAGTGATTAAGGCTATAACCACTTGATGTTTTTTGAGAGGCGTTGAAAACTACTCTCAGTTTTGTGGTAGTTGAATGCTCCCGCAGGACACCATGATGGGGTAGGTAGCATTGAAGGTTTGTTGCTAGTGAGGGCGCGGGTGTCATGTGCTTAAGTTCTGTATATTCTTTAATGAAGTCTCTGTACATACGAGCGAGATTGGCATTTCTTTCAAGTCGTTTTTCCAGTTGTAAAAATTGTGAAATGGCAATACTTCGGGAAGTGCCTATTTTTTCTTCATGATTTGGAACGAGAGGCATTTTTACAACGTATTTTCCATCTGAAGCTCGCTGTACTGTATTCGAATAGTATTTTTCGCACTGGTCATCCTTGGAGTTGTCATCCTTGTTGTCTTGAGTGATGTCCTCGTGCTCCCAGAACTTGCTAATGCTGTTAAAGTCAACTAGAACGGTGTGGCAATTAAAAGTTTGCATTTTGCCACACAGGATCCAGCCTAGGTGTGTCTGTTGTGCAATAGGAGCTCGCTTATTGCCTTTCAGGACTCCTTCAAGGATAACATTAGAGTATATGTCGGCTCCAAGTAGTAAATCCACAGGGCGTGACTTATTAAAGTCAGGGTCAGCGAGCTTTAAGTTTTCTAAGTGTGACCAGTTTGGCACATCGAAGGATGAGTTCGGTAAGTTGTTCGTTAGTTTTTTCAGAATAAGTACTGACGTTTCAAATGCGTAGTCTGAATGTATTGACATGCAGTTTAGTTGCAGTTGTCCTTTGCATTCTCCTGATAGCGCTCCGACTCCAGAAATGGTTGCGTTCATCCGTTTTCTAGGCAGCCGAAGTAGTTGAGCAGCCTTTTCAGTGATCAAGTTCACTTGTGAACCTTGATCCAGGAGAGCACGTAGTGTGACGTAAGTTCCACTTGCAGATTTTATCTTAAGTTGAACCGTCGTTAAAAGTATCTCCAAATCATTATAAGCGAGATGATTAGAGCTTTGTTGCGCTTGCGCTGAAGTTGATGTTGAAGGCGTAACCCTATTGTTGTGTAACATAGTATGATGTTTCTTTTTGCATTCTTTGCAAGTTTTTGTCGACGAACATTCCGCGTCACCGTGGCTGTATAGACAATTTTTGCACAAATGCAATTTTGAAACAAGGTTGTTGCGTTGTGCTGTGTCCATATCCATGAACTTTGGACATTGCATTAGCACGTGTCTTCCCTCGCAATTAGGGCATTGTCCGAAGGAAGTGTGTAAAGTTTTTGTATGATATTTTTTGAACTCGTAGTTGGTTTTCTTAGAAGAGGAATGTTGGTTCGTGGCAGATCTTTGTGGAGCAGATGTAAGGTTGGGCAATTCTTTCTTTGCAGTTTTTATGCCCTCGTAGGCCATAAATTTGCTTTCTAGAAAGAAAAGAAATTGATCTAAATGTGGAAGTTCTCGATGATCGTGCAGTTCTTTCATGTAATCCGTGTATGTAGTGGCGTCTAGTTTCTGCGACATTAGGTGGACGATGAGTGGGTCCCAAGTAGAAGTGTTCAATCCGATGTTAGTCAATCCGTTCATACATTCCATGATGACATCATGCAGGTTCTTCAATGCCAGGCTATCAGGGTGACTGATAACAGGCGAATTGAGCATAGTGTTGACAAAAGAGGTGAACTGGAGACGGTGATTATCGTAGCGTTGAGACAGTATATCCCAGCACGAGCTATAGTTATCAGCACTGATGTTGAGATGCTGTACCAATCGTCCCGCCTCCCCGCGCAGCTTTGTTTTAAGGTGTTGCATTTTTTGTGCCTTGTTTATCATGGGATTGTTATGAATGGTTTCTAAAAAGAGGTCTTTGAAAGAAATCCACTTCGAATAATTGCCTGAAAATTCTGGAATCTCAATCTTAGGTGCAGATTTTTCGTAATGCACAGTTGACCAAATCTTAGCGTTTAATTTTCTTTTTAGTTCATCGTACTTATCTTCTATCGATACAAAGATGTTGTAGTAGTGGGTGATGTCAGAGCCCTTTAGTACAGCCTCCAACTCCCAATGAAGTTTATCGATAATGTCCCACTTGGACTTTAAAATGGAGAGGTGATCTTCTAACTCCCATTTCTCCGTCATAGTTTTCAAGTCTACTTTAGACATAGCACGGTCAAGGGCCTTAAAGTTACACTCTTGCCGTGTAAGTAAGATTTTTTGATTATCATCCGAAGTTTCCGCCATGGTATCGCTAAGATCAAATTTTACTGTTTTCTGTTGTTGTACCCGAAACAGTAAGTCACTCATATCACTCTTAGTTTTAAGATAGAGCTCTTGAGTCTTGTTGAAGATATCATCCGTGAAGTAATTATGCGATTTCTCTTCAATAGTTTCGAGGAGAGTCACATGACGCTTCTCAAAATCCCTCCATTGGTTTTCAAGGGATTCTAGACGAAGACGAAGATAATCTTCCGTTTTCCGCGACTTACCATCTTTTGAGTAGTTGGAACAAAGAGTCTTGATGTTGTTGAAGCACTCTTCTTGTAATTTCAGTACTTCCATGTTGAAGAAAAGTCTCTTCGCGTAGTGAAAGGTTAGTGTTTAAGCTCCAGCACGTAGTTGACGGTGCGTGAGCAAAGTTATGTTAGTGTTAGTTAGTTTTTAGCTCCGACACGTAGTTGACGGTGACTGAGCCAAGTTCTGTTAGCTTCTAACTCCGACACGTAGTTGACGGTGGCAGAGGAGAGCAGTGTTGGTTCACGATATTCAGCTTCCTATACTTAAATGACAATATGTGCGCCTTCTCAATTACACTGGTGATTCCCGCTGGTGGTAGGCCAATGCAGCCGATTCGCTATCGCCAAAAAAATACAAAAAAGCGTAAATACCTTGTTTCCTCGAAGGACCAAAATTGTATCCTTGATGAGGGAGGGCTTCGAAGGACCAAAATGTACGAGCCAATGTATAGGGCCTTACAGGTAGTAGTAGTAGATGTTGTTCACACTATGTTACTGAGCACGTAACGGTAAAACACAAGATTCACAAATAAAAGTTTATTTAGATAGTTAAGTTACAAGTGAAGGATTAAGTAGGCTAATCTCTCCCTTGACTAGTGTCTTGTGCGCGAGTAGGTCACGTACTGTCAGTAAAAAATGTAAAATAATATAAAATATTAGGTAAAATTAAAGTGCAGCGCACGCGACTGAAATAAGTGCCGCATGCGCAAATTGCCAATGTATGGTGAAACCGTACAATTATTGAACGTAATGATATAGCTAAATTCGAAAATGATATACAAACTGGAATACTTGACATAATAACATGGCTAATTAATAATAATCTTAAGGTAAACTTGACAAAAACTAAATTAATGCAATTTCAATCAATACGACGTAATCCACTAAAACTTGACATAAAAATTAATAATTTGAAGATTGAAGAAGTCACATCTTTCAAATTCCTAGGTATATATCTTGACGAAAACATCAACTGGAAGATTCAAATCGATAAAGTATGCGATAAAATAAGTAGATATGCATATGTTTTAAAAAGACTGCGTGAGGTTGCTTCAAGAGAAACTGCGCTCAGTGCATACCACGGTTACGTAGGTTCAGCTCTACAATACGGCCTTCTTTTATGGGGTAACAGTGTAGAATTTGACAGAGCATTTAGGGCTCAAAAGAAATGTATTCGCGCACTGTATGGCGCTCATTATCTAGACCCCTGCAAACCCATATTTAAAAAATTAAACATTTTACCTCTCCCATGCCTCTACATTAAACAAGCCGCAGAATTAGTTAAGCAGCATCCAGAACTTTTCAGACGAAATAACGATTTCCGTTCTAGAAGATTAAGGGATGCAACAGACAGCAGACTACATAACCCTAGGTATAATTTAGAAATGACAAAAAAACAGGCATACTATATGACAATTAAAATATATAATCACTTACCAGACGACCTAAAAATATTATCAAGAAATCTATTTAATGTTAAGTTAAGGAAATGGCTTAGTATCAAATGTTATTATTCAATTGACCAATATTTTAATTATAGGGACATGGATTTATGATTTTAAATATTTTACAACTAGAAATTAATTAATCGAATGATCTTTCCTAACAAGTAATTTTTAATATTTGCATGCCTAATATAGGTAGAATATATCTGGACTAACCTTAGTACCATAAGACCTAATTGTTACTTATGTTCTGGCAAATAAACGAATCTTATCTTATCTTATCTTACCTTGAACTGCAAATATCTCGATTTCTGTAGGATGGATTTTTTTGCTGTCATACAATCAAATGTAGTGTTTTAGAAGGTCACCCATTACACTATACGTCCACTCTGCGGGCGATCGTTTTTTGACTTGGGCGGCGCTTCATACATGCCTGCCCGTTCTCCTTTATTTATACACAGGTTTAAAAATAGATGTTAAAAATAGGTTATTACTAGCTTCTGCGCGCGGTTACGCCCGCGTGGTACCAACATATTGAATAGCCTATATGCTATTCCAGGCCACTATCTACGCCTATTCCAAGTTTCATTCAAATCGGTTCACTGGTATAGCCGTGATTGATACACAAACATACAGAAATCTAAACAAACTCACAAACTTTCAGCTTTATTATATGGGTGGGATGTTCATTATAGCCTGTATTCATCAGGGATAATGCAGGATTCTAATGGTGAATTTTCAAGTCCAGTAGTTTCGGAGCCTATTCAATTCAAACAAACAAATCTTTCCTCTTTATAATCATCATTTGCCTGCCCTTATCCCGCTTATGCAGGGTCGGCACAACATGTTCTCTTCTTCCACTCTCCCCTATCACTCGTCATCTTCGTATTCACTCCCTTCTTACCCATATCTTCTTGCACACCATCCATCCATCTTTTCTTTGGTCTACCTCTACTCACATATCCATCCACATTCATTTCCATCACCCTTTTAGTTACGTGACTTTCATCCCTCCGCATTACATGCCCATACCACGCTAACCTATTGCTCCTCAATTTTTCAGTCACCGGCGCTACTTTCAGACTTCCCCTAATATATTCATTCCTCACCTTATCCATTCACGTCACTCCGCACATCCATCTCAACATTCGCATCTCTGTCGCATGCACTCTTCTTTCATCCGTCGCTTTCGTAGCCCAGCACTCATACAGCACGACAGGACTAATGACCGTCTTGTAGATTTTCCCCTTAAGTTTAAGGGGCATACAAGGGTCACAAGTTGTTCCCGAGACCTGTCGCCATTTCATCCATCCCGCATTCATTCTATTTTTGAAATCTTTCCTCTTTATAATATTAGTGTAGATTTATACGTTGTCAGGAGGCAACCTATGCCTACACTGAACGGGACGCTGTAGTGCCTGCACATTGTACCCACTCATATAATAAAGCTGAAAGTTTACTAGCTTGTTCAGATGTTTGTGTTTCAATCACGCCTTATTGGACCAATTTGGATGAAACTTGGAATAGGCGTAGATAGTGACCTGAAATAGCATATAGGCTATGCAAAATGTCACCACGCGGGCGAAGCCGCGCGCTATAGCTAGTAATATTAGTAAAGAGGCGTGTTAGGCATTTTTGAGATTGGAAAAATATATAGAATTCTGACAGTGTAACCGACACCGTCAGCGCCATCTAGTTTTGAACTCTAACTACACGGTAAAGAACGTGTATCACGGTGTTTCCCGCCGCGCGACGATTCAAAAAATACACACGTAATTGTTCTTTTCACTTCTGTCGGCACTCCCAGCTACTTTTTTGTTGTTTTTTGTAGAAGTCAAAGTGAAAAAGCATTTATTCAGTAGGCCCGCTGGGATCACTTGGAATAGTCTTAGAATTATGTCATTCTACTCTGTTCCTTAGCTTTTAAACGTAAACAGGGTCACGACTGTATCCCCGAGGCGCGGTAGAGATTCTCTCAGATCTTTTATATTCCAGATCCTTTGAAGATGTCTAACGGGGTAGTCAGAGGCATGTACAAATACATATTTGATACATGCCTACATCTTGCAGAAGTTAGTATTCCATACGTGACAGGTTGCAAGCCCATCGCCGCCTATAAGAATACTAACTGGTTTCCTCACGATGTTTTCCTTCACCGTTCAGAGCTCATGTTAAAGCGCTTAAAAGCTTTAGCCTTAGCTTTTAAAGATATATAAAGCATGATCACTCACTGCTGGATGTGTTCCGCACGTGTTGCTGAAGCACGCCGTTGACTAGAGCCTGCGTGTCCATCGACAGTTCGTTCATTAACGCTGTAAACTGGAACAATATTACAATTATTAGGAATATTCTTCTAATTCTATGTATAATATGTATGTATTTACAAACAAAAAGTATATCAGTTATCTGGTTCCCATAGTACAAGCTTTGCTTAGTTTGGGGCTAGATGATGCTGTGTGAAATGTCCAGCATTATTTATTTATATGTTTGTCAGTTTGTCCGGCTCAAATCTTGCAAGCTGAATTTGACCCACCACCCGGTGTCCGATTGAGCTGAATTTTGGTACACGTGACAATGACAATGCACTATTATGGTGACAGTTAGCTGATGTGATGATGAAGTCAGGAGCTGTTCAACGGAACTCCTCAGAAAATAGGGTTGATTGTAATGAAATTTTTTACTTACATCGGTAAGTTCAATCAGCTCACATAAATTAAATTAAATTGTCGGTCCCGGCTATTTAAGTCGTTAAGCCATGACGGAGGCCTAAGGCGGCCTAAAAACTCCGTCACCAGAAGTTGGCCACTGACTCATACGAACTTACTTACTTTTTTATCAGCTCACGGTAACTTTTTTTTTCAAAAAATCTTATTCATGTCATACATGTGTAAATATTGTTTTTTTTTACAGTTTTCTTTGGTTTTCCACAGTGAGTAGTTTAGAATATTACCTCCTACAAACAGACAAACTAGTTATATCAGTGTATATACTCACAGGCACCGGATTACAGTCGTACAGACAAGCGAGCGCGCGTTTGGCGCAAACTCTAACATCTGCGGCGCGCGGGTCCGCGGCTAGAGCGGCCACCTTCGTGAGGGCCCGACCCGCTACGCCGTTGGCGCCACCTGGGAAATATAACAACTAATCATTATATATCAATATATGGGTCTTCAAATCAAGAGTAAATAGGTTCCTTCTATGTAAGCATGCTCCATCTTAGACCTCACTACTGCTTAACTTTAATCTTCGACGACCTCCGTGGCGCAGTGAGCGCGCAAAAGGGGGTTGCGGGTTCAATCCCCGCATCGAGACAAATGTTTGTATGATCTACAGATATTTGTCTCGCGTCTGGGTGTTTCTATGTATAATATGTATGTATTTACAAACAAAAAGTATATAAGTAGTA
The DNA here is from genome assembly GCA_963565295.1 of Epirrhoe alternata. Taxonomy (NCBI): domain Eukaryota; kingdom Metazoa; phylum Arthropoda; class Insecta; order Lepidoptera; family Geometridae; genus Epirrhoe; species Epirrhoe alternata. Next base: position 5,870,533 of record OY751404.1, on the reverse strand, counting down.
CCCATAACATAAGCTCTGCTTACTTTGGGGCTAGATGATGCTGTGTGAAAAGTCCAGCATTATTTATTTATATTAGTAGGATATAATGTTACCATCTAAAGCGATCGCCATGCTGGTCGGGGTGCAGTAGTCGTGCGCCAGGTCGGCCAGGAAGCGCAGCGCGGCCGCTTTCGTCTTCACTGTGGGAGCCGTCGCACCGTCCGCTAGGAACCTGAAGACAATACTATTTTTGTAACTCTTCTTAAACATTAATATAGCTAGCCGCACTACGCACCGGCATTTGGATCTGCCCGTCAGACAGCCTGGCGGATAGATTTTTATTTATTTATTTCACACACAACAACACATAACAACCACATACTATTCATAAAAACTAGGTAGGTACATATCAGATCTTGATTGTGACTTAAACACTTGTGCGTACTTAAATACCAAGTTAGTTAAAATGTGAAGTTATGTTAAAAGAGCCGTGTTGGCCGAATGGGGTTGTACCTAAGAGCCGTGTTGGCCGAATGGGGTTGTACCTCGAATTTCAATCCGAAGGTCGTGGGATCGAATCCCGGCCGTGCATCAATGGATTTTGCGTTTCGTAAAATTTATATGCGCTTTAACTCGAGCTCTGAACGGTGAAGGAAAACATCGTGAGGAAACCAGTTAGTATTCTTATAGGCGGCGATGGGCTTGCAACCTGTCACGTATGGAATACTAACTTCTGCAAGATGTGGGCATGTATCAAATGTGTATTTGAACATGCCTCTGACTACCCCCTTAGACATCTTCAAAGGATCTGGAATATAAAGATCTGAGAGAATGTCTACCGCGACTTGGGGATACAGTCGTGACCCTGTTTATGTTTATGTTTACTTAAAATGTCATACAGGTAAGCTATGTTAAAAATAAAAACAATAAAAACGAAAGTAAGTGTAAAGAAAATGTACACAGTTATATAACAGAAAACGTAGATAATATGATTACATAGATATTATGATTTTAATTTGAAGTTTGACTTTGTGTATCGGTCAAGTAGCCAGTAATAGCGCTGCGTTCAGTTTGTGTCTGTTTCATAGAACTATTATCAAATAACCCGTCTTCTTATTTCTAATGTCTGTATACCTGAATATATTATGCATCTGCAGTTCAGCCGGGAAGCACTCGTGTATAACATCCAGCGTCTTCTTTATCTTGCTTTGTACGGAGCCGAGGATGTCTGTGCCGAGTTTCATTAGTAATCTGTAACAATGATATACATTAGACATGTTTTCAACATATAGAAATTGAGCTGATAGTCTTTCTTCTGAAAGAAAGAAAGAAAAAACATTTATTCAACTAATCAACTAAGTAGGTAAGAAAATAAAACAAATAATAAATTAAAAAAACAAATGAAAAATGATTGTTGAAAAGGCAACTACTCAGCAAAATGCCTAGATCCAAGGATCAGGCGCTGTTTTTCAGTGTCGCCTTAGAGGGAGGGCAGAGGGGAAGGGGGACGGTGTGTGTAATGTGCTGTAACTGTAATGTCCCGGTAACACAAGTCTCTTGAGAGCCAAGGTTACACAGGGCAGCGCTAGTGTGAGCTTTTTGTACCTAGTGTGTGTAATGTAAAAGGAAAGTGTATGCATGTGAGATGTGTAATGTGTGTGTAGTGTATGTAAGGGTGGATAGTTGTGAGCAAAAAAGGATGTAAGTAGTAGGGAGGCATAACAGAGTAGGTGATTGTGTAGTGTCAGTGTGAAGTGTCTGCGTGTAGTGTAGGTATGTGTGCATCCATTTAGTGCTAGGAAGCTAAGCCGCTTCTGCTATTAAGTCCACTAAAATCTTGCATAGTTTTTTGGTTTACTTTCACCACGTGCTTCAAGCGGGTAATAAATGAGACGCAGTTTTACATTGAGCCGTAGTCGACACGTTTGCTTATTTTTTTGTTTTTTTAGGGTTCCGTACTCAAAGGGTAAAACGGTACCCTATCACTAAGACTCCGCTGTCTGTCTGTCAGCAGGCTGTATCTCATGAACCGTGATAAACAGTTGAAACTTTCACAGATGATGTATTTCTGTTGCCGCTATAACAGCAAATACTAAAAAACTGAATAAAATAAATATTTAAGGGGGCTCTCATACAACAAACTTGTTTTTTGTCGTTTTTATATACAATTCAATTCAAATTCGTTTATTGCTTCATGTTAGTTACAAGGTCTTATTATAGGTAGGCGTTTCATAACATGAACCCCGCTGGGGCACTGCAACATTTTTAACTTATAAACTAACTTAAGGGCGCGTACTACCTCAAAACTGCTTCTACTCTGGATCATATCTATAAAACTATTGAACCAATATTATTGAAAATAAAATATATTATAGTTGAGGATATAAACTGTTGCTCCATTGTAGTGAAAACACGATTACTAAATATTTTCTCGATAGAAAATAATCACAAACTTCCCTCTGAATTTTACTTAAAAACAAAAGTACTCAATAAATACTTTAGCTAGACTAGTAAAACTTCGTATCTAAACTCAGCTTAGTACATTACGTGGTCCCATTGTTCCGAATTTTGATCTTTTTTTGTTTTTGTACTTTTAATTAGCTAAAAAGTGGTTTTAGCGCCGTAAAAACCGCTGCGCAACCATAGCTCTGTACTCCTCACACGCCGAACAAATCACACTCGCTGTCCCGCTTACAAAATGTTGGCGTATTATAGGCCCTTAAGTAAATAAAGAGAAGAAACAACAGACCTCTGGGGAATTTCCGTTAGCGTCGTAAAACCATTGATTAACATCATTGCACCAGCTCTCATAGATAATGGAACCTTTCGTGCACGAGTCTGACTCGCACTTGGCCGTTTTTAATAGATAGATAGATAGATAACTCTTTATTGTTACACCATAAATACAATTTTAAAAAAAATAAAACTTAAAAATCTTAAAACTAATTGCGGTGACACAATGGGCGGCCTTATCGCTCAAAGCGATCTCTTCCAGGCAACCTTTGGATGGATTGGATAGAAAAGAACGCGAGAGGAGGTGGTGTTACAATTAAGAAACAAAAAATAGGAATAGGAAATAAAAACAAAAGATGGAATTAGGTATACATAACAAACAATTACCTGAACATGAGCTGATACAGCCAGTCCTTTAGCTGTTGCCAATGCACGAGCAGCAGCTCGCAGAGCGCGTCCAGGAGGAGGGAGAACACCTTGGTGTGCGCGTCGACGAACATCTTGTTCAGAAGTTCGGTTAGTCGACGTAACTGTTCGTCTGTTAGGAGTCGCCCGCTGTTTAGGTAGTTGGCCTGGGGAAGAAAAAAATATTATTTATATGAAAAAAATTGTTAGGGCTCGATTGAAAAAAGTTTTTTAATTTTTCGAGATTTTTTTTTCGCATTTTTGAATGCTCTATCTGATAACAGACAAATGCTCCAAAACAACTATGGGTCTAATGTTGCTGGAAAATAAAAAAAAACTACATTTTAGATTTCATACAAAATGTATGGAGAAAAAATATTTTTTAGTTTTTAATGTTTTTGCATTTTTAATAACAAAACAAGCCCGTAGACCCTGCTACGAAAAAACCCCCGCCACTGCAAATAGACATAAGGAAGTTAGTCAGAAGTCATCAACTAGAAAAGAGCTGATCATCTTCAAACAGCTGAACAGATTATCATGAAACATGGCTAAGAACACTCGGGATAAAATGATCTATGATACAAAAAATCTAAACGAAAATCGGTTCATCCGTTTGCGAGCTACGATACCACAGACACGTTAAACTTATAACATCCCTCTCTTTGCGTCGGGGGTTAAAAGGGCGTTAAAAACACTTGGAAGTAACTATGGTCCTAATGTTGTTGGAACACATAATAGTCTCAAGTCTCAGTTTTAATAGAAACACTTAGGATAGTCTTAAAATTAGGTGATTAAACTCCTGTTCCTTCGCGACCTACCGTGAAGAATAGTATAAATACTCACAAGATGTGTGAGTCCATCTTTCCGTTCAGTCCAGTGCGTGGCGGCGCAGAGCGCGATGATATCGTCGGCTGGAGGCGTCGCGCCCTCCCAGCCCAGGCGGGACATCGAACCCCATGACACACTCTGCAAACATATAAAAATATTTCAAAGCAGCTGTAAAACGCAGGGAATGGAAAGCCAGCTATATCAGATAACGGGGTTTATTAAATCACGTCGGAATATTGTACAGGTCAGGTGTGTGTTAAATGGAAAAGGGAAGTTCAGCTCAGACCGAGCTATCTTTTAGGGTCGATTCACATCTGACCGAAGATCCGTCGCGGATTATCGGTAGCGGAACACCAGAACTGACAAATGTATAGAAAAACACTCGACCGTTCACACTCGACGGACTAACGTATCATCCGTCGAGTGTGAACGGTCGAGTGTTTTTCTATACATTTGTCAGTTCTGGCGTTCCGCGACCGATAATCCGCGACGGACCTTCCGTCAGATGTGAATCGACCCTTATAGTAACTGGACAGTGCCACTATGGCGACTGTCCGAACTAATTTGCAAAGGTATCTATCGGTTAAAATTATTATAATTACTTCTCGTTAGTATGATAGCTAGATATCAAATACAGTCGTTGACACACAGATGGCGCAGTTTTCAACAGCAGCCTTACCGTCTCACCAATAAAAACGAGTTATTCCGAAGTTCTATCAAATTTACACATCGCATAGCTGTACCTTGCGTAAATTCAGAATAAGTCAGAAAAAAATTCTGACCAATAAACAAGGTGGAACTCTGAGGTAACTGTCCTTCTGTTACGTGAAGATGCACAGATCGGCAACATCGCATCCAACGAGAAACCTCAAAATAAGTATCATTTTGTCTATGAAAGCTGACTGAATTGGTCATTTTGTTTGTCATTCTTGTTTTTTTTTCTCATAATGGCTTCGCACTTTTTGTGCATTCGCCAATATTTCACATGTAATTTTTTTATTACAGAATCATTTTTGATTTCCGCGCTCGTTTTTATTATCAAATTACGATTTTTATTTTATAAAACCTTCTCGCCATGCTACCTCTTCTATTGGAATGTAAGATTTGTTCCAGATAAAGTTATTTTTTTCTCCTGTAAATTTATCTGGAAGAACTTAAACAAAAACTCCTTGGTATGTACGAGTAAAATATATACGAACTCTTTGGTGGTACCTATGAAAATATTTTTACAGTACCTACTAATATACAGATACAGGCTTGGCCTAGTGCGGGGTCCGTTGTAAATTATTTAAGTATGAAATAAATAAATTGAATTGAATTGAATTGATATGTATTCTGTGGTTACACTAAATTTAAACAAGGGTGCTAGCTGGTGGAACTTCGGAATAGCGTTTGTATGAAAGAAATGTCAAAGTTATGCAAGGTGGAACTTTCTAAATGGTTTATTGGTTGCCATTTTGCTTATTCTTAAGTTGAACTAAAGAAAAACTTTACATAGTGTTTATTGGTGACACTGTTACTGTCTAACTTGAAATCCATTTCCAGTTGTCATCCCAATAGAGCTCAACCAATCACACAAGACTATGACGATTGAAGTCCAGGCTAGGTTACAAATGTCAGAATGAAGTCGATGTTGCCAGTCGAGTTACACAATAATGCCCTAAACATTTAAAAATAAGTTTCTTTGAAAAAAAAATTCAACAAGTACAAGCTTAGGTTACCGTTGAACTCTCCGATGTAAGTACAAAATTTCATTTCAATCAACCTATTTTCTGAGGTGTTCCCTCCATCATCCGATCAGCTCGCTGTCACCATATTTGAAAATTTTAAATGATACTTAATCTACGGACCGAGTTTCAACTCAATCGGTCTATTTTCTTAGGAGTTCCCTAGAACAGCTCATTACTCCATCATCAGATCAGCTCGCTGCTACCATATTATTGCATTATCACCGAGGACTCACAAGTGTACCAAAATTCAGCTCAATCGGACACCGGGAAGTGGGACAAATTAAGCTTGCAAGATTTGACCCGGACAAACATACAAACATTGCATGTTAATTAAAAGCTTTTAAAAAGCGCTCGTGGTCGTGCTTGCTTAGTCGTTCTTGATAGATCGTCGAGCAACGTTCGAAACGGTCTGTAACTGGATGGGTGACCGCCAGTGGCATTTTCATCCGAGCGCTTCCGTGCTTCGGAGGGCACGTTAAATTGTCGGTCCCGGCTATTTAAGTCGTTAAGCCATGACGGAGGCCTTAAGGCGGCCTAAAAACTCCGTCACCAGAGTTGGCCACTGACTCATACGAACTTACTTAGTTTTTTTGCTTTTAAAAAAGGACCTTTTTCACGACATAGATTAAAACAACAAAAAGTGTGACAACTCACGTCATGTCTCCTGTAGGAATCGAGGCTGCGTTCCGAGCAGACGCTGGAAGCTTCGGAATCGTCATCGCGGCCGCGGCTTTCGTACGCAGAGGTATCTTCTGGACTCTGCAAATAATAATTAATTTCATTTATATGAAATTTGATAGAGCCTATACAGGGTGTTAAAAGACGTCTACCGAAGCCGAAAGGAGTAGGTACAACATCCCAACAGACAACCAAATCCAAAAGGATTTTCCGAAATATGCACTAAATCCGGAGAAAACAGCGTTTGAAGAGTACTGTTTGCGTATGTACTGGGCGCGTTTTTTTACGTAGAATGCTGGTTTTAAATGTTTTTTTCGTTTATAAATAAAATTATTAGGTAGGTATGGTCTTATTATGTTGTACTAGTAGTAAATAGCCGAAAATAACATAGCATGACGAAGGTAAGTCAAAAAATTTTTTTTGCGTTTTTTTTCGATAAATATGTTTAGAATCATAGTCTGATTACAACCCCTCAGTTTTCGGTAGCAGTCTTTTTACACCCTGAATAAAATGTAAGAGTAACATTGTCTGTAACCTTTAAGTCGGCTCTTGACCACGAAATTACACAGGCAAGAATGAGGTCTACGATGGAACGAGCCTACCCAGGTCACTATTTGTTTTTCAAAAAAACTATTTGTTTTTGACGACCTCTGCGGCGCAGTGGGTGAAAGCCCGCTTGGGAAGCAGAAGGTTGCGGGTTCAATCCCCGCGCCGGGATAAATGTTTGTATGATCTGAAAATATTTATCTCGGGTCTGGGTGTTTCTATGTATAGTATGTATGTATTTACAAACAAAAAGTATTTAAGTAGTATATCAGTTATCTGGTTCCCATAGTACAAGCTTTTAGTTTGGAGCTAGATGATGCTGTGTGAAATGTCCAGCATTATTTTTTATTATTAATGCTGGACACTTCACAGCGACATCTAGCCCCAAACCAAGCGACGCTTGTAATTATATATTATCAATCTTTTGCGTCCCAAGCGGGCTTTGGCTCAAGCCACATTGAATTGGCAAGCGAAGCGACTTTTAATTTTTAAAGCAAGCCATTAAAAACCTTATAAACAATGGTACAAGATATAGAAACGCTTGTAGAATTAACGAGTTCATGAAAAGCCATCTAGCGGGACGCGCCGGCGCAATCGGTTCATTCTACAAGCGTTTCTATATCTTGTACCATTGTTCATAAGGTTTATAATGGTGCGCTATAAAACTAATTGACGCGTCGCTTGCCAATTCAATGTGCATTGAGCCTTTCACCTAATGCGCCACAGAGGTCGTCATTATTAATTTCTTTAATAGTGGAATTGTTAAAGTAATATAACTTTTTAAACTATCATGGTTGACACTATAAACACAATTAACGGGATATTTACCATGATTACATATTATTTGAGTTTCCCGATATTTCGACGTGGTTGCACACGCCATGATCACGGAGGAACTGGTCATTGCGAGTTGTTTGATGTTTATTGGCAGACGAAACGATCTACCCTCCTTCTAAGTCTTTTATTATTGCGAGATGTTTCGTTAGCACCAGTTTCACTCTCAACCGGGAATCGATTGCGACAAAACACACTCACACTGTCCGGACGAATTGGTTTTGCACTTGTGTTTCGATTTCAAAAAAAAAAGTAAAAAAAGTTGTTAAAGTAAGTCTAAGTGCTTAAGTTAAGTATATAACTCACTCTAAGCTGAGATTCAGCATCTCTGGACTGCTGCAGCAATCTTAGAGTGGCGGCGGGCGCTCGACTCGGCGTGGTTCTCTCTACAGACTCGCGGCGTCTTAATGCAACGCTGTTCGATCTGCTCGTTCTGGAAGTAAATATAACTTATAATGTTTGTAATTTTATAGTGCTAATCCACACTTGGTATTTCATTAAGAAATGAAAAGTCTTATCAAAATTTTCGATTCCGACGGGATTCGAACCCGCATCGATCAGACGATCCTCCTAAAGCCGGAGTGCCTTACTGCTCGGCCACAGAATCCTACTTGCCAGTGTCCAAATTCTTGATAAGCTCATATTTATCGGTTAAGCACCGATTAGCGCCATCTACACGTTTCACTAGTGAACTCATGCTCGTTGTCCGAAGTTACATTCAGAATCAAATGACTAAGAGATGTCGCTTTAGCTAAATCTATAATTTTTGTAATTTTATAGTGCTAATCCACACTTGGTATTTCATTAAGAAATGAAAAGTCTTATCAAAATTGAGAACCGAAAAATATGAGCTTATCAAGAATTTGGAAACCGGCAAGTAGGATTCTGTGGCCGCGCGGTAAGGCACTCCGGCTTTAGGAGGATCTTCTGATCGATGGGGGTTCGAATCCCGTCGGAATTTTGATAAATTAAACTGGTTATAGTTCTTAGACTAGTTTTCCTGTCAGCGCTGATAGTATAAAACAATCTTTATTACAATGCAGTAAGGATACTGATTGTACAGCAGCGCTAAGATAGATAGATAGATAGATATATTTATTTTTCAAAAGTTAACAATTTTTAGTTAGTAGTGTTTCTAAGCCTATATTAGGTTTGTCTAAACACTACGTTCTCGTTTACAGTAACAAAATTATTATGTAGGTACAAAGTTTGAGTTTGATTACTTACAAAGACATCGAACACAATAATGTAGGTAGTTAACTAAAACGTAATTATGAGCGGACGCGTACAGCTGTGAGTATTTGAGAAAAATAGTTACTCTACTAGTAGAAGGTCGTGGGATCGAATCCCGGCCGTGCATCAATGGATTTTGCGTTTCGTAAAATTTATATGCGCTTTAACACAAGCTCTGAACGGTGAAGGAAAACATCGTGAGGAAACCAGTTAGTATTCATATAGGCGGCGATGGGCTTGCAACCTGTCACGTATGGAATACTAACTTCTGCAAGATGTGGGCATGTATCAAATATGTATTTGTACATGCCTCTGACTACCCCCTTAGACATCTTCAAAGGATCTGGAATATAAAGATCTGAGAGAATGTCTACCGCGCCTTGGGGATACAGTCGTGACCCTGTTTACGTTTTTAGTTACTCTACTAAATAGAACTCGATAAGAGACATTAGCGATGCAAATTCTGCTAAGACATTAGTATCCTCACTTCCAGGCGCGGTCCTGGAGGGGAGTCTAGGGGACAAGCCTCCATCTCAAACAATGTCGCAGGCACTACAGCGTTCATCGAGTATACAGGATGTTTAGAGGATTTTATGTAATAATTGTTCATTGACTTCCAGAGAAGAAAAGATATCTAAAATGTATAGTCAACTTTAGTTCAAGAAAAATAACTAGATGTCGCCCTTAATTTTGGCGCTTTTCTAGATCGCGCTATCGTTTGGTTTTGATCGTTGCATAGGGTCAGTGCGGATTTACTAATAAATGCCTTTAACTCAAATGGCTAATGTTTGATTTATACACAGAGTGTGGCAAAATTTTACCTAAGAATAGGTTTATTTTAAAGAAAAAAATTCTGTATTTTTTTCTATTTGAAAAAATTTAGTCAGCCTAAAAAATAACATTTCTCAAAAAAAACAAGTCGGTCTTAATCGACGCTATTTCCCATTAGCAGCACTTTTCCCAAAGTAACTTAGCAAATCAAATCGTAAGTTTTTGAAAAAAAAAAAAAAAAAAACGGTTTCAGTACAATTCCTATGAAATTCCATTTGCACCATTATTCACCAAAATAGACCGTGCATGATATTCAAACTCTTGCAGGGAAATACGTACTATGTTCTTTTTTAAAATGTAATTTTCTAGGCTGACTGTGTACATTTTAACAAAAAAAATATATATACATTTTTTTTTCTTTAAAATAAACCTCTAGTTTCCGAAGCACAAAACCTTCTAACTACAAAAAAAATGGTTGTCTGTAAAGTCGGTTTACTGACGATAGTTGAACGTGTTAACGTTTGTGCTTTTTTTTTTTGACCTTGACCTTGGCTTTGGCTTCGACTTTGACTCGGTTTACTGACGATAGTACAGTTGAACGTGACGACGTTTGTGCTTCTTTGTCGCTCGTTCCGCGCTCTCGCTTGCACTTCAAGCCTTACATGGAACGCCTCAGAGCGAGGTAACGACGCATGACGTCATGTTTTTTCGTGCGTGCAGCCGGCTCCATCGAATTATAAGACGTTAACACGTCAAAAAAGGTAGCTGCCCTGTATATTGTAAAGTTTTAGCACACCCTGTAGATCTAGGCCTGTTGTTAGACTTACCTAGTAGGACTGGTTTCCCTGGAGCCGGCCAGAGAGCGCGGGATGCCGGAGGGACGGCGGCGGGTGCTGGCGAGCGACATCGGCCCGCTTCGGGACGATGGAGAAGATGAACGGGACGTCGCTGTTAACAATACAATGTAAATAATACTGAACATTTCAGACATCATCTCATTTTCAAGGTCCACCAATCGCAGCGCAGCTACATCGCAGCACACGCTCGAATGGACTAAGTTATACAAGAAGCAACAATCAAATGAAAGGATTTTCATGACAAAACAAAAAAAAAAAAATTATATAATATGTATTTATTAATTTATTTGTTGAACCCAATTCCTGAATTAAGTTAGTTTAAAATGGAAGATCGACTAAAGTTATCTAAAGTAAAATGCTTCGTTCATATTTCGTTAACGATAAAGTCCAAAATAGAATGACCATTACAGTGGCATTCTTAAAATTTCTTAATTTTAGTAAAAATGACGTATTTGTGGGTAGATTTAGTCAAGACCATTTTGCTTGCCGTGTAAAACAGCTGCTAAATAAGCTCAGAGGCGCCATTTTAATTATACTTTTAGTTATGTCACTTTCAACGACATGCCATTTTCGTCTTTAGTGAGAACCAAATAAGAACGTGCAAATTTTAGTTTAATTAAGATTAGTCGTAGACGTAGATAAGCGCATCGCAAGTCTCAAGTGGAGATGGGCGGGACACCTGGCTAGACGGAAAGACGGAAGATGGACTACAGCAATTACGAAATGGTGGCCCAGAGATGCACAAAGACCACGAGGCAGACCACCCGCCCGATGGTCGGATGACATCGTTAATGTATCTGGGAAAGGACTGCACAGGACCGAGAAGAGTGGCGTTATAGAGAGGAGGCCTATACTCAGCAGTGGGTGCAACCGGGCTGAATAGATAGATAGAAGATTAGTCAGTAAACAACAGAATCGACGCCACTATATACGTTATTTGGAAATCACAGACAGACATATCAATGTTATTAATATGTTAATAACTTACGTTGTGACTGCGAGACGCCGGGACGCGACCGCGACCGTCCCACGACGCGCTCGGGACTCGGCGGAACGTTGCTACCGCTGCTGCTGGGGGACCGTTTTGCGCGAGCTGAGGGAAATGTTATAGCTAGGACTTGCCTATGACTACACCTTAGGTAAGCGATGACTTCAAAATATCTTTATTATCTTTGTAATTTTAAGTGTTAAATCACACTAGGTATTTCATTGAGAAAGGAAGTCAAATCAAAATTGGTGCGTAACCGATAAATATTAGCTGATCAAAATTTTCGAACCCGCGACGATCAGACGATCCTCCTAAAGCCGGAGTGCCTTCAACCGCCACGGAACCCCTGACGTCAGATTAGAAATTCTTGATAAGCTCATATTTATCGGTTAAGCACCGGTTAGCGCCATCTAATTTGTTTGAATACAAAGTAGACATAGACAAATTCTAAATTAAACGAAAATATAATAAATTAATTAATTTATAATAATTAGAGATGAAACTACCATACTTCGATGTAAATTATTTATAATAATTGTAATTTTATGGTTTTATGAATAAATTGAATTGAATACTACTTGTATGTGGATAATATACTAGTAAAATTACTGTTAAAAATTCACCAACTTTGTATGTATGTTTATACATACAAACAGATTTTGATAAGGTTTTATAGTTCATAGTCTGGAATAGTAATGGATGTTTTAGTACGAATACCAAATGAAATCGAATGCTACCAAATTAATTAAAAATAAATGAATGATATTTTATATATAATTTAATTATTTTCAATATTCATGTACCTTGCTGTGCCATTTCACCCTCTTCAGATAGCGTAAAGAAATATTTAAAGTTATTTAATGTAATTTATTTGCTAATTTATACTAATTTAATTTAATCTTCTTTTTATATTATATCTTCGTGGTATCTTGTTGAGGCTGAAATTCAAAAACATTACTTAGTATTTTTGAATATAATATTAATATTATATTAATAACTTCTGAGATAATTATTTATTCTTCTGTAAAGTATTCTAAATTAAACCTAATTAATGTCAAGAAAAGCGATATTTTTTTTACATTAAAATTAAGTTGAGCTAAAAAAAATGTATAAGTAACTTATAATATAAGTTATAATTATAACATATTGCACCATTGGCCTTCTGAATAGGATTTAATTAAAATAAATAACATAATGTATAAAATGTAGTAACAATTTTTTTTAAGTATCAAATTATTCAAAATTGTGCCAGTAATGTTTTTGAATTTGTACGCATACACAACAATTTTGAATGAAGTATTTATAATAAAAATTTAAACCGTACATTTTCATTTACCTAAACACAAAACAATGAAACATGCAACAAGTATAACTTGGCACTATTGTGCTTGAAAATCATAAAATTGATATGTGCTTTAGCACGATCTCACATCTTATACAGGATGTGGCTAAATTTTACAACATTGAGGGCTATCTTTCCTTTTGTAGTTAGAAGATTTTGTTCTTATGAAACGATAGATTTATTTTGCAAACTAGCTGTCCGTCGCGTTTACCCGCGGTCCTTCGGTAAAACATCACTTTCCCGGGATGAAATATAGTCTACTAGCTGTGCTCCCGCGGTGTAACCCGCGGTCCCTAGGGATTTTTTCGGGATAAAAAGTAGCCTATGTCCGTCCCTGGGATACAACCTTTATCCATGCCAATTTTCAGCCTAATCGGTTCAGTGGTTTAGGCGTGAAAAGGTAACAAACAGACAGACAGACAGACAGATAGACAGACAGACAGACAGAGTTACTTTCACATTTATATTATTAGTATGGATGTTCATCAGGGATAATGCAGGATTCTAATGGTGAAAGAATTTTTCAAATCTGTCCAGTAGTTTCGGAGCCTATTCAATTCAAACAAACAAAACATTTTTTTCCTCTTTACAAGTAGTGTAGATAAATATAAATAAATAAATAATGCTGGGCATTTCACACAGCATCATCTAGCCCCAAACTAAGCAAAGCTTGTACTATGGGAACCAGATAACTGATATACTACAGTTAGGAGACTCCCTAACCTCACCCAACATAACCTCACCCAACAAGCCTATTTAAAGCGGCGCTCAAGCAATGGACGGTCATTTGCTTGCGGGCTTTCGTACGGTGCGGTCGTTATCGGCGTGACTTGTTTATTGTGTTTTGTGGTTAGGTTAAATTGTGTGCATTCTAGTGTTAAAATATAGCTGTGTGAGTACGTTTGAATGTTATCTGTAAATTGGTGTTTTCTTTGTCGATTTCAACTTGTTAAATCTACCCTTGTTTCTGAGTAAAATTGAGTTTGATTTATTTTGATTGTTCATTTGTAGGAAATAAAGTTCTAGTACTGTTTTTCATTGTTTTTCACTTCTGGATGCTGAATCTACTTATATACTTTTTCTTTGTAAATACATACATATTATACATAAAATCACCGAGTAATGATGATGTAAGTATATTAGTGTAGGTAGATAAAAATAACTGCATTTTTTGATATTTGCCCTCATAGTTGTAAAATTTTGCTACACCCTGTATAAAGAAAACATCATAAGAAAACCTGCAGCTTACTCAACCATACGGATGTTTTTCCTGTGGATAATATTAAAATAAAGGTCAAAATGTGAAGTAACTCACGCAAGCTAGCGGTGCCGGCGGCCATCTTGGCTCGGCTCATGTGCGAGTACAGAGCTCGGGCGCGAGCCCTCTGAGCCGCGGCCGCGTCCACTGCGGACACGGAGCGCGCCGCGCCGCCCGGGGAACGATCTAAAGGAAAACACACGTGTTTTTTTCGTGGTCCCATTATTTTGTCCCATTAATGAGATAGACTTCGCGCACAGGTTGGTCGATGCAAAAGTAACCTAGCCAAATGGGGTATAGGGGAGCCTTCCCGAATCCAGTGTGCGTGCGGAGCCCCAACACAAAATATGTCGCATCTCCTTTCCTGCCCTTTGTAACCAGCTGCACCCAGGAAGACCTTATTGCGGCTTCAGATAGGGCCACAGCGGTGGCTTCATTTTGGAGCAAACAAAAATATGTATGAGCACATTGACACGATGAATGAATGAATTAATGAGACCACGAGGGAAAATTGTCGCTACGCTCGCCCGCCTCGCGCGTAGTTTATCACTATCATAACCAAATGACTTTAAGATATTATCATCTTCCACAACCGCACATACTAATGGGACTGCGAGAAAAAGTTCTCCTTCGTTGCCTGGACGAAATCGTTTTCAGCGATAAGGCCGCCCATTGTGCTAACTGAACTTTTAAATGTTTTGTTTTTGTTAATTTATTGGTGTACAATAAAGTCAGGCTATAGAATCAATTTCATGAGTCAGATAAAAGAGAAGATCGCTGTCATGTCGTATAAAGAAGTAAAGGAATCCGCATTGGAAAGGGAGAGGTGGAGGAAGTTGCATCATTGCACCGACAAGAGCTGAGCTCTTAAGTTTGATGATGATGATGATGACAATAAAGTGTTCATTCATTCATTAATGAGACAAAACATAGGACCACGAAAAAATGACTGAAAATACTTGATCAAGATTGTATCCCTATACAAGGTAGACATTCAGGTCTTTGCCGAGAGCCTTTGAAGGGGGTAAACACGTTCGTTGTATGGGAGCCCCCTTAAATATTGATTTCATTCTGTTTTTTAGTATTAGTTGTTATAGCGGCAACAGAAATACATCATCTGTGAACATTTCGACTGTCTAACTATCACGGTTCATGAGATACAGCCTGCTGACAGACAGACAGCGGAGTCTTAGTAATAGGGTTTTTAGCCTTTGGGTACGGAACCCTAAAAATTACGATTCTAATGTGATTTGAATAAACTAATATCCTAATTTAATTAGTAACCAAGACGATACAGACCCAGGTTAGTAAAAATACCACCTAATATAAACAGGAAATAAGTACATAGTTATTACATTTTTAATGTTATCTACATAAATAATAAATAAAGTAAATTTGATGATATTTAGATCAGATATGAGTTAGGTGAGTGAGTGAGCTGGGTGAGAGAAATTCTTGCAAGTGAGTTGAGTCAGTTAACTGCCGAATGAGCTGAGCAAGCGCGATTCACGAGTGAGCAGTGAGAGGGTAATTGAGCTGAGCTAGCTGGGCGAGCGAGTGAGTTGGATGGGTGAGTGCGTTAGGTGGATGAGTGAGTTAGCTGGGCGAGTGAGTTGGTTGGATGAATGGGTGAGTTGGGTGGATGAGTGAGTTGGTTGGTTGGATGAGTGGTGAGTTGGGTGCATGAATGAGTTAGCTGGGCGAGTGAGTGAGTGACTAGGTTGGATGAGTGAGTGAGGCGGGTGAGTTCGTTGTGTGAGCTGGGCTAGTGATTTGAGTGAGTTTAATAAGTGAGATATGTAATCTAGAATGACCTCTCATAGCGACGGGTATGTGCGATATAGGCGGTCGCTCCTGCGAGGCGCGTCGTCTCCGCAAAGAGTTTGTCCGACTGAGGCCGGAAACTAGGTTTTCCGTGGACGCTTTATAAAATATATAATATAAATAAATCCGGCAGCGTGGAAGAGAAAATTATGTGTTAGTTATACATAAAACACACAAAACATTAGGATTAAAGATACATAAACATTAAATACAAAAACAAGGATTAATGAAGGATAAACATACGAGTGATTTATGGTAATTTTATCTATTTTTATGATTACATAATAAATAATAATATAAATACTAACCTGAGACACTAGCTGATGGACTTCTAGGGCTTGTGATAGTTCTCCTTTCTGTAACAAAAAATTCATAGACAATATTTTTTTTTTCAAAAACTTTACTATTTGATATAGGAAACAATTGTCAAACAAACTTACTTGTTTTTTTGCATAAGTAATTTTCTAGGCTAACTTTATTTTTTTAACGTTGTTTTTTTCCTCAAAATAAACCTGTAGTTCTCAAAGAACAAAACCTTCCAAGAACAGGCAGCTCTCTATACTACATTAGGGTACACTAAGGGTACGGTACCTGTCCCTATCCGATGTAAGCTGTCAACGCTACCAAGATGTCTTTCTCGTTCGATCTGTTTCTGCGCCGCGGAGTCGAGCCGATTGAATAGCGCTTCCGCGTCATCGGGGAAATGACGCTTGTAGGCGGCGAAGGCTCTGTAACAATAATTACGTTTTAAAACTAAAAGAAAAACCGACTTCAATGTTCGACTCTACACGCGGCGTGTCTATATCGTCAGTTTGACATAATGCATAGAGAGTCTTAGACTTATCTGTTGATTCGATTTACAATGGCTAGGAGGGATGGTTTTTAGAGTTTTACGGGAAAACTATCAAACCCTCAGGAATAACATTTATATGTGACCACCTCTGGAGCATACCCTTTCAAACAAAAAAATAATTTTGAAAATCGGTCCACAATTGGACCGACAAAAAAAAAACACAGGCGAATTGAAAACCTCCTTCTTTTTTAGAAGTCGGTTAAAAATATTTAATAACTAAGTAAAAGTAAAAATATGTTTTTTCAGAACAAATTACAGTTGAGTAAAAATTACAATAGGCATGATGACAGTAATCAAGTTTCGCCAATTAGCTATTTAATTGGTCTAATTAAATAGGATTCAAGGATTGAGAAAAATGCTTGTCCTAATAATGTCGAGATGAATGAAATTATTTCATAAATAAATAAGATTTTGTTTCATTTTTTTTTTAGTGGAAAGTTTAGTTACCTCCGTCCGGAAGTGCGCGCCGTGCTATCGGCGTCGACGCACGCCTTGCGGATGGCATCTTTCACTGCTTGCTGCTGCTTCTCGATGGTCGGAGTCGCCCATTTGTCCAGTAATAACACTAGTACATCACTGGAATATAAATATTTTCAAATCAATTTTTTTTTGTTAACCTATACAATCCCACTGCTGGGCAAAGGTCTCCCCCATATCCCTCCAACCATCTCTCTCCTTCGAAATCTCCCACCACTCTCTCTCGAAGGAGTCGAGGTCGTCCCGCCAACGAATAAATATAAATTACTAGCTAGGCGTGCTTGAAACACAAACATCTTAACAAACTATTTTTGTAATTTTTTTTAGTTAATCCACACTTGTGGATGTCGCTAACCGGTGCTTCACCGATAAATATGAGCTTATCAAAAATTTCCAGTCTGACGTCAGGGTTCCGTGGCCGAGCGGTAGGCACTCCGGCTTTAGGAGGATCGTCTAATCGTCGCGGGATCGAAAATTTTGTTAAGACTTTTCATTTCTTGATCTAAACCATCACAAATGCTCCCTCAACGTAAAAAATTGGCTAATAGGCATGATGACAGTAATCAAGTTTCGCCAAAATATTTAACTGGTCTAATTAAATAAGATTCCAGGATTGAGAAAAATGCTTTTATTGTCCTTTTACTGTCGAGATTATTAAGTTATTTAATAAAATAAATCTACAAAATACAACAATCCGCCATGATAGCTGTACGCCAATCAGAGCGCGTGACGTTAATGTTTCCTTTCAGCTTTAGCTATGCACGTAGTTTTTGCTTTGCAGTGGTGAGCTGTGACGTCAAAACAGCCGCCATGACACCGACGAGCGTTTTGGCGTGAATTTCAAATTTTAATTTTAAATTTGATTTTTATGTTTGAAAACCTTTATTTTGTACTGAAATATGATATTTTCTTCACATAATAAATCATTCTGAACAACATAGAACAGATTTTGAAAAATTGTCATCATGCCTATTGAGCAATCCCACTATAGGGTTGACGAGTTTATTAATAAGATAAGAATACTATGTAGGTACTTATATTACTAATGTTATTTTATTTAGCTATATGATTATTGTAGAGATAGGTAACTACGATTAAGTATCTACCTACTAACTTTACTTTAAAACGATGATTTTTTACTTTAATACTGACATGTAACCTGTTTTTGTTACCAATAAATGAACTGAACTGAACTAAACGTACTAACAAACTTTCAGCTTTGTTTAGTAGGATGGGAGAGTATGATAATATTTTACCTGAGTGTAGATCTTATTTCTTTGGACTTGTGCGTAGTTAGATTGGTTGCTATCACAGGAATGAGGCGAGGCGAGTGTACATAAGTCACTATATAACGCACACATACCGTGCCCGCTGACGATACCACCTGTACATAAATAAAAAGTATATAAGTACTCTACATACATCTATTTATTACTGCGATAAAAATACTCTAAGTTTTAAAAAAGGCCCTTTAGATCTATATTTGATGACCTCTGTAGCGCAGTGGGCGAAGGCCCGCCTGCGACGCAAAAGGTTGCGGGTTCGATCCCTTCTGTGGGACAATGTTTGTATGATTTACAAATATTTGTCTCGGATCTGGGTGATTTCTATGTATAATATGTATGTATTTACAAACAAAAAGTATATAAGTAGTATATCAGTTATCTGGTTCCCATAGTACAAGCTTTGCTTAGTTTGGGGCTAGATGATGCTGTGTGAAATGTCCAGCATTATTTATTTATATCATAATTTGGACTCACCTTCGCCGCGTTTTGTATGAGATTGATTAGCTCCTGCAGTATATATAGACTGAATTGTTCAATCTTGTATCGAAGCACTTTCGCCATATGCGCGATAGTTATACACGCTTCACGCACCACCTGTTCACAGATATATTACGTAAATACTACAATTTTATCATCCTATTTTCAATTCTCCTTGACTCTCCACTGGAGCTTGACTTTTAGTTTTAAGATGGATCACCTAAAAGAACGCTAGCCCACAAACCGTGTTTGTTGCTGATGCTTCCCGGCATTGGTCGCGCAAGAACAGCAGTAACATTAGTTCTAAGTGATCCCAGCGGTCCTACTGAATAAATGCTTTTTGACTTAGACATTATAAAAAGAAAAGATTTGTTTATAAGTTTGAACAGAATAAACTTGAAAATTACAGTACTTTAATAAGATATCATGAATTTAGTAATATAAATAATCAATACAAACTACTAAAGATGAAATAATATTACTTGCAAGATCTAGGATTCAAATCGCGTCGGTTGGTAGCGAGCCAACGCCATCTAGCGGTGCCCTTGCAGTTCAGGCGATCGCAGTTAGATGTCGCCACAAGTAAGGGATACAATTCTCACCTGACTTCTCAAATCCTTGATGACGACGAGAAAGGGCACCGATAGATCTTTCAAATGCGCCGCGAACTCCACAGGAAACTGCTGGTGCGCGTTCGCGGTCAATAACGAACGGATCTTCTTCAGCTGTAAATAATATAATTTATTTATGTATTTTTATATATGACTAGCGACCCGCCCCGGCTTCGCACGGGTGTAATGCTGATGCTAAATATTAGGGTTTAGCCAGCGTTTGCAATGTAAGCGCAAAAAATGTATATGTAAAGTAATTCACGAGCTCTGAACGGTGAAGGAAAACATCGGGAGGAAACCAGTTAGTATTCTTATAGGCGGCGATGGACTTGCAACCTGTCACGTATGGAATACTAACTTCTGCAAGATGTGGGCATGTATCAAATATGTATTTGTACATGCCTCTGACTACCCTTAGACATCTTCAAAGGATCTAGAATATAAAAAGATCTGAGAGAATGTCTACCACGCCTACCAGTTGTGACCCTGTTTTTATAGTAATTCACGACATCACATTAGATACCTCTAAAATTATCAGTGTTCCTCTACTATATTATACATGTATTATACATATAAACCTTCCTCTTGAATCACTCTATCTATTAAAAAAAACCGCATCAAAATCCGTTGCGGAGGTTTAAAGATTTAAGCATACATAGGGACATAGGGACAGAGAAAGCGACTTTGTTTTATACTATGTAGTGATAAATAAATAATGCTGGACATTTCACACAGCATCATTTAGCCCAAAACTAAGCAAAGCTTGTAAGTTCGATGTTAAGTGTTATATTGACGACCTCTGTGGCGCAGTGGGTGAAAGCCCGCTTGTGACGCAGGAAGCGGGTTCGATCCCCGCCGCGGGATAAATGTTTGTATGATCTGTAAATATTTATCTGGGTGTTTCTATGTATAATATGTATGTATTTACAAACAAAAAGTATATAAGTAGTATATCAGTTATCATTCCCATAGTACAAGTTTGGGGCTAGATGATGCTGTGTGAAATGTCCAGCATTATTTATTTAGATTTTTCGTTTTTACTACAAAAATGTGATCAGTAACAGACACCGAGACAACGTTTAAAAATTTTTTGGTAATAAAAAAATAGGGTTGATAGATATCACTCACAGCTGACTGGTGGGACGAAGCTGGCGACCGCAAATCTTGGAAAATTATGGGACCTTTGCCCAGCAGTGGGACAGCATAGGTTAGAAAAAAAAAACACTCACAGCATCAATCCTCTTCTCCCACTCAGCGGACTTATCCCCGAGCAGAGCGGCCGCGTGTCTACACATATCGTCGAGCCCTCTAGTGCCGTAGACAGCGGCCGGCGCGGTGCTGGCGAAGGCAGCCTCGAATGCCTCGGTAGACACCGACCCGGCTTCGCCTGCGCCGCCCGATGAAACACCGGATGATACTGATACAAAGTTTAAGAAATTATTGTTGTTGACACAAAAAACGATTATTTCTGAAATTGATGATTTATCTGAATAAGCATGATGACAGTAATCGCCAAAATATTTAACTGATCTGCATTTATTGTCCTAATAATAAATAAATAAAATTTGTATATTTCAGACTACAAAATGGTCCATAGTTTGTTAGTAGGTACAGGAAATAAAAAAAGGTTATTTTCTAAGGTTAGTAAAACATTTAATAACAGAAAGAGATAGCACAACACAGCCGTATGCCGAGAGCGAGCAATTAAGGTACCTAATCCCTATTTGATCACTCTCCGCGCATGGCGAGATTATTAAATTATTAATACAACAATCCGCCATGATAGCTGTACAACAACAACAGGTTCCCGGAAAGACGCCACTTGTACATGGTCGACATTCCCAGAGTTCGTACAAAGCGCTTTGAGTCCACATGTTTCATACGCACCGCCACATTGTGGAACTCATTGCCGGGCTCTGTATTACCCGAAAAGTACAATATAGGGGTCTTCAAATCAAGAGTAAATAAGTTCCTTCTAGGTAAGCATGCTCCATCTTAGACCTCACTACTGCTTAACATCAGGCGGAGTGAGCTCAAATGCTGACCTATTTAATTAAAAAAATAAAAAGCTGTACACCAATCAGAGCGCGTGACGTCATTACTCAATATAATAGAACAAAACTGCGCCTTTTGTTTCCTTTCAGCTTTAGGTATGCACGTAGTTTTTGCTGTTGCAGTGGTGAGCTGTGACGTCATAACAGCCGCCATGACACCGACGAGCGTTTTGGCGTGAATTTCAAATTTTATTTTATGTTTAAAAACCTTTATTTTCTCATGAAATATGATATTTTTTTCACATAACAAATCATTCTGAACAACATAGAAGAGATTTTGAAAAATTGTCACCATGCCTATTGGCTGTGACGACGCGAAGAGACGTAACAAGCCACTATAAACCTTATGAACAATTTCACAATATATAGAATGAATGAGGAATGTCGAACTATCAAGCGTTTTTGTATCTTATCTCTATGCCCATAAGGTTTATAATGTCTTATTCCCGTCGCGTCGTTCCATTTATTTATTTTCATCACAGTGCATAAAAATTCCATTCATGTTTTTAGTAAGGCTGCCTTTCATATTCTAAAATGTATCCTCACTCTGTAAAAAAACTGGTGACGTAACCTAAAAACTTACCACTCCCAGCGCTATTCATTTTAGTAGGCGGCGGCGGCTTTCTATTCGCAGAGGGGAGGCTGTATAATCCGGCGACTGTCCTCTTTGGCACCTCACATGCTGTTATGGTGACGTTTCATGCGAGGATGGTGAAGATTTGGCGGAGATGGTGAAGATTTGGTGGAGTTGGTGACGTTTTTGGCGAAGTTGGTGATGGTTTTGGCGGAGTTGGTGAAGATTTGGCAAAGATGGTGACGTTTTTAAAAGAGCGAATTCAATGTATTTTTTAGGAAAAGACATTTTTTTATTGAATGTATTTCATATTGAATTATGCAATTAATTAATTTTTGTCACCATTGAAGTAATTCAAGTCAAAAAATTAGTATAAAGATTGTGTAAGAGTGAGTGAATTTGTTCAGAGAATGAATGAATGAACGTCCCCGCCAAGTTAGTCCGTTCGGTGATTGTTATCCAAGATCCAATGGTACATGGTAAAAGAAGAAAATTATTATGTTAGTTCATTCAATACAGAAGATGAAAAACTATGCAATAGATTTATAATTTTGACGGCTTCAGTCATGGCTTAATAGATTATGATGTGGAACTACTTCAAGTCATCAATCATAGCTTAAAATTGTGATAATGATTAAGCCACTGTTTATGGCTTAATAGTATTAGAATATATTATACAGATCCAAGCCATCGGTCATGGCTTAAATGCTGTGATAATTCTTTGTTATTTTTCATGGCTTAATAGATTACAATACTGTTGTGATTTCACTTAAAAATACAATAGATATTGACCGTGAGTTTAATGCGAGTGTTTTAAGTGTAGACTGACCTGGAGTAGCAGGACCGGAACTATCTCCGTCCCTGGAGCGTGCTGAAGTTGGAATTGTCATTGTACGTTTGACGGTGCGAGATACGAAATCTGCCTCGTCCGTCCCTTGTGTTGCTAGAAGAAAATTAATAAATATTTGTTTCTGGGTGTTTCTATAAAATAAAAAAAGACAAAAACTCTGGTGGCGGCCTAAAAACTCCGTCACCAGAGTTGGCCACTGACTCATACGAACTTACTTACTTATAAAATAAATAAATAATGCTGGACATTTCACACAGCATCATCTAGCCCCAAACTAAGCATAGCTTGTACTATGGGAACCAGATAACTGTTAGACTACTTATATACTTTTTATTTGTAAATACATACATATTATACTTAGAAACACCCAGACGCGAGACAAATATCTGCAGATCATACAAACATTTATCCTGCCGCGCGGATCGAACCCGCAACCTTCTGCGTCCCAAGCGGGCTTTCACCCACTGCGCCACAGAGGTCGTCGTTCGTATAATATGTATGTCTATACAAACAAAAATATAAGTAGTATATCAGTCATGTAGTACCCATAACACAAGCTCTGCTTACTTTGGGGCTAGATGATGCTGTGTGAAAAGTCCAGCATTATTTATCATTTATTTTGAGGGAGGGAGGACCAAGCAGTGGGTTATATTTTTTTATTAACTCCCAAAATATTTGAGCTAATGATTCAGAGAAATTTATCCCACTCATATAATAAAGCTGAAAGTTTGTGAGTTTGTTTAGATGTTTGTATGTTTGTGTTTCAATCACGCCTTAACCAGTGAACAGATTTGGATGAAACTTGGAATAGGCGTAGATACCTGGAATAGCATATAGGCTATTCAAAATGTTGGTACCACGCGGGCGAAGCCACGCGCAGAAGCTAGTATGCCATAATTCAAACCCGGCTTTTATCAGCCACATAGTGAGGATTATGTCTGAGCGTGTGTATATGTGTGTGTGTGTGTGTGTGTGCATCAAAATGTTGGTACAATGCGGGCGCAGAAGCTAGTATAAAATAGTTGGCTTTTCCTATTTGGCACACCAAATCACAGACCTTGCACCTACCTATAACTGTTTTGTGTTTTTTCTTTTTTTTTATGCTTTAGGTTAGTTAAGCAGTTTTAACTTGTGTTAGTTTAAGTACCTATCTATGTTTTTGTTATATTATTAAGTGTGTCTGTGTATCTGTGCCAATAAAGTTGTTATCAATCTATCTTTACATACCTGTAGGCAGCAGTAACCCCGCTTCACGTGTCTCGTCAAACTTCTGTTCGAGTAGCGCTAACTTCGCCGCTGGTAGTAGTTCCTTCTTCTTCAGATCTGATCTCAGTCTCTCGCCTGTAAATAGTAATTAATTTTGTTATATTAAGTGCAACTCAAAAAATCAGGAATATTAGAGGAAGTTTGGAAGTTGCGCCAGTGACGGATAAGTTGAGGAGTAATGAACCGCACGAAAGTGCTCGAGCCAGCGCGGCCCGCTAGAATGCTTCGCCAGACCTCGTTAATTCTACAAGCGTTTCTATATCTTGTACCATTGTTCATAAGGTTTATAATGGTGCACTATAAAACTACAATTTTGTAATTTTATAGTGCTAATCCACACTTGGTATTTCTTTAAGAAATGAAAAGCCTTAACCGGTGCCTAACCGTTTTTGCCTAGCTGTAAGTTTTCCAAACATTTGAAAAATAAAATAAATGCGATCTTATCAAAAATTTGGATTACGACGACTAGGGTTCTGTGGCCGAGCGGTAAGGCACTCCATCGTTTAATCGTTGCTGGTTCGAATCCCGTCGGAATCCAAAATTTTGATAAGACTTTTCATTTCGCTATAAAACAATTTAACGCGTCGCTTGCCAATTCAATGTGCATTGAGTCTAAGAGTTAGCATTCACTCACCAACATCTCTTCTTCGAGTCGCGAAAGTTTAAAATGTGCACTCACCAACATGTCTATAGACGTCTATAAGCAGTAACACAGCCGCATCTCTGACCGCCGAACTAGGATCACCGACCAGCGCGGCCAGATTCGGCACGGCTGCTCTTAGTTGTAACTCTTGGGCTCCGTGTCTGTTGAAGATAAGTTTTTGAAAATTGCATTTAGGGGTTTCGAACCCACGATCTTAGCTGAAACTCTGTCTGTAACTGTGAATAACATTAATATGCCATAATTCAAACCCGGCTTTTATCAGCCATATCGTGAGGATTACGTGTGAGCGTGTGTATGGGTGTGTGTGAGAGAGCATGTGTAAGTGTGTGTGAGCACGTGTGTGTGTGTGTGTGTGTGTGTGTGTGTATCAAAATGTACGTGTATGTGAACGTGTTAGTTATTCTATGAAAATGGCTCTATTTGCTAGACTCACGCACGTGTCTAATAGTGTCTGGTGTTTCAATGAACTGAATAGCCTCTTTCCTGTTATTCTCATTTATTAGAAGATCTGGGAGAGAGAAGAGTGTGTGTATATGTGTGTGTGTGAGCGTGTGTTTGTGTGTGTGTATGTGAGCGTGTGTTTGTGTGTGTGTATGTGAGCGTGTGTTTGTGTGCATGTGAGCGTGTGTTTGTGTATATGTGAGCGTGTGTTTGTGTGTAATGGAAGTATATGTTTGTGAATGTTACTTTATGTTAGTATCTTAGTATTGATTTGTACTTTAAATACTCACGTGTCCAAAAGTGACTGGATGCACTTGATAGCCTCTTCCCTTGTATGCGGCGCTTTGTGCGATAGCGCGGGGGTGAGCCGAGCGAGCAAAGCGCGCGGCGGAGCGGCTCTGTACTCGCCGAGAGCGCCCAGGCAGACACGGGCCATGTGCCGGACACACTCCTTTGTGTCCGCTAATCTGGAGGATAAAAAAACGTAAAAAAACAGGGTCACGACTGTAACCCCAATGCGCGGTAGACATTCTCTCAGATAAGAAATGAAAAGTCCAATCAAAATCGGAATCCAATAAACATTTTGGATTCCGACGGGATTCGAACCCGCAACGATCAGACGATCCTCCTAAAGCCAGAGTGCCTTACCACTCGGCCACAGAACCCTAGTCGTCGCAATCTAATATTTTGATAAGACTTTTCATTTCTTAATGAAATACCAAGTGCAGCATTATAAAATTATTCTCTCAGATCTTTTATATTCCAGATCCTTTGAAGATATCTAAAAGGGTAGTCAGAGGCATGTCCAAATACATATTTGATTCATGCCCACATCTTGAAGAAGTTAGTATTCCATACGTGACAGGTTGCAAGCCCATCGCCGCCTATAAGAATACTAACTGGTTTCCTCACGATGTTTTCCTTCACCGTTCAGAATTATACACACCCATTTCAATCTGAGTGACATACCGATTCGGTTCACTGACTATACCGTGACTTGTTGAAGCGAAACTTTAATTGGACAATTACTTTGTCTTTATTTTTATGACTACTTCACCCAACAAACTATTTTATTTTATATATTGCATTAAACACAAAAAGAATGTATTCAGTAGGACCGCTGGGATCACTTAGAATAGTCTTACAACTAATGTTACTCCTGTTCTTTCGCGACCAATACCGTGAAGAATCAGGGCAACAAACACGGTTTGGGGCCTAGCATTCTTTAGGTGATCCATCTTAAAACTAAATAGTCAAGCTCCAGTAGGGAGCCTACTTTATGAGCATCTAAACTTATTTAACGAGCCTCAATTTTGTCTGACTGGCTCCCTACTGGAGCTTGACTTTTTAGTTTTAAGATGGATCACCTAAAATAATGCTAGCCCCCAAACCGTGTTTGTTGCCCTGATTCTTCACGGCATTGGTCGCGAAAGAACAGGAGTAACATTAGTTGTAAGACTATTCTAAGTGATCCCAGCGGTCCGACTGAATAAATGCTGTTTGACTTTGAACCAGTCCAACAAAAGTGAAGCTCGATGTGATCCTCACCTGTCTATAATATGGGGTAGGACAGTCGGCACGTAGTGTGAGAAATCAGGTCCCATACGTTCCGCCAACGCGGCCAGTACTTCTAGCCCATTTTGCGCCACCTGACAAAAAAAAATATACATCAGACAATTTGTAAGTCCATTGTTATAGTAGATTTGGGGGTAAGGTGTATTTCCCCTAATCTGTGGCAAAGAGGGAGATCTCACCTCACTAAGGTCGACGCCATCTGGTCCACATACCTTAGGGCCTTTTCGGCAGTTATTGTCGGATAGTTCTATATAGGTTAGATGTTTGTAAACATCGTAAGCGCGATCTAGGATTCAAATAGCGTCGGTTGGTAGCGCGCCAGCGCCATCTAGCGGTGAAGCTCTGAAGTAGCTAGATCGCTGTAATTGGCAACTCTATTACAATGCCTACAAAGGCGATCGTAGTTAGACGTCGCCACAGTAGGGGTATCTCTAGGGGTAGTAACAATTGTTTAAGGTTATGAATGACCTTGTGAAGCCCTTATGTAACCAATTTAGTCCAAGCATTTTCGTCTAGGGCGCAAGTCCAACCTCAATGGCATCGGACGCTGGCGTCTTCCTATTCCTCTCATTGATCGCTCCGATCAATGACATACCGTGTCCTAATTTGTGCTTTATTTCCATGCATTTAGTGACATTTGCTTAGTCGTTCTTGATAGATCGTCGAAGTTAAGCAACGTTCTAAACGGTCTGTACGTGGATGGGTGACCGGCATTTTCATCTGAGCGCTTCCGTGCTTCGGAGGGCACGTTTAATTGTCGGTCCCGACTATTTAAGTCGTTAAGCCATGACGGAGGCCTTATGGCGGCCTAAAAACTCCGTCACCAGAGTTGGCCACTGACTCATACGAACTTACTTTTACTTTAGTGACATTTGAATGGAATAGGACTGTGGTGCTCCAGTTCAGTCAATGCAGCACTTACTGGTGCCTCTTGTGCCCTGAGACCTGCACAAGAGAGGACCTCTATGCCACAGAGAGAGCTATCAAAGTGGCCTATCATTACTCCAAGTGTATTTGATGAATGAAGCATCGACACGACAAGAAGAAGAAGAATGGAATATGAAGACGCCAGAACCCGACGCTAAGGTGGCTTCCACCTTTTTTTTTTTTGTCGCTGGGTAAAATGCATACCCTCCGCCGGGGGGCGAGAGGGGTATGTGGGACTCCCCGGGGACTCCCGGTATACCAACTAAACGTCCCAGCGCCTTTCCGGCGTCGCCTGGAATGGAGGGGGCCCGGGAAACCGGCAGAGCCTTTACATCCAGTCCCTCTCCGGCGATCCCCGCCCTTACGGCGGGCCCCGCGTCGTGGTGAGCAGTGCAAGGCGGACGAAGGTGCCCCCGCACCTAGGCCTACCCTTTCCAGCTGTCCCGCACACTGGCTTCATACACTTGTTTAATTCTAATAAACAAAAACTCACAAACAAAATCACTCAAATCACTTCCCCTCTGCACTTTCAAACAATGTTTTTGTGCCTTAGATCATTCACCAGTGTGAAAGGATTAATAACGTCAATGAGGCTTCTTCAGATCACGGAAATTGTTGACTAGAAAACTAATAAAAAAAATACACTGTATTTTAAAACTAACAGAGTTGCATTGTACAAGATATGTGCCAGACTGACACAAAATCTTAAACGTATATCGCTCGATTGTTTTAGGGTCGATTCACATCTGACGGAAGATCCGTCGCGGATTATCGGTCGCGGAACGCCAGAACTGACAAATGTATAGAAAAACACTCGACCGTTCACACTCGACGGACTAACGTATCATCCGTCGAGTGTGAACGGTCGAGTGTTTTTCTATACATTTGTCAGTTCTGGCGTTCCGCGACCGATAATCCGCGACGGATCTTCCGTCAGATGTGAATCGACCCTTAATCCTCAGATTCAGTGAGCTTTGAGGTTTTGATGAAAAAGGCTGAATTTGGTAAAAACAAATGAACAATTCGTTTTTTCTGTTCTGTGTTCTGGAAAACTTTTTGTTTTGCAAAAAATAACTGCTGCTGCAAGTGGAATAGAATAGAATAGAATAGAAATGTTTATTGCATTAACAAAGGTCTTATTTTACAAAACATGGTTGAAGTCTCCTTTTAAGTAAGAAATACTTGTATTAGGAGACTTCGCTCTTCCACAGGACATTTTAAAAGTTGATTTTAACAATAATAAACACTTTTATAAAGTAAAAAAGAAACGCTAAATCTAAGTATCTATTAATAAACTATAGGGTGGGTGTTTGTGTGTGTATGTGTTTGTGTGTGTGTGATTGGGTGTGTGTGTGTGTGTGTGTGTGTGTGTGTGTGTGTGTGTGTGTGTGTGTATGTGTGTGTGTGTGTGTGTATGTGACTGAGGGAAGGTGCGGATATGAAAATGGGTATGTATAAGGTTTTTCAGTTTTTAGACAAGTTTAGGAGATGATATCCAGAAGAGATTCAGTCTCATCATAGCTTAGGGGCAGTAGCCAGTTAGTTAAATCAATTTTACATTTATGATAGTTCATAGGGTATATATTTATTTGTTTATTAATCGTGTTATATATATGAGCTGATTGATTGATGAATTGACGGTTTGCAAATGTTGTGTTAACTTGTTTTTTATTCATTACAATGTCTTTCCTTCTTTTATTTACTTTAGTGTGGTCATATTCAAGAGTTTTGTGTAGCCTTAGTGAAGAGTGAAGGATGTATAGTTTTCGAACTGAAAGGATTTTTGTCTCTGCATACAAAAGGTGGGTGGGGAATCTATATGGTTTGAAGGTCATAACTTTGAGTAGAGATCTCTGTGCTCTCTCGAGATCTAAGAGATGTGTCTTCGTGGCTCCACCCCATATAGGTATGCAGTATGTTAGAGTTGATTGGACTAGCGCTACGTAAATTTGAATGAGAAGTTTGTCAGTTGCTACATGTCTTAAGTTTTTGAAAATCCAGGTCAGTTTTCGTGTTCTACTCATAAGTAATTCTAGATGTGCGTGCCAGGATAAGCGTTGATCTATTATGATTCCCAGATATTTTGTCTTCTCAACTTTGTCAATCTTTGGGCAGTCGCAAGATAAGTTTTTGATACCACACTTATGTATTTTGATCTCAAAGTCCAAATCCGGTTGGGTTCGACTATCCATCGAGAAGCAGATGTAGTTTGTCTTACTTATGTTTAGGGTTAGTAGGTTCTGTTTAAGCCATACGTTTATTTTTGCCATACCTTTCTCTGTCTTGCATTTGACTTCTTTCCAAGATTTACCAGTAAAAATGATAGCCGTGTCATCTGCGTAGGAGAAAATATGCGCACCGTCAAGGTCTAAATTACATAGGTCGTTAATGTAGATTAAGAAAAGTGTAGGACCAAGCACGCTGCCTTGCGGGACGCCAAATGTCACAGAGGTATCGCCACTCACTATTTCACCAATTTTGACCCTTTGTTTACGCTGCTGGAGGGAGTGGGAATCCGTGGTCTCTTAAAAAGGCCTGATTTAATGGCCCTGTTATTTTTCAATTGCTTTAACATCACCCCACAAGCAACTAAATCTGCCACAAACACAATCTACTGCAAGTGTGTAGTGTTTATAACATATCTTTGAGATATTTTCATTCAACATCGACTCAACATCGTTCTACGATCGCGAGACAGAATAGGTGCGCGCGCGCAATGATATGTGACGAGTTATCAGACTGTGCATGATACATTGATAATTGTCTTGTCTTGATCTACGGATATCCTTCGAACTGAGGCGCAATTACATTAAGAGTATTGGGATCATTCTGAACAAATACCGAAACGTATTCAAATATACTACTTTTTAAATCTTTTTTAAAATCTAAAAATATAATTATAATTAGTTTTAAATAAAAAAATTAAATAATTTATTTCAGACCCATAAATTGATTCCTACATTTTACATTTACCTTAATAAAAAATTAACTACAATGCACAATTAAAATAAACAAATCCATGACCGGCCTCGACAGATCATTGAGCAACTAGCGATGATACTGTTTTCAGCATCATCATCCATCAACGATCCTGGATCGGATGTTCTCCTCCACGGCCAGTAGGCTGTTTTACTACGTACACAAGTCTTTGTGCACATTCTGCGTCATGGAATGCCTTGCAGCCTGTAAGCCATAATACCTTGAAGTTCCCTCCATTGAGCCAGGCCACCAGCGCGTCCAACAGCTGCGCGGCCAGCTCCTGCGAGATCTCCGGCTCGCGCCGCACCAGCGCCGCCAGCTGCTCGCCGAGCTGCTGGCGGAGACGCAGGTCCGGCCGGCTGAGGAGGGGGAGCGCCGCCTCGAGGGACGCCGGTTGGGGGTAGTGCGCCATCTAGAACGATGAAACATGATTTTTCTATGGGTTTTACAAGCTTTTAATAGGTAAGCTGACAATGGAACAAAAATATTGTACAGTACAACTACAAGCTTAATAATAGGTTGCCTTGAGCATACTGTGCGATTTTATTGGGACCAAACGAAAGGACGGCGCGGAAGTTTGGCTGGCGTCTGAGCAGATCAACGAAAAGCGAAAGAGATGGAATATAGTCAAATCTATGCGTTAGAACAGGCAGTCTAATGTTCTACTTCTGCTAACGGACAAGACATGGCGAAATTACGGTTCCACTGGTTAGGCCGCGAACGCACAGGCAGGCGGCTTGCTTTGCGCCTAGAGCCTAGTAGCGTGGATCCTGGCTACTTGCTAGCTAGATGCCAAGCGCGCAGTGCGACCGGTCGCGAACATTCTAGAACGTTCGTTTTACTAAGCTACTCGCTAGGTGACTCGCTAGACTCTAGGCGCTCAGCAAGCCGCCTGCCTGTTCGTTCGCGGCCTTATGGTTTCGCGGCGTTGTTCTATGGGCATCACGGAGAAACGCGAAACTCCCGGCATCTCCGTAAACAAGGGCTGAGGGTAGTCACATTAATTGGACGCTCACCTCAAGCAGCTGTTGTTGTCACAGCGGGCACAATCACACTGTTGTAGTGTATCATCTCAGTACGCCAGGAACGGTGTGACAGTCGGCCGGCATCACAAAGCGTTGGAAATCTGTAACAAGAGAAAAAAACTTAAGCCTTTACATCTCTATTAGATGATTGTATACAGCGTCAGGAGGCAACCTATGCCTACACTGAATGGGACGCTGTAGTGCCTGGGACATTGTTTGAGATGGAATAGACCCAGCACCTAAGCCATCCTCTCGGCTTAATCAGCCTGGTCCACAGGCAAGACAACGTGCGGAGCTGACTAAGCTGCGGGTTTCCTCACGATGTTTTCCTTCACCGTTGAGAGCTCGTGTTAAAGTGCATATAAATTTTACGAAACGAAAAATCCACGACCCAAGAGAAATAATTAGATTTTTATTCATAACTAGTTACCCTAGGGAATACTTCATTTCTCCGGGATAAAAAGTAGCCATGTATGTGCTATTTCAGACTCTGTCACAGTAGTTTTTTTTATAATCCATCCATCCATCCTCCCTCACTAACTTTCGCATAGAGTTATACAAGCTGCGCTCCCTAGGGATCTATTAACTTTTTTCGGGATAAAAAGTAGCCTATGTCCTTCCCTGGGATACAATCTTTATCCAGACCCTTGATTCAGACTTCAGCGGAATGCATTCGGGTCCGAATATGTCAGCTGTTCAACCGACCGCAACCAATCACAGTAAGAAACGTCAGTTTTGGATCAATTCCAGCACTGTGATTGGTTGCGGTCGGTTGAACAGCTGACCTATTCCCCCCCCCGGTGGATTCCGATCTTGTCGCGATGGGGGGGCTCAGTAACCGTGGTTTGGAGGCCCACGGTGAAGCCAACAGGGATCCCAGGCGGGGACGCTCCGAGTGGGCTTGCGGTTGGGCCTGCTCTGGATGCGTCTGAGGCGGGTGCGGAGGATGGAGTAATTTCTGTCCCCCGCAGTCAGGAGGGGTCGCGGGAGAAGAGGCGTGTCGGTGTTTCGTTGCCGTTCGCCCTATTTTCCGCGACCAAACGGTGGCGCACCGTTGTTGCGTTGGCGGTGGGGCCGCAGTGGAAGAGGAGTGTCGGTGTTACGTTGCCGCTCTCCCTGTCCTCTGCGGCCGTTTGGAGGCTTCTCCACGCGCAGCTCTTTAATTAGAGCGCGCAGTGGACGAAGGTAGCGGAGAGCTCTAGTGGTGAGTAGCGGACGCTAGGTGCGGGGGCACCTTCGTCCGCCTTGCACTGCTCACCACGACGCGGGGCCCGCCGTAAGGGCGGGGATCGCCGGAGGGGGACTGGATGTAGAGGCTCTGCCGGTTGCCCGGGCCCCCTCCATTCCAGGCGACGCCGGAAAGGCGCTGGGATGTTTAGTGGGTATACCGGGAGTCCCCGGGAGTCCCACATACCCCTCTCGCCCCCCGGCGGAGGGGATGCGTAACGCATTTTACCCAGCGACAAAAAAAAAAAAAAAAAAAAGCTGACCTATTCCGACCCGAATGCATTCCGCTGAAGTCAGTATCACTAGGCTGGTGTATATCTGTTCAGCGTAGCCGTGAAATGGTAAAACACCGACAGATAGACTGAGTTACTTTTCCATTCTATAACTAAGTATTCTATAACTGTAAAATAAGTATGAAGAATGTAATGAGAGTGAATGAGGCTAAAGTTGTGTGTG
Source organism: Epirrhoe alternata (assembly GCA_963565295.1). Taxonomy (NCBI): domain Eukaryota; kingdom Metazoa; phylum Arthropoda; class Insecta; order Lepidoptera; family Geometridae; genus Epirrhoe; species Epirrhoe alternata. Next base: position 5,836,785 of record OY751404.1, on the reverse strand, counting down.
TCAGGATCGTAGCGACTGGAGATCCGTGCTCTCTGCCTACCCCACAGGGAAAGAGGCGTGACTTTATGTATGTATGTAAAATAAGTCCTTCCTTTGTAAACCATTCTCTATGTAACCTAAATATAACTTGTTTTCTGCAATATTTTTTTTTTCATTGTCATTTTTTCATTTTCATTATAATAATGATTTATTGATTAGCAAGTTTGATTATTTTAGTATTTTTTTATGGTTTTGATAAGCATTTTGTTATAGCTATCTCATCTTGATAATCTTTATGGTATTGTAAAGAGGTAAAGTTTTACGAGGCAATACTAGAAACTGCTGAATCGATTTTGTAATATTTCTTGTGCTCAAACAAAAATAATCAGAGAGTAAAGTTTTTAAGGGGAACCAAGATAACATTGTTCAATGCAGACGAAGTCGCGGGAAACTTATAACTAAAATGGCCATAACATCATTATATGAAGAGGAAACCACAATTCCATTATCATAATTGATGTATCACTTAAGATCAAACGAGGTATCAAAATAGACATCTACTTTTAGAGTCTTTAACCCAAACTTTGCTTTGACTGGCGATAACTCACTTCTTCTCGTGTTACTTCTTTTAAACAAGTGTGATGAAAGGTTATTTAAGTGGTTTCTTTTACCGTTTAGAAAGTATCAAACAAAACGCATTACCTGCCCTTCGAAGATCGGTCGCCCATAAATTTTCCCCCACAGAAGGCCGCTTAACTTCGACAAAATTAAAACGCTATAATATCACTGTGACCACTAGGTCAAAATATTTTTTACTAAAATATTTTTAGCACAGATAGGGATCGAACCTACGACCTCCATATTGAAATTGCAAGCACTATCCTAACACCCATTTTCTGATAGCAATTGCAAAAGATAGAAGAGAGAGCATAACCTATGAATACAAATTTTTCGTTTATGCATGACATAACTTTATGACAAGTTTATAAGTAAGGGCCTATGTTTTTTAAAGACACCAATCCTCAAAGATCACCTAAAAGAATGCTAGGCCCCAAACCGTGTTTGTTGTTGATTCTTCACGGTATTGGTCGCGCAAGAACAGGAGTAACATTAGTTGTAAGACTATTCTAAGTGATCCAAGCGGTCCTACTGAATAAATGATTTTTGACTTTTGACTTTGACCTCTTAGACCAATTGCAAAAAAAATATGTTTTTAAAGTCCATCCAGAACTATATTTGGAATTGGTTCACCCATGAAGAGCGCCTAGACAAGATACGTTATGATAAAGTTGTGCTTGTGACATCACGCTTGCCTTGAATAGGTAGTAGGCACGTAGTATAGTCCGCTACAAAATAGTCGAAGCGCTCATGGTCTAGCTTGCTGTCATTCTTGTAAAGGTTGAGGAACATTCTGCTCAGTATGATGGCAGCGAAGGCCAGGTAAAGTACGTTGAGGCGTTAGTTTTTTGTACTGAGCATCTAAACTTACTTTGACGAGCCTCTCTCTTAGACTGGCTCCCCACTGGAGCTTGAATTTTAGTTTTATGATCACCTAAAAGAATGCTAGGCCCCAAACCGTGTGTTGCCCTGATTCTTCACGGTATTGGTCGCGCAAGAACAGGAGTGAAGTTAGTTCTAAGACTATTCTAAGTGATCCCAGCGGTCTTTTGACTTTGACGTCGGTTCCGGCTGTAAAGTCGTTAAGCCATGACGGCTTTAAGGAACCTAAAAACTCCGTCACCAGAGCTAATAGGTGATGACACTCTGGTTGAATCTCGGCTTCAAAGCCTTGAGCATCGCCCGTAGAGTCGCGTGTTTGTCGGTTTTTTATCGACTCTATTTCGGAGAGTGAGCTCAAGAACTCCATAATTTAGTTCCGCCATCCCCATTCTTCTATCGGGCCAACAGGTTCCCAGAGAGACGCCACTTGTACATGGTCGACATTCCCAGAGTTCGTACAAAGCGTTTTTAGTCTATACATTTTTCATACGCCGATAAATTGTGGAACTCATTGCCGGGCTCTGTATTTCCCGAAAAGTACAATATAGGGGTCTTCAAATCAAGAGTAAATAGGTTCCTTCTAGGTAAGCATGCTCCATCTTAGACCTCACTACTGCTTAACATCAGGCAGAGTGAAGTCAAATGCTGACCTATTTAATAAAAAAAAGAAGATAATGTCTACTGCACCTTGGGGATACAGTCGTGCCCCTGTTTACGTTTTAGCGTGAACTAACAAACATACATAAACACACAAATTATCTAGTGCTTATAGGTGTGACTGTACATTTTATCTGCTGCAGGGTTATCATAGACAATGTCAATGCAACTCCGTTTAAGGAGACTTCATTATTGCACATGTGTGAGTGTGTAACCTTTTTCAATGAGAATAGGATATTAAATACTATTTTAATAGACCATCATTAAAAATCACGACAGTATTCCCAAGCCACGGTCAATATTCAAGAGTTTAAGATCCTGAAAGTTTGTCAAAGTCAAAGAGCATGTATTCAGTAGGACCGCTGGGATCACTTAGAATAGTCTTACAACTAATGTTACTCCTGTTCTTGCGCGACCAATACCGGGAAGAATCAGGGCAACAAACACGGTTTGGGGGCTGGCATTCTTGTAGGTGATCCATCTGTTGTTTTAATCACGCCTAAACTAGTGAACCGATTTTGATGAAATTTGGGATAGGTGTAGATAGTGACCATGAATATCATTAGAGAAATCTTGGCACCACGCGAGCGAAGCTGCGCGCAGTAGCTAAGCTAGCACATAATAATCAAGAAAATGGTTATAATTGGACGACCTCTGTGGCGCAGAGGGCGAAGGCCCGCCTGAGATCCAGAGGGTTGCGGGTTCGATTCCCGCTGCGGGATAAATGTTTGTATGATCTGCAGATATTTTTCTCGGGTCTGAGTGTTTCTATATTAACTACTAGCTGCGCTCCCGCGGTGTAACCCGCGGTCCCTCGGGAATTTTTCGGGATAAAAAGTAGCCTATGTCCGTCCCTGGGATACAACCTTTATCCATTCCAATTTTCAGCCTAATCTGTTCAGGAAAAGGTAACAAACAGACAGACAGACAGACAGACAGACAGATAGACAGACAGACAGACAGAGTTACTTTCACATTTATAATATTAAGTATATTAAGTATGGATGTGTGTATTTACAAACAAAAAGTATATAAGTAGTATTTCAGTCATGTAGTACCCATAACACAAGCTCTGCTTACTTCGGGGCTAGACGATGCTGTGTGAAAAAGTCCAGCATATTCTACAGAGTTCTTTTAAATCACTCTAGATGCCCTTCAAGTACTGTATCTGTTTCTTTAAGTTGACTAAGTTAATAGGATTAAGTTGAAATGTGTAACTGACCTTAATAATTTGAGGTTTCACACAACTTAATTGGATGACTAATTATAACCTTCTATTGCCTTCTAAGATCAATACTGAGTCATTTACATAATAGATTGCAACAATTTGCATCTTAATGAAGGTAAAAGTTACTTCAATTATGACTAAGTCTTGATTTTGTCCGTTACTTTTGTCGGTCCCGGCTATTAAGGCGTTAAGCCACGACGGAGGCTTTAAGGCGGCTTAAAACTGCATCACCAGAGTTGGCCACTGACTCATACAAACTTACTTACAAAGTTAAAAACTGGCCAAGTGCGAGTCGGACTCGTGCACAAAGGGTTCAGTTCCAATATCTATAAAAACGATAAAAAAATCACGTTTGTTGTATGGGAGCCCCCTTAAATATTTGTTTTAGTATTTGAATGACTTAAAACTCTTTTAATGCACACCATTAATACAATTAAAACAAACAAAACCAAAAGAAAAACCAGATAAAAATGTACAATGGGCGGCCTTATCGCTAAGAAGCGATCTCTTCCAGGCAACAGAAATACATCATCTGTGTAAATTTCAATTGTCTAACTATCACGGTTCATGAGATACAACCTGCTGACAGACAGACAGCGAAGTCTTAGTAGGGTCCCGTTTTACCCTTTGAGTACAGAACCCTAAAAAGCAGTTAGTGTTGTTTACAAAATAGTGTTTATCTTATTATGTGCGTAATGAATACAGTCTAGTAACCCACATATTTTTTTCTCATGCTTTCAAACCGTGAGAGTTTTTATTGTAAGAAATGAATCTTACTAGAGAAGAGGTCATGTGGCTAAGAAATGATGTTGAAAAATGATTATCCTTAGCCTTATAGCCTTATGATCACAATTTGCATGTCCAGATCATGGAGGTATATCAGGTTTATCTTGTTGTTTCTTTGTAAACATTTTCTTAGTCAAATTACCAAAAGATCTTAACATTCCAGAGCTAAGAATTCTACTATGTAAGTTTCCTGAGTTTGTATTCAAAATAGTTTAAGCTAAGACCTAGGATCTACAAGTAGGAAATAGAAAGCAATGAATCATTAACTTTGTGCAAAATTGGTACGTCTGTATGTCTGTCCTCGCTTCATGATGTCATCGACAGTAACACCGAATTGAACCTACTTGTCAGACCCTGAGAGCCACTTTGGACCCATCACGACAAATTGTAAAGATTTAACAACTATTTTCATCGCTTTGAAGCTTGGTGTTGTCCGATTTTAGCATTGAATATGGATTTAGCTCAATGAAATGAATTTCGCCAAGATTTTACCGATCTCGCGAATTGTGTGCAAAGTTTGACAAAACTGTCATGCAAGCGGAGAAAGCGACCAAAATAGACCGAAATGCCGTGGCCGCATCAAAGAGTGCATCAGTACAAATAAAACAAAGCAACAGAAGTGTATTTCGAGTAAATGTAGGCGACATTACCATGTACAGAAAACGTCCTTTTGCTAATCCCTTCCTTGAACGAACCGCCCAAACACCTTTACTTGAAACTATACACACACTGTTAACAACACAAAATGTACGCTATAGATCACAGTTTCTATAAATTACGGGTTTTCGCAAAGAAAAAGTCACAACGTTTTGAAATTCACTTGAAAAATTCAGCGAGTAAACGATTACGCGCATGTCCGACAAAAATTTACATCACGTGACCTGTCATGGCGTCGCCCCGTAACGTTTTTTTGCAACACTGGCTTGGCTACAGCATGTCACACGAATCAAAGCAAAAGCATAATAAAATTTAATTGAAATACAGACAAAGTAATTTAGTATATTTAAATATGATCATATTTATAAGATTTCAAATTATTTTCATTGAAATTTAATGAAACATTTGATGTCGTCTACTGCCATCTAGTGGCGAGTAGTTATTTATAGTACTGTAGTTTTACATAAACATGATATAGATGGCACTGCCTCGTAGGTATGTTTAACTCACAGAATAACAGATGACGCTTTAATCTGCGTTCATTACCTACGCAATTTTTGTCTAGACACTCGTACGTGGTGTACGTGTAGGTCGACAGGACTATCTCAAGAACAATCCCAAATTGTTGCAGTGCCCCAGCGTATGAAGCAATAAACATTTTGAATTGAATTGATGCCTCTGACTACTCCCTTACAGCTTATGTACCATGACCTCTATCTCTACGTTAGAATGATACACACCTCATTCACAAACAAAAATAACTTTATTAAAATGTGTTGCATCAATAATAAAAAAATCCTGCTGGCATTCTACAGACAGGTAAATCATCAGGATTACAATACCATCTCATTGGCATAAAACAAGCCCTTCTACCCTTGTTAGCACCGCAAATACATTCAGCCTCGCTCCCAACTTCTTCGTCTCTTTCCTGTGCATCTCTGTCTTTACAACACTCACACACAATAAGCGGTTTGGACCGTCTTGTTTTAGTATTCTTAGTTTCTGATTGTGGTGCTGATGCTTCTAGATTCTCACAAATTTCCTGGCATTTCGTTTCTGTGGTTTGTGAATGATTTTGGTCTTTGAATGACGAATCTGGGGCCAAGGAAGTGCCCCCAGCAGAACAAGATTCAGATCTTTTAGAACATAGATGATTTGGATCGTTGAAAGACGAATCTGGGGCAATGGAAATGCCTCCACCAAGACAAGCCTCAGATCTTTTATAACCTAGATCATTTGGTTTCTCTGTAACCGTTGTCTTTGATATATCGTCTGCTGATGTTTTCGGAGTTTCCTGTGTGTTTTCTGCGCAAACTCCCGTCTTATTACATTTTGTCACACCTGATTTGTCTTGCTTTATCTTCCTTGGCGATCTTCGTATCATTTCATTGCCTTTAAGTTTATTTACAAAATTGTCTACCACTTCTGGTTTAACTTCTTTGTTTGCCTTCTTTAGACTTTTTGTAACCTCCTGTTTCATTTTGTTTTCACCATCGCTATTACCTCTAAGTTCAATATCATTTAGTTTTTTAGCTAGATTTGATTTAATTTGGTTCACATTCTTATTCTTATTTGTTTCAGATATGTTTAGTTCATCGAAAAGTGCCGAAACTTCGTTTTTCATTCTTATTTCTTCGACCTCTTCTTTAAAACCATCGTCACTTGGTATTGGTATCTTTGCAAGTTCACACAGAAGCTGGTTACGTTTCATCAATGAATTTGACGAAGCATCTTCTTTGTTTTTTGATAAATTTGAAAGGAATTTCACTACTGCATCGTGAACTTTTGTCTTATAGACTTGTCTACCTTCATCGTCGTCTTTATCGTAGTTGTATTGTACAAAATTGTCAACGATTTCATCTTTTAAATTTTTGAATAAAGCTTCTTTTTCTGCTGTCGTGTCTTGTGCCTTACCTAATACTTTAGTAACTGTTGTATCCAAATCCTGTTTGTACTGATATCTAGCTTTTTCTTCTTTAAATAATAGTTTTACTGACTCTATGGCATCTTTAAGCTGCAGCTTTCTTGCTGGTTTACTCTCTTCAAAATTACAACATGTGGGTATATCAGCTAGTAAAATATCCAACTCTTCATCTAGTAAATCATTGTATTGAAAAACGTCATTGAAGGTCGCAGGATTCATATTGAGTTCAATGATTTTGATGATGATTTTAGTACATAGATTATCTTTTACTACCGTAACGAATTCTTCATCTTGTGGTGTTTTTGGAACAATCGGCAATTGGTTGCACCACTCTTCAACTATTTCAATAATAATCTCAGCAGCTTTTTTCTTAGGTTTGAGACGCTCAGATTGACCAGCCCACTGATTTCCTACAGAGCTGGGCCCAGAAACTTGACTCTCGTTCTTGTTAACTTTAAGCTTTTCCTTAGACTTAGCTTTTACTTTCTTGCTTTTAGGACTTGGTTCAGTAGCTACATATTTCCTTTTATCTACTGATGATTTTAAAGTTTCTTGTAGTTTGTTTGCAAATTGTTTAGTGTTAGCCTCTTCTCCTGGTAAAAATGGAAATTTATTTATCCATTTCATTATTTCCTTGTGTATTTTATCAGCTGGTTTTGACTCCAACTTTTCAATTTCATGTATTCTTTTCGCTAATGTAGCCAATATCTTATCTCTTTCTAGTAGTTCTGTTACTCCTCCAGCCACTTTCAGCGGCAATTGTTCAAACCAATCATCGATTTCACACCTAGTTTTGATTTCTTCAACTTCTCCTACAACAGATGACTCGTTAGGTATTGGTACTTTGAATAAAACGCTGTATAATTCATTATAAATTTCATCTTTCGTCAACGGTATCGCATTTTTATTTTTAGCACTGTCATAGTATTTGTCTATTTCATCTTTAACTTTACTTTCGTATTTTGCTTTGACGGCGTCATTAGCATGATCAAAGTTTTCTAAAATAAACATGTTTGCTAGGCGGCTTTTGTATATCTCAAAACCAGGATCGTACTCTCGTCTATTATTGACAGGATGAGGTATAGAGGCCTCAATGGTATGTTCGAGTTTTTGCTTGTAATATTCACCGGCACAATTTTCTTTGATTTCTTTTTGAGCTTCAACGACATTTTTAACTAAATCAGTTCTCAGTTTTTCTTTTTTACTTTGTAGATCTGGACTGTTTGGTAGCTTTTCTATTATTTCGTCAACTTCATCTGCTAGTATTTCTTGGTATAAAAGGTCGTCATTGAAAGTTCTAGGATCAATACTTAGTTCGCCAACTTTCTGGAAAAGTCTTTTAGAAGCGTCATCTTTCAATGTCTTCACTGCTTTTTCATCATCATCTTTGATGGGTAGAGACGAAGACCATTTTTCTATTGCGTCAACTATGGCACCAGCTGGATTTTTTATATGTTTGCCTTTACCTTTTGCTGTTTTAGAAGATTGTTTTTTGCATAGTTTAGGATTAATACTTTCAGTTGACTTTGTTTTTGATAAATCAATAAAAGGTTTTTCTTCTCGTTTTTTAGATTTCTCAATTCTGTTAATTAATTGTTTTATTACAACTTCTACAACAACTTCATGACTTTCATCTAGCGAAAGATCTGATATCCATTTTTTTATGTATTCAGCGAATTCCACGTCTGCTTTTTCATCATTGGGATTATTTTTCTTCTTGATATCTCTTTCAGTTATTTTTTCTGTAAGCTCACATATCATTTTGATTCTTTCTTCTTCATCACTTTCATCTATTGGTAATAACGGTAAATTTTTTAACCAACCAGAAATCTCCTTTATGTATTCAAATTCATCATCAAACTGTTTTATGGATTCTTCTCTTGGTTTAGGAACATCGGTTAGTCTATTGTAAACATGTGTTTTAGATAACACTTTTGGGTCTGCATTTTCACGAACCATCTTTTTGATCTCATCCAAAAGCCGCGCAGACCAAGCTTCTAATTTCACTTCATCGTCAGCAATTTCACTTCCGTTAATACGAATAAACTCTTCTATAAAATCTCCAATGTTTTCACTATGAACACCAGAAGAATCTAAATAATCGTTGACAGTATGCGAATTGTTTCGATGGGAGATAACTTTACCGACAAGTTGATCCATCATAAACATCATATTTTTATCGTTTTTATATTCTTCAATAATAGGTAGTTGAACTAAAAATTGACTTATTATGGCCGCCATGTACATATTATAATCCATTGCTTCAGGGTTCTCTTCTCTCTGTTCTTCTACATCTAGTATATTTCTCGCTAAATCAACTACAAAATCAACCCTTTGTCTATTACCTACAGTGTTATAGCTGGCATCTATTGGGATATTTTTCAACCAATCCGATACATCTTTGATGTAGTCCAGTTCTTTGATAAACTTTTCCCGCGAAAACTGTTTGTTTATATCAGTTTTTGCAAAATTATCGTAAACTTCTTTTCTAGTTGGTGGATTCAGCCGTTGTAGTTTAGTTTTCAATAAATGACTAAATGCACCACGTGCCATAGGATCATCAATATCATAGTTGTGTTCAATAAATTTACCAATGAACTGTTGCATTGTTTTGTCAAGATTTATAGTATCTTGATCAGTAGTTTTTATTTGAATTGGTTGGGTGCTTGGATTTCTTTTCGCTTCCAAAAGTTCTGCCCTCTCTTGTACTTTTCTGTCGCGATTTGCAGCTAGAGTAGCGTCTTGTGGTAAAACTATAAGACGACCTTTGAGATGATCCACCAGCTCACCAAGATTTGTTCTTTGGTCGGGTTTAACAATGTTACCTAACCATTGTGCCAAATCGTTTTTGATCTCATTTTCTGGGCGTTTATTTGCTAATTTACTTTCTAAAGTTTGAGCTAATTCATGTATTTTAATATTTTTTGTTTGTTTATCTGTATCAAAAATATCTGATTGTTGATTCATCCAAATAGATATTTCATCTTCTAAAATATCTTTTCCCTTTGGCACGAAATATTCTTCCCATCCCAACTCGCTTTCCATATGCTGTATATTTGCCATAGCTTGGCGGTTTCCGTGTTGAGGTCTAGTCAATTCTGGTACAGGTATATCCTTAACTCGTTTCATCAATTCTTCAATTTGAGGAGATACCTCTTCCAAATCAAAGACATCTAGCTTATGTAGCCATTTGTATATCAGGTATTTTAACCATTTTTCCTTTTCATCTACTGATGCTAGTTGCTCAAGCTTAGCTTCATCTGTTATCTCTCCTGCGAGATCTTTTATCATGGTCTCCTTGAAATCTATTTCATCTGGTGCATTAAATTGTTCAGGTAGCGTCTCCATCCAAGCTCTGATAAGATTACCAACCTTTTCTGCGTATTCTATTTCTTCAGGGTTCAATTTTGGTACAGAATCTCTTCTTTTCTTCTTTGGTGTTGACGTAGCTGGAATATTCATAGAACAACATTTTTCTTCAGACGTGTAAACAGCAATTGTCCTTGTCACTACCGGTTTTATATCTGACACTAGTTTATTCGTACATCCTTTAAGTACACATTTAACGTTTCTAATAATATTTTGTGCAATGTTTGAAGCTAGGTATCCAGGTATAGGAGAAACACTTTTCAATAAATCTACGATTTCTTTGTTAACATCGAATTCTTCAACTGGAAATGAAGAATCAACGTAGTCCATGATAATATTAGCTATTTCTATTTTAACACCTTCTTGAAGTTCAAATCTTGTATTCTCAAGGCCATTATTGACTTCTTTTTGGATTACTCTAGTAAAATTATTCTTGGTATCTCTATAGACTTGTTGATACATTGCATTTTGTGTGTTAGGATATTTATGTTCAGTTTTCTTTTTTATGCTCAGAAGTCTATTCGCTAAATCTTCCGCGAATTTATTATAGTAACAGCTATTATTAGTAGAGCATTTAGCTCTTACTGGAAGATTGTTAAGTATCTCTATAATTGCACATTTTAGCATTGTCTTATGACTACAAGAATTCATAGGTTTCTGAAGCAAAGGTTCAATTTTATTTATAATTGCCTGTACCATTTCCCTTTTATCATTTATATGCGTGCCACTACTTTTACGGATTTTGACCATATTTAACCAATCAGCAACCTCTTCTTCTATATCTCCAGAATTACTTCTAGAATATCTGCTGTTACTGTTCCTTTGTCTATTACTTTCATCAATGCTGTTTTTTATGCGTTTATTGTTCAAATTTTTTATTACAATAAAAAGATTGTCATTAAGCTTATTTTTGAAATCGTCTTGATCTCTCTTAGCTCCAGGATACCACATAGGTACTTCGTTTAGAGAGCTATCAATTTCATTCTTGAGTTTTGTATCATAGGATTCATCACGGTCTGATAATTTATTTATTTTTGCTACCAAATCATTGATAAAATTATCTTTATCGAAACCTTTCTGTCCAAGATTCGGGTAAATAGGTATTTCCTGAAACCATTGTCTAACTGCCTTTTGAACATTATCTTTGTTAACATTTTTTTTCGGCGTTGCAAAACTTCTTCTTTCTGTTGGCGTTACAACACTTCTTCTTTTTGTTGGTGTTATGACACTTCTTGTTTCTGTTCTCTTCAAATTTATACTACCACGAGAAGCATTGTCCATGAGACTATGTTTACAATTGGTTCTGTATTCTTCATTGTCATCTTCTATATCTTTATTATAATGATTATTATTCCTACATCTATTATTATCATTATAATAATCATAATTAGGCTCATATTTTCTTTCATTTGCATCATGATCTGTATGTCTACATCTATTATCTTCATTATTATAATCATAATAAGGCTGAGTATGTGTTTCCTTATTTTCAAAGTTATAACCATTGCCCTTTTCGCTGTTAGTATTGTTTATGTTCGTTATATTAGTTTGCATAGAGTGAGTGTCGATTAAATTCGGTCCAGATTTAGTAGAAGTTCGATGTTTTGATGGACTTTGTAGAATTACCTGAAAATAATGCATATTTATCTCTGATTTACAGTGTGCAATAAAACAGTTTCTCGTCTATGGCATTGTCGCTGCTTGTATGTCTATACTAATATTATAACGAGGAAAGGTTTGTTTGTTTGTTGGGGAGTCCAAAGCTACACGGGAAACCGGTCGTGGCAGGGGGCCGGTCTAAGCCCCTGTCATCTGATAATGTCGTCTGGATAGATGTCATGTATAGATATTGTAAAATGAAAAATGAAAACTTTTGTTTGTTTGTTTGAATTGAATAGGCTCCGAAACTTCTGAACCGTTTTGAAAAATCTTTCACCATTAGAATCCTACATTATCCCTGATGAACATAGGCTATATTTTATTCCGGGAAAGTGGAGTAACACCGCGACGGATATCTAGTAACCTATGTAGATTAAAATCAAGCTGATCAGCCTTACCCACAGGAAAGACCATGGTCAATATTGTCTTTATAAAGGTATACAGGTATACAAGATGGTTTTTTGAGATGGGCGGTGATGGCCAAGTCATCATCATCATCACCCGCAGCCTTTTTCATCCCACTGCTGGGCAGTCCTTTCTTTGCTGTTGCCAACCCTCCCTATCTTGCGCTAGTCTGACCCATGTTCGACCTGCTGTTTTTTATGTCGTCAACCCATCTAGCTGCCGGACAACCTACTCGTCTATTAGCCCTCCCGGGGGCCAAGTCATGATTTTAAAATTGATCCCTAAAATTTGTAGCTCAATTTGACTTTTTTTACAGCAGTCTCATGGATTGGTCGTAGGTTCTAATTCCAGATCCATGGGTGCAATTCGAACCAGTGAGTGTGATGAAGGATTTTAAGCCAATGAATGCACTGACCGTCTGACTGTCAATGTCCCGTTCTTTACAGCAATGGCGGCGGAGCTGATGCTGCTCCATCCTCTGCTTGATGGCCGGACACAGGTGCTCGTCGCAAGACTGTGGGCAAGTCAAACTCGATTTCCTACAAGTGATCTTGGCCCGCAAAGAAACCGGAGTAGTCAAAGTCAAATTCAAAAAGCATCTATTCAGTAGGACCGCAGGGATCACTTAGAATAGTCTTAAAACTAATGTTACTCCTGTTCTTTCGCGACCAATACCGTGAAGAATCAGGGCAACAAACACGGTTTGGGGCCTATCATTCTTTTAGGTGATCCATCTTAAAACTAAAAGTCAAGTTCCAGTGGGGAGCCAGTCAAAGAGAATTGAGGCTCGTCAAAGTAAGTTTAGATGCTCATAAAGTTTAAAATCACCTAGCTCATAAGACTGTTCTAAGTGATATCAACTGTCCTACCGAATAATGCTATTTGACTTTAACATATCGTCACCTATTCCTCTTCTGTTTCCTTCTATCAGCCGTCATCTCAGCACTCCCTCATTATTATCGTTCTTATGGATCGTCGAAGTTAACAACTGACTTGTCAGTAAGTGGCATTATCAACTATTGGCCACTGAATCATACGAACTTACTTATTATCATCAACTGAGCGCTTCCGTGCTTCGGAGAGCTCGGTTAATTGTCGGTCCCAGCTTAAGTCGTTAAGCCATGACGGAGGCTTTAATGCAGCCTCATAATTCCTTCACCAAAGCTGGTCATTAACCCATACGAACCACCGTCACCCATCCACTTACTGATCGCACAAAACGTTGCTTAACTTCGACGATCTATCAAAAACCGAGCACTTCGCAGGCTACAGACTTTCTATCCGCCGATAGTTGAGACGAGCTATACTTCTCCATACTCATTACGAGTATATTCCGTCTCAACTATCGGCCGAAAGAAAGTCTGTAGTCTGCGAGGGGTCTTACTTACATATGAAGACTTGATCCTGTTCCTAAGACTTTTGATATTCGTCAAGTATCTAACGTCGACCTCTTGTGCATATGGTGATTCTCTTTCTCTATCCCTCGTGGGCAGTTCTATATCTCTGTCCCTCTCACGGTGGAGCTTTAGCACACTGACTGGGATTCGACTTGGCAAACGTCTCATGCTGTCCATAGATTTAAGGGAACCTGAAAAATATGCGCTTAAACACTTTTAACGGTGACGGAAAACATTGTGAGGAAACCAGTTAGTATTCTTATAGGCGTCGATGGACTTGCAACCTGTCACGTAGGTATGGAATACAACTTCTGGAAATATGGGCATGTACCTATCAAGTATTTGGACGTGGATCTGATTACCCCCTTAGACATCCCCACAAAGATCTGGAACCATAAAAGATCTGAGGGCATTTCTCCCGCGCCTTGGGGATACGATCGTGACATGAGAATGTAATGAGAGTGAATGAGGCGAAAGTTGTGTGTCAGGATCGAAGCGAGTGGAGATCCGTGCTCTCTGCCTACCAGGCACTTTCCACAGGGAAAGAGGCGTGACTTTATGTATGTATGTATGTTAGATCAATGAGGCAAAAATTTGCCACATTCTGTATACTATGGCGAATGACGCAGAATTGTGAAGCGAGCCACACAACTCCTGACCTGACGACTACGACCACTCTGTCAAGAGTGCAACGACTGAGAAGAAGTAAAAGTACTAAAGCTGAAAGAGTTCTAGAAACTGAGTGATCATAACATAGGTATTGTAGTCAGAAGTTTTAACGAATATAATTACAGCGTCCCATTAAGTGTAGGCATAGGTGGCCTCCTGACGCTGTATACCTAAATCCTCTAGTATACCTAGAAAGAACTGTACAGGACCGAACAGAGTGACGTTATAGGGAGGAGGCCTACCCCGCAGTGGGTGCAACCGGGCTGATAGATGTAGACGTAAGGCCTAAGAAGAAGTTACCAAAAATAGTAATAGCCATTCCATCTCTTCGGTCATTATGTAGCCAGGCTAGCACATCCTCATGGTAACCCATTTTTTTTAACTTTAAATTTGTATAATTTTTTTAAGTTTTCATAAATTTTTTTATCAAAACAAAAGTGACTTTTGTGTTATTGTGAATTTTTATGTCATGGTTATGTCAAAATAGTTCGGCTGAGTAAAAACTTTTTGAATTAAAGATTTCAGGAGCAATTTTGAGGTTTGGTGCCTTTTCCCAAGATGACGTCATGGATAGGGCGAAGTGGAGGAAGTGTTAGGAAGGCTGACCCCACTGCCATGTGGGATGAATAGTCGGGAAGAGAGAGATAGAGGTTTGGTGCCTAAATCTAATCTTAGTACCTAAGTTGCTGGTGAAGTTTAGTGTTCCCTAGGGATCGCGTCGCGCATAGATTACCTACCAAGAGCACTTATCCAATGGTTAATATCTCTGAACGGTGAAGGAAAACATCGTGAGGAAACCAGTTAGTATTCGTATAGGCGGCGATGGGCTTGCAACCTGTCACGTATGGAATACTAACTTCTGCAAGATGTGGGCATGTATCAAATATGTATTTGTACATGCCTCTGACTACCCCCTTAGACATCTTCAAAGGATCTGGAGTATAAAGATCTGAGAGAATGTCTACCGCGCCTTGGGGATACAGTCGTGACCCTGTTTACGTTTTTAATATCTCTGAGGTTGATTATAATCAAATTCAAAAACATTTAGTATAATCGTATACGATTATACTAAATGTTTTTGAATTTGAATCTACCTACCTACATATTATGCAAACCTTTTTTAGAAGCACACTTGTATACTTATGTCATAGAAGAATAAACATCAAAAACCGTCAAGGAATCACAAAGTTCTAACCGTTATTTCTAAAATTGTATTTTTATTCTATTTTACAGTAAATTTATTGGTATTTATCATGTAAGTTCATGTTTATCCACTCATGCGTTACATCTACTTACCTACGTTTGTCTTTCTAGATAGCTCACCTTAAAGTCGATTTTAAAATCTATCCCAAACAATCTCACGAGGGACAGGTAACCCGCTTTTACCGTTATGTGGTAACGTTCTATTCTATCAATCTGAGCCAATGATGACACAACTACGAATGGAGTGAGATAATGGCTGATAGAAGAAAATGGAAGAAGAACACTTGTACCGACCGACCCCACTTAATGTGGGACAAGGGCGAATGAATGATGAGTTTAATAAAAGGCTATGCTACCTACAGGCTATGCTATCATAATTTCCCTGCCCTTATCCCACTTTTATGTGAAGTCGGCACAACAGGTTTTTCTCTTCCACTCCGCTCTATCAGCCGTCATCTCAACACTTACTCCTTTCTTACCCATATCATCCTTCACACAGTCCATCCATCTTTTCTTTGGTCCTCTTCCGCTACATCCCTCCACATTCTCGTCACATCGCCCTCTTCCCTCCTCATAACATGCCCATACCACGACAACCTATAACTCTTCAACTTATCCGAAGAGTACGCGTCTTCTATGATGATGATAATTGCAGGCCAGGACCCCACAGCGAGGAGTGGCAGGGCTGTTACAGACCTGACTTGTGCTACTCCGTGCTCAGGCTAATGAAGATGACTGTGAGTTACAGAAACTAATACTTTCTGATCTAAACCCATCTAACCAGGATCTAAAAATGAGCAGATAGCCCTCAATTCGGTAAAATTTGCCTCACCCTGAAGGTTACCTAATAGGTCACCTCTTTCTTGCAAGTAGACTTGCTCTTGCTTGACATCATGAGAGTATGATCTGCATGGAATACCTACACAAAAGATTTGAGATAATGTCGACCGCATTGGGATGACAATCTATAAGATCTTCTATTAATTCTTCTATAATCTTCTGACGACCTCTGTGGCGCAGTAGGTGAAAGCCCGCTTGGGGCGCAGAAGGTTGCGGGTTCGATCCCCGCGCGGGATAAATGTTTGTATGATCTGCAAATATTTATCTCGGGTCTGGGTGTTACTATGTATAATATGTATGTATTTACAAAACAAAAAGTATATAAGTAGTATATCAGTTATCTGGTTCCCATTGTACAAGCTTTGCTTAGTTTGGGGCTAGATGATGCTGTGTGAAATGTCCAGCATTATTTATTATTATTTATTATTAATTAATAGCACATCCCTCTACCAAGCAACAATTGAGATGGAGAAGGATGGCATGGTGGCCATCGTCCAGGGGCTGAAGGACGCCGGCCTCGCCGTCACTCTTATGAACAACTCCCATTTGAACTGTTAGTAAACTACCTATATGGCCTTCTTTACTAGGTGATGTATACAGCGTCAGGAGGCAACCTATGCCTACGCTCAACTGGACGCTGTAGTGCCTGCGACATTGTTTGAGATGAAACAGGCTTGACCAGCGCCTAAACCATCGTCGTCGTCAGCCTATAGCAGTCCACTGCTGGACATAGGCCTCCCCTAATGAGCACCATTGCGCCGTTCTCAGCTCGACGCATCCAGCTTCTGCCAGCAGCCTTTCGCAGATCGTCACTCCACCTGGCCGGAGGGCGTCCAAAACTACATTTGCCGAGTCACGGTCTCCACTCAAGAATTCGTTTACCCCAACGGTTATCGGTTCCTAAACCATCCTCTCAGCTTATTCGGCCTTGTCTACAGACACATGTAGAATTGTCGGTATTGGCTATATTATAATTCAATTCAAAAACGTTTATTGCTTCATGTAATAATACTATTCTACTCATTCAAACTTACTTGGATCAAGGATAATCTCTCTACCTATATCCTGGTCTCATGTTCTTGACCAGTGCTTATGTTTTCCAGCACTTAAACCAAGAGCACCTGCACCTGCATTGCCTGCTTCCACGTCCTCAGTGGAAACCAGCACGGATGCAGAACGCTTCATCAGAAGTACTGCAGCCCAGGTCCACAATGATCACTACACCAGCAGCTACCAGGTGAGAGACTTACCCCCTTTCAGCTGTACACACACTCGACTTAAAAATATCCTACTTAGCAGAAACCAGTAAATATGACGTGAAGTTTGAATACCCTGAGATGGCGGGAGAAGCTGGACTCTCACCAACTAGCATGTCACAGCATTAAATCTCGAAGAGTGGAGGAAGGGACGGCTTGCTTAACTTGCTTTGTCTTGCAGTGGGACGATGCTGAGTTGAGATGTTATCCAGTATAGATTTACCTATGATGTTACAGATAGCACACTGCAACATCAGACCCTCTTCACCCCCAGAGCGGCTGCCTGAGTTTCCACCGCAAAGACTGGAGCCATCACGAAGTAAGAACTTAATGAGTAATACTGCGACACGAATTGCGAGTCGTGTTGCAGTAGGCGTAGAGCGTCGACTTTCAATCCGAAGATATTGGGTTCGAAATGTTCGAATCCCGTGGATCAATGGATTTTAAGTTTGGGAGATAAGGTAGTGGAAAATATCCTTAGGAAACCAGTTAGTACGAGTATAATTATAGGTGGCAAAAGGCTTGCAACCTTTCATGTAGGGAATGCTGTGGCACATGCCCACATTTTGCAGATGTTAGCATTGCAAAATGTACTTATTTGGACGTGCTTTAGACTCCTTTAGATGTCTTCAAAGGTTCTAGAACTCAGAATCAGAATCAGAATAATTTTATTGCATAACTGTTGTAGTGTACCTACAACATGTTAAGGTCTTATTTTAAATAGGTACAGGTTTCTACAGTCTATCCATTTCGGATGTGCAACATCAATGGTTAGTAACCTAAATACAAGCACAAATAGGTAAGTAGGTAAAAAGGTAGTTATACCTTTTGAACCAAAATTAAAAGAAACAATAGGTAGTACCTACTCAAATGCGAACAAATACAATTACTTACTTAAATTAAAAATATATAGGTATGTTGTATACTTGTATACATACATTACCTGTTGTCACACGTCTAGACTATAAAATACACTATTAATTAGCCAATTTCTAAGTTGATTTTTAAATTTATTTCCTTCAAGGATTTTCAGCTCAACTGGTAATTTGTTATAAATGCGTGCAGCAGAAATAAAAGTACCATTTGCGTACATGGAATTATTAATTTGTGGAATGCAAACATCATATTTATATTTGGAACGCTGAGACTCGACTCTAGATGATTTTTTACCGAAAAAACATTTAACATTATTTTTTACAAAAAGACAAATTTCAAAATGTAGATAGAAGAAAGAGTTAACAAACTTTTATCTTTAAAAATATTACGGAGCGTATCAGTTCTTTTTTTTGTTATAAATTGCACGCAGGCACCTTTTTTGCATGACAAAGGTTGATGTCTGTAGAGATCAGAGATCTTAAATAATGTCCAGCATACCTTGGGGATACAGTCGAGACTTTTCTTTGACTTCACAGATCAGGGTAACTTCCAAGTGGGAGGGTTCAACAGTTACTTTAATAGTGAAGAGAACACTTTCATCTCGATGCAGGCGCCGGCGCCTGCGCAGCCCTACGTAGGACTGAACTACAGAGTCCCTATGGTGTTAGCTGATCGAGGTAATACTTTGGTTCTAATGACAGTCATCTACATACGATATTTTTTTTTATGATGAATGGGTCGGCTCTTGACCTTGAAACTTACACAGGCAAGAATTAGGTCTACGATGGAGCATGCCTACCCAGAAGGTGCCTATCAACTCTCATCTTAAAAACAACAGGGTCGTAGCTCAGCGGAAATACAGACAGTGCGCATAATAAAAGAACTTTCAAAGCGTTCTAATTAGTGGAATATCAACCAGGTGTGGATGATAATACGCACAGCTGATTATTACATAATGAGACTGGATTGCTTCTCATAAAAAATCAGTGGCACTCCATGAGTGCCGGCAGAAGTGAAAACTTCTGATCGATGATAATGATTAATATCCTCCAGGTTTGTCAGGCCGGCTATCCCCCTCCCCTCCCATCCAGAACTCGGATCCGTTTGTGCACTCCCTGCGCCGCTACCCCCCGTCTCCAGAAAGGAGCGTCTCCGCGGAGCTGGTGCAAAGGCTGCTGAGCTACACACAGAACAAGCATTGTTAGTATTGACGACCATTTCGTGGTAAAGCGGCCTTCGCCTCTTGAACTCTCTTGGCTTCCTGCAAAGCCTGGTTCGATTTTTGCCGCGTGACAAAGGGTTGCAATTTTTCCGACTATATAAGAGTGTCCAAATATCTGATTAGCACAATGTCCACATTTCGCAGAAATTATTATTTATTATGTGACGGGCATGCCCAAATCAATCAAAACCTTCCTATCCTAAGGTCGCAGGTTCCGAATCCAGTCATGCATCATTGAGCATGCATGAATCGAATTCAGAAACACCGTTGATACAGTATTTATGCAAGAAGACTTTTTTTTAATTCTTTCATCACACTGCTGATGCTGGTTAAAAAAAAAATGCTGGACATTTTCACACAGCATCATCTAGCCCCAAACTAAGCAAAGCTTGTACTACCAGATAACTGATATACTACTTATACTTTTTGTTTGTAAATACATACATACCTATTATACATAGAAACACCCAAACCCGAGATAAATATTTGCAGATCATACAAACATTTATCCCGCCGCGGGGATCGAACCCGCAACCTTCTGCGTCCCAAGCGGGCTTTCACCCTCTGCGCCACAGAGGTCGTCGGTTCAAAAGAACTAGACACGTCAGCACATCTAACAAAAACTTACTCAACTTATTCTAGTATCAAAAGCCAGCCGAAGTCGTTCCCTCCGCGATGAGAGTCCTACAAGAGACCAGAAGACCGACACATCAACGAAGAACATACAAACATACACACGCACGAAGAACCAGTGTACGCGAGACTGCGGGGCTAACACACACAATGATATCAGATTCGGGAAAAAAGGACGGAGTTTTGCGTCGACATCGCCTTATTGCTCAAGGTAATGAGCCTGAATTCATTAGTGATGTTTTTTACTCTAGGGGCACATGGTCAGTAAGTCGATGGGTGACTGACTACCAATGGCATTGATAACTGAGCGCGTCCGTGCTTCGGAGGGCACGTTAAATTGTCAATCCAGGCTATAAAGTCGTTAAGCCATGACGGGGTAAGTTCGTATGAGTCAGTCGCCAACTCTTGTGACGGAGTTTTTAGGCCGCCTTAATGCCTCCGTCATGGCTTAACAACTTAAATAGCCGGGACCGACAATTTAACGTGCCCTCCGAAGCACGGAAGCGCTCAGATGAAAATGCCACTGGTGGTCCCCCATCCACCAGACCGTTACGAACGTTCTATTTTATTTTATTTTATTTATTTGGCACACAAAACACATTACAACACAAAAAAAAATAGTAATTATAAATATGATAGTTTTGACCCTATGTTGCAACATAATCATACTAGCTGCGCCCCGCGGTTTCACCCGCGTAAGTCCCGTTCCCGCGGGAATATCGGGATAAAAAGTAGCCTATGTGTTAATCCAGGGTATCACCTATCTACATACCAAATTTCAACCAAATCGGTCCAGCCGTTTTTGCGTGAAAGAGTAACAAACATCCATACATCCATACATCCATACTTACAAACTTTCGCCTTTATAATATTTATAGGATAGGATATAGGATATAGGATGTGCGCACAGCTATATAATAATGTTGAACTAAGCAAACGAAAACATTAAACAAAGTAAACAAAATCAAAATAAAGAACAATACCTAGGTTCTGTAACGGAAACCTTAAAATACCGTAACCAGAGTTGGACCACTGACTCAAACGACGTTTATTTACGTCACCTATCGTTGTTTAACTTCGACGATCTATCAAGAACCATTAGACCCTTCGCAGACTACAGACTTTCTATCGGCCGAGAGTTGAGACGGGCTACTTTTCCACTCCATACTCATTACGAGCCGAAGTATCTTCCGTCTCAACTATCGGCCGATAGAGAGTCTACAGTCTGCGAGGGGTCTTATGATACAACCCAACCGCTTCGGAATTCTAGTTTATGTACCTCCAGGACCAAAAGCGAGCACCACACTGCTACCTACGACTACCTGAAGCCCCCGCGACGCGGCCGCTGCCCCGAGGTGAGGTACCTCAACGATGTTAAGAAGTGCATCCGTGATACCATCAAGCAGATGTACGATGACAAACCAGTGGTAAGTTAGCAATTAACTAGAGTCTGCTCACTGGTGGTCTAGTGGTAGCGGCCCCGCCTTCCGGTCTAAGGTCGTGGGTTCGAATCCAGTGCACCCATGTGTTTTATGTCGAAAAATGTATGTGCACAATGCCAGTACTCTCAATCGGTGAAGAAAAACATCGTGAGATCATCTGGCATGTAGAAAACATGATGAAATCTTGAAAAATCGAAAACATGATGGCAATGCATCTGTAGATGTAGCTGAGAGAAGTAGCCATCATGATGTTTTCTATCACCGAAGAGTTCACGCATAATGAAGCATCAGGCTTTGTTCCAGGTGTGTCCTCAAATCAAGCGACGGTACAGTCAGCACAAGAAGGAACACCACAAAGACTCGGCAGACGTAAGTATATTTTATCTTCACGGTATTGGTCGCGCAGGAACAGGAGTAGAATGATATCTTTAGTCGTTTTCTAGATCTCGACTCATCCTCCACTCAACTGTCATCTCAAGGTATAGCTACAAAGATATCTGGACCGGTGGCCAAAAGAGGAACTAACGACACCATTTTGAAATGTCAATCTGTCTGCCATTCGTTTCCAGTTGCCTTATCCGCTATTGCTTGTTTTTTTTTTCGTTTGGTGCTTTGGTCCCTTTTTTTTGGCAACACCAAAGGCCATAGACATTTACTTTCTCTATGCCAAATGCGATAGCAGCGCCTCCCTCGCCAGAACAGATATCCTTGTGGGACTATACGTCGCAGCATAAGATGACAGTTATTTTCTGTACTTTTCTAAGAAAATATATCAACGCAAGAATGAGTGGAGGATTCTTTTACGACCAAGGATACCGGAATCGATTTGGACGTTGTAAAAAGAGAATGTCCTATAATCTACGTCGTAGGTATGTTCTATCATACAATTGAATTCATATATTTTATAAAATAGATAAGTAACCTAAGTATTTTTTTTTTTCAGAATGCTGATGTAGAAGACGCTGCTGAAGGTAAACCTGTTCAAATTATCCGTTTATGATATTTTTAAATAGGCGTAGTAGTAAATCTCACAGCGTAAACTCACTTCCCACCGTCTGTCTGCTTAGATCTTTTAGAGGAATTAATTGTAAAATCACATCACCAAGAAATATAGGCTTCAATTGATGACGATGATGATTGATGATTGTTCACTGTGCAGCGTCGGTGGGCATTTCCACTGAGCCGTCTCTGTTTACGCGCTGCCGACCCCCTACAGCGGTAAGTCCTTTCAGTTCCTTTCTAAAAGTACGCTAGGCTCCAAACCGTATTTGTTTTCTTAGTTCTTCACTACCTCCTGTTCCTTCACGATCAATAGGTATCTCTATTGATCTTGAAGGAACAGGAGTCACTTAGTTTTATGACTATTCTAAGTGAACATAGCGGTCCTACTAATTTTATTGTTTCCTTTTCCAACATCTATTCTTATTTGACGACCTCTGTGGCGCAGTAGGTGAAAGCCTGCTTGGGACGCAGAAGGTTGCGGGTTCAATCCCCGCGGTGGGATAAAATGTTTGTATGATCTGCAAATATTTATCTCGGGTCTGGGTGTTTCTATGTATAATATGTATGTATTTACAAACAAAAAGTATCGGTAAATCGAATTTTATTGTTGACATGTTTTCTTTTAATTGTGTTTTTTTTACGACTTTTTTTGTGTAAGATATGATTTTGTGAATAAATTCAGTTTATGTAATTAAGGTATTGCATGCCTAAAATATAGGTAGAATACATTGCTACACATAATCATCCACCAACACCTTCTGTACATGTATTTCAAGCAATAAAAGATACTTTGACTTTGACTTTGAAAAGTATATAAGTAGTACCTATATCAGTTATCTGGTTCCAATAGTACAAGCTTTGCTTAGTTTGGGGCTAGATGATGCTGTGTGAAATGTCCAGCATTATTTATTTATTATTTATTTCAGGTGTCAACGACATGTCCAAAACACCTTCACTGTCGATCTTGCGGGATACCTATCATTTGCTCCTGTTCTCCTGAATTCCATGAGGATGATTTAACTGCTACATCAGATTGCAAAGATATAGCAAAATGCACCCTCTGCAAAGCCTGTGCTTGTAAAGAAACAAAAGACAATAAAACAGAAGAGGAAATATTTAAATGGTTGAAGACTCTCCCAGTTTACGCTGATGATAGTCCAGATAATAAGCAGAAAAGAGAAGATATGGTTAAGGATCTAGCTGACAAGTTGAACGGTTTGAAAAGAGATGAAGATTTTGAGCAAAAAGCTAAGGATGAAATTAAGAATTGCATAGAAAAGCTTCCGATGTGGTATCCTGGTGCTAAGCGAGATCAAGAAATATTCAAGAATCAGATTATAGATGATCTTTTTAACAGACTCGCAGCTGGTGAAGTTGATGATGATTTGAAAGACACCATTACTCAATGGATAGATGATATTCAGTTTGAGAAGGATGCAGAAGTTGACAAGGATGATATTGTGAGAAGCTTAATGGACCGTTTGAAACCATTGATTGATAACCCGGATGAAATGAAGTCTGAAATCAAAGATGTACTTGAAGACTTGCCAATACTTAATAAAAAGAAAGTTATTAATAAATTAGCTGATAAACTCACCGATAATTTGTCGGAAATATCTGATAAAACAGCTATGGGTAAAAGAATCAGCACAGATTCAAAATCTTTTGAAGAAATAGAAAATCAAATTATGGAATGGCTAGATGAAGTTCCAGAACTATCTGATGATATCAAAGCAAATAAAGTGATGATAAAAAGTCTTGCAAGAAAGTTGAAGAAAGTACAAGAAAAGGGATCAGATGATGAAGAAAACCAAGAAAAAATGAAAGAAGAAGTAGTTGATTGGATTGAGGAGATTCTAAAAAGCAAAGGAGAGAAACTGGATTCCAAAACAAAAGTCAAAATATCAAATAAATTACTTGATAAGCTGGCAAGCGCAGCGAGATTTGAATCTCAAAAGCGGGAAAGAAAGTCTTCTACAGGAAAAGAAATAGATTATGAAGATCAAGTTTGGGAGTGGTTGGACGATGTTGTAAATATTCCCGAAGGAGATAAAAAAAGTCATCAAAAATTAGTAAAGAGCTTCGCAAAGCAATTGCAAGAACTCCAATCAGAAAATGCGGACGATGAAGTTATTGAGGAAGAAATCGTTGATTTTCTCAATTCTTTGTCAAAAAAAGGAGTGACAGTTAGGAATAAAGACAAACAAGCTAAAAAACTTATTGACATGATAAAGTCTTCGCCGCAGACACGAAAAAGCAGTCAAGATGAAGAATTACAGCAATCCATATTAAATGAAATCTCGGACTTAGTCGAGGATATACCTTCAACAATCAGTAAGAGTAAAAGGAATGAGATAAAAGATAAAGTCACAAATGTACTAGCTAAGAATATCAATAATTTGCTAACTAAAACAGATAACATCAATCGAGAAATCGTAAATATCCTGAAGAAAGAAGCTAAAATGCCAGAAAATGATGCCATTGACTTGGCTTCTGCTATTGTTAACAGAGTGAAAGGAATGCCATTAGTGGAAAAATCTAAAACGTCAGTTGCAGGACTTCATATGAAAACAGATTATGAAGTAAAACAGCTAGTATCTGATGAAGTTGAAGATGTTTTAAACGACTTTAACATAAGCGTAAAGAAGAAGAAAGTTTTACAGAAAAGTATTACAGAAGTATTGGCAGATCAGATTATCAGAGGCACGGACAACAAAAAAACCAAGGAAGATATTATCAGTATATTACAAGAGGCAAATTTATCAGAAGACGATGTTCTCGATATTTCTAATAGACTACTCGAAAGAAATAACGAGCTGTCTTTAAGCTACAATACCCGAGACTCAAAATTAGTAATAAGCAAACCTAGGTTAAGTGGAACCCAATTCATATCTTCCGAAAAAAGGTATGAATTTGAAGAGCAAGCTGAAAAGGAAATTTTAGATTTTATTGCAGATGTAACGGGTGATCATAGTCCTAAGACAAGAAAGAAAAGGAAAGAAGCGGTAGGTCATCTTGTTCACAGACTAGGCGAGATTATGTCTGATCCAGATGATATTGACAAAGAAAAGAGTATTATTGAAGAAGTTTCACAATATTTAGAAGAATTATCTATAGATACTGATATACCACGAGACGAAATGGCAAGACAAATAGCAAATCGAATTCAAGGTTTTGGTATGCAAGCCTCTACTCCTAAAAAAGATTCATTTTATCCAAAGAGAAGTTCGATGGATAATATGTCGTCAATTCATATGGGTGACAATTTGACTAGAAATAACGTAAAATCTGCACAAGATATTTTTGACGAAGAAAAAAAGTATATGCATGAACTAATTCAAGTTATACACTCTTGGATGGATGAGCTGCCGGTTAACTTAAGCGCAACGGAAGACAAAGGTTTCAAAGAATCTATGGCTGAAGACTTAGCATCAGATATTGTAGACAGGCAAAAATATATTCAAATAAATCCGGATGCGAAAACTTCGAATGAAGAAGAACTAGAACATTTAAAATATCAATTATTTCGATGGCTCAACAAATTCATGGATATCAATGATATGACATCTATAATGCAAAAAACTGATTCTTTAATGACAAAGATCAAAGATGTGAATGTGCCTGTACTTGTAAAGCCTACTAGAAAACGTACTGCATCAATATTGGGTAAAGAATTAATACCAGATTCTATGGTATCATTAAAAGACGAGATTTCTATGTGGATGGAAGAAGTTCCTCAAAACCTGTACAGCTCTACTGATAAAGACTTTATGAAGCAGATGATTAATGAGCTGGCTGAAAAAATACATCAGTTTCGAGTGACAAATCAATCGGCAAACATCAATAATGAAATATCAAATTGGCTGAGTAAACTGTTAAAAAGAGTTGATCATCAGAAACTTCTTGAAATGACCGACTCTCTAGAATCTAGATTAAAACAAAAAGGTCTCACTGAAGCTAGCGTTATGCTGGATCAAGATAGTAGTCAATTTGTAGAAGAAAACTTAGTCGGAGGCATTCAAGACTGGATGAAAGCTATACCTTTATTTCAAAAGCGAACTTCAATAGAGAAACAAGAACTAGATGGTTTGATACAAGAGCTTGCGATAGGGTTGAAGTCTGTCTTCGCAACTACGCAAGGTTCGGTCGAAGACGGAGATAAAATGTTTATAGATGAGATTCGTAAGCATCTAGAAAAGTTTCCGTTGAAACCTGAACAGAAGTCGGATCCAGATTTTGTTGAGACAGTTGCAACACAGTTGCTGCGTTACTTGAAGGATTTACAAATATTTGCTAATATATCAGACCGCCAGGAAACACCAGTCCATGGTTTGTTGAAAGAGAATGTAGAGGAGTGGATCAATTCTCTGCCTCTTGTCAGAATTAATTCATCCGAGAAAGTACAGTTTGAAAATCTCAAGATAGATTTTATGAATAAGTTAAAGAAGATAAGACAAGAAGATGCTTTGAATGAACAGAAGATCAAAGACGAGATCGGAAGTTATTTGCTTAGATTTCCTTTAGAAGATAATATGAAAAGAGATACTAAATTTATAAACGATAAAAAAGAAGAACTTCACAAAAAACTTCTAGCTGTGCCTGTGGAAACTTACTTAGAAAGTGGTTCTGATAAATTTGTTAAAAAGGCTGTGTTAGATTGGATGAAAACCCTACCCATAGACAAAACTAAAACAGCTAGTGATATCCCTGGTGACGCTATCGATGAGCTCATATCAACAATATCCAATTTGATAGTCAAAACAGATGTGATTCAAATAGGTGAAATTAAAAAGACTTTGCAGGATGCAACCGAAAAGTTTCTAAAAAGTGTACCCTTAGACCCTAGTACTCACATTGATGTTGAAACTCTAGCAGACACATTATTCAAGATTGTGAAGGATATGTCAAGAAGACGTTCATCTATAGCCAAACCACCAACTATTAAAAAAGCAGCTGACATTCTATTTGACAACATAGAAGACTGGGTCGACAATCTCCCTTTCAAAGGGGATACTCCAGAGGAAGTAGAAAAGGCCAAGAAAGTTAAACAAGAAATAGCTAGTAAACTAATACACAAAATAGGCGAACTCAATATGAATCCTGAAGTCTTCAATGATGATTTTCTGTACGATAATATGTTAGAAGATGAAATTGATAATTTACTTACAGATCTTTCTAGCGAGGATATCAGGAATAATCTACCGGCTATCAAAAAAGATTTGATGGAGAAGGTGAAAGAAGCAAGACAGAAAACGCAAGAAGAAGTGGCAGGCCAAGCTTACAAACAACAACTTCGTGAAGCCATATCTAAGACTCTACCATCCGAACCATTGACACCCGAAGAACAAGCAACATTTGAAGTCCTTAAAGACAATTTAGCTGATGCATTTATCACTCTTCACTACGTAGGTGATGATGAAGAATTAAAAACTAAATACAAAACGAAAATCAATGAAGAAGTCAGTAAATTCTGCAATGACTATTTGAAAAAGCACCCAACATTACCGATTGATAGCAAAAAACTCAATCAAGATCTGTACAACGCACTCAAAGGTGTACCAATACCTAAAGAAGAAACAGTCAGGAATGAAGTAGAGTTAGTTAAAATCAAAGATGAAGTGAACGACTGGATCAAAGAACTACCATTGGCGGATCAAACTGCAGCCGAAAAGATGCAAACTACAAAAATGGTAGTGGTATTAGCAAAGAAACTACACGACATCGAAAAGCAGAAAGAATTAGCACCAGATGACGACTATGATGATAAAATGAGAAAAGAAATCAATAAATGGGTTAAAAAGCTACAATTGGATATCAATGACGAGAAAGCTGCTGAGCTGACAGAAAAATTAGTAACTAACTTGAAAAATACCGAGAAATCTAGAAGAGTTAGCGCTTCAACAAGACACTCCATAGGATCAGATGTCTTCGATATGACATCTTTGACTCCAGGCTCTTCAGCTACAAAGACTTGTAAAATTTGTAAGCCACCAGGTATAAGTTTGTCACGATACTCTGTACCACCAAGCACTCTCAGCTTCGAAGAGCAACAGCATCTTCAAAAGATCAGAGAGAGATCTGCAATGCCAAGGTGTAGATACTCTATTTCGAAAGACGCAGCGGTAAGTCCACTTCCAATAGATGCAGGAAGCCAGACAGAAATGAGGCCCTGCGAACAACACCCTTGTGGGAAAAGGCTGTCTCAGCAGAGCTCTGGAGTTCAAACACTAAGACCACCAGAAGAGAAGTCCATGCAGGCTGTTGGAAGCCAAGCTGAAGTGACCCCACATGTTATAGTCAAGGAGTATTATTGGGATCCAGCAGATGCCGTGAAAATGGGAGTCTGCGGGCCTCAATTCTCTCCAATACAGATTGTTCCGCAAAAACCACCAGAAGTTTGCCCTCCACGGTCATCCCAATTCTCCACCCCTCCACAAATGTGGGATAAACCGAGCCAAGGAACTTGCTCCCAGCGTCCGCGCGTGAGCCCCCAAGCGTCTCCAATGCCTTGCCAACAGACCCCTACACCACAACCCAGAAGAAAAGAATGGGACCAGCCTTGTTCCAGACGAGAAGTGCCCGAAGCTGATGAAGAACCTTGCGCAAGTCGTTCTTTTAGGTCTCCACGAGCGCGCGTGACTAGGTTAGGTTCCTTCGATGATGTGGAAACGAAGTGCCCATCAAGACATGACTGGTCGAAGTTCGAAGACGACTTCTGGGGGGAGAGACGGTCAGATGATGATGACTTTTTAAAAGAAAGGAAGAAAGAGGAAGAGAAGGTTAGGTGTCGGTGTAGAGAACGGATTTTTACGAAGTGCTGTGGGAAGAGGAGAGGGAGAGGTTGCAGTCAGTCCAGTGATGATGTGAAGATGTGTTCCAAATGCTGTGGGGTCCATTGTCCATATCCAAGTTATTTGTATTTCAGACAGTGATTGTTAAATTGTATTGTTTTGATGTTTTGTTTTGTCTGTATTAAAATTTTTGATTGAGATTTTTTTTTTGTAATTTTATTAAGATACCTACTTTAGGTTTTGAACCTACTACGTGTGGCACAGGATCAGATGTAGGTAGGTAAGCATAAGAAGCCTTGCCTACACCCAGCTGTGCGATATTATGGGCCGTAGGTAGATCATGATGATAACTTTATTTGGCGAGTGCGCGAAAACATATTGCTGTCGTCAGATTTTTTTCAGTTTTTAAATACGTACTACGTAGATAGACCAACTGATGTTTTCCTTCACCATTTTAGATTTTGGTCGTCACTTAAGAGTGGCAGAAACTTATCTAATACGGTGAGGGGGGCGCTGTTATCGCATTTGGTGTTGGCAGAAAAATAGATTTTAAAGTAAAATTCGTTAGTTCCTCTTTTGGCCACCGGTTCAGACAAGTTTGTGGCACTGTGCTTTTGAGATTTTTTTTATATCAGTACCTATCTACTATACGTAGGTCTTCGAAGTCAAACAGGGTACAACTCTAGATTTTTAATGGGAAAAACCTTTAGCCGCCTTACGCAACAGCGGTTGCATACTAAAACTAGAAAAGCGGCCCGCCACGCGGCTAGCCACCCCGCGGTTCAACCGCTTGAGCGTAACCTGGTAACACCTTAAGAGCGCTAAATATTTTGTTAAGTATTTATGATGGCCCTGCGCTGATGATAATGATTATTGATTCCTGAAGGAAAGAAAAAGAAGCAGCGCTAATAATGCATTAATGATTATAGATTCCAGAAGCATTTACATGCAAAACATTAAAGATAATAATAAAAATATTGAGACTGCAATCTTAAAATTGCATGATTTTTACATAAGAACAGTAGGCACTATTATTATTCTGCGCCTGCGCAAATTGATAGAAAGCGGTTATTATTTTGAGGTCGGGGGCAACCGTTGGTGACCGTTGACTGGATTGATAACGATTTTATTTGGGCAATCAGTCATGGTAAGTAAGTTCGTATGAGTCAGTGGCCAACTCTGGTGACGGAGTTTTTAGGCCGCCTTAAGGCCTCCGTCATGGCTTAACGACTTAAATAGCCGGGACCGACATAACGTGCCCTCCTGTTAGCTTGTTCAAAAATAATGCTATGATTTTAAATGCCTAATCTACTTTAACTTTACATTTCATATGATTTATTTGTAAAAACAGTTGCTTAACGATTTTAAATGAATATTTAAAGCGGATGTTAATATGAGTTATTAAAACATTAATTATTATTTTTATGCAAATACAATAATAGGCTGAGTAGATAATTCTAGATCTTATTTTAGTATTTAATCTAATTGTATTATATTACCTACCAACTACAAATATTTATTAAGTTGTTTGGTAGCTCAAATGACGTCGGCACTTTGGAAGATGGTGGAGAAGGGTCAGTCGTCGTTGAGCTACGAAGCAAGATGGTTATTTAAATCAAAAAGTGTAATATCGTGATCAAATAATAAAGTTGTTATTGAAAAGTGTTTGAGTGTTTTTATAGTTCAGAAGTGACAAAGATGCACGCCCTGGCTATCGAAAGTTAAGTACCATTTAATTATTATTTAGAACATTTTATGGATTTGAATCTTCAGGTATTTTTTACAAAGTCCACCGTTGCTTTTTGTAAAGTTATGCAATGTAATTAACTACTGTACTTTATTGATTTATATTTTCAATTTTAGTACCTAATGGTTTTGTTCATTCATAGTTGTGAGTTAGTGGACAGTTAAAATAATAGATAACCAACTAATTATTCAGCATCGAGTAAAAACATAGTATAAAGAACTTAATTGAAGGATCCTATTGTTGCACCTAAAGGACGCAACAGCATTTTTATCAGTTTTTGCCTTTTATGGGGTACTTTAGGCTACTTATTGTTCGGTAGACATCTATAGGTTAGAAACACCTTGTTATTGAATCGGACCGATTACATGCTGTCGTACCTACTAGTATAATTGGTTTAATAATTTTGATATCAGTTGACATGCCTAAGCAAAATCTAAACTGCTATGTAGTAGGTTACCTACTTACATGCTAACCTATTTACTTTTACTTTTTCCTACCTAAGTTAAATTATATTTTATGCCAAAACTAATTCTGATGAGAAAGATAAGACTACCGCATAAAGGTCTTATCCAAGTAGTCACCGCGAAGAACATTGCTTGGTTGCTTATCCTTTTATTATTATAATTGTATTGAGATCTAATTATTGAGTTTTTTTTTACAATGTGCTTATGCACGCTTGTGTGGAATAAGTACTCGTGGTTAAAATTAATTTCAGATTATTGGACACTCGAAATTGAGCCGAGATGCTTACTGAACGGTCCGTGAAAGGGCGCGTGGTGCCTGGTTCTGCAGTCGCGTGCTGCGCTGCCTGGTGCTGCAGCCGCGTGCCGCGCTGCCTGGTGCTGCAGCCGCGTGCCGCGCTGCCTGATGCTGCAGCCGCGTGCCGCGCTGCCTGGTGCTGCAGCCGCGTGCCGCGCTGCCTGGTGCTGCAGCCGCGTGACGCGCTGCCTGGTGCTGCAGCCGCGTGCCGCGCTGCCTGGTGCTGCAGCCGCGTGCCGCGCTGCCTGGTGCTGCAGCCGCGTGCCGCGCTGCCTGATGCTGCAGCCGCGTGACGCGCTGCCTGGTGCTGCAGCCGCGTGCCGCGCTGCCTAGTGCTGCAGCACCGTGACGCGCTGCCTGGTGCTGCAGCCGCGTGCCGCGCTGCCTGGTGCTGCAGCCGCGTGCCGCGCTGCCTGGTGCTGCAGCCGCGTGACGCGCTGCCTGGTGCTGCAGCCGCGTGCCGCGCTGCCTGGTGCTGCAGCCGCGTGCCGCGCTGCCTGGTGCTGCAGCCGCGTGCCGCGCTGCCTGGTGCTGCAGCCGCGTGCCGCGCTGCCTGATGCTGCAGCCGCGTGACGCGCTGCCTGGTGCTGCAGCCGCGTGCCGCGCTGCCTAGTGCTGCAGCACCGTGACGCGCTGCCTGGTGCTGCAGCCGCGTGCCGCGCTGCCTGATGCTGCAGCCGCGTGACGCGCTGCCTGGTGCTGCAGCCGCGTGCCGCGCTGCCTAGTGCTGCAGCACCGTGACGCGCTGCCTGGTGCTGCAGCCGCGTGCCGCGCTGCCTGGTGCTGCAGCCGCGTGCCGCGCTGCCTGGTGCTGCAGCCACGTGACGCGCTGCCTGGTCCTGCAGTCGCATTCCGCGCTGCCTGGTCCTGCAGCCGCTTGCCGTGCTGTCTTGTTTTTACAGTAAGAGATTATAAACTGTCTCCATTTCAATATTAATGATTGAAAGTCCAGCTGTAAGTTTGTCCTTTCGTGTGAGATCACTGAAAGTTTTCCCGCTTGATGTTTCGCGCAGCACACAGTGATGAGGTAGGAAAACATTCCCGTGTCTGTTTAGTTAGCTGTTCCGATAATTGCGTATGACCTATTTCCTAAATGTTTATATTTTTGATAGTTAGCTCTCCAACTGAACAAATTGGGCTGTTTTTTTTTACTGCCAAAGTTCAGCAGAAATAAAGTACACATTTTTTGATAAAGGTAGACCGACTTGATCGTCTCTTGATTAGTTCGACTTGGATTGACTTTCCATCTTTAATCAGTTTTATTGTTTCTTGAAAATAAGAGTCATAACTTATAACAGAAGAACCATTGCATTCATCAGATATCTATCTCCCAAAACTTTTGCATTTCTTTAGTGTCGACTTGTACAATATTGCATTGCACAGTTTTGGTGTTCCCGCGTAATATCGATTCTAGGCTGGTCTGTTGTGCCGTCAATGTTGTCTGTTTTGATCGGCATGTGATATTTGAGTAGGTATAAGTCTACTCCTAACAATATATCGATAGGACGACTGATAGATCTGCTAGTTGGATGTTTTTTTAATAATCCTATGATGGTTTGGAAAACGTTCTGCTAGGTAAATGCTTTGTAAGATTTTTCACGATGTTCGTAAGTACTTATACGTATAAATGCTAAAGTAATAATTATTGGTAGTTGGTGTAATTTTGACGTACGACCGTAGTGACTTTTGCAAGTGTTACCTTTTACTCTTATACCGCTGGTTACACCTTAACATCTCTGGCATGGTAGACCGGGACCTAATGCAGTATTTTCAATCATCAGAGAAGTCTGCGATCCCTGATCAAC
The DNA here is from genome assembly GCA_963565295.1 of Epirrhoe alternata. NCBI lineage: Eukaryota > Metazoa > Arthropoda > Insecta > Lepidoptera > Geometridae > Epirrhoe > Epirrhoe alternata. Next base: position 5,802,979 of record OY751404.1, on the reverse strand, counting down.
TCGAGCTTGCATTGTTTGATAAGTTCTGTCAACTCTCTCAACCTTGATCATAGCGGCCATTAGTCTTATCGTTTTAAGTGTTTTTGTATTACAATTCATTTATTTGCGAATATTGACTTTTAACTTTATAACCATTATGAATACCATTAACTTCAAAGAACTTGTATTTGTGGAAACCATACACGCAAGTACAAATATGATTGTTTATGATCAAATTATTTTCATACATTTATGTTTTTTTTGTACCTGTTGACTTTGATTGCTATTATTCTTGCTTTTCTGCTGCTAGACTCCATGCTCGTGATTTGGTTTTGTGAGAGAGAAAGAAACTCTGATATGACTGGTATTTCTCGGGGTTGCTTGACAGATTTCATGTATTCACTGTACGTATCACTGTCTAATTTCTGACACAAGATATGCACGATTAGAGGGTTCCATGACATAAGATCAACTCCTAAATTTCTGATAGCATTTTCAAGGTTTCCTGTGTGGTATCATGATGCGTTTGATGTAAGTGACGGATGCTTGTTGAATCACTGGTAAGTTCATCAGGATGTTGATGAAATTGTCGTCTTTGTTGTCGTTTTTGTTGTCTGCTGTAGGATGTCCCAACCAATGCTGTAGTTGTCAGAACTAATGCTAGATGTTCTGAATTAGGCGTTCTGCCTCACCTTTAACCTTGGATTTTTTTTGTTATGAAGCTGTTGTTGTGAATTACTTCTATGAAGAGGTCTTTGAAGCTGACCCATTGATGTTAATTCCAGTAAACGGTGGGTATTTTCAGCTTCGGAGTAATCACTTCTCTAAGTTACAGACCAAAGTTTACTATTGAGAACCTTTTCATGTTGTTATACGTTTTTTTTCGTGCTCCTAGAAAAAGTTCTCCTGCTGCTCATTGCTACTGTCCAATTTAATATGAAACTAGTTCCCATGAAAATTTATCAATAAGTGAATTCTAAATTTTTGGGATTATATTCAAATCCCCACTTTTTTCGTGATATCCACGTTGATGCTGGATACCATAATTGCAAATGCTTGAAAGTTGTCATTTGTTTCTTGATTACATCATCTGTTTTACTGATGACCCCTGGGGTTTTATAAATATCTCAGGGAAAACTGCTGATTTGCTTGTTGAAGGAAGATCTGCTAGTTTACTTCCTGAAGGAGTTCCCGGTCTTATGATTGGTGATGCTGGAGTAGTCGAAATCTTCTCCCGTACCCTCAGAGAAATAAAAATCTTTAGGTTGCTGATAATTGCTGGCTAACGAAATAGTCATTGCTCTCAGGAAATCGCAAAAGTTGCTCATGATTTGTATTATATTCCTTTCAATAACTGTCTAACGTATTTATACGTCTTTTGATATAATCTACTGTCTTACGATCCTGATTATTTATATAGCCTCTAGAATTCGCTTGTGATTGCTTAAAAGTTCTTCGAACATAGACATGTTGACCAATTGCTAAGATTACCCGTTTATAAAAAATATCTTACTTGATTAATGATCTTACTTGAATGAGCCTGGTGGCCCTGTGCTGACCACGGGCTTGTTGCAACACTTTGTCAAAATAAAGACTCTCATTATGATCCCATTATCGCAAGTCCGAAGGGCCATAGTGTAGGGGTCTGATGATGATCACCATACATGACTTGATAATTGCTGAGTTGATTAGACGAAAGTTAGTTTGAAACTGAATTTATTGTAATATAAAATACTTGCTATGCACAATGCATTTAGTGCTGAATGTGTGGGTTGGCCCGTACAAGCTATTTATCTAAGCATCTTCCAGGTTTTTCCTTATGAACTTAGGTAACTATTGAAGTGTAATGTGCACAAAATGAAGAACCGCTATGAGCGAACTGCTATGAGCGAACCGCTATAAGCGAACTGCTATGAGCAAACCGCTATGAGCGAACCACTATGAGCACACCGCTGTGAGCGAACTGCTATGAGCGAACCACTATGAGCAAACCGCTATGAGCGAACTGCTATGAGCGAACCGCTATGAGCGAACCGCTATGAGCGAACTGCTATGAACAAACCGCTATGTGCGAACTGCTATGAGCGAACCGCTATGAGCGAATTGCTATGAGCAAACTTGAAGAAGACGCCCTCGTCTCGCAATCAATGAGGGACCGCCGCTCTAACGACAGAGGCACGTGGTTTGCTGCGTGCTGAGGTTCCAGTGGCTCGGCTCTGCGAGTCTAGGGTTACTTTCAGCGTGAGCCTAGGGGACGTCGTGGAGTGCGTGAGGTGTTGGACCCGGCTCGCTGTGAGGATTTTGCGGTTGGCATTTCATCGTAGTATTATGGGCTTCGGCTCATACCTACATGTCAGTTCCGTGGGCGCCTGCGGGACGCCCCGTTAGTGCGTGCAGTTCGTACGTAATGATAGTTTTGGTTTAGTGACTTTGACGACCTCTGCGGGTGTCGCAGTGGGTGAAAGCCCGCCTTTGACGTAGAAGATTGCGGGTTCGATCCCCGCCGCGGGATAAATGCTTGTATGATATGCAAATAGTTATCTCGGGTCTGGGTGTTTCTATTTACAATATGTATATGTATGTATGTATTTACAAACAAAATAATGATATAATGAGTTTTCCCGTAGTACGAGCTTCGCTAGTTTGGGGCTAGATGAGGCTGTGTGAAGTGTCCAGCATTATTTATTTATTTATCAGTGACTATTTATAGTTGTTATTGCATTGTTTTAAGTTTTTTAAGTTATTTATTACAAAATAAATGATGATTTAATACAGTTAAGCTATTAGTAGGTATTGTCGTGAAAGTTACACTCGAGCTGCCGCGATGCAGGCTTTGCCTAGTGCGGGATTCTTTGTAAACTATTTACAATAATTGTGGTTTTATGTAGTATGTTTTTATAAATGAATTAAGATTGATTGAATTAAAAACTTAACTATTGAAGAGCAATGTGCACAAACTGTTAATTATTTATTCTACCATAAAAGAAGGATACATTGATTGTAAAAGCATTGTATGTTAGAGACACTTGTTTATTTAATAACTATGTAAACTTATTTAATTCGCGAGGACGCGAACTGTTATCAGGATGGACGAATTGTTAGCTTGTTCAAAAATAATGCTATGATTTTAAATGCCTAATCTACTTTAACTTTACATTTCATATGATTTATTTGTAAAAACAGTTGCTTAACGATTTTAAATGAATATTTAAAGCGGATGTTAATATGAGTTATTAAAACATTAATTATTATTTTTATGCAAATACAATAATAGGCTGAGTAGATAATTCTAGATCTTATTTTAGTATTTAATCTAATTGTATTATATTACCTACCAACTACAAATATTTATTAAGTTGTTTGGTAGCTCAAATGACGTCGGCACTTTGGAAGATGGTGGAGAAGGGTCAGTCGTCGTTGAGCTACGAAGCAAGATGGTTATTTAAATCAAAAAGTGTAATATCGTGATCAAATAATAAAGTTGTTATTGAAAAGTGTTTGAGTGTTTTTATACTCCGAAGCACAGAAGCGCTCAGATGAAAATGCCACTGGCGGTCACCCATCCACGTACAGACCGTTTCGAACGTTGCTTAACTTCGACGATCTATCAAGAACGACTAAGCAAGCACGACCACGAGCGCTTATGGTCATGGTAATAGGTAACCTATTTTTGGATCTAGAAAACTTGGCTGTTTTTTACAAGATGATTAGCCTACCTAGAAAGAAAGAAAATTTTTATTTTATTTTTTAGTTTCATATATATTTACACACACACATTACAGAATATTTACACGAAACAATAAACATAAAAATACATAAGTACGTAATTTAAACTAAACTAATTACTTTTATTTACTTAAACACTACTTACACAACAACAAACATAATAAACTTAAAAATATGCCTAAATTACGATTAACATCTACCTACACTCAACGAGACGTCTGTATTGCCAGGGGCTTGAGATCCATAGATGCACGGCCGGGATTTGAACCCACCAAAGTCGAGGCACTATTTAGGCAGGACTGAAACGATTTTGCTCAAAATATATTTTGAGTGCATAGATACTCGTTAGGTAAAGGGTGCCTCAATAATCAATGCAATTTTTTGACATTTACATTACTACCTTATTTAGTACATCTTGTTAAACAGTCTTAGCTAAAAGAAAATCTAGTGCCTATTTATTAGATTATAAATACATAATTAGGGATGACTACTACTAATTGGATAAATAAGCAATAAAAACGGTTTTCTTACATTTGCAATAAAATTTACGATTTCAGAAACAACTTTTGGTAAGTAGGTAACTGAATGTGTTGATACCTAACCTACGTAATAGCCTGTATTACCTACTTAAATTTAGGCCTATCTGCAAATTGAATACGCACGCAATTTGAAGATAGGCCTTTTAATGAAATCTGCTAGATATAAATATTTCATTTGAAATCCGACTCTGTGTAGGTATTCTAGTAAGTACCTACCATTTTTTTCATCTCTTTAGTTGACCCATTTAATAATTTTGTACTTATCTGAATTTTATTTTTCTTATTATATTTTGTATTGGGTTACTGGCGATGTAGAATATTTTTATTCTAAGTATTGTTTTTGTTTACTCCTCTAAGCGCTGGGTAGCTAAAATTGCAAAGTTGACGCTTTGACTAGCCCTCTACGGGACAAAGACCCCATGACAATAAATCTGGGTTATTTATAACCGCGTTCATAGAACACTACCTGTCGGAAACCCCACCTGCATTTATCAGTATACTTATTTTTTACCATACCTAACCTACCTAGTAGGTACAGAATCCACAAAAACTAGTTTTGGCAAGTTTATATTTAGACGGGTTATCGAAGTTCATGTTATGACTAGGCAACAATTTTATGAGCACATAGGTAGTAGGTAATAATTTTTTTTAGATGTATCAATTTTTTTTGTACGTTAAAAAAATCAGTACCTAGGTATTATGTTAATTAAGTGCAATTACGCGAAAATGATGTACGCGAAAATTATAGGTACTAATGTCATTATTAGGATTATAAAAATAAAATAAACAACTCAAAGTGATAATTAACCAAAAATATAAAATTCTTTACCTTTTCAATTGCTTACCTACTTACCTTTTTTAAAACAAAATCAATTATGTGCAAATGTGCTTGGTCAAGCTTTATGTATTTATCTAAATTTTTCTAAGAAATCTCCTTACCTATTATTTATCTGACTTGTGTAATCGCTAACGACTATGAATTCATTGTAATATCGTGACCATTTTCAACTTTGAAACTCGACATTCCGAAACTAAGCAGTTTTAATTTCAACCTTATTCTTTAGTTTAAAAGGTTGGTGATACGGCCTAGTTGCTTGGGAATTTGTGGACATTTTGAGCTTTATTCCATTGAAATAAGGTTGATATAAGCACGCATTTTTTTAAACAAGCAGTTGTTGGAAGGAATCGTAGCGAACTTCAGTCCGGTCCCAGCTGTCATGCGCAGAACATGTTTTTGTGTCGCGATTATTTTTCATATCCCCCAAAAATACACCGTTAATTTCGAAAATTAACTGAAAAATACCAGTGCGCGAACATTGATGGTATTTTTAGTGATTTTATTAAGTTTTTGAACTAAAAGTGTTGTTTAGTTTTCAAGGCCGTAAACAAATGAACGAAAACTTATAACATGGAAGACGTGTACACAATAAAAGTGAAAACCAAGCCTGATACAAGGAACTTGTACCCTTCAGAGCGGAGATACTCGGCGTCAACTGTTTCGGGACTCGCTTGGGTACACATAGCTTTAGCTGCGACCTCATTCCTGCTCGCCTGCTTAGCTCTTGTCAGTCCTAGTTCTGACGATCAAACCGAGCTGAATTCAACTGTTTTTACATCAAATGAGACCGCAAATTCAACTGTTATCAACGAAGGAAGTAATAACAACTATATGCTTGTAATAGCGCCTGGTTTGATCACTATTTTCGGATTAGGCGCCGGTTTGGCCAGCATTCTAGCTTCAACAAGATGGTACATCGACAGGAACATTACATGGCTGTTCATTATGTCAACATTGTCTACCTTGGTATCACTGGTAGCCTTCATCATGATCGCCGTATGGTTTATAACAACTTCTGAGGGAGATATATCCGATTTTTACAAAGATAAAGTTCCGTTCAAAGATTTTATTATTGTAAAGCATACCGATGTTATTGGAAAGAACGAATCTCATATAGCAATTGCAATTAATAACAATTTGGATGAGGAAAATCAGCATAGTTTCACCAAAAGAGTCTTGTCAATCAATATATTGATCGCTGCGTTTTTGGAGCTGCTTTGGTCAATTCTAAGTGTGAAAATATCATACAAAGGAATGAAGAACAACTATAAAGATGAAAGCAACGAACGACGAGGTAACTGTATATCAGTTGTAACAAAAATCAAAGGAAATGACACAAAGAAACTTCCAAGAAACGGGAAACTCATCCCACCGAAACCAGACCTGATTGAACACTATCCTAGTCGTAAAATGAAGAGACTGTTCTTAGCGCAGGACGAAAACGGCTTTTACCTTAAAAATCAGGATAACAAAACAAAACAGAACACAGAGACGAGTTCAGAGTTTTATAAAGAACGAATGATGAATTTCTTAAATCGCTGCGCGTCTCTAGAAGGGATATCAAACCCTGAGATACAGAGTCCAAGCGTTAATTCGGAGCCTGCATTGAATGCTATCCCAGAAGGTATCGTAGAAATAAGAGATACGTCCATAAGCTGGGGCGACACACCGGAACATACGGTGTACAATCAAAATACGATCAATTTCGATAAAATATTTAGATTTAAAAACGAAACCAGCGGAGAATCTGACTGATTGAGCATCGTTGCATGAGATATATGCGAATATTTAGAAAGCTGATCACGTGATGTAATTAATGGATTGTTTTATGTTTTTATCATAAAGATATTTAATAGACCTTGATTAAGTTGTAACGACTGATCTCTATAATCCATTTGTATACAAAAATATTTGAAGACGTTTTACAGTTCATTCTACAATTGGAACCCGTAAAATATATCTAAAATCTACCTTATTGAACAATGGATATTAAGATCTGAAAGTCTTCTATGTCCTAGGGAATACAGTCGTGATTCTAAAGGCAACTAAACTACACTCAACGGACGCTGTAGTGCCTGGGACATTGTTTAAGATGGAATAGGCCGGCTAGGTACACTAATTATATAGGTTTGCTTGATCCAATTTGCCAAAATGGTAACAAAATAATTATTTAATAAATTGTTTTTTTTTTTCATTGGAATTAAGTCTTTTTTTATAGACACACGGACTAAAACGCCCTTATACGTTATCATTAGAATCTCATTATTAAAAAGTCAAGAAAAAATTACATAATGAATACTTACAAAATAATAGTTAAGGGTCGGTTCATATCTAACGGAATATCGGTCGCGGAACGCCAGAACTGACAAATGTATAGAAAAACACTCGACCGTTCACACTCAACCGATGATACGTTAGTGCGTCGAGTGTGAACGGTCGAGTGTTTTTCTATACATTTGTCAGTTCTGGCGTTCCGCGACCGATAATACGCGACGGATATTCCGTTAGATATGAACCGACCCTAAGACTGTAATTTTTACAAGAAAATTGTGGTACTGATAACTCGAATATATTAAAGTAATTTTGTTTTTTGGGCTCATATTTTATGTTACAACAAAAATAATCGAATAAATAAAATAATATTAATATCTTTAAATATTAATTACTTAGAAAAAACATTTCTTTATCATATCTGTCTACAATACAGTTCCATTTTGATTGTTTATTTTTTTTTCGAAAATGTCGAGTTATTTTATTGCACCCTGTACTAATCACGCAAACCAATTAAAATTATTCTCTTGTATTAACTATTACTTAGCATAAGAGACTGATATTTTGTATTTTTGTAAATAAAAACTACTTAAACAATAATTTATTTTCATTTCTTAGTTTTCTAGATCAAATTGTTGACGACCTCTGTGGCGCAGTGTGAAAGCCCGCTTGGGACGCAGAAGGTGGTTTCGATCACCGCCGCGGGATAAATGTATGATCTGCAAATATTTATCTCGGGTCTGGGTTTTTCTATGTAGTTACAAACAAGAAGTACGTAAGTAGTATATCAGTCATCTGGTTCCCATAGTACAAGCTTTGCTTAGTTTGGGGCTAGATGATGCTGTGTGAAATGTCCAGCATTATTTATTTTGGAGAAAACTAGGCCTGAGCAGCGATTCAGAGTTCAACGGAATGTATTCGGTTCGGAATAGGTCAGCTGTTCCACCGACCGCAACCAATCAGTTTCCAACGTCAGTTTTGGATCAATTCCTGCACTGTGATTGGTTGCGGTCGGTTGAACAGCTGACCGATTCCGAACCGAATACATTCCGCTGAACTCTGAATCAATTGCCTGTACATAATGATGATTTATACAGCGTCAGGAAGCCTATGCCTACACTTCTTCTTCTTCTTTCGTTTTAATGCTTCAAACAATTTTTTGCCAGTATGAGGCCACCCCAACTGCTCTCTCTCCGGCGTTAAGCAGGTCCTCTTGGGTGCAGGTTGTAGGGCACAGAGTACATGAGAGCAGGTGTTCCATATCCTGAACGGGAGCCCCACAATCGCACTGGATAAGTGCAGGGTCCCGGAATCCCCACCTGGCTAGATTTTCTCTGCAGCGTCCAACTTTGGTCCGGAGTCGGTTAAGAGCTCTCCAAGTTGGCCACTGCAGTTCACAGCCAGGAGGCAGGTGTTCGGCTGGGGTTATGAAATCGGGGGAGGCAGATAGCCTCCACAGCTCGCATCTGGCGGTGGTGGCAGTTTTTGACGTGGAGGAAGTGCGTCTTAATAGTACATTACGATATTAGTGCGTAAAGATGGTTATAACATGCGAGGCGGAATTTCAGCCCGAGCCGCAGGCGAGGGCGTAATTGAGCCGAGCATGTTATAACCAATACGCACGTATATCGTACGACGTTTTTTAACACATTTGCGAGGAAACAGAAAAAAAAACATTTAAATAAACTCAATCTGTGAATGCACACTGTTGCTTTCCCGCCATTTTAACAGCACGCTAGCGCTGCCTACTGACTGGCGCCGCGCGGCGATTAGTTCGAAATTTGAATAGCAACAGCGCGCTGCTCACTAGCTGGAGGCACGACTCCAGCTCGGCGGCGATCAGTTCCATATTTGAAATGGCAAATAATGTGTAAAAAAAGCTTTTTTAACACCCTTGCTCGTAAAGCTGATGTAATTCCACCGGTTTTAGATATGTAAAGCGGGTCATAACAAACGCGTGTGTTATCAAAGCAAATAGTTATGTTATAGTCCATACAAATTCCATAACAGCATTATTTGCCATTTCAAATATGGAACTGATCGCCGCCGAGCTGGAGTCGTGCCTCCACTAGTGAGCAGCGCGCTGTTGCTATTCAAATTTCGAACTAATCGCCGCGCGGCGCCACTCAGTAGGCAGTCTGTTCAAATGGCGGGAAAGCAACAGTGTGCATTCACAGATTGAGTTTATTTCAATGTTTTTTTTTTCTGTTTCCTCGCAAATGTGTTAAAAAACGTCGTACGATATACGTGCGTATTGGTTATAACATGCTCGGCTCAATTACGCCCTCGCCTGCGGCTCGGGCTGAAATTCCGCCTCGCATGTTATAACCATCTTTACGCACTAATATCGTAATGTACTATTACGGCTTTTTATGCCTACACTGAACGGGACGCTAGTGCCCGGGACATTGAGATGGAGGCTTGTAGCACCTTAGCTTGGTAAAATAAAAAACAATTTATATTCGAAAATATTTATTTGGTTTATTTTAAGAGGAACATTATGATTTACTTATTTACTATAAAACTTAAAAGAATTACAACCTAATTTATGTAAATCTTGCATTTTGCAAACTAACTTATTTGTTTTATAGGGTATTTCATTTTAAACTAACTATATTCAGGATTTGGGTTCAACAAATAAATAAAAAATATTTATGTAATGATTTTTTTTTGTTATGAAAATCGCGAGAAAATCGATAAAGACTAGCCTTTTATATGATTGTTGCTTCTTGTATAACTTAGTCCATTCGAGCGTGTGAGGTGTTGCTGCGCTGTGATTGGTCAACGTCTGTTCTCCTTGAAAATATTATGCAACATGTCATAAAAAATCAATAAAAGATACTTTTTGAAGTGAAATCTTATATCGGCTTAGGAATTAAATTGATACGGTCAAACGTCTATTTACAACCCAAAAGCCCTGTCTTTGTGTAGTTTAAAATGAAAGACCCTGTATAATAGGTACATAATAATTAATAGTAACTTATATGTTATAATTTTCTGCCGTGAATTTTTTTTTCTGCCATTTTTAACATACTAGCAGCCCATCCTGTTTCACCTGGCTAATTTTTATATACCTAATTAATTTAGAATAATGTACTTAGGTACTTATCTTATATTTTTAATGAAGGGAAAGAGTTTCCAGAGATTACCCTTCTATATAAACAAGCATACAAACACACGCCTTATGTATATAAAAAAACATAAACCAATAAAAATATAATCTATGCATACCATTTCTTTCGTTCAACCCGGACATAAAAAGCATCCAAGTCGCGAAATATATGCGTTCAAAATTTCATCAAAATTGTTTAAACTAAATATTCTCATAATTTTAACGTGTATATATATAATGTAAATAGCTGTTGTTTAATTAATAGGTGGGTTAATAAGAACTGTACTTTTTGTATCAAGGAATGAATATAATTAAAAATTGGTTGTCTGTAAAGCCGGTTTACTGACGATAGTTGAACGTGACAACGTTTGTGCTTCTTTGTCGCTCGTTCCGCGCTCTCGCTTGCACTTCAAGCCTTACATGGAACGCCTCCGAGCGAGGTAACGACGTATGACAAGGTAACGCCGCATTTTTTCGTGCGTGCAGCCGGCTCTATCGAATTATAAGACGTTGTCACGTCAAAAAAACTAAAATAGTATAAAAGCTAGTGCGCGCGACTACGCCCGCGTGGTACCAACAATTGAATAGCCTATATGCTATTCCAGGTCACTATCTATGCCTATACCAAGTTTCATCCAAATCGGTTCACTGGTTTAGGCGTGATTGAAACACAAACATCCCACCGACGCCCTCTGTGGTGCAGTGGGTGAAAGCCCGCTTGGGACGCAGAAAGTTCGATCCCCGTCGCGGGATAAATGTTTGTATGATCTGCAAATATTTATCTCGGGTCTGGGTGTATCTGTGTCTAATGTATGTATTTACAAACAAAAAATATATCAGTTATCTGGTTCCCATAGTACAAGCTTTGCTTAGTTTGGGGCTAGATGATGCTGTGTGAAATGTCCAGCATTATTTATTTATTTAAGCATTAAAAAAAACCTCACAAAATATCAGCTTTATTGTATTAGTGGGATATTCGTATACAACAGTGGATACCACCGTGATGGCTATTTCGTTTTAAGATGGATCACATTGTGTGAAAGAAGATATGGGTAAGAAAGGAGTGGATATGAAGATGACGAGTGATAGAGGAGAGTGGAGAAGGAGAACATGTTGTGCCGACCCCGCATGAGCGGGATAAGGGCAGGCCAATGATGATGGATCACCCAAATTGTATGCTAGCCCCCAAACCGTGTGTACCCCTGGTTCTAGTATTGGTCGCGATGGAACAGGACAACAATCACATAGTTCTAAGACTATCCTAAGTGATCCCAGCGGTCCTACTGAATGCTTGACTAGGGCCAAAGATAATATAGTACCGAACTATACTTTTAGGGTATTTCTATTATTATTGTTTTTTTCTACTCTTTTTTACACTTTTTGTACATCGCCGGTATTCTGTCGTACTTTTCCAGTCCATCCAAAGGTTGTCTGGAAGAGATCGCTTTTAGCGATAAGGCCGCCCATTGTACCTACTTGTCTTTGTGTATTTCCTGTTATGTGTTTCTTTTGTGTACAATAAAGTGTTTTTCTATTCTATTCTTACAATCACAGGCAGGGAACGCGTTAAGAAAGAGGTTCGTCTGTGAAATAGCGATGGTTTAAGCAGTCCAATGCTGTCAATCTCTTTGCTGGGTCGAAGACGAGCATACCCTGGGAACAAACATAGTTTTATGAGTCCTTCAGTTATCTAATAAAAAAGTAAGTTCGTATGTCAGTGGCCAACTCTGGTGACGGAGTTTTTAGGCCGCCTTAAGGCCTCCGTCATAGCCGGGACCGACAATTTAACAATCCGAAGCACGGAAGCGCTCAGATGAAAATGCCACTGGCGGTCACCCATCCACTTATGGACCGTTTCGAACGTTGCTTAACTTCGACGATCAAGAACGACTAAGCAAGCACGACCACTGACTCGTACGAACTTACTTTTATAGCGAAGCAGTCCAGTTTATGCCGGCCACCCACGATCCAGTCTACCGTCCAGTTTGCAGCGCTGCAAACTTGATCAAGTCGGCAGAGCGAAGTTCCTTTTCGCTTGTCATGCACACCCATCCCAATACACCGTCAAGTTTACTGGACGCCGCATCCAGTCCGCTGCAGACTGGACGGTAAACTTGATCGTGGGTGGCCGGCATTAGGACCTAAACTGGATCGCTAGGCTCATAGTAGGGCTCCAGGTATGATGAAAGTAAATAATAAATAAATAATGCTGGACATTTCACACAGCATCATCTAGCCCCAAAGTAAGCAGAGCTTGTACTATGGGAACCAGATAACTGAAATACTACTTATATACTTTTTTGTTTGTTTTTTTGTTACTTATATACATATAATACATAGAAACAACCAGACCCGAGACAAATATTTGTAGATCATACAAACATTGGTCCCGCCGCGGGGATCGAACCCGCAACCTTTTGCGTCGCAGGCGGGCTTTCACCCACTGCGCCACAGAGGTCGTCAAGTATACCTTGATAAGATCTACTGCATCTGGATGTATCTTGGGCAGTACATCAGCCAAGTCCCGCGGGGGGTAGGCAGGGAAGCTATCTGCTACTACACACACGTTGTCCGGCCACTCGTGTCTAGGCGGGCGACCTATTAATCTGGAATCAAATTATTAATTACTAGCTGTCCGTCGCGGTGTTATCCGCGCTCCCTCGGGAAAACTTCATTTTCCCGGGATAAAATATAGCCTATGTTCATCAGGGATATTAACATACAAACATTGCAAGTTAATTCATTTAAAAAAAAATCTTTGATCAACCTTGTAGTATCTATGAACGTAGATGGAACTACCTGAAGATCCGATGCAGCTGGTCTGTATCTGAGCTTCCAGGCAGGAGGGGAGCTCTCGTGTGCATCTGCGCCAGCACGCAGCCGCAGGACCACACGTCCACCGCTGTGTTGTATGAGACTCCAAGAAGGACTTCTGGGGGACGGTACCAGAGGGTCACCACCTGGAAACAGTCATTAGAATAGAATAGAATAGAATATTGCTTTATTGCACACCATGAGAAAAAAAACAACAAATAAAACAGTTTTCGCTTAAATATTAAGTGTAGCAATGGGCGACCTTATCGCTAAAAGCGATCTCTTCCAGGTAACCTTTGGATGGACAGGATACAAATTGACTGATGAGGACGGGGGCATACATAAAAAGCAATTAATATTTTAAGATGAATGAGTAGGCTAAACTTAAATTTAATAAATGATATAAAAACTGTAATATATACTTAATAAACTTACATATACCTAATAATGACAGAAATACATATATAGACAATACAATAAAATACATAAATGCCTAAGCACAATACACTTATAAACAAATATAACAATGGAATAATAATAATAGAACAACTACAATGATAAGTAATGACGACGAACAAGGTTTTTAAAAATAGTATGCGATTTTGCAAATCTGATTGAAACGGGAAGAGCATTCCATAGCTTGACAGCTTGTATAGAAAAAGACTTCCCATAAAAATCAGTGAGCATTAGACTCAAGTGAAAATACATTTATTCAGTAGGACCGCTGGGATCACTTAGAATAGTCTTAGAAGTAATTTTACTTCTGTTCGCGCGACCAATACCGTGAAGAATCAGCAACAAACACGGTTTGGGGGCTAGCATTCTTTTAGGTGATCCATCTGTTGTTTTAATTACGCTTAAACTAGTGAACCGATTTTGATGGAACTTGGGATAGGTGTAGATAGTGACCAAGAATAGCATTAGAGAAATCTTGGCACCACGCGAGCGAAGCTGCGCGCAGTAGCTAGCACATAATAATCAAGAAAATGATTATAATTGGACCTGCCTGAGACGCAGAAGGTTGCGGGTTCGATTACCGCCGCGGTTTATAATGGTGCGCTATAAAACGAATAGACGCTTGCCAATTCTATGTGCATTGAGCCTTATGACACATATGCCTAAGTCATTTCAAGTGCCACTCACCACACTGGTCAGTTTCATCTCCGTATCATAAGTCTTGGCGAGGCCGAAATCAGCGAGCTTTACCCGACCCGATGACGTCACGAGGAGGTTATGTGGCTTCAGATCTCTGTGCACGATTCGATGAGAGTGGAGGAAGTCTATGCCTGATAGGATATCATAGGACATACTCTGAAATATAAGAATTACGTTTTAAAAACTGAAAATAGAAAACCAACTTCAATGGGCGCGGCGTGTCTCAAGGCGTCAAGAGATCAGGTTTTTTGAGTTTTGTTGAAAAGTATCAATACCTCAGGAATAATATTTGTATGGAGCCAGCTTGAGAGTGTTCTCTTTCAAACAAAAAAATAATTTCCCAAATCGGTTCAGGCGTCTTCGAGTAATTGGTTAACAAACAAGTCGAAGAGGTAGGACCACAGGGATCACTTAGAATCAAGAATATTATTTTATAGATATAGACGTAGAAAATCAAAGCTAAATTCTGTCCGCGTAACAAAAAAAGTTGTAAGTTTAACCGAATTACACCCTCTGCACCTTAACTCCTTTTCTTGTGCGATCAATACCGTGAAGAATCAGGGCAACAAACACGGTTTGGGGCCTATCACTCGTACTTTTAGGTGACCCATCTTAAAATCCTGGCAAGAACCTCCTTTTTAACTTAAAAAACTCACCCGGATCCTGTTCTGCTGCAGCGGCCCAGGCACCCGTTTGAGGAATGACTCCAGATCCTGTTCCACGTGCTCGAACACCAGGAACAGGACAAGCTGCTGTTCTCTCTCCACCGAAGGTCCGCCATGACAGACATCTAGTAATCTGGAGACAAGGGTTCATTCAAAAACATGTTCTAAAATAAATAATAAATAAATAAATAATGCTGGACATTTCACACAGCATCATCTAGCCCCAAACTAAGCAAAGCTTGTACTATGGAAACCAGATAACTGATACTACTTACTACTTGACTACTTTTTATATACTTTTTGTTTGTAAATACATACATATTACACATAGAAACACCCAGACCCGAGATAAATATTTGCAGATCATACAAACATTTATCCCGCCGCGGGGACCGAACCCGCAACCTTCTGCGTCCCAAGCGGGCTTTCACCCACTGCGCCACAAAGGTCATCAAAATACATCATCATCTAGCGTCCACTGCTGAATATAGGCCTCCCCTATCGATTTCCACAGCCTGCACCCAACAGCTCCCAGCAACCTTTACCAGATCGTCTTTCCATCTATCTAAAGTACAACATCACAACTATTTCCCCGAGGCGAGAAGATGAATCAGCTAAGGAAAGCCTAAATCCATGTTTGTTGCCCTGCAACCCTATTGTGTAACTCAACTAAAGTAGGTAAATATTATAATATTTATGTTTATCTACATTATATTATCTAAGATATTTATTTATAGCAATAGTCTAAATAATTTTTATTATATTTGTTAATACCGTGTATTTTTATAAAAATCTTTTTACTCGGTCTACAGGTCTACTCGCGATACATGCTTGGCCTAGTGCGGGGTCCGTTGTAAATTATTTATGTATGAAATAAATAAAATAGAACTGGAAATGGACATCGGCTTCATTTTGACATTTCAAACCTAGCCTGGACTTCAATTGTCATTTTCGTATTGTGTGATTGGTTGA
Organism: Epirrhoe alternata; assembly: GCA_963565295.1. Taxonomy (NCBI): domain Eukaryota; kingdom Metazoa; phylum Arthropoda; class Insecta; order Lepidoptera; family Geometridae; genus Epirrhoe; species Epirrhoe alternata. The sequence goes on along the minus strand of OY751404.1, from coordinate 5,786,908 downwards.
GCTCAGTGAATTGTGATACTTACTACTTACACTAGTATAACAATTCACTGGTTAAGCTCTATTGGGATGACAACTGGGTTATAATATAAGATAAGACTGGTTCTAGTATTGGTCGCGAAGGAACAGGAGTACAATCATATAGTTCTAAGACTATTCTAAGTGATCCCAGCGGTCCTACTGAATAAATGCTTTTGACTTTGTTGCGGTCGACATTCTCAGATCTTTTGTATGTATTCAAGAGCCTTTGACGATGTCTAAGGGGATATTCAAAAGCATTTCCAAATAGAATACTTGCCCACATTTTGCAAAGTCAACTTTCAACTTAATTTTTAACATCAAGTTTACAGTGTAAATTAAGACTAAAGAAAAATTATGAATACACACAAATTACACTGTAGGACTTGGTGCCCTGAGTTTCGGACATGATTTTCTGTTTCCCGATCCTCAAGAAGTCAAAGCTAAAAAGCATTTATTCAGCAGGACCGCTGGGATCACTTTGAATTGTCATAAAGCTAGGAGATTAGAGCTGCTGGTAGATGTAAATTTATTTTACCTGAATTATCATCATCTTCTTGCCCTTATCCCACTCTATGTGGGGTCGGCACAACATGTATTCCTCTTCCATTTCCCTCTATCAGCCGTCATCTCAGCACTCACTCCTTTCCTAATCTCTTCTCTCTCTCACTTACTCTTTTATTAATTTATTTTACCTGAATAACTTACCAAATATGCTCCTAGTGTAGGCAATATAAAAATAGAAAATTGATTAATAAGAAATCGAAATCGGTATTAATGTCAATTTTAAGTTCTTTTGACATGTAATATTTTTTCAAAATACTACAAATTTTGCTGTTGAACACGGGCATAACTCATCTTCTCAGCCCCCTTACCATGGCGTTTGTCTAGGTACCAGAGAATAGAAATAAATGACAGTAATGACATTAGAGTGTGGATAAAACGGGTAGAAAAGTAACTTTTTTCCACTTTCTACGCGTTTTATCCACACTATAATGTCATTACTGTCATTTCTTTCTATTCTCTGGTACCTAGACAAACGCCATGGTAAGGGGGCTGTATGCCCAAACTATTTTATATGTTTCAAGTAGTTTAAGCAGGTATCACACTACATGGTATTCAGGGTCCCTTACCCTAACAAGGAGTCGTGTAATTAGAGTTCCTAACTAGGGCGACCGGACGATGGGCCCGGCAAGCCTTGCTCCCTAACTACCGGGCTCTGAATACGGTGTAGTGTGATATACCGCTTTAGTTACCCCAGGTTTCTGTATTCAACGGCCATTCGTAGGTAAGAGCTACGACTTGTTTCCACATAGAAAGTTTGACAGCTAACTTACGCCCGGTTTCTAGCTGTCAAACTTTTGTATGTGGAAACGAGTCGTAGCTCTTTCCTATAGTATGACTGTCCGTTGAATATAGAAACCGGGGGTTAATGTTTAATATGTATACATGTATTGTACTTTACAAAATCTAACTTACCTTACAATATTAGGATGCCGGTAAGCCTCTAGCTGCCTCAACAGTGCAATCTCTCTGAGTGTGGACAATGGGATGCCATCCTCGGTGAGAGCTACCTTAACCTTCTTCATCGCTACTATCTGACCTCCGTTGTGGAGGTCCCGGGCTTTGTACACTGTTCCATATGCTCCTGGAATTGTAGGAATATTTGTCAAGACATATTGTTCGATATCTCATAAGATTGATCATGGACAAACAAAGCTTATGCCTGGCATTAGGTTATTTTGATAAAATTTTGAAGGCCACACGAAAAACTAAATTAATTAATTGAAACTACTTTCGAATTTTATCACATAACAATAAACTAATAGCTATTCTTTTAATAAAGAAAATTACAAGTTAATCAGGTACTCTCTTTAATATTACTTATTACAAGTTTACTTACATAATAAATTTCTATTAGCCAAAATAAAAAAAAAGTCAAGTCGTGTTATTTTTTTTGCGCGAAATTGTCCTACCGGTTACACATGGCTGATAGGTTAAACTACAAACTACAGAAAGAGACTGTTGAATTTACCTGTTCCAATAACATTGAGCTCTTCATATTTCTTCGCATTTTGGAAAAGTGCACTAACATCGCTGATTGAGGCCATTGCCGGCGGCGAAGTGCTGGTTCCAGCCATGATGAGTTTTCAACCACTTTTCACGTTACTACCCACTTTGTTCACCATAAAACTGTACAGAAGTACAAATAAATTCAGAAGCGATTGATTTTATTACATATTTCATTGAAAAATAGAATAAAAACATAAATAAACTAAAAAGTTAAAGCCAAAGTTGTTTTCTCAACTTTTGCAAGGTGTTGGGGGAGGCCGTTGAACTCAACCAACCAAACACCTGCTGCGGCTTTATCTTGCTTAATAAAAATGACATTAGAACCATAGAAAATTAAGGAAATATGTGACACTTTACATTGGTTGCATTAATGCTAGATGAAATAACCGCGTCATCTAGCGTCGAGTAGCTGTAGCTTTATGGTTTACCCTAAACACATAGATGGCAGTAGCGACAAATTACTAGCGACATCTATCATAGCACAGTAGTAAGCCTACAAAATATATACCGTGGGATGTGAAAAAAATGTGAAATTATCATAGATTATTTTAGTCTTGCGAAATAAAATAAAGCCAGTACTAAATAAAAAGCTCAAGAACGCAAAAAGATAATGTCGGGCTCGTCCGGGATTTGAACCCGGGACCTCTCGCACCCGAAGCGAGAATCATACCCCTAGACCAACGAGCCTTGTTAGAGACGGCTGAATTTTGTTTACGTATTCTTTGTACTGCAAATGCTTTCAACTGAATCATGACGTCACAAAAATATGACTATTGCAAGTAACTGATTTATTTTTTCTGATAAGTGCTGAGAAAAAAACCTTACCTTTTTTCTCTGAACTCATAAAATGGATGAAGTAAGTAGGTGACCTACATTAAACTTCTTCAAAATTATTTTCTGACCAAGTTAAAATGTATCTGCCTACCCACTACTTGAAGGTACCTACTTGTCAAACTGGGGGTACTATACTAATAATCAAATAGACGGTGGACAGATTTAATTACCGACATACCTACATACAGATCTTTACCTATAAAAATTAAAAGATTCCAAATTCAAAACTATGAGGCGAACACCTCAAGGCGTTTTAGAAAGTTTACGTGCGAAAGGAGAAAAAATTACCGCTACATGACACCCTATACACATCTCGCTCTTTCTTGCGCAATTACAATCTTCCCTCTCACTCACTCATATGAAATCAAGTGGATTCGTTCTACTGAAGCCAGTCTAGTAGGAACTTCGTTGCGCGCGCATGTTCGAAAATGGCGGTAATTTTCGAGTAAAAATTGACAAAAGAAAGTGGAATTTTATAGAATTTTGAGTGAAGTTTACTAGTTAGAAAAGTAATTTTAATATTTATGTAATTATACTAATGTGTGTATGAATACAGTGCTAAGTGTAATGAATGATAGAATGTGAAAGTAGGTAGTAAGGAGAAATACTGGACTTTTAGCTAAATCATCTGATTTCTATTCCACAGCTGTTTTGAATTTGTAAGTATTCGAACCATTTTTCTAAGTTTCAAATAAGCTTATTCTTAGTAGACTTTACCAAGAACTTAGTAGATAGGTATTGCTTTTTGGTAAGATCTTCCTTCCAATTCTAAAAGTAATGGTTAGTAAATAATAACGAAAGTAAAATATCCAAACCCACATACACTTATATAGTAGGTAGGTATAGTATTTTTCTGTATTTGGAACATAGCTTACCCATCAAATTATAAGAGTTGGAGATTTTTAGACTCCCGTGTGCAATGTGCATCTTATTCTGGTTGGTAACTTTGGTGTTGAGAAACTTAGCAGACTTAATACATACATAAAAAAATACTACACAGCAGACACCTACTTTAAGGCTATCAGATGCCCTCAGCCCTCTTCAAAACCCGTAGCTTTTTAAGACGCATTTCCTCCACGTAAAAAAGTGCAACAACCGCCAGATGCGAGCTGAGGAGGCCTGCCTCCTCCTAATTCACAACCCCAGCGGAACACCTGCCTCCTGGCCGTGAACTGCAGTGGCCTTGAAAAGCTCTTAACCGACTCCAGGCCAAAGTTGGACGCTGCAGAGAAAATCTAGCCAGGAATTCCGGGACCCTGCACTTATCCAGTGATTGTGGGGCTCCCGTTCAGGATATGGAACGCCTGCTCTCAGTCCTCTGCCCCACAACCTGCACACAAGAGGACCTGCAACCAGAGAGAAAGCAGTTGGGGTGTCCTCTGGGCAAAAATCGTTTAAAGAAGAAGAAGAAGTCTAGTTGGAGCAAGCCATATTTTCGGTTGACGCCAAAATTTTGGTAGCATTTCCCCTAACCAAAAATTATGCAATATGGCTTCATAAACGAACCGGAACTACGTTCTAGAGCACACACACCATTGCATTACAAACTTGTCTTCTTGGCCACCATTCCGTCAAGACCTTACTCCACCTACTATCACCAAACCTTGTGTCCTGCCAAACTCCATTTGATATTATTACGGTCACCAAAATCAACCACCTTCGTTTCACGTTGGATTTCCGTATTGTACTCGGTCTATTAATGAGATGCCAAGCATAGACCGCTCCATGACGGACAACAACAGATATAGGCATTACAAGTAGACGTAATCTACAAACAAAAAATTCGATCACAAAGACGCGTTTAAGTAAGTATGAAATATTTTTGACCACCTCTGTGGCGCAGAGGGTAGCTCGATTGGGACGCAAAAGGTACGAGTTCGATCCCCCGATAAATGTTTGTACAATCTGGGAATATTTGTCTCGGGTTTGGGTGTTTCTATATATTCTAGAGAACGATGTACGGATCAAGGCATTGCCTGTGTATAATATGTATGTATTTACAAACAAAAAGTATATAAGTAGTATATCAGTTATCTGGTTCCCATAGTACAAGCTTTGCTTAGTTTGGGGCTAGATGATGCTGTGTGAAATGTCCAGCATTATTTATTATTATTCACAAAGAAAAAAAGCGCTCGTGGTCGTACTAGTCGTTCTTGATAGATCGTCAAAGTTAAGTAACGTTAGAAACTGTCTGTAAGTGGATGGGTGACCAGTGGTATTTTCATTTGAGCGCTTCCGTGCTTCGGAGGGCACGTTATTGTCGACCCAGGCTATCAAATGCCATAAGGCGGCCTAAAAACTCCGTCATCAGAGTTGGCCTCTGACTCATACGAACTTCTTAGCACAAATCTTCTTATAATAACACCCGTCGCGAAATAAATCTTGGTTTTGTACTATAAACGACATTTTCAATCTATATCTATCAGTTATAGAAAAAACACATAATATTCTACCTAAAGTAATAATAATAATAATGCTGGACATTTCACACAGCATCATCTAGCCCCAAACTAAGCAAAGCTTGTACTATGGGAACCAGATAACTGATATACTACTTATATACTTTTTGTTTGTAAATACATACATATTATACATAGAAACACCCAGACCCGAGATAAATATTTGCAGATCATACAAACATTTATCCCGCCGCGGGGATCGAACCCGCAACCTTCTGCGTCCAAAGCGGGTTTTCACCCACTGCGCCACAGAGGTCGTCAAAGTAAATCACAGTGCGTCAGTTCCAATTATAGAAATCGTAATTAGCGTGGATTAAACACTTTCTAGATAGAATTTCAGTGAAATCATTCAACATTAAAGCAAGTTTACGATTTGTTTAATGTTCGTCTTATGTATCGATTCAAGCGTCTATCGTTATCAATCGGGTAAAATAAAGTAAGTAAAAAAACTGGCACTCCAGGAGTGCCGACAGAAGTGAAAATTTGAGCGGTTCTAAACTTGAAAAATAACCCGATGACGGTGAGCAATCACGTCACCCCTCCCTCTAAGGCGACACTGAAAAACAGCGCCTGATCCCTGGATCTAGGCAATTTGCTGAGTAGTTGCCTTTTTAACAGTCAGTCATTATTTATTATTGTTCTATTTTCTTACCTGCTTATTTGATTAGTTGAATAAATGTATTTTCTTTCTTTTTTTCTTTCACGTGACTTGCACGTGACCTCCAAAATTTTTTCTTACCCCAAAATACCTAACGCGCCTAAAGAAGTTTTCACCAGGGTAACCAGGGTTCTGATAATTATGAGGCCACCTATTTTTTTTAATATCTGGAACCTGACCGGCACAAATTAAAAGAAGCATAATTAGCATGATGCGTCACCCAAAAAGCAACCAAAAGTTAAGATCCAGGTGCCACGTGCTTGGCCACAACGTTATATAGCGTTTGTAGAAAAGATGCTTGTAGCTAAACCATCCTCTAAGCTATAACGGCCTTTTCCATAGAACATACAACTTCATCGCGTGGAGCGGGTGACTAAGCTAAAGGTTGAAAATTGTGCATGAATGGATTTTTCGTTTTAAGCATTATGCAATCAATTTATCACTCAGATGACTGCATTTACCCGCATGTATGTCCCAATCAAATCATCAAATCAGCGAGCTATGGAACAAGCTATGCTCGGAGTTTCTCTGAAGGATAGAATCCGCAATGAGACTATCCGACATAAAACCGAAGTTGTCGACATAGCTCAGAGAATTAGCAAGCTAAGTGGCATGCTGGCCATATCTGCCGAAGAACCGATAACCGTTGGGGTAAACGAGTTCTTGAGTGGAGACCGCGACTCGGCAAACGTAGTGTAGGACGCCCTCCGGCCAGGTGGAGTGACTATCTACGAAAGGTTGCTGGCAGAAGCTGGATGCGTCGAGCTGAGGACAGGGCGCAATGGCGCTCACTAGGGGAGGCCTATGTCCAGCAGTGGACTGATGTAGGCTGATGATGATGTCCCAATAAAGTAAAATATCGTATGAGTTAATTGAACAACTCTGGTGACGGATTTTTTAGGCCTCCGTCAAGGCGTAATGAAGTAGCCGGTACCGACAAATGAACGTGCCCTCCGATTCACGGAAGCGTCCAGTAACTATACCAATAGCCACCCACTTTGTTACCCCTCAGAACGATGCTAACTTCGAAGAACGACCAAGCTTCAACAACAATTCATGTGACGAAAATTTTCACCCACTTGGCACCATAATAGTAGATTATGAGCTAACAGTTACTCCGGTCGACTTGCTCACCCACTGGCGTTACAGTTATCATCACGGATGATCAGTTGACCGTGTAGGCCCCCGTATGGACTGATGACGCTCAGCAATGATTCTGGATCTTACAATTTGTTTATACAAGATAAGCCGTGTTGTCTGAATGGGGTTGTACCTCGACTTTCAATCCGATCGTGGGTTCGAATCTCGGTCGTTTATGAGATTTTGCGTTTCGTAAAATATGCGCTTCACGTGCTCTAAACGGTGAAGGAAAACATCGTGAGAAGGCGATGGGTTTGCAACCTGTCACGTATGGAATACTTACTTCTGCAAGATGCGGGCATGTATAAAATCTGTATTTGGACATGTCTCTGACTACCCCCTTATATTTCTGTTTCACACCAAAAATGTCGACTGTTTCAACCCACAATAAATGTATTAATATTTTTTCTTCTCCTATATTTCTCCAGGGTCGGGAAGAGAAGCATCAGCTACTTTTAAGAACTTAAACATTCAAACATCCATCTTCACAAACTTGACTTCTTTAACTCAACGGAACATCATCATGTTCCTGCCCTTTTCCCATATTATGTGTTCTATCATGTGTTCTATCAGCCGTCATCTCAACACTCACTCCTTTCAAGTCATCACTCATCACCCTTCACACAATCCATCCATCTTTTCTTTGGCCTACCTCTACTCGTAAATCCATCAACATTCATACCAAGCACTCTCCTAGTTACATGCCATTCTTCCCTTCTCATTACATGCCCATACCATGCTAGCCTGTTGCTCCTCATCATTTCATTCACTGGCGCCACTTTCACACTTCCTCCAATGTACTCATTCCTTATTCTGTCCATTCGCGTCACTCCACACATACATCACAGCATTCAAAACTCTTTAACTCAACGGAACAAGAGCTAATACTCTGTGGCAATAATGGTATGCTAAAATGTTATTGTAAACGGCGTCTCACAGCAGTAAGTTTTGCAACAGTTTTTACAGCTTTTCATAACAAATGCGGGCTGATAAGAGACACTTATCATTACTGGAGCATCGTATATTTCTATTTCACGATGGCGGGTTTGTCATATTTGTGTGTAGATTTGTTTCTGTGTGCGTAAGCGATACGCACACACCCCAATTACGTTCTACGTAATTCAAGGTCTGTGAGCAGATTTTCTATCCGTAAAAAAGGATCACTTAGAATAGTAATTCCCTGTTCTTTCGCGACCAATACCGTAAACCAGGACAAAAGATACGGTTTGTAGCCTAGCGGTCTTTTAAGTGATCCTAAATTTTAAATACCTAGTAGAGCTCCAGCACAGGCTTCAGTGGGAATCCAATCAATGTTACTTGGGAGCCAATCGTCAAAGTTTCATATTCGTTCTCTTTCGCGTCATCATCATCATCGCTCATCATCAAGCGCTCGTGGTCGTGCTTAGTCCTCGAAGTTAAGCAACGAAACGGTCTGTAAGTGGATGGGTGATCGACAGTAGCATTTACATCTGAGCGCTTCCGTGCTTCGGAGGGCACGTTAAATTTTCGATCCTGTCTATTTAAGTCGCTAAGCCGGCGGAGGCGTTAAGGCGGCCTAAAAAAAACTTCGTCACCAGAGTTGGCCACTGACTCATACAAACTTACTTAACATCATCGTCATTTGCCTGCCCTATCCCACTTAAGCGGAGTCCGGTCCGGTCATATCTTTTCTTAGTCTACCTTTCTTCCACATTTTCTATCACACTTTTAATTCGTGTTTCAGGTTAAACCTAATCCAACCGCTTCAATATTTTGTTATTTTTATTACAAATTCCACGGCCTAGCCTCATAAAAACGAGACGAGTTAAAAGTGAGCGCAAGGGCACTGGTGACCCAAATAGGGACAACCGGTTGTGGTCGGACGCCCTGTGTAGTTAAGGCAGTGTTGTGAGTTTCATGTGGTTTGATGTAGCTCGATGAGAGGCACAAAATAAATAGAATAGAATAGAAAAAGTTTTATTTCTGCACCAAATACATACATATCAAAAATATTGGTTAAAATTAAGTGACAAAAAAAGGCCAGCATTTTGCTATGATTAATAAAGAAATAATTCACACAGCATCATCCAGCCCCAAACTAAGAAAGGTACTATGGGAACCAGTTAATTGATATATACATTTTGTTTGAAAATTCCTGTTTAATTATTTCATAAATTAGTTAAATACTATTTTATTTACAGAAACTAAGCTACTACAATATGTACATAAAATTACAAAATACAATAGAACCAGTCAAGCTATCTAAGGATCGTCGTAAAAACGATCCATAGATAGCTCAACTGATCCAGATTACTGCCAGTCGGAAGCGTGCCCAAAACACTGGCGGAACATAACATAACATACACACATTTATCCCGCGGCGGGGATCCAACCCGCAACCTTCTGCGTCCCAAGCGGGCTTTCACCCACTGCGCCACAGAGGTCGTCCAATCAATGCCTACACTAAGAGACGCTGCAGCGCCTGGGACATTGTTATAGATGTTGCTTGCCCATTATCCTCAAGACAACGTCATACTGTAGAGCTGACTAAGCTGCAGGTTTCCTCACAAAAAAAGAGCATTTGTATGATCTTTTGGCTCGTTTTGCTAAGCCGATACCATTTAGCAGACGAGGGAGCGTCGCTTACTTGAGAGCAATTACTCGATGCAATTTTTGGCTCGTTTTGCTTAAACCATTGCCAAACGTCCGAACGAACCTCACATAAGACTTTAGCAGCCGATGACGACACGTAAGAAATTGCAGCAGCCGATGAGTAAAAAATTTAAATGCAATGCAGAGTGCACGCCTCTGAACAGGAAACGACCTCGCGGCAGACACGCCGTAGATGGAAGGACGAATTGAATGCCCACTTAAAGGACTGGTCCACGGTAGCACAAAACAGAGATGAATGGAGAGTGGGAAGGGAGGCCTTTGCTTTGCAGTGGGACACTACAGGCTCCTAATAATAATAATGCATTATTGTATTCTAATATTCCGCGCGCGGAACAGTTTATTGCGCTCCAAAACTCGAATCATTGACGTTCGTGAAAAAGCCGCCAGCCTATAATGGAACAGGGCCGGACACGTCTGCCGCATGTCTAACGATTTGTGGGCAAAACGAGCCAAACAGTGGATCTCACAAAACGTGACGCGAAGACATGGAAGATCCAGGATGAGATGGCGAGACGAGCTGGACTCTCACCTAAGAACATGGCCTGTTACAGCGTTGGATCGCGAAGAGTGGAAGAAGGGAAGGGAGGCCTTTGCCCTGCAGTGGGACGAGAATGGCTAAATGATAATATTGTATTGGTTGAAATTCTCTGTATGCTAAGGCCTTACCACTGAGATCAACTGTAACAATGAGCTTCGCCAGTCGGAACCGAGTTGTGTGAACTAAGAATTGTTGAAGAATAAGGCGTGGTGTGAGAAATAGGTCGGGTAATTGAACTATTAGAAAACTGGGTTTATTATGCCCTTGGTTTTAGTCTAGTTTGCTTACGACTTTTGCTTTTAATGTAGCTTGCTCGTGATATATTGAAGTAAGTGGGTGACTGCTAGTGGCATTTTCAGCGCTTAAGTCTTGGGACTTTGGGAGGGCACGTAAAATTGCCGGTCCCGCCTAAGGAGGCCCTAAGGCGGCCTAAAAACTCCGTCCTCAGAGTTGGCAACTGACTCATACGAACTTACATCAAAATCATCGGTACCATTATCGGAATTGGATCGAATTGGGCATCTTTGACCTGGTTAACAGATCGGAATTAAATAAAACATAACAGTTTAAAAAGGACTGGTTTTTTTCTATGTCAATGTTTAACAGTATAGCACAGATAGGGGGTCATAAAATTTGAATAGAAAAACCGTTTGGGTCATCGAACTTTTAAAACTATCTGTCCCCCCCCCTCGTTGGTTCTATATCTATCTCAAGAAGGCGGTTTGGTCTTTAGAGGAAAGGATACCGGCTCTATCTCCATACAAACGTAGTCGACTGTTTCTTCCCTGGATAATGACACTAGAGCAAATATTTCTGTACCATAAAACCTTTAACTATCATGACCATGTTTTTTAATAATCTAATTATCACACAAAGTAGTAGTCTTCATAAGACCCCTCGCAGACTACAGACTTTCTATCGGCCGATAGTTGAGACGGGCTATATTTCTCCATACTCATTACGAGCCGAAGTATATTCCGTCTCAACTATCGGCCGATAGAAAGTCTGTAGTTGGCGAGGGGTCGAAACTAGAAATATTGCCTAATTTTTTAAACATTTTCAGACGTTCATCCAAAAAAAAATTACGCATATTTACAAAAAATTTAGAACATAGTTAAAGGTTTTGTAAAAAAAAAAAAATATACTACCTAAAATTATAAAAAAAAAATCGATTACGAATTGCTGTTATGTACCTAAAATGGTCTGAGCTGCAGTTGTCCCTTTCTTACTTGCCGGCGCGGCGGCGGTATGCAGCGAGACAGGAACATTTTATTCAAATACCTATTTTTCAAAAGTCTCTCAGGTCCTTTCCTCATAAATTGTTTGTGCAAAGTTTATGTGTGCGCGATACCGCTTTCGTCCATGGAGCGTTACCTTGCACACACAGAAACAACGTATGTGTGCATCTACACACAATAAAGATAAACCCGCCTTCGCGAGATGGAACAACTCTACCTACATACCTAGTAGGTACTTGAGCGTTGAAAGAATCGTCAATCAAGTTCCAAGTTATGTAGGACACGCGGCCTCACCTGTTAACTAACCGTTATGCACGTCTCTGTGTACATACGTCACTGCTGATGTTTCTAGCAGTTGACGCCTCGAATCATAATCATCCCTTACCATCACTACTTAGCCTTTATTGAATCAGGTAATTGACTTTTAAGTTTAGGCAAAAGCCAAGCAAAATCTTTTACTTCGATGAAACACAAGAGCCGGATCTGGCAGAGCAGAGCAGAACGACGACATTAGAACATGCATCCCCCCATGATTACCCCTTAAAGATATTTTCCAAAAGATTTGATTAATGGTCAGTTTGACATAAGTAATACCAGGAACTCACGTGCCACGATACTTGACGTCACAGCAAATGTGCTAGCTGGAGACCCATTTCCCCAGCTTACACATAGGTTTTTACTCATAGCTTCTAAGTTTTTTTTCCACTAATTATTTGACCTAGCATTTCAGATGGCACTATTATTGCACTAAATATTGGCATACTTAGAGTTCCAATATATTGTGTGAGTCAGCCAGGAAAATGCACATCAAATAATGCCATTAGACGCAGGTGGAGTCTTAGGCGCTGTCTCCACGGGCGAGAGAATCGCGGCGATATTATCGTCGTGCCACGTATTTCTATACACTTCTCTAGAAGCCGTCTCCACACGGCGATATTATCGCCGCGATGCGACGAGTGGCAACGAGCGCGCGAAACGTCGTTACATCGTCGCTAGCCCGTTGCGACTCGCACCCGTTGCTCGTGGCGCTCTCGCGCGAGCGCGCAGCGGGTGCGCTGTCAAACGCAGCGTCATTTCAGCGTTGCCTCTCGTCAAGCAAGGACATTTCGACAAGGAAACGCGGCGATTCCGTTACGACTCGCGACGATACGCGGCGATATTATCGCTCGTTCGTGGAGATTCTCCGACGATATGAGGGCGGACTCGTCACGATTCTCTCGCTCGTGGAGACAGCGCCTTAGCCTTACCTGTCAATCCGATTTATATTTGTAACACGGCTAGCAGGAAAGGTTTTTATATTTTTACGGGAAAACTATCAAACCCTCAGGAATAAAATTTATATGGGACCACCTCGGTAGTTTACCCTATCAAACAAAAAAAGAATTTTGAAAATCTGTCTACAATTTCCGGATTAAACAAGATACAAAAAAAAACAAAACGAACGAATTGAGAACCTCCTCCTTTTTTTGAAGTCGGTGGAGAATGACTTTTTATGAAAATTTATGTAGCGAAAATATGGCCTAAGGTTAACTTTAGAGTAAAATTTAGATCTAAGTGAAACCAAGCTCTAAGATTTCGCAAAGACAGTCACAGCAATCATTATCAACACCAATCTGAGTCATACAGGATGTTGAATTGCGTGTTGCGAGACAGCTGGCACAATGTGTCAGTGGGGTTTCTGAATCTTGCAACACATGCATAACAACTTAGGGAGTTTTATTTCGAAAACTTACTTTGTTTACGAAAATAACCTATCTTCGCTGCTTCTGGACTACGCGTTCAGACGCTCGCGCGAATCGATGTAAAATCACAGTAAGATCGCAGACTACAGACTTTCTATCGGCCGATAGTTGAGACGGGCTATACTTCTCCATACTCATTACGAGCCGAAGTATATTCCGTCTCAACTATTGGCCGATAGAAAGTCTGTAGTCTGCGAGGGGTCTCAGCTTCCTCGCAGACTACAGACTTTCGATCGGCCGATAGTTGAGACGGGCTATACTTCTCCATACTCATTACGAGCCGAAGTATATTCCGTCTCAACTATCGGCCGATAGAAAGTCTGTAGTCTGCGAGGATGTAAAATGTCAAAATGTATACGATTTTGACGGCTCGTTCGAGCCTGGGCTGTATTCGCGTTCCTTGTATCGTTCGATTGATGAATATTCGGATGCTCCCCACTATTATTTCTGACTTCAAGGGCTAATTTTTCAAACGTTTAACACGGTCCTAACCTAGGACCAAATATTCTAAACAGAAAAATTGGAATTTGAAGTCAGAAATCGTGCGATTATACAATACAATAAAAAATTTTGATAAAAAAATTGAACCGACTTCACATAACACAAATAGACACTAAGAACCTTCTATGTACTATACTTATTACTTACAGTATTCAAATAATAAATTATTATGTTATATTATATTTTGAAGTCGGTGCCAACTACCTATGCATTTACATCTAAGAAGAAATTACGAGTACAATAGAACTTGGTTGCAAAATTGTATGGAGTAGTTAGAGTAGAATAGGAGTTTTCAATTTTTAGTGTAAATAATATAGTAGGTTAGGTTAAATATTGGAATAGTCAAGATTAAAGAAGTTACAGTGAGAATCCCTCAGGAATAAAATTATATGGGATCACCTCGAGCGTATTTAAATATGTCAAACTATTCAGTGTTTGACTCAGATTTTGTAGTGAGAATGAGGTTTTTTGAGATTTACAGGAAAACTATCAATCCCTCAGGAAAAAAAAGTATGAGGACCACCTAGATATGGATACCCTTTCAAACCAAAAAAAAAAATTTTGGAAATCGGTTTACAACTGACGGAAATATCGATGACCATACATCCAAAAAAAAAAAAAAAAATACATACACCCGAACATAGAACCTCCTCCTTTTTTTGAAGTCGGTTAAAAATACAAAAATGTTTATTACAGCAAAACATACAAAAAAAATCTTAAATAAAACGGGCTATAACTAATTGAAGATCGATTACATAAAAAAGAGAACTTATAATTATTTTGTAGTTTGCTGAGAGTGGATAGGTACATAAGTGGGATATCTGATAGTTTCTCTCTAGGCGTTGCCTGTATCGAGGAAACTAAAGTACGAATCAATTAGGTAGATAAAAAGTTGCTGTTCCGTTCATCAAATGAACGAACAAAACTCGAATACGGTCCCTGGAACGCGTTAGTCCGTACGCAGCTGTGCAAAGCTTTACATATACAAGGTGTTTGAAGTCCCAAGGTCTTGCCAACTTGACTGTGGATGGGTGGATGAATTGAGGTTGAATCACAAATATTGGCACACTTGGCAGACGTACCGCTAATCAACACTCGTGCACCGCATTACAATGGACATGACTACATTACTATTGTAGACTGTTTTGTTTTGTTCCTTTGGTAATGCTACGACGTAAACTTAGATAGAAAGAAAGAAAGAAAAAATATTTATTTGCAACAACAACTCAAAAACTAAAGAAAAAACTATCTATAGATTTATTTACAGAAACTAAACTACCACAATATGTACATAAAATTACAAAATACAATAGAATCAGTCAAGCTATCTAAGGATCGTCGTAAAAACGATCTATAGATAGCTCAACTGATCCAGGTCACTGCCAGTCGGAAGCGTGCCCAAAACACTGGCGGCATTGCCACGCTGAATGGCAATGCTGATTCTTTGAGCCAAAAAGTCGCCAGCTCTTGAATCACGCGACGCTTCGACCAGACGCCCTGAAAGATTTTTGAAGACGCGCGAAGAAAAAATAAACTTAGAGACAAAAACATAAATAAAAAAATAAAAAAGATAACGAGTGTTTCGCAATCGTCCAAGTGTGCTGCTGCAAATTTGTTTCCGACTCAGCATTATATTATATACATAGGTTATTTCTTACCTATGTTATACATAGGTAAGAAGCGCTCGTGGTCGTGCTTGCTTAGTCGTTCTTGATAGATCTTCGAAGTTAACGTTCGAAACGGTCTGTAAGTCAATGGGTGACCGCCAGTGGCATTTTCATCCGAGCGCATCCGTGCTTCGGAGGGCACGTTAAATCGGTCTCGGCTTTATAAGTCGTTAAGCCATGATGGAGGCCTTAAGGCGGCCTAAAACTCCGTCACTAGAGTTGACCACTGACTCATACGAACTTACTTACTCATAGGTACAACGGCGACCTCTGTGGCGCAGTGGGTGAAAGCCCGCTTGGGACGCAGAAGGTTGCGGGTTCGATCCCCGCCGCGGGATAAATGTTTGTATGATCTGCAAATATTTATCTCGGGTCTGGGTGTTTCTATGTGTAATATGTATATATTTACACACAAAAAGTATATAGTAGTATATCAGTTATTGTTAATAACAAAACGTTTTACATAGTAGGAGTTTATTCAGATTCGAATTTACAGTAGTATTTTGAATTAATGGACACACGAAACGGACGCGTCTTTCGTATTTGGATTTGCGTAGCGGAATGGCGCCGGCCGACTGCGGTCTGCCTGGCGAACCTAGTGATGCGCGTAGACATGCTCCCGGGCCTTGAAGGCTTGCTTCAATGGATTATTCTCTTTCTCCTTCCTTTCTTGTGTCATTATTTGGAGGAATAATGCACATTCTGTTTATTGCTCTTCTGATGATACCCTTTGTGGTCAGGACATCGGCGACTCGGCTGATCCCGTCGGCTCCAGGATATAATCGGCTTATTCGAGCTAATCGCCATTGAAGAGGAGGAAGGTTATCCTCTTTTAGTATGACCAAATCTCCGACTCGAAGCTCTCGCTGTCTTGTTTTCCATTTTGTCCGTTGTTGAAGCTCAGCAACGAACTCCCGGCGCCATCTATCCCAGAAGTGCTGCCTCAGTTTCTCGATCAGCTGGTATCGATTGGGATGCTTCGAAGTGACGGGTAGTGATGGCACGGCAGTGAGAGGTCGTCCTATTAGAAAGTGCCCCGGAGTCAAAGGAGTATGGTCATTTGGGTCGGAAGAAAGAGGGGTAAGTGGACGAGAATTCAGTACTGCTTCAATTTGTGAGAATAGCGTGGCTAACTCCTCAAACGTCAGCGAAGCATTACCAGCTACACGCCGTAAATGATATTTTGCAGATTTAACACCAGCTTCCCATATCCCACCGAAATGAGGGGAATATGCGGGGCTGAATTTGAATTTAAAACCTTCTTTAGAGGCGAAGTTACTGACAGACTCACGGTTGGATCTGATTATTTTACCTATCTCATTACTTGCGCCCTTAAAGTTTGTTCCGTTATCACAAAAAATTGTATTAGGTTTGCCCCTTCTGGATACAAACCTGCGCAAAGATAAAATAAATGCTTCGGAACTCAAGTCACTCACTAATTCTAAATGTATAGCTTTTGAAGAGAGACAAATGAATAGGCACAAATAACACTTTGAAATTCGGTTACCTTTTCCTTTGCGACTTGAGATCATGAAAGGTCCGGCAAAGTCGACGCCGCACGAGTAGAAAGGAAAGACTGAGCTGCTCCTTTCGGCAGGTAAATGGCCCATCAAAGGCTGCAACGTTTGTCCGCGTAGGCGAATACAAATTATACACTGCTTAGTCGTGCTGCGTGCTAGATTCCTGCCTCCTATAGGCCAAAATCTTTCTCTAATAGAGGCAAGAAGATGTTGAGGACCAGCATGAAACAAACGTTCATGCTCATATCTGAATATTAATTTTGCTAAATGGTGTTGTGAATTTAGAATCAGGGGGTGTTTTTTATCGTAGTCGAAATCCGAGTTTAGAATTCGACCCCCAGTTCTCAATAAACCTTCCGGGTCTATGAAACCGTTCAATGATAACAATTTAGACTTTCGATTGAGAGGTTTGTTGTTTGCAATTAGCTTTATTTCTTCACTGAAACTTTCGATTTGACTTTGTTTGATTAACGATAATAAAGCCTTATCTAGTTCATCGTTATCTAACGGTCCAGTACGTTTTGTACTATTGTTTCTGCAGTTGGTCATAAACCGTAGTACATAGCCATATATCCTTTTCAATTTACACAGATTAGAATATTTATCAAATGCTATTATGCTATTTGAAGTGGAAACATGACATTTAATTTGATTTTTTATTTCAGGTAGGTTAGTGGGTATTTTTGTAACACTTTGTTTAGGCCATTGTGATGAATCGATCGCGAGGAACGACGGTCCTTCCCACCAGAGGGATGAAGATTGTAGCTGTTTCGGACTTACACCTCGAGAAGCTATATCCGCTGGGTTCTGGTCTGTAGGAACATGACAAAATGTAAACCCGGTTGTAAGCTCATTTATCTCATTTACTCTGTTGCAAACAAAGACATTCAAATCCTTTGGAGGTGTTTTCACCCATCCTAACACAACCGTTGAGTCAGTCCACAAGTATTTTTTACTAATCTCACATTGAAGTGACTGCAAAACCTTCGAACATAGACGAGCACCTAGTAAAGCACCACTTAATTCCAACCGCGGTATAGTGGTTGGTTTAATCGGTGCGACTCGCGCTTTAGCGCACAACAACCTCACTGTGATACTTTGGTCCTGCTGATTTTTAGAACGCAAATACACGCATGCTGCATAAGCATGTTGGGAGGCGTCTACGAAACAATGAAGTTCTATGTTCCCAGGGGTGTCACACAAGATTCGTCGGGGAACCTGTATTAGGGATAAATCTTCAAATTCTTTCAGAAGGTTTGACCAATTTTTGCAGAATTCTTTGGGCACAGGATCGTCCCAATCAAGTTTTGAAGACCATAAGTCTTGTAACAAGATCTTAGCTACTATTATGCATGGGCATAGCAACCCCAAAGGGTCGAAGACTTTCGACGTAGTCGATATCACCGATCTCTTAGTTATTTGAGGGTGTGGTTCTAGGTCCGTTGAAAATTGCAATGAATCTAACTTGGGTGACCAGTTAAGACCTAGAACACTAGACTCTTCATTGAAATTCTTAGATTTCGACGACTCAATATCGCCATTAAATAGCTCAGGACAATTAGTGTGAAATTTGCGTAGAGGCATGCATGCAGAGTTAAGTACATCCACAACATTTTTATAAATATATTTTAGGCCATCTACACTGTCTGAACCTGTGTTTAAATCATCAGCATAAAAGTCATTCTTGATGATATGGGCAATAGATTTATCGTTACATTCATTGGCTAACTGTAGGAGACAACGTGTGCTCAAGAACATAGCTGACGCAGTTCCGTAAGAAACAGTGTTTAGTTGCAGAACCTCAATATCTTTGTGCCTATCCTCGCGCCACAGAATAAGTTGCAGGTGGCGCTGCGACGGGTCAACTTCTATCTGTCGGAACATTTTCTCAATATCTCCTGTGAGAATAAACTTATGCACTCGGAAACGTAATAAAATCGATATTAAATCGTTTTGTACTACAGGGCCCACCATCTGGATATCATTTAATGATTTTCCCGAATGAGTTTTAGAAGAAGCGTTGAATACCACTCTGAGTTTGGTGGTTTCACTCTTTTCGCGGATTACTGCATGATGTGGCAAGTAATATCCAAATGTTGGTCTATTAATTTTAGTTAAATGCCCCAAATTTTTATACTCATCAATAAATTCCTTGTAACTTTCTTTTAAATTTGGCAATTTATTAAATTTCCTCTCTAAGCTTTCCAAACATTTCTTTGCAATAAAAAAAGAGTCACCGAGAGCTTCTTCAGGTGATTCTTTGAATGGAATCTGAACAGAGAATCTGCCATTTTGTAGGCGAGATGTATTTTTAACGAAATGATCCTCACAGAGCTGCTCTTCGATTGAGTATGATTTAGTTAGTGGCAAGTCATCAACGATCCAAAACCTTTCTAATGAATCTTTAATTTCTTGTGTGAAGTTACAGTGCACTTCGGGGGTTGACTGACCTATTATTAAGGGACCACCTACTAACCATCCGAGCTTTGACTCCTGCAGGACCGGCCTATCTGAGCCGAGTTTAATTATATTAGAACCTACTATATCCCAATAGACATCTGCACCTAAGAGAATGTCTACTTCCGCAGGACAGAAGTATTTTGGATCAGCAAGTTTAACATTACTTGGTAATTTCAAACATTCAGTGTCAATGATTGAATTTGGAAGAATACCAGTGATGCGTGGCACAACCAAACATTTTACATTTAATTCAAATGGCATCACTCTTGACTTAATTTTAATATTACATGTTTGAGAAACATTACAGCCCACATTACTAAATCCTAAAACATTTACCGGACTAGAACGATCACCAGATAGCCCTAGCCTTTCTTTCATATTCTCGGTAACGAAGGAGGATTGACTTCCCGTATCTAGCAATGCACGAGCTTGATAAGTTTTATTATTTACCGTTATCTTTACTAACGCCGTACACAACAGAACTTGACCGGTGGACGAAGCTAACGTCGACAGAGAAACAGGCAGCGAGGACGAGCTTGAGGGTTGTACTTCTGCAGAGGATATGTCAGTTTTATGGATAAGCGTATTATGTTTCCTTTTACAAGAAAGACACAAACCCTTTAGATGGCATTGAAACGAATTATGACCACTGCGTAAACAATTTTGACACAATTTTAATTTATTAACCTCATTAATTCGATCATCCAAACTCATAGCTTTAAACTTACTACATTCGTGCAATAAATGAGCTTCATTGCAATAAACACATTTTTTCTTATCTTTCTTATCGCACGACACCAATAAACTCTTCGACTGAGCATTAGGCTTTTGTTTAAAATCAGCTGATTTGTCAAACCGGTTTGTATTACTGTATGCAGTTTCAAGTACGTCAGCACGACTACGCAAGAATGTATAAAAATCACTCAATAACGGTAATTCCTTAAGATTACATTTATATTCCTCCCACTTTCTACTCGTGTTTATATCTAACTTTGCCGAAACCATGAATATTATTAAAGTATCCCACTGAGTAGTAGGCTGGCCAAGAGTTTCAAGGGCACGCAAATGTTTTGAAATATGATCAACAATAAACCTCAATGCTTTGAAGGATTCTGATCGCAAGGACTCAACGCTAAACAGCGCTTTTAAATGATTATTTATCAGTATATTTTTATTATCAAATCTTTGACATAAAAGATCCCAAGCGACTTTATAATTTTGAGCACTAAATTCTATTGATTTAATAACTACTAAAGCACTTCCTTCGAGCGAGGAACGCAGATAATGGAATTTATTTATTTGAGGTATTCCTTCATCGCTATGTATCACTGACTCGAATGTGTCCTTGAACTCCAACCATTTTAAATAGGTACCATCAAAAGTAGGTAATTTAATCGTTGGTAATTTAATTGCACTTTTACCATAATGAGAGTGACAACTACTAAAATCCTCCCCGGGGTCTTTATTATTTTCTGACTTCCCGGGACGATTATCCAAAAGTTCCTGGCATTTAGCAATCAAACTCAAAAACTGATTTTCTATTAAATCCCGTTCTTTTATTTGTTCTGTAGAATCAGGGTGCATTAAATCAATTTTATCCTGAACAGACTCATAATCACTCAATAACATTTGCGTTTTATTTAATTTTAATTCTAACTCTTTATATTTAACAGCAGAAATATCTTTCAAACCTAGTGTTGTAGTTACATAATATTCAGAAAATTTTGTCAATCGTCCCTTTATAATGCCTCTTTGTTTTATTCCATTGGATAATTCTACTCTTTCTGTGACTGTGAGTTCCGATTTAGATTCTGCGACACTCATTTTAATTTATTTTAATCACAAAAACTTGGGCAAACTAGTAAGAAATAAGTACAATAATGCACTCAAACCTGACTTTTGAGATGAGTAGATCCAGATCCAGCCGTTTCGTCACAACTGTTTGCTCTCGCCGAGGACACAGCTTGCCAGCAAGCTAGCCACAGCTGGACACAGCTTGACAACGCACGGGAAGGCCGCGTGCAGGTGTCAGCTGCGCGGGCGCACACAGGAAGCTGGAATGTTCGGCCAGATACGATTATAAATCGAAAGAATTTATTTTTACTACGGCTCGGGAACTAACAATGAAAATGCAGCTTTGCAGTTTTTGCACGATAACGCGAAGCTTATTTTTATGGTTGCGATAAGTGTTTTATTGTGCTATAGAATGTAATCGTGCATAATAGCTGATGATAGATAATAAGATTTATGCAAAATGTTGAAATGAATTTAATTTATTATGGTTTGAGCAATAAAGAAGAAAGTTGGATAGATTTGAAGTAGGTACCTATTTTAATTTATTATGAAATTAGGTTTTATACACCTTTTATTTTTTAAAATAAGCGTGCCAGAAGCTTGCAAATCATAAATAAGCTAGATTAGGTAAAATTCCCAACGCTTGAGTTGCAAGTCGGCCATTACACGCAAAATTGAAGCGTTTGAATTGTAGGAACTTGGACAGGAAAGATTAGAATAAGATAGGATTGGGCTTACTCTCCTTGGACTAGACCTCTGGAACACGGCTTTGCGTCCTCACAGGCTCCGGAAGCAGCAGCAACAGTCCTCTTCCCTTTGGCTCCAACTCCAACGGATTTTTCTAAGTTCTTTGTTCTTGATGACTCCGCCCATTTGAAGGTCACGCGAACGGTTACGAAGTTTTGTAACGATTTCGTGGATTATTTATTATTGTCCTTGTCACGGTCGCCACTTTTTGTTAATAACAAAACGTTTTACATAGTAGGAGTTTATTCAGATTCGAATTTACAGTAGTATTTTGAATTAATGGACACACGAAACGGACGCGTCTTTCGTATTTGGATTTGCGTAGCGGAATGGCGCCGGCCGACTGCGGTCTGCCTGGCGAACCTAGTGATGCGCGTAGACAGTTATGAAATTAAAAGTCTTGGATTCCGACGGGATTGGAACCCGCATCGATCAGACGATCCTCCTAAAGCTGGAGTGCCTTACCGCTCGGCCACAGAATCCTACTTGCCGATATCCAAATTTTTACATTATTTATTTATTTGTCAATTACACAACAAAAGCAAATGTCGCGGGTTAGTCTCTGTTATTACTGTTTGTTATGATACTTAGGTATCTCTTTCTAGAACTAAAGTAGTTCCCATAACAAGGCGTGCATTCCTCAACTGTGCTAGATCCATAACTAATACGAGTATGTTACGTGTTCGCTATTCCGCGCGCGTACGTCCGTCTGTCCCACTTCCAGATAGAGAAATGATGCTATGTAACTGGCAGTGTTGCTTTAGCTGTATCTAGCTGTTTCCTGTGACTT
Organism: Epirrhoe alternata; assembly: GCA_963565295.1. Taxonomy (NCBI): domain Eukaryota; kingdom Metazoa; phylum Arthropoda; class Insecta; order Lepidoptera; family Geometridae; genus Epirrhoe; species Epirrhoe alternata. Next base: position 5,764,080 of record OY751404.1, on the reverse strand, counting down.
CATCTCTTCCTTGAGCCCTTAAGCACAAGTTGTGATTGGGACCAGAGATAAAGCGCTCGTCGTGATTGCTTAGTCGTTCTTGATAGAACGTCGAAGTTAAGTAACGTTTTGACCAGTCAGTAAGTGGGTGACCTCTAATGGCAATATCAACTAATCATAAACAAATTTTGATCTCAATAACTTTTCGAACCTTATTTTATCGACCTCCTTGATTCATTTTGAAAAATGTATGTATGTAATGGGGTCTTACCAAGATTGTTGATTTCTCATATATTTTATTCTTTCCAGGTAATCAACACATCCATGACTGAAGTGACTCCAAGTGAAGTGCCAGTGAAGTGTCAGTGAACTATGTGAAAAGTGCACAAAATGGCGGACGTCACGAAATGGCGGGCGTGGCGCTACGGCGCGCTCCTGTTTGCGATAGTACACGTTGTAAATGGTATGTTGTTTTGCATTTAATCTTCTTTTAATCTTCTGTTTAACTCGGTCGGAACAACAGATGCATCAATTTATAGTTCAGTTTATATGTAGTTTGTTTTAAGTCTAATGACTTAAAACAAACTACATACACCAATTATGACTCCAGGAGAACGCCTTGACGAACGAAATTGAACGAACGAATTGACTGCGTTCTCCTGGAGCGAACTTCACTTGGTTCATATTTCACTAATTCTTTAGGGTTATACCATGAGATCGATTGCTGACCGCTCGTTGATAGTTGATAGCGCTTTTGAATAGCATCTCTGTATCTGAAGTAATATGAAATCAAAGAAGTTTAAAATGTAGTTCCTTTGGCAAGGTTTGTTTGCCCTGTATCATCTAAAAGTGCATTACAAACCGTGTTTGCTGTTCTGGTTCTTCACGGTATTGGTCGCGAAAGAAGAGGAGTAAAATCACCTAGTTATGGCTATTCTAAGTGATCCCAGCGCTCCTACTGAATAAATGATTTTAGAATTTGATTGTAGCACTGACGAGTTTTGCTATCTCATGGTTATTCATCATCATCATCATCCACAGCCCGACTTCACCCACTGCTGGGTATAGGCTATCCACCACAATCCTGCGCTAATCGGACCCATTGACGGCCCGCGACGTGTACAATATCGTCTGCCCATCTAGCCGCCGGTCGTCCTACGTTCCTGTACCCAGATCTGGGCCACCATTCAGTCAATACTCTACTCCACCTGTGATCACCGCGCCTCGCTGTGTCCCGCCCAGCTCCATTTTACGTCTATTATCCTATTCCCGACATCCTGGACTTTGGTCTGTTTTCGGATTTCAACATTTGGAACTCGGTCTATGAGTTTGATGCCGAGCATGGCGCGCTCCATGGCCCTCTGTTTATCCATTATTATTACATAATAATAACCCTACCCCGGTCTTCAAAACTTGCGCTCTAAACTAAAATTGTTTCATCATCCATCCATTATCAAAAAGTTACATTTCCAGCCGTGAAAGCAATCGACCTCACTCAAGGCCTCAGGGTCATTTGCCTATGATGCTTCATGCATGACCAATTGGTATCAGTTCCAAGACAATTTTCGTGTCTGGAGCGTGTTTAGAGGGCATATTTGAAGATTAACGCAGTGGGTGCCGCCTGCGACGGAGATGGATGCGTGTTCTATTCCCTTAGTGGGGACTTTTTGGTTTGTATAATTGTCTCGAAAAAAGTTTTATTTTTTGTTAAGGTTTGATGTATTTACAGCGAGAAGCTAAATAGTTCTACTGACTCCCACAAATTTAAATTAAGTATATCGCGCACACTATTAGCTCTGATAGAAATTATCTCAATGGATCTGAGTGCTGGGCCACGAAAGCAACGGATGAAAGAAGAGTGCATGCGACAGAGGTGCGAATGTTGAGATGGATGTGCGGAGTGACGCGAATGGATAATGTGACGAATGAATATATTAGGGGAAGTCTGAAAGTAGCGCCGGTGACTGAAAAGTTGAGGAGCAATAGGTTAGCGTGGTATGGGCACGCAATGCGGAGGGATGAAACTCATAACTAAAAGGGTGATGGAAATGAATGTGGATGGATATGTGAGTAGAGGTAGACCTAAGAAAAGATGAGATTGTGTGGAAGAAGATATGGGTAAGAAAGGTGGATACGGAAATGACGAGTGATAGAGGAGAGTGGAGGAAGAGAACATGTTGTGCCGACCTCGCATGAGCGGGAGAAGGGCAGGCCAATGATGGTGAAAATTATCACCACGGATTAGTGAAGATTGTGGTTTCAAGTCCCGCATGAGTGCAATTTTTGGAATGCATCTTCATAAAGTTCCCATGACATCTTTAATTTAGGACTAGATGATGCTGTGTGAAATACAGCCTTATTTATTTATTCTGAAGTTCGATTCTTGTTTCTCGCCACCATTTGTTTATAAGTTGCGCGATAAACTCCAAAAATGAAAGTACACAGTGAAAGTAACATGAATATTATCGTTCTGATACCTGTTATGCTATAGGGGGCGCTGGTAGGTAAGTACTTAATTTAATTGCTTAAAAGAAACGATATTCCCATATGTAACATAATTAAATTTATAGTGCCTGCCTAGGTATAAACATTTTTAAGTGGGACTCGGGAAGCGCTCGTGGTCGTGCTTGCTTAGTCGTTCGAAACGGTCTGTAAGTGGATGGGTGACCGCCAGTGGCATTTTCATCTGAGCACTTCCGTGCTTCGGAGGGCACGTTAAATTGTCGGTCTCGGCTATTTAAGTCGTTAAGCCATGACGGAGGCCTTAAGGCGGCCAAAAAACTCCGTCACCAGAGTTGGCCACTGACTCATACGAACTTACTTACTTTAGTGGGAATACTGGGATCGCATAATATTGGTTCTTACAGAGAAAATTCCCATCCTAATAAAAACTGTGCAGCGTATTGATGGTCAAAAATAGTCCGAAAATACATTCAGAAATACAAAATGTGGTTGCGCTATGATTGAAAAAAATATATATTGAAGTATCATCGTCATCATCTGCAGTTTGTTGTCACGCACTGCTGGGCATAACCCTCCCCGCTCAAACGCCACTTCACTCGGTCCTGTGCCTCTTTCATCCAGTTTTTCCCTTGCATGGTCACAATGTCGTCCATCCATCTGGCTGCTGGTCTGCCTAAACTTCTCGTATGTCCTCTTGGCCACTATTCCGTCAGGACCTTACTCCACCTACCATCACCAAACTTTTGTTTAGACTCCCCCAATATCTGAAGAAAATAACATCCATTGAAGATAGCTAATAGGGCGGGAATCGGCGTCATACATTTTCTATTTGTTTTAATAATAAATCCGTCATAATAATGCTTCATAATGAAACAATCCCTACATTATTAAATCAACATACACAATGATACATGATAGCATTACGAACTAGCGGTACGTTGCTAGGAATAACGGCTGAAGAAAGTGATTGATACCCGTGGTAAGGAATGCACAGACCGTTTGATACTATAGTTCTGTCTTGAAGGCGGATTGGTCTGAATTATTTTGTTTCTGAGCGCTCATTCGTCAAAAAAATAGGTTATTCCATACAAAAGACTTAAACGCGCTTGTATGATGTTTTGGTTGTAGTACTGCGTCTACGAGCGATAGCAAAAAATCGCACAGCTATTGCGCGAAAATTGTGACTAGGTCAGGTAAATCAGAACAATCAAATCTATTTCCTATGTACTCGTAGTAGGTAGTCATTCCTTGGTTTCACATTACCACTTTAGTCCCAAAGATTGGTACTTTATCGCAGTGCCGCTAGGACCAATGATCGATTGAATCGATTGAAAATTTTACATTGAAGGAAAAAATCGTAGGCATAGGTGGTAGTCTTAGTGTGAGGTCATAGGCAAGCTTATGTGTGTCATTCAATAAAAAGGAGTCTCTTCCGAGGAAACTTCTCAAAAAACAAAAACAGTAGATCACTTCGAATCCAGAAGTAGGTAGGTAACGTTCCCTTCATCACGTGTGCACTGTACCGTAACGAAACATCGTATGTCATTGTACCATAACATGAATGGATACGGTGTTTGGCACTCGCTAAGTTTGTGTCTATATAGTATACAGCTTTTATGCTTGGTAACCAGTTGGACTATTAAACACCATTTCCTTGCTCTTATCCCACTTTTATGTGGGGTCGGCACAACAGGTTTTCCTCTTCCACTCCGCTCTATCAGCCGTCATCTCAACACTCACCCATATCATCCTTCACACAGTCCATCCATCTTGATCTGCCTCTTCTGCTACATCCCTCCACATTCAAACCTAACATTCTTCTCGTTACATAACCCTTTTCCCTCCTCATAACATGCCCATAACACGACAACCTATTACTCCTCAACTTATCCGTCAATGGCGCAACTTTCAAACTTCCTCTAACAAACTCATTCCTGATTTTGTTCAAGACTATTTTGACTAGGACAATTGAACAAGGACCAAATATGATGTGACACCAATTGACACCATTTTATCACATTGTCATCAAAGATCTATTTCAACAACACCTGCAGCCAATAATATCCTACTACTGGGTAAGCCCTCCCTCTGTTTACGTCATTAATTCCGGTCCTTTGCCTCACATCCAAAACTTATGTTATTCCTTGATATCATCATCCTATCGCGCACACAGTTAAAACTTATGTTTGCCAAAATTCAGCTCAATCCGAAAAATAAGGTCAAATTCGCCTTGCAAGATTCGACCCGGATAAACATTATCGTTTACAATTTCACGTTCCCAATTATGCCCTTCTTCACACATCAAAGATAATTGGGCACGTCCAAGCCCAATTTTAGCCCTTTTATTCTAACTAACCGTAACTAAAGTCAAAAACATCTAATAATACCATACAAGTGAAAGTGTCGTCTGTTCGTGCGTCAGCCATTGTTCGAATATCAGTTGCTTTGTTATGTCACTTCTTGACGACGAAATAATCCTCAATGCTGCAATAAAATGCAATTTTATGTTATCTAAAACAAAAAAGAAACGATATATAGTGGAATATAATAATAATAAATGCTGAACTTTTTCACACAGCATCATCTAGCTACAAAGTAAGCAAGGGCCGTATTCGCGTTCCTTTTTTCGTTCGTTTGATGAATATTCAGATGCTTCCTTAGGCCCCAGAGCTTAGAATAGGATAGAAAAAGTTTATTCTCAGATCTTGTCGTTTGTTTTAGATTATATCCATATTCCTAAGGCAAGGTAGATAGAAGACACTGTAGCACTCGTGGTATAGATTGCTAGACGTTCTTGACAGGTCCTCGAAGTGAAGCAACGTTTTCTGCAGTCACTAAATTACATACATACACTGCTTTGGAATGGAAGGCATGTTTAAATTTTCGATCCTGGCTAATGGGTTAAGTAGTTCCATGGCCTTAAGGTGGTCTGGAAACTCTGTCTTGCGGTGTATTTTTATAAAATCTGATTCAGAGTAATCAGCGACAAATAGTAGCCAGAGACATGTACCTACATCAAAGCCTAATTTGTTTTTTTCTGTTTCAGGATATGAAGAAGTCAGCATATCACAACTCTCACCAAAATCGGAAATCACCTACAAATTACCTGAAGACGCAGTCCTCAAAACTAGCCAAACAGAAAACTTAGCATTTAGGATAGAACCTAGTGCCTTATTCGAAGAACCTGACTTCGTAGAGGATGTTATTGATGAAGCGGAAGAGAGAGAAGATAGACATTTTATAGTAGCGAGATCAGCCGATCCGTTCGATTCAATTAGAGAGTCAAGATCTATTAACATAGACGAAATCCCCTCATCGAACAACGAAATAGACAACGAATTAGAATTACATCATAAGAGAAAATACTACGATATACATCCAACGAAAACTAGAGACTTCCTTCATAGTAATGATGAAGTAATCCCTTCCTCAGGGTATGGGGATAGGCTAGAGTTTAGATTTCCGGGGGAAGGCAAAAGGGTCCCATACGGCCGTGCACTGAGCATGGGACCCAGGATAAGGCCTTCTGCAGTGCAACCAGTATTCGCCACAGTGAGCCCTAGAGATGAAGGTAGACAGAACACTGAAATTCAGAACATTATCACTGGAATCGTGAAGCTATTGAACGGAAATGTCAATGTGCAAGCCAATACTCAACTGTTAGGACGACCATCACGACCTATGGCTTCGAGAATCAACAACCGAGGACCTCCTAGGATATCTGATGTCCCACCGTTACCAGATTTCGATAAACCACTTGCTCCCCTACCCTCACACATGTTCGTGCCAACAAAAACACCTCCACCTTACCCCTTCGATAGACCACCAGTACACGTTAATTTGCCTGAACAGATCGTGCCTCCGTTGGCTCCTAGGCCAGGTCTTCACAGACCTATGCCTCCATGGAAACGACCTAGGCCTCCAAACCGACCACCGAATCGAAGACCAAATCCAGGTCTGCCTATGTACAAACCTAATCTTTCTATAATACCTTATGATATACCCCAGATAGACGATGAAAAACCGGAGGAAGTATCTGCAATCGAGAACGAAACTGTACATTCCGAAAACGTTATTCATCATGAAGAAGCATCTTCAACTCCTGAAGTTATGACCGAAGCTGAAACAGAAACTGCTGAGACTACCACTACCACTACTACTACAGAAGCCACTACTACCGAAGCTACTACCCAAAAAACGACTACAGAACTAACTACTACACCAAAACCAGTAAAAACTACCACTGAAACAGCCAAAACTGAAAAACCAATAAAAGCTGACAACAAGACTGAAAAACCAGTAAAAAACCAGGAAAAAAAGAAAGAAACACCAATTGTAGAGAAAGAAAAACCTAAAGACAAATTCAAGGAAGAAAAAACAACGCAAGCTAACAAAGAAGAAACAACTGAAAGACCAGTTGAGAAGTTTGAATCTAACAAGACTTTAGAAGTTACTAATAAACCAGAAGAGAAACTACCTCAAAACGATATAGTCGACAAAATATTAAATAAAACAGCTGAACCGACCATTGAACCGTCTATAACAGAACCTACAGTGACCCCGTCTATAGTTCCTACTCCCACAGAAGGATTAGTGACAAAAGTACCTGTAGACTCCCATGTAAAGATCGAGGTATCTTCCATCAACACACAACCACCACGTAAGTATTCTTTATTTAGGGTAGTGTATCCATTTCAGCTGGTTGGAAGCCTAGCTCTCTTGTAAGGCGTCGTACGGACTACACCTTATGTACACGATTTTGACGACTCGAGCTAGTCTGGAAATCGTAGTACAAGGTTGTAGATTCATATCAGAAAATTGATATAATTATGGCAATATTAGCGATGAAAATCATGCAATGAAAATAACTCGAGGCAAAACGCGACAGTTTGAGCCATCGTCGTGAGGTAGCGAGTTTGTCGGTCTTCTACAGATTGTACTACGGTGAGTGTGCCCAGGAGCTACACGACCTTATTCCGCCTTCACCGTTCTTTTACAGGGACTTCAGACGCACAGCTCATTATCATCCACACCTGGTTGATATTCCACTTATTAGAACTAAGCGCTTTCAAAGTTCTTTTATTATGCGCACTGCAAAAATGTGGAATCAGCTTCCCGCGTCTGTATTTCCGCTGAGCTACGAACCTGTTGTTTTTAAGAAGAGAGTTAATAGGCACCTTCTGGGTAGGCTCGCTCCATCGTAGATCTCATTCTTGCCTATGTAAGTTTCAAGGTCAAGAGTCGACCCATTCATCATAAAAAAAACCCTATGCATGAAATATCAATATAATTTGCCAAGGTCTGGTTTAGTAAGTTAAAATTGATGTGATCTGATGCCATTAACCTATTAGTAGGTCGGCTCAAGCTTCTGATACCAATGAGCTCTGATACAGCTCTTGTACCTTGATGGGTTTGTTCATACCTGTGGAAACTTATAATTGGCTGTAAAGTACATGTTATTCATGTATTTTTGTTTTAATACCATCTACTATTCTGTGTAACCTAGCTGTAAGTTTTCCTAGAAAGGCGTTGGCGGAACGATCTTCAGCCTTATAGACCTTGAAATCCATTCCCAGATATCATCCCAGTTGAGCTCAACCAATCACGTAACACGAAAATGACAACGGAAGTGACAACACGTCATTTTCGTTCTGTGATTGGTTGAGTCCAATGGGGATGATAACTGGGACATTAGACAATAAGCCCCCTTGACGGGTTTGAGGAAGAGAGGTGGGATGTGTGATATCGCCAAAGATCAAGGCCAGTGGAAAATTTTAGGGACCTTTGCCCAGCAGTCAGAAAAAATAGGCTAACATAAAGAAAGTGGATGGCTAGTTGCAGTATTAACTAAGCACTTTCATTCTTTGGAGGGCACATTAAATTGTCGGTCCTGGCTAAAAAGCCTCAAGTCTTTTTAGCCAGGACTTTTATGCCAACTCTGTCACCAGACTTAGCCACCAACTCATAAACTTACTTAATTGTATTTGATGAAACTTACCCCGGTTTCTTCTTCCAGCATCACAAGGCATCCCCTATCAACCATATCGACCTCGTCCCGGTATAGTTCTGGATGACCCTGACTTCAAACCTAAGGGAAGTCGGTACAGGCCTGAAGCATCAGTGATCACAGCTCTGCCCCCTGAACGATTGCCGGGGTATGGGGAGATCTTTGATGTGACTGTGTCTGCTATTCAAGGACCTGGGGAGAAAGGGGGAGCATCAGGTGAGACAACTTGGCCACTGACTGAGTCTTATTAGACCCCTCGCAGACTGCAGACTTTCTATCGGCCGATAGTTGAGACGGAATATACTTCGGCTCGTAATGAGTATGGAGAAGTATAGCCCGTCTCAACTATCGGCCGATAGAAAGTCTGCAGTCTGCGAGGTGGCTTAGATAGATAGATTTTAAGTAAATCAAAGAGAGCAAAAAAGTAAGTAAGTTCGTATGAGTCAGTGGCCAACTCTGGTAACGGAGTTTTTAGGCCGCCTTAAGGCCTCCGTCATGGCTTAACGACTTAAATAGCCGGGACCGACAATTTAACGTGCCCTCCGAAGCACGGAAGCGCTCAGATGAAAATGCCACTGGCGGTCACCCATCCACTTACAGACCATTTCGAACGTTGCTTAACTTCGACGATCTATCAAGAACGACTAAGCAAGCACGACCACTAGCGCTTCTGCAAGATGTGGGCATGTATCAAATATGTAATTGTACATGCCTCTGACTACCTTAGACATCTTCAAAGGATCTGGAATATAAAGATCTGAGAGAATGTCTAACGCGCCTTGGGGATACAATCGTGACCCTGTTTAAGTTTACATTTATTATTAGAACGTAGTTGAACTAAAGACAATTTAGATGTCCAGGAAAAAAATTAGGACAATAATGACTTTTGAGGACTTGTATTTGTTTACCTCTAATGCAGCAAGCCTGTCATATGGATAAAACAGTAATGTGTTTTGCAATTTGGGCATGGATTTGTACGGGCCTTTGACTACTCCCTCATGACATCTTCAAAGGATCTTGAACACCCTATAGATCTCAATAATGTCTTAAATAATAAATAAATAATGCTGGACTTTTCACACAGCATCATCTAGCCCCAAAGTAAGCAGAGCTTGTGATACGGGTACTAAGATGACTGATATACTACTTATATACTCTTTGTTTGTAAATACATACTTATTATACATAGAAACACCCAGACCCGAGACAAATATTTGTAGATCATACAAACATTGGTCCCGCCGCGGGGATTGAACCCGCAACCTTTAGCGTCGCAGGCGGGCCTTTGCCCACTGCGCTACAGAGGTCGTCGGTCGTCTTGGTGATACAGTGGAGATCTTCTTAGGAACATCTCACCTTTATCGTCCTTTAGAAATTATGAAGTATCTAACAACCAATTCGTTTATTCCAGTGCACATAGAAAACGTGAATCTATCGGGGCACGAACAAGACATCATAGTGTCCGCATCAGGCGAGCAAGGCTTCGTCTCCATCGACGGCAAGCGGACCTACCTCAATCTCTTCGACACCGCCACACCCACCAGTATTGCACCCACCAGGGTGCAGAGTCAGCCACACTCTGGTAAGTGTAACTGATGAGGAAAGATACAAACCTATAATGTACGATGTGGTATTGTTGAACACAACGCCATCTGTGTGTCAACAGCTGCATTTGATATCTAGCTCTCATTACTCAATACCTTACCAAATTAGTTCGGACAGTCTCCACAGTGGCGCTGTCCAGTTACTATAAAAGGTACCGCGGTCTGGAAGCTGAATTCTCACAATCGCAAGTTCCGCGCGATGCCCCGAAGACCAAGAAATATTCTTGGCGATCCAGATGACGCTATCACTCGAGCGAACGCCGAGGATACGCCGTCATCTAGCCGCGATACATAAATAGGTACACTCCACAGTAACACGCATCGATCCCGCCGGCCGGGATCGATGTAGTAGTTGTCCCTTGGTTTCACCGCCCCCTCAGGGCGGAAAAACCAATCAGACGACCTCTCTCAGGCAACAGCCCAAGTCGAGGTTCGTACCCGTTAGGGGTGCCCTTGAGCTTGTTGCCTTAACAACCTTTCTCTCGGTGCCGGCGCCTTCTGCGCACACCAAAGTCCGGTAAAGCTGACCGAGGCCCATAAGGCCATCAGCGTTAGGTCCGTCCGAAAAAAAAAAAAAAAAAAGCTGAATTCTCTTTCCATCCACACACAACCTGACCTGTACAATATACCGACGTGATTTAATAAACCCTGATTCTGTTATAGCTGGCTTTCCATTCCCTGCGTTTTACAGGTATGACGACCTCTGTAGCGCAGTGGGCAAATGCCCGCCTGCGACGCCAAAGGTTGCGGGTTCGATCCCCGCGGCGGGACCAATGTTTGTATGATCTACAAATGTTTGTCTCTGGTCTGGCTGTTTCTATCTACACTAATATTATAAAGAGGGAAGATTTGTTTGTGTGAATTGAATAGGCTCCGAAACTACTGGACCGATTTGAAATATTCTTTCACCATTAAAATCCTACATCATCCCTAATGAACATAGGCTATATTTATCCCGGGAAAGTGAAGTTTTCCGAGGGAACGCGGGTAACACCGCGACGGACAGCTAGTGTATGATATGTATTTACAAACAAAAAGTATATAAGTAGTAGGGGAAGGTTGCCATCATTGGACCAGCGCTTTCATTGGACCACCGATGTATTTCTAAAACTATGATAGCTAGCGACAGCAAAACCAATAGAAACAGTCTTTAGCGACTCAGATGCACCCCACTTTAGTCTCAGCGACGTTGCAAGACGTGGCGATTAGTGACGTATTTGAGTCTGTTTTCGGAAGGCAAAATCTTAAATTTTGACTCTGAACAAGTGGGTGTATCTAACATTGTATTCATGTTTAACTGCATGTGTTGCTATGAAATATTAGACAATTTTATTGTGATTCTATGTGCGTTTTTAAATTTTGTCTATTCGTGTTAGTTTAGATTTAACATGGTTTCTTCTCCATGAGTACCTAGTTCCTATCAATGGACCACTTGAGAGTTCCACCATTGGACCGGTCCAATCATAGCAACTTATTATTGTCTTTTAAGAAACTGTAATTAATGAGAATAGTTTCCGAGTATTTCACTTAATTATGCATTAAACTGTTATTTTTCATCAATATTTAAATATTATACTTTGAAAAATTCAGAATGTCGATGACAAAAAGGAAACCTTTGGACATGGACCAAAACAAGTTCTTGTTCTAAAAAAAACAAAGCATATGTTTCAATGAGGTAAGTAGAACAAAATAGAGGCCTAAAAGAAACACATCAAAATACATTACATGGAGCGAAAAAAAAAGCAAAAAACATGCTAAAATTCTGAAAAAGTCCCCTGGCAGACTTATAAAATAACTTTGATCATCATTTCGATAATCGTTAGACAACTGGCATTTGAGATAAAAAGCAAAATGATGTGAATATACTCATGACAGTTCTTTAAAAATGGAATAATATTGATAGTTACAATAAGTTGCCATGATTGGACCTCTCGAACATTTTCTCGAAGTCCATTGATAGCAACCTGGTGGTCCAATGAAGGTGCCCATGGTCCAATGAAGGCAACAGTCCAAAATTTAGATTTCTTCGTATAAATCAAATACTACAAATCTGAACTGTTTGTGTTTTTGGTTATTATAAATATAGGTCTTACTTATTAAAAATGATGCATTGGTTTTATTTTATCACGAATACTTTTTGAGTTATAAGGTCGTAAAGTTAGGTGGTCCATTGATGGCAACCTTCCCCTATATCAGTCATGTAGTACCCATAACACAAGCTCTGCTTACTTTGGGACTAGATGATGCTGTGTGAAAAGTCAATTATCTGACCAAAAACGTACGCAATGCTAGTACTCTGAAATAGTGAAGAAAACATCGTCAAACCTCTATAAATGCACAATAGAAGCCTCCTTAAGACGAACTTAATATTTTTTACCATACTGCACCAATGCACGGTAGACATTCTCTCAGATTAATTCACTTTAGATCATTTAGATCCAGAGACACGTCCCAAACACCCAGCGACAACAAGTCAACTTTGTACAACTATAAAACGTGCCCAAAATACTGGCGGCATTGGCACGCTACATTGCAATTCAGCGTGGCAACGGCCAGTATTTTGGGCACGCTTCCGACTGGCAGTGACCTGGATCAGTTGAGCTATCTATAGATCGGTTTTTACGACGATCCTTAGATAGCTATGTCTTATATATTATTTCTATGTATATTATGTACCTATGTATTTACAAACAAAAAAAGTATATAAGTAGTATATCAGTTATCTGGTTCCCATAGTACAAGCTTTGCTTAGTTTGGGGCTAGCTGATGCTGTGTGAATTGTCCAGCATTATTTATTATTATTATTTTTATAGTTATTTTTCTTCTCGAGATGGAGGACACCTCGGTATTAAGTGAAGCTCACGGGCCTAGGCCAAGTGAGTAGCACTCGTAATTTGTATTATATTTGGGTCGTCCTGTAAGAATTTTCTCACGGTTCTGCAAGTATTAAGTATTGCAGCTTTCTGCATCGTTACGAAAATGCTATCTTGTAAATCAATAATTTTGAGATAGTGAAATAGATTTTTTGGTTATTACTTATTATTATTAGCTTGACTGATTCTATTGTATTTTGTAATTTTATGTACATATTGTAGTAGCTTAGTTTCTGTAAATAAACTGTAGAATCTTCGTTACAGTTCCACCACAGCCCCCATCACAGGGTCCAATCGGCCAGGGGGTAGCTATACCAACAGACGAGGTGCCTCCTGTCAGGAGACCCCCTAACACACATGGACCCCACGGCCACACACTACCCCACAGTCACACCCATAGACCCCATCAATATAAACGGCCACAGCCTACTGTCAGGTTAGTTTTACCTCAAAAATTATAGATTTAGCTAAAGCGACATCTCTTAGTCATTTTATTCAATGTAACTTTGGACAATGAGCATGAGATTACTAGTGAAACGTGTAGATGGCGCTAATCGATAAATATGAGCTTATCAAAAAGGATGACGACGACTAGGGTTCTGTGGCCGAGCGGTAAGGCACACCGTATTTAGGAGGATTATCTGAACGTTGCGGGTTCGAATCCCGTCGGAATTCAAAATTGTGATAAGACTTTTCCAGACTTTCTATCGGCCGATAGTTGAGACGGAATATACCTACTTCGGCTCGTAACGAGTATGGAGAAGGCCCGTCAACTATCGGCCGATAGAAAGTCTGTAGTCTGCGAGGGGTCTCACACTATAAAATTAAAAAAAATATAGTTACTCCACGCGAAAAGCATGGTATTCAGTAACACTCTATTATTCAGCAGGCTGGGATCACTTAGAATAGTCTTACAACTAATGTTACTCCTGTTCCATCGCGACCAATACCGTGAAGAATCAGGGCAACAAACACGGTCTGGGGCCTATCATTCTTTTAGGTGATCCATGGATCCATTGAGTTGGAGCAAGTCCCAAGCTTTTTTGTCATCCAAATCAGATATCTTATAATAGGCTTTTTTACAGAGATGACTTTTAATTGTATTTTTAAATTTAGTGATTGATAAATTTTGCAATTCGCTTGGGACTTTGTTATAGAAGCTTACACATGACAGTAATTGAAGTCATTATTGGCTTCCTCAATGAAATTGAGGATCTTCTGTGATCTGTGGTTTGGTTGAATGTGTTTTTATGGACCGATTTTGAAAATTATTGTATTGTTTCATAAAGTGGTCCCTGATTAATTGAAGTCTCATAAACTTATGAGCATCTAAACTTATTTAACGAGTCTCAATTCTCTTTGACTGGCTCCCCACTGGAGCTTGACTTTAGTTTTAAGATGGATCACCTAAAGAACGCTAGCCCCCAAACCGTGTTTGTTGCTGATGCTTCCCGGCATTGGTCGCTCAAGAACAGCAGTAACATTAGTTCTAAGACTATTCTAAGTGATCCCAGCGGTCCTACTGAATAAATGCTTTTTGACTTTGACTTTGATCCCAGCGGCAATGATATGATTTCGACTTTAATTTAAAAATAATCAATTCACAGAATCGACACGTGTATAGTTGGCGATGACTCTACATGCGATCAAGCACAAAACGAGAAATGCAGAACTGAAGCAGGTAAACATAGAAATAAACTTACGATTGTTTCGTTCATGTTCGTATGATTTAATGAACTTGGTGAAGTTTTTAGGCCGCCTCAAGGCCTCAACGATCTAGAACGGCTAAGTCAGCAAGATCATCATCATCTCCCTGCCCTTTTCCCACATCACGTGGGGTCGGCACAGCATGTGTTCTTCCATTCTCCTCTATCAGCCGTCATCTCAACACTCACTCCTTACTCATGTCATCCTTCACACAATCCATCTTTTCTTTGGCCTACCTCTACTCGTGAATCCATCAACATTCATACCAAGCACTCTTCTAGTTACATGACATTCCCTTCTCATTACATGCCCATACCATGCTAGCTAAGTCAGCAAGATCAATGATATTTTTGAACTAGTAGTAAAAGTAAGTAAGTTCGTATGAGTCAGTGGCCAACTCTGGTGACGGAGTTTTTAGGCCGCCTTAAGGCCTCCGTCATGGCTTAACGACTTAAATAGCCGGGACCGACAATTTAACGTGCCCTCCGAAGCACGGAAGCGCTCAGATGAAAATGCCACTGGCGGTCACCCATCCACTTACAGACCGTTTCGAACGTTGCTTAACTTCGACGATCTATCAAGAACGACTAAGCAAGCACAACCACGAGCGCTTCTAGTAAACTATTAACTAGTAGTTGAAACGTAAGACATGAGAATGTCGATAGCTTTCTCGTTTATTAAGGGTGATCGCACAGTCCAGCCGAGACGAACGCGTCGAATTGTCAATTCAATAGAGAAAATGCTGCTGACGAATGAATGAATGAATGAATGAATGAATGAATGAATGAACACTTTATTGTACACCAAAACAACAACGAAAACAATACATTAGAGACATTTACAAGTTCATTAGTACAATGGGCGGCCTTATCGCTGAAAGCGATTTCTTCCAGGCAACCTTCTGACGTCAGAAGTAAGCCGCATTTTCTGACGTCATCAGCATTTTTTGTTTAGAAAAATTACTGTGCGTACGGCGTGGACAAGTGTACGATCAACTAAAATGTTAATTCCAGGTATATCCAGCTGTCAATGTAGACCAGGCTATGCTAGAAGAACCCACAGGGATCCTTGCAGGAGAGTGGTATCACTACTCCTCGATCTGAGGGTTGATCGATTGTACGATAGGAAGGTATGTACGAATTCAAATGACTTTTGGTTTAGGAAATGCATCCTGAATGTTATATCCATGTGGAGTGTAAGAAAATATGATCTTTCTGAAACTAGGCAGTGCTCCAACAACTGAATTGTTGCCACTCAGTGAAAAACTGCAAAAATAAATAATGCTGGACATTTCACACAGCATCATCTAGCCCCAAACTAAGCAAAGCTTGTACTATGGGAACCAGACTGATATACTACTTATATACTTTTTATTTGTAAATACATACATATTATACATAGAAACACCCAGACCCGAGATAAATATTTGCAGATCATACAAACATTTATCCCGCGGCGGGGATCGAACCCGCAACCTGCTGCGTCTCAAGCAGGCTTTCACCCAATGCGCCACAGAGGTCGTCAAATGCGTAGGAAAAACTGTGAAAATTGAGAGGATAAGAACTGTAGAGTTAATAGGCACCTTCTGGGTAGGCTCGCTCCATCGTAGACCTCATTCTTGCCTGTGTAAGTTTCGAGGTCAAGAGCTGACCCATTCATAATAAAAATTTACAGAATATATTGGAATCGAACAAAGCAGAATTCCAGAGTACCTATAAAAAACTGAAATTTGAACAAATGCCTAAAACTAAAAACTGTGACCATTTCCAAAAAACTGTAGATCTACAAAACTGAGGGGTTAGCTACACTAACCGTTGCCAAGAACGGGGGTTCGAATTCCACATGCGCCCCCATGCAAAATACCATAAAACACAATAAATTGAAATAAGTTGAAGTAGACTATTCTAGCAGTAACTACGTATACACCCCTATTTTTTAATTACCAAAAAAAATTTAAACATGGTCTCGGTGTCTGTTACTGATCACATTTCTGTAGTTAAAACTCAAAAAAAGAGGAAAAAAAATTATAACCTCAAAAGGAGACGAGACGAGTCAGACATGGATTTATGATAGCTACTGCGGTCTTACTGACTGGGGATGATACGAGAACATAGTTCGAATGAGAGTCTGTACGCGATTGTAGTCTATGGTACTTATTTCTACAGTTTTCATAAAATTTTGTTCGGTTTTTGTTGACTACAATCCTCGATAACTTTGTGATAGTTAAATAAAAAAAAGTTCTGACCATGCCAATATCTTTTTCTGGATCTACTGCAACTGTCTTTAAATTTTTTTTGGTAGTCATAAAATAGCGGTGTATTAATCTGTCTGTTTGTTTGTAGGTGGCTTGGGATGCAAAATTAGCTGACAAAGACTCAGAACCATTCCAGCAGCTAAGCTATGAAGCAATCAGAGCTGTAAGTATTACTCCTTTAGGGAAAGCTTTTTTTTACGGATAGAAAATCTGCTCACAGACATCCAATTACGTCGAGGGAACGTAATTGGGGTGTGTGGGGTTGTCGAGCACTCGACGACGGCCACCACTGCGGCACGCTCGCTTTGCTCGCTCGCCTCGCGCGTATTTTTTCACTAATTTCCAACCAACTCATTTCAAAGTAAATATTCCTAAACGTTTAGTATTGAACGATTGAGTGTTGAATTAGCCATACCATGATGTGCCTAAGCAGATCGTGAAATGGCATCGTTGAACGATTTGCCTCTACTAGGCATATCATAAAATGGCTAATTCATCTGCCTGCGACATAGGCAAGATTGTCTCCTGATGCTGTACATCATCTAGTATAGATTTAAAGGCTTCAGTTGTAACTGAAATAGTTATTTTACTGAAATAGACTTTCTTAAAGACTTTCTTATTATTCTTATTTTTAACCGACTTCAAAAAAAGGTGGAGGTTCTCAATTCGCCTATATGTTTTTTTTGTATCTTGTTACGCGATTACTCCGCCAATTGTGGACCGATATTCAAAATAATTTTTTTGTTTGAAAGGGCATTCTGTATTCGACTATCCTGTCCATACAAATGGTTGCCAGGAAGAAATTGCTTTTAGCGATATGGCCGCCCATTGTACAATGTCTATTTTTATGTATTCTCTGTATTATGTTTTTGTGTACTAAGGGTTTGTGAGGGGTATGCACTGCAGCATGGCCTCACCTACAATGCTAAAAAGAGTGAATACATGGTCTTTAAGGCCAGCGGTAAGTGTCCTGACAATAAGTACCAAATTATGTTAAATGGTTTAGCACTTAATAAAGTGACTAAATTTAAGTACTTGGGGCATTTTCTTACCGATGACCTTAAAGATGATGTAGACATTGAAAGGGAGCGTAGGGCACTGGCGGTTCGGGGTAATATGTTGGCCCGTAGGTTTTCCCGTTGTACTGACCAAGTCAAGGTAACGCTTTTTAAAGCGTTCTGTCAGAGCTTCTACACGGGAAACCTATGGGTCCGCCATACTAAAAGATCGCTAGACACCCTACGAATACAGTATAATAACATATTTAGGATGCTGTTGAGATTGCCTCGGTACTGCAGCGCATCAGGGATGTTTGCTCAAAACTACACAGATGGTTTTCATGCCATCTGGCGTAAGAAAACCGCATCCTTGATAAGCAGAATCCGGGGTAGTCACAACAGCATCCTGAACACTGTTGCAGACAGTTACACCTCTCCTTTCTGGAAGTGCCTTGTGCGGAGAGTGATCAAATAGGGATTAGGTACCTTAATTGCTCGCTCTCGGCGTACGGCTGTGTTGTGCTGTCTCTTTCTGTTATTGAATGTTTTTTTACTAACCTTAGAAAATAAGCTTTTTATTTCCTGTACTACTAACAAACTATGGACCATTTTGTAGTCTGAAATAAACAAATTTTATTTTATTTAATAAAGCGTTTATCTATCTATCTATCTAAAGGGTAGGGTGTTCCCATATAAATTTTATTCCTGAGAGTTTGATAGTTTTCCCGTAAAACTCTAAAAACCTTCCTAGCCATTGTAAATCGAATCGACATATAAGTCGACTCTCTATGCATTATGCCAAACTGATATAGACTCGCCGCGTGTAGAGTCGAACAAGTCGGTTTTTCTTTTAGTTTTAAAACGTAATTATTAAATAATTTGTTTCAGATTGACTCAGCGTTTTCCATGACACCATTCTCTGATGACTTCGTCAGTAGTTCAGTGAACATGGTCCATAGAGGAGATGAAAATAATCGTGGCATATATGTCAACTATACTATACTGGTAAGAATGGGGCTGAGCATTATCTGTCTTTATAGTTATGTTATTCAGGTTGTATGTTTGTGTATGTTATTTAATATTAATTGTTTGTAAGTATATGTATGTAGTACTTTTTATTTTAATGTAAGTATTATTATTTACTTAATATTTCGCTCTTATTTCATTACATTAAGTAGGTTAAGGACTTAATCTATTTTCATTACACCTAGATGCACATGCACCCACTGATACAATCCCATCTCTCTCTCTCATAAGGTTTGCTGTAAGAGAACTCTTTTTAGGGTTAAGCTCGCCTCTACCATTACTTCTCTAGATTAAGTGTTTATACAGGGTGTAAAAAGACTGCTACCGAAAACTGAGGGGTTGCAATCAGACCATGACTCTAAACATATTTAGCGAAAAAAAAACGCATAAATTATTTTTGACTTAGCTTCGTCATGTTATGTTATTTTCGGTTATGTACTACTAGTACGACATAATAAGACCATACCTACCTAATAATTGCATTTATAAAAGAAAAAAAACATTTAAAACTCAAAATCCAGCAATCTACGTAAAAAAACGCGCCCAAAACATACGCAAATAGCACTCTTCATACGCTGTTTTCTCCGGACGTAATGATTTTTTCGGAAAATCCTTTTGGATTTGGTTGTGTGTTGGGATGCTGTACCTACCCCTTTCGGCTTCGGTAGACGTCTTTTTACACCCTGTATAATATATGTTATTTCTTTGTGCAATAAAGAATAAATAAAAATAAATAAATAAAATATTGCCGCCTTGGGTCTTATTGGTCATGCTTAGTCGTTCTTGATAGATGACGACCTCTGTGGCGCAGTGGGTGAAAGCCCGCTTGGGACGCAGAAAGCGGGTTCGATCCCCGCCGCGGGATAAATGTTTGCATGATCTGCAAAATCTGTGTTGGTGTTTCTATGTATGTATATGTATTTACAAACAAAAAGTATGTAAGTAGTATACCAGTTATCTGGTTCCCATAGTACAAGCTTTACTTAGTTTGGGGCTAGATGATGCTGTGTGAAATGTCCAGCATTATTTATTTATTATATTTAATATTTCAGATGCAAGAAACAGGTGAAACATTATCAACACAAATTGGTACAGAAATACAGAAACACATCTTGGGCGTGATTCGACGACGTTCTAACAACGTTGGCGCTTCTGCGTTGTGGGTCGACTCTGTGGCCGGCTCTGTGCTGCCTTTGCATGGTACGTGACCTTTGACCCTGACCTTGACCTTAAGTTTAATCTTAAGTAGATAATTTAGTAGGGGTTTTCTACCTATGAAAAGGTATCTGACCTTAAGTTTAACCTTGACCTTTAATTTTGACTGAATTTGACAGTTCATTTCTACCTTTACAAGGGTTTGACCTTTGATCCCGACCTTGACCTTAAGTTTTATTTGACGTAAGTAGAATAATGTCTAGTAGGTACGTGACCTTGAGTTTGAAGTTCGACGCCGTGAATGACCAGAAAAAAATACCTTAAGGTCAAGGTCGGGGTCAAAGGTCAAGATTGTGTAGATCTGTTTTAGTTAAGGACAGGATGAACGCTTTTAAGTCATCAAAATACTTTTATTCACAGATGTGGACGAATGTTCGTCTTCAGATTTGAACGACTGCCACCAACTAGCTCAATGCACAAATACTTGGGGTGGATTCAAGTGAGTATAGCTAAACAGCATATTTTTTGGTATTTTTGGGGGTAGGTGCAATTCTGCCAAAGAGAGAGATCTCTCCTCACTTAGGTCGACGCCATCTGGTCCACATACCTCAGGGTCTTTCATTCAGCCGACAGTTAATGTCGGATAGTTCTATTTATTTATTTATTTCATGCATAAGTAATTAATTATTATTATTCTACTCTATTATATTAATTCTATATAGGCTAATTGCCAAGAATAATGTTACTTGCGCGATCTAGGATTCAAATCGCGTCGGTTGGTAGCGCGCCAGCGTCATCTAGCGGTGAAGCTCTGAAGTAGCTAAAAACTTCGTCGCAAGAGTTGGCCACTGACATACGAACTTACTTATTTCCAGATGTACATGCCCAGATACAACGTTAGACCCGAACACCGGCACGAAGGCGGGACGAGAGTGCAAGGCTTGCCCTCCGTCACATTGCAACGACAGAGGCACTTGTCGATACGCTAATGCACAGCCTTATTGCAGGTAAGTTCAAGTACAAGAAAGTTTTTGGGCTTGCAACGTTCGCTAGACTAAGGCTAGGCGTATGCTAAGAAGCAGGCGACGTAGCACAGTGCAGGGCAGGGCAGGGCAGGGCAGGGCAGGGCAGTGCAGGCAGACATGTGCCCTCTCCGCATGCTGCGACGCAACTGACATTCGCATCCTAGCTAGTACAAGGAATGCAAATGAAATTGAAATTCTTTGAATAGTCTGGATGATTTGTATCATACAAACAAGGTTCACAACGAACTAATTCAATTAAACGTTCTGTCATTGCAACAAATTTATAAAATATTGTTAATAAACACGTCTCGACGTGCACGCGTCGCGCAGAATTCTGTGCCGGCACTACAACGAGACGCAGAGCAGGACAGACACAATATGTAAGATAAGATAAGATTATTTATTTCATAAACATTGTTAAATTACATAGGACACTTAAGTATAATTATAGGAACAAATTACAATGGACCCCACACTAGGCAAAGCCTGTGTCGTGGGCGTCTATGTGAATTTTTTATAATAAAAATAAATGTACAATATTAAAATGTTTAGGACTATTGCTATTATAAATAATATGTTGTTCTAAAATAAATATAATAGTAAAACTACTTAATTTTCGTCGCGGATGACGCAAGCGGGAAGTCTCGTATCAGGCTGCCGAAGAACTTCCTGAACACAACCCCCTTCGGCCAGAAAGCGCCATCCATGAATGTGGAGAGCCGATCAGTAGGTACTCTCACCATAAAGGAATTAAAATTCGAATTACGGCGGGATTCTAACTTTTCGACTCTCATGGTGAGACCGGACTTTAGTTTCAAATACTCCACCACATTAGCAACTGTCACGGTGTAGTGGACACGGGACACGTAGAGCTGTGTGGTGGGTACCTCGGGACGCAATAGGCATAGCTGATCTAGCGGGATCGATGCAGTACCGCATTGGTTTCTAGTAATAGTGGATTTCCTTTTCTTCCGTTCTACTAGTACAAATCCATCCTTAGCACTGCGTCCCTTGGGATCCGGAATCAGGTCGCAGCGTTCCTGTTTGCTCCCCTTTGTGATCTGCCGCTTGGACTCTATTTGAGTATGTCTGCGTCGCATGTGCCTGCGTCGCAGCGTACGTAGTTCAATGACGTTCCATGCTTTACAAAATCTGCTCTGCTCTGCCCTGCGTGGACCTGCGTTGCCTGCGTCTCAGCATACGCCTAGCCAATTAGATTGGGTGACCACTGTTTAGGTCAGAGTCTTTAGTATGAGTGTCACCATGTTCGACTTCAGCGTTACGTACCGAAGCCTTAGGGTCGATTCACATCTGACCGAAGATCCGTCGCGGATTATCGGTCGCGGAACGCCAGAACTGACAAATGTATAGAAAAACACTCGACCGTTCACACTCCGACGGACTAACGTATCATCCGTCGGAGTGTTTTTCTATACATTTGTCAGTTCTGGCGTTCCGCGACCGATAATCCGCGACGGATCTTCGGTCAGATGTGAATCGACCCTTAAACGCAGATTTGTACTAGTTTTCATTAGTAATGAGCGAGTACCAAAAGATGGCGCTGCTATTTTCCCATACAAATCTGCGTTTACGGCGTCGATACCGAACGCGTAAAAAACTAATACTAGGCACCCTGAAGACATAATGTTGGTCTCCCACTCGATGGAACGATGATTTTGTAAATATTGAGTCGATGTTTGTATGTATGTATTTCAATCACGCCTAAACCAGTGAACCGATTTGGACGAACTTAGAATAGATGTAGACCGTATAAGCTTCTATATAAAACAAAATATATTTTCCAACAGTTGTACATCCGGCTACTACGGCAGTCGTTGTGAAGTGGACGGTGAAGTGGTGGGGGTCGCTGTGGGTGCCTCGCTAGCTGCCGCGCTTGTTATAGCGTTGACCTTAGCTGCTTTACTGTCTTGGAGGTACGTATTATATACCTACAGCAGAATAATAACCAAAAAATATCGAGGTCGAGGTCAAGGTCAAGGTCACATTGAAGGTCAAACTTAGCTACTTTACTGTCTTGGTAAGTTTTATACACTTACAGATATACAGCAAGAGAAATTTATCAAAAATATTGAGGTCAAGGTCAAGGTCGAGGTCACAGTCAAGGTCAAGGTTAAACTTAACTCTACTGTTTTTCTAAACAAACTCGCAAACTTGGAGTGGGATTTGAAAAAAAAAAAATATATGAAAATAACAAAATTATTATTTATTTATGGTCATAAAAATATTGTTCCAGTCGCAAATGGTCGCGTGAACAGAAAGCGGCCGGTATGGGTTCCCCTGTGTTCAACTACATGGCTGCCAACACAATTAAAACTCCACCAGTTGGCCAACCACCTTACCAAGTAAGTTAATTTTTTACAAGCCCTATTATTATTACAAAATTTTGTAAAATAAATAGAAGGTCGTTCTTGATTGATCGTCGAAGTGGATGGGTGACCGCCAATGGCATTATCAACTTTCGTGCGGCACGGTAAATTGTCAGTCTCGGCTAATTAAGTCGTTGAGCCATGATGGAGGCTTTAAGGGGGCTTAAAAACTCCGTCAACAGAGTTGGCCACCGACTCATGGGTGAAAATTTACATAATTATTGGAATTGGCTAGGGAAATCCATTTTAAATTAAAATTATCTTTTTATTGCAGGTGACGATGGAAGAAAGGATGAGATGGGCGCAAATTGCAGAAGCTATGGTTGCTAACCATTATGCGGTAAGTTCAACAATTTGATTAATTAATTATTTATTTATTTATTTATTTATTTATAAGAAGTAACATTACAGTTGGTACCAATACGTTACATCTATTTACCCGTAGTAAAATGTATAAAAATAAAATTAATATTAAAATTAATATTGCACACAAGAAATTAAAAGAGAAAATATAACAAAAATTAAGTAAACATTCCAAAGTTTAAACATTGATTATTTTAAGGCCCTTACTAATAAACTTGACATAAAGTTATGTCATGCATAACCTATGAATAACCATACATACTGACATAACGTTACGTCATGTGTATTAGTATGGGCCTATGTTTTTAAATAGGTACATTTATGAAAATTTAAATAAATTCCCAAATTTAACTCATATGGTATTAAATAAATTAAATTAACTTAAGTTAAATTAAACAAACTTAAAATAAATTAAATTTGGTTAAACTTTCAGCCGGAACAACAAACTATGGCGACCAGACCATCATCAGCCATGTTCGGTGGCTACCCAACACTACCTCCTGTACCACTACCCAGGTAAGTCAAAGTCAAAAAGCATTTATTCAGTAGGACCGCTGGGATCACTTAGAATAGTCTTAAAACTATGTGATTCTAATCATGTTCCTTCGCGACCAATACTAGAACCAGAGCAAATTAAAGCAACCAATTTAGCAGGACTCAGTTTTTATTAATAAAAAAAAAACTAACCCATTTTAATACTTTTAAAAACAACATTTTTAAATCTGTTACTAACTCGAATTGTCTCAAAAATGTACACAGCCACTTTTGCAATTGCAATACTTATTCAGTTTGATCAACTAAAAGATTTAATTTAATTTTGTAATTTATTTTTAGGATGGGTTTGCATGGACACCACAATGGAACACTTAATACAGTCGCATCAAGAGTAAATACTTCGACATCTCATCATAATATGTATGGTAAGTTGAATAACTTAAGTTTTGTTAAAAATATCTATTTACAATACAAGCTTTTAAAAGACGTGAGCTGATCCAAATGAGCCTAAAGACGGAGATATTATACCAAGATTAAATAAAATGAAATTGAAATATTTTATTCGATAGTACGTTTTAATATTTTTAATTGCATCTCATTAAATATTAACAGCTTTTAAGTTACTTAAATTTCAAAAAGTTTTAATTAAAGTTACTAAACTTTCATTTATTTAATACAGTTAAATGATTTAAACTGTAGTAAAATGTATATTTCCTGATTTGTTATAAAACATAACAAAGTCTTTATTATTTAATTAAATTATTATTAAAGGATATACAAACCACATGGCGACAGAATCAACATCGTCTGAAGCATCAAGCCATGTACAGGAGAGGGCTGACTTACTCGTGCCTAGACCCAAGTCCCGGGCAAGGAGTATGCACGTAAGTGTTGCTGTACCTTCATAGTAATATTATATATGCGAAAGTTTGTGAGTTTTTTATTTTTATTAGGCTCAAAAACAGGTAACAAATTAATACTCTTAGTGAAAAGTTAATACAAAAGAACATTATTTTAGAATTGATTTAATTTAGAAGTCAAGTCCATACAATATAAATATTGCTGGACTTTTCACACAGCATCATCCAGCCCCAACGTAAGCCGAGCTTGTGTTATGGGTACTCTGACTGATATACTACTTATAAACTTTTATAACTTAAATACACACATACATAGAAAACACCCAGACACGAGACAAACCTGAAGATTATACAAACATTCGTCCCGCGGTGGGAATCAAACCTGCAACCTTCTGCGTCTCAAGCTGGTATCAACCTGTATTATCGTCAAGTTCTTATTATATTCTCATTGAATTTTAGCCCATTAAGCAAAATTAGGGATGGTATAAGTTTGACGTGTCTATTTATGGCTTTGTAGCTCTTAAACAAATGAACCAAGCTTTAAAAATCTACCGAAAACCATCAATTTATTTATACATACATACATAAAGTCACGCCTCTTTCCCAAAGGGGTAGGCAGACCACGGATCTCCAGTCGCTACGATCCTGACACACAACTTTCGCCTCATTCACTCTCATTACATTCTTCATACATGCTTGTCGGTTTAGGGTACTTTTGACCTGGCCCTTCTCCAAGATGTCACCAATTTGATATAAAAAGGTCACCAATTTATTTATTTTTTATATACTTTCAGAATCAAACTGGTATCTACTATGATGTTGACTACGAAAATGCACCAGAACCGATATATGGAACTAAAGGAATACCTCTATCTACTTACACAGTTAGTCGTGGTCCGCCTTTTTATAGGTAGAACAGACACATCTTTCAGATATTTGTTATAATTTTTACTTCATCATCATCATCTCAGCCATCTAGCGTCTACTGCTGAACATAGGCCTCCCCCATCGATTTCCACAGTGATCGATCTTGTGCGGTTTACGCCTAACCGCTCCCAGCAACCTTTATCGTCTTTCTATCTTGTAAGGGGCGTCCTCAGCTGCAATTTCCGTAATTTTTACTCAAATGGTAGATTTTATATGGAAAATATGTACGGATTTAAGTAGCTGGATTTTAATAGCTGTACCGAAATAATGATGAGACTTACACCCTGTATTTGGATATACCTGCCCCCTTGGAAATATCTTCAAAGTTTCTTGAAACTATAAAAATGATCTGAGAGAATGTCTACCGCGCTTTGGGGTCGGTCCTGTAGTCGTGATCCTGTTTACATCCGTACTCAAATTATATTGTATTATTTTAGTGTAATATATTTAGTGGCTATTAAAAGTAAGTTCTTAATTACTTTTTAGTGGCTACTTACTCTCTTATCCTTTGAAACTTCTTAAATTATACTTAACATGAAAAATCTTAAGTAGATTTTTACTTAAAATCTGTTAAACATTATATTTTACGTCACTAGTCTTGTAATTCTATGTTAATTTTTTTAATAGAATATTTTTAATATATTAATTATTATTATATTATTACTTACCAGTAAAAACGACAAGAATGTTTTAAGTAAAACCTATTTTATTCCCTGACGTATTTTTAATAAAATTAATACTTATGGTTTATATACTATAAATAAATTAGTAGGTATTCCTGAAGTAAAATGTTCGAATATAATTCAAAAGGTATATAAAAACATGTAAAAATGTAATATAAGACTGCTTTTATCAACGATTTTTATATTGTGATTTGTTTAAGTCTAGTTTATTAAATTAAGTAAATGTTACTATTTTTTAATTAAGTTAACTGTAAATAATTATTTATAGACACAAATGTATTTTCTACAAAGCACATAATAATAATTTTAATTATTTCATTCAATGTTCATTATTTTCTGTTATAATTTTAGTCAATATTTATTTCATTAAAAATATCAACATAAGCATTTATTTCTTGGAAATATACGTATTTTTAATTAGTTATATCAAAAATTGTAGTTATAATCCATTTGGCATTTGTTTTTATATTGTATAAAATAAATAAAAAATCTAAACTATGTTTTGTATCATTTATTTAAATACAATTCTAATTTTAAGTCTATAAAATTCTTATACTTAACTTAAACTAAATTAAATGCAATTGGCGTTAATTAAATTAAATAAAACTGGCATATTTATTTAATGCAAATGGCACACTAATATTAAATTGTATTGGCCAAATGTATTAAATATTACAAAAATAATGTCGATCTTACAAAATAATATAATTACGAATATAAATTATTATGGACACTAAAGATTCATCTATATTTTTTTAAATCAGTCTACAGTCCGCAACATTTATTATCTATTCATCTAACATAACAAATGTTTATAAACTCTAGTCGCTGACAGTATTGCAATATTTAATTTCATGTTATTCACAAAAAAAAAAAGTCAAAACATTGTTTTTTCTTAAATAAGTAATATTTAAATATACGTCGTTGTAGATATTTCTGCAGTTGTACCTGGTCTCATTAAGTGAGGCTAAAATCAAAAACACAAAAATCAAAACCAAAAACTAAAATGCATGCTGTCGTGCTGACTGGCGCCTACTACACACTCGATAATTATCACGACATTTGCATCGTAAGGATTACGATAATTATCGAGTGTGTATCAGGCGCCTATAAGAGAATATAGATATTTCTACGACTTTACCATTCATTCTCATTCTTTCATTTGATTTTCTTTTTCATGACCATAGTCTACGGTGGAATACAGAGCATGTTTTCTACAACATGCTCTGTAAATTAAATAGGTAAAAGGGTCTTTAAATCCAGAGTAAATAGGTTCATTCTAGCATGCTCCATCTTCATCTTTGAAGAAACAATAGATCTGATATATGAGAAGTCTTATCATTTTCGAGTTCACTGTAGATGGCGCTTACCGGTGCTTAACCGATAAATATGAGCTTATCATTTCGATTGTGACGTCTAGTGGTTCCATGGCCGAGTGGTTAAACGCACTACGGATTTAGGAGGATCGTCTGATCGTCGTGGGTTCGAATCCCGAATTGATAAGACTTTTCATTTCTCAATGATTTGGTGTTTATCTGATTTGAAACTCCAAAAATAAAAGATTATATCACTTTGTACGAAGTTTAATGTCTTTGATTACATGAGCGTGATACTGCAGTGAAAAGTTAATATCAGTAAGTATACGTAATGAGTGCACGGCTGAATGTGAGTTCCGAAAGCTTACGCGACTGTAATACAGGACGGTAAAGTGCACACTGTGGTTCACACTGATTAATATTCTTTCTAAATACTCGGCCGTGCTCTCACACGTCTGAACCTATTTACGACATGAATGTAGGCGTAGATACACGCTACAATGATATACCTACCTAAGTAGGTATGCATAACAGTAGGTTCCGTCGCAACGCCGATAATAATAACAATAATAGGCACCTTCTGGGTAGGCTCGCTCCATCGTAGACCTCATTCTTGCCTATGTAAGTTTCGAGGTCAAGAGTCGACCCATTCATCATAAAAAAAAAGTCTGCAGTCTGCGAGGAGGCTACTTTATTCTACTATATGCTAGCTAATAGGAGATGCTAATGTAGATTCTGTACATCCCATGCAAGTACTCACCGCATGCGGGGTAAGAAAGCTCGCTATATGCGGGGTCGCCTGAAATTATATGGAATTTGTAAACACACAACATTTTTATCGAGTGTCATTTGAACTTTATCCCACACAGTAGTCACAACGAATAGCTCTCTGAAGTAGCAAAAGAACCCATTTTGATGACGCATAGACGAAGAGAGTGTTGTATAGCTGTCTCGCTCACTCGCTTGTGTTCGTTGCATCATCCTATCTCGCCTACTCTACGCAAAGTAATAGATGCGCAAACCTGCGCCATCGATGCACCTGACTTCAGAGAGCTAATGATTGGTTGTCTACTGTAAGTAAGTATGCCCAATTGCCCATGCTAAATTCTATTTTTCTTAACACCACAACCATCAAGATAAAAAAAGTCAAATAAAACTTTTATAAAAAGTAACTATAGAGCAATTTGTTTAAATGATAGGAATCTGTTTCCATGGGAACCATGTTTCACATTCTCAAGATACCAAATGAACCATGATCACAAAACTAGAAAGGAAAGTTGTTCTGTTTCACGAAGTCCGTTTTTAAGAAGAAATTCATTTATTTAGTACTATCCCAGTACTATGTAGTTTATTTAATATCATTGGTACCTATTATGTATATAAATGGAGACTATAAACAGACTTCATAACAAAGAACTATTATTGTGGTGGTGGTGTGGTCTATACCAATGAACTATTGAACAAAGAAAGTAAAGACAGGTACCTCGTAAAGAAAATATAAAGATATGGTTGAATAAGAGAACCATGATCATATAAGATACCAAGGAAATCTTCATAAACATCATAATACCCAATGAACCTCAGTATGTCAAGATACCAATTGAACCATGATCAGAACCACAACATACCAAGTGAACCATGCTCTATCCATATACCAAGTGAACCATGCTCACTTCTTACATTCTCAAGTGGCAGTTGTTGAGCACGTTATAGTTGAAGCGATATCCCGATTCTGGGATATCATCTGTCACCAGATTGTCGCTGTGGAAGTGGACGTAGAGGGGGCCGGGGGGTGTGGCTGAAACATACATTATTGTTAGTTCGTAATAGTTTAAGTCAGTGGCCAACTCTGGTTAAGGTGTTTAGGCCGTCTTTAGGCCTCCTTCATGGCTTAATGACTTAAAAGCCGGGACCGAAAATTAACGTGCCCTCCGTAGCACATTACACTAAACGAGTTTAAGTAAGCAGTGAAGGAAAACGTCGCGAGGAAACCAGTTATCTGTTAAGCAACGATTGGCTTGCAAACTTTCGTACGGAATGGAAATACTAACCATAATTAGGTTATTAAGCCAAAAAAAAATTCTCGTATCGAAAAAGCATTTTCAAAAATCAAAATAACATTCATTGTTGACTGTACTTATAGGTACTTTAGGTAAGTAGGTACCCACTATCCTACTTCTTAATATCCTACTTCCTACTATCCTACTTCCTACTATCCTACTTCCTACGATCCTACTTCCTACTTCCTACTATCCTACTAATATAATGAAGCTAATGTTTGTGAGTATATTTGTATGTTTGTGTTTCAATCACGCCTAAACTATTGAACCGATTTGTATGAAACTCGGAACAGGTGTAGACAGTAAACTAGAATAGCATAGGCTATCCAAAATGTTGGTACCACGCGAGCGAAGCCACGCGCAGAAGCTTGTAGAATCTAAAAAGAGACTTACAAGCTATAATCTGGTTCGCAGCGGAGCCCCCACAGAACTTGGATCCCCTCAATCCATCAGCAGTCTCCGCTTCAGGTATGAACAGGTAATCTTCAGACTGTGCGTAACCCTGGGTGACTGGGTTGATCTGACAATCCGTATCGAGGAATAAGTTGTCTTCCGAACGGTACGCCATGTTGAAACTGGCTGATGTCAGTCTGTAAATTATTTATTTATTTATTTATTCACCACTTATTTTTACAGGCTTAACCTAATACAATAGTGTGGCCAAATTCAAACTCATTTTTAAAATTAAAATACAAAAAAAACTCTACTAAAATATTACTAACCTATTCACAAAATTCAAATATGTCAATTTAAAATAGAACCTAAAATGTCAAAATGTATTATTCCTAAAGTTTACGTATAATATAGCACAATACAAACAGTGCAAATTAAATTATAGTTAGGAGCTAGATAGAGATGAATGGAGAGTGGGAAGGGAGGCCTTTGCCCTGCAGTGGGACACTACAGGGTCCTAATAATAATAATAATTAGGAGCTAGCTTCAAAATGAGAACGAACGTTATGGCTCAATGCACATTGAATTGGCAAGCGACGCGTCAATTAGTTTTATAGCGCACCATTATAAACCTTATGAACAATGGTACAAGATATAGAAACGCCTGTAGAATTGAATTGAAAATAAAATGAATTGACGACGCTTGCCAATTCAATGTGCATTGAGCCTAACACGATGCCATTCTTGCATCATCTTGTATTAGGTACCATTCTTGCTTCTTATTTTATGTGGGAGGAAACTTAAAAACATGACATGTATTGGAACGTTATTTATTATCTAAGAAACGGTTTCTACCAAGATCATTGGTTTTATTTTACGTGATATGTATATCCATAGTTTGGTAAATTGAATTGAGCCTTCAACGTAACGTAACTTCTACAGTGATTTCTATTTTCTGTTTTTTTATTTGTTCCAACAGTTCTGGCTTAGGTTCTGGCTCAGGTTCCGGTTTCGGTTCTGGTTCTGGTTCCGGTTCCGGTTCCGGTTCCGGTTCCGGTTCCGGTTCCGGTTCCGGTTCCGGCTCAGGTTCAGGCTCAGGCTCTGGCTCTGGCTCTGGCTCTGGCTCTGGCTCTGGCTCTGGCTCTGGCTCTGGTTCTGGTTCTGGTTCTGGTTCTGGTTCTGGTTCTGGTTCTGGTTCTGGTTCTGGTTCTGGTTCTGGTTCTGGTTCTGGTTCTGGTTCTGGTTCTGGTTCTGGTTCTGGCTCAGGTTCCGGCTCAGGTTCCGGCTCAGGTTCCGGTTCTGGTTCCGGTTCTGGTTCCGGTTCCGGTTCCGGTTCCGGTTCTGGTTCCGGTTCTGGTTCCGGTTCTGGTTCCGGTTCCGGTTCCGGTTCCGGTTCTGGTTCCGGTTCTGGTTCCGGTTCCGGTTCCGGTTCCGGTTCTGGTTCTGGTTCTGGTTCTGGTTCTGGTTCTGGTTCTGGTTCTGGTTCTGGTTCTGGTTCTGGTTCTGGTTCTGGTTCTGGTTCTGGTTCTGGTTCTGGTTCTGGTTCTGGTTCCGGTTCTGGTTCCGGCTCAGGTTCCGGCTCAGGTTCCGGCTCAGGTTCCGGCTCTGGTTCCGGTTCTGGTTCCGGTTCTGGTTCCGGTTCTGGTTCCGGTTCTGGTTCCGGTTCTGGTTCCGGTTCTGGTTCCGGTTCTGGTTCCGGTTCTGGTTCCGGTTCTGGTTCCGGTTCTGGTTCCGGTTCTGGTTCCGGTTCTGGTTCCGGTTCTGGTTCCGGTTCTGGTTCCGGTTCTGGTTCCGGTTCTGGTTCCGGTTCTGGTTCCGGTTCTGGTTCCGGTTCTGGTTCTGGTTCTGGTTCTGGTTCTGGTTCTGGTTCTGGTTCTGGTTCTGGTTCTGGTTCTGGTTCTGGTTCTGGTTCTGGTTCTGGTTCTGGTTCTGGTTCTGGTTCTGGTTCTGGTTCTGGTTCTGGTTCTGGTTCTGGTTCTGGTTCTGGTTCTGGTTCTGGTTCTGGTTCTGGTTCTGGTTCTGGTTCTGGTTCTGGTTCTGGTTCTGGTTCTGGTTCTGGTTCTGGTTCTGGTTCTGGTTCTGGTTCTGGTTCTGGTTCCGGTTCTGTTTCCGGTTCTGGTTCTGGTTCTGGCTCCGGCTCTGCCTCGTTCTTGTACAAGATGCATGAGTCCTCGTCAACGTTCGGAGCAAGGTAGCGGAATGAATCAATTATAACTGTGGATGTTTCCGCGGATCGTGATCCAATCAAAGTGATCTGAAACAAATCAATAAAATAACAAAAAAGACTTCGAGAGACTCCCAAACTCATTACATTAATTCTATAATTAAGGACTTCCTTAAAATCTGGATTATGCCTCATCTATCTCTCTAGAACTAAATGGAAGTGGGCCAGACGCGTCTGCTGTCGGACGATTTGTAGGCAAAACGAGCCACACAGTGGACCCTACATGTGACGCGAAGACGTGGTAGGATGAGATGGCGGGACGAACTTGGCCTGTTACAGCCCTCAATCACGAAGAGTGGAAGAAATGAAATGAAATTTTGTATTTGCAAGAAATATGGTTAACAAGTTGATAAGGTTTACATTTTAGGATCACATATTTCACCAAGAACTGGAACCAAGAAGGAGGGCCTTTGCCCTGCAGTGAGACGAGAATGGCTAAATAATAATCTATCTATCCAATCGGCCCACATACATCCACTGCTGAGTAGCCCTCCTCATTTTCATGCTACTTTTTCCGGTACTGCGCCAGCCGAATCTTAAATAATTGTTTTTTTGGGTCGTCTGACGGGTAATCAATCTCGCCCGGGGATTCTTAGCACCCTGGCCCCGGGGTGGTTCCGTCATCCGTCATCAACTGACCCACTCCCAGGGCCGCCGGGAACTTGGGGCCTATCGTCGGGTGGGGGGTTTGGACCATAACCCACCACGCTGGTCCAGTGCGGGTTGGTATAATATCCAGAAAATTTACTTACATATCCAGGAAAGCTTCCAACGTTTGTTGGGGCGATGACAAGTCGTATCGTGTTCCACCCGATTCGAAATTCTTCAATTTGTGAATGATAAAATGCAGTTCCAACATTAGCATCTTGACCCTCTGGAATTATTTGACTAGCGATAAGTAGAATACTGTCGCTCGGCGCTGGCGTATCCATGAAGACGTTCACTTCTACTAAACCACCGACGGACATCGTGAAGGGAAACGAATTTGCACAGCTGAGAAGTCCTTGAGGAGTAGGAGATATAAATATTGTACTCCCATTGTAGGGGATGTCCATTATGGAGGTATACTCCCTCTGATTCCAAAGCGGTAATCCATTGCAAGGCGGTCCAGTATTCGTAAAAAGTTCAGTATAGTCCTCTTCAAAGGTATACCTCACACAGCCATCACATAAAACACTGCTGATGTATAACACGAAAACCAAGCTCTCGCGTGCTTTTAATTTCCATTTCATATTTTTGGTTGAACGTTCCAATGTTTAATACCTCTATGATCTCTGCTAATGCTAATTAAATATTTCCGTATCATAATCATTTCAATATCTTAATTACTTATATCAGATTGATGATAAGATTACATATAATTACGTTTTAAAACTAAAAGAAAAACCGACTTCAATGTTCGACTCTACACGCGGCGTGTCTATAACGTCAGTTTGACATAATGCATAGAGAGTCTTAGACTTATCTGTCGATTCGATTTACAATGGCTAGGAGGGAAGGTTTTTAGAGTTTTACGGGAAAACTATCAAACCCTCAGGAATAAAATTTATATGGGACCACCTCTGGAGCATACCCTTTCAAACAAAAAAATAATTTTGAAAATCGGTCCACAATTGGCGGAGTAATCGCGTAACAAGATACAAAAAAAAAAAAAAAAAAAAAAAAACATACAGGCGAATTGAGAACCTCCTCCTATTTTTGAAGTCGGTTAAAAATGATAAATGCTTTGGGACGTCATTTACTTGCGTTCTTGCTGGAGCCTATTCCATCGTCGTCCCACGCTAAGCGGGGTCAGCACAATATGTTGTCTTCCTCCACTCTCTCTTATCACTCGTCAACTGCACATTAAGCCCCTTCGCAGACTGCAGACTTTCTATCGGCCGATAGTTGAGACGGAATATACTTCGGCTTGTAATGACTATGTAGAAGTATAGCCCGTCTCAACTATAGCCGCTAGAAAGTCTGCAGTCTGCGAGGGGACTAATATCTCACATAACTTCTTTGGCCTTGTCTGATTTATTTCGGTCAGTAGCAATAAAAACGATTTAGATTTAGATTTTAGTTAGCAAAGATTGATAATTGTGATAAATTGATGTAGGCATAATTAACGGGGAACTACCGCTACTTCCCCACTGCTCAAGACCTGCTGAAAGAGTTAATCTAAACTTACTTGATACCACAAACATCGGACTGCCGTTTGAAACAGGTCGCGTACGCCAGGTTGGCGATGTATGGACCTGCGCCTCGGTTGTAGTTGAACGACTCGAACGCACCGGACCGGTCGGGGTAGTACTGGAGACAGCCAGGAGGTGCTGGAGACGAATATAAAAAATGCTGGATATTTCAAATCAAATGGAGACAAGAATAATAAAATTTAGACTTAAAAAAATGAGACTTCAAGATTTGTCAGCGAGCTATGGTGTTTGAGGGTCTGAAACATATCTTAAACTGGTATACCAGAATGCAGATACCTACTAGAATTGCACGTTTCAAGTGGGTCTTGAGACTCGAATGCACCCTCTTATTCACACAGCATCATCTAGCACCAAAGTAAGCAGAGGTGTGGGAAATAAACTACCCAGACACCGCAATACGAACACTTTTTATCCCGCGACGCGAATACTTCCAGCCTTCTGTCGTATGCCATAGATTTACTTCTGTGGCGACCTCTAACCGCGATTGCCTGAACTACAAGGGCATCGTAATAGAGTTGCTGACCTAGCTACTGCAGAGCTTCACCGCTTCATCGCTAGATGGTGCTAGCGCGCTATCAACCGACGCTATTTGAATTCTAGAACGCGCTTACGAAGTTTTCAAGTACAATTAACTTAAATAGAACTATCTGACATTATCTGTCGGTTGAAAGGCCCTAAGGTATGTGGACCAGTTAGCGTCGACCTTAGCAAGGGTAGTACTGCCTCTTTGCCATGGATTGGGGGAATAAGACCTCCTTCCTTACAATTGAGGCAATATGGAAACCGGTCGTCATCATCGTGGCGGTCAAGTACTTACCAATCAAGTAGTCATCTCTGTCAGCAGATGAGGCGAACGGTGTCGAGGGTAGAGAAGAGGTGATGGCTTCCAAGATACCATCTCGATATTTGCTGTAAATGAGATAATTCAAGATTAGATGCGAATACACATTGTTTCTGTGTGCTCGGGAGTTACTTGACGACACGAGCTCTTAACCGTGAAAGAAAACATCGTGAGGAAACTCGCCGCTTAGTCAGCACGAATAAGCTTAGAGGATGGTTTAAGTGCTAGGCAAATAAACCTCTCAAGCAATGTCCCAGGCACTTCAGCGTTTGAGTGTAGGCATAGGTTGCCTCGTTGCCCTGATTCTTCACGGTATTGGTCGCGAAGGAACAGGAGTAAAATCACCTAGTTTTAAGACGTTTCAAAGTGATCCCAGCGGTCCTACTGAATACATGCTTTTTGACTTTGATTTATTTACACAATGCAGCCGATTCCATTTAGCGGCCGAGCGATAAAGATAAAGATAAAAATAAAGATAATTTATTTGCTTGAACACAATGTGGGTTAGGTACAGTTGTTAGAATAATTCGTTTCAATTATGTTCTACTAGGATTAGCATGCAAATGTTAGGTACAGCGAGCGTAACTGAGACGGCGTTTAAGCCCCCTTTCCTTACGCACTAGTGGTTGAACCGCGCCCCGCGTACAATGACAAGCGGTTGCATCTGGAAAAGCGGCCGCGCGGCTAGCCACCTCACGGTTCAACCGCTAGCGCATAAGAGGGCTAAGACTAGGTACTCACCCCAAAGTATTGAAGCACTCTAACTGTGTCACCTTAATCTTCCACGTAGCTTGAGGTAAGTTTGGCTGCGTGTTGCGATCAGCTATCTTAAAGTTGATGCGGATTGAGCGGCTGTTTGTGGACGCGTTCACTCTGACGTATACTGAGGAAAACAAGGTGTATGATAAAAAAAATATTCATAAAAATAGACATTTCACACAGCATCAGCTGGCCCTAACAGTGACCAAAGTAAGCATGCCATATTGACACACTCGATGAAGCCCACAGCTTTCTGTGTCGTAGGAGGACCTTCAACTACAGACGAGTTGATGTCGTCAATTTTTTTGAAATTACTGGAGTGCGTTAGGTATACATCCTGAATGTCTTGCTGAATTCATTCAGAAAGCCCGGAATCCCATATACATAACGCCTTTTGCCACACACATAAGTACTGTTTTTTTCAGATGATTAATTTGTCTGTATGGAATTCCGGGCTATCTGAATTTCAGATTCTGATTTCAGATTGTTCGTACATTAGGTATAGAATTCCAGACTTTCTGAATGAATAATGGAGATTGTTTATAAGCGGTCTATGACCCAGTAGCGATAGGTAGGTACTATAATGGTATTTGTGTAGAGATGCCTCAACTACATCCTTATGCAAAGGGCCATCAGAATCTGACCCGGCAGATAAGGTACCTGTCTCAAAACTCAAGCCCTTATTTCTCAAAACTGCCGGCTCACATTTTGATGCCTCTTTGCATAAGAATATAGTTGAGTGAGGTATCTCTACAGAAATACCATTACAGTATCGCTATTGGTTCATAGACCACGTCCCATACAACTTTGAACAGTCTTGTTTCAGATTCTGTTTTCAGCATGTATGTGGGAGGCCGTGTAGATTTATTTCTGTGTGCGTAAGTGATACAGAACGCTCATTCGTCCATGAAGCGTTCCCTTACGCACACAGATACAACGTGCCAGTGCCTCTACACACAATTTAGACCGATCTGCCTTCGTGAAATAGAACTGTTAGAACAAAACTCACAATGCTGTCCGTTGTTGTCTCCACAGAGAGGAGGTAGGAAGTCGGAGTTGGCTTGCAAATTGGTGACCTGGAAGATGTCGTTCCTGCAGGAGTAACCTGGACGCTGCGTCACATTCTCGACTGTCTCCACCTGGGAACAACGTTGGGCCTTTTAAACGAAGCTACTTAATGTAGTGTGGCTTCCATTGAGTGTCCAGGACCTGACGCTGTTTAAATAGGTTTAGGTGACAGACTGACATTTCAACCTACAGCCTAAACCATAAAGACTGAGAAACACAAAACTTGAGTGTAGGTACCACTCCTTTTGAGATGATCATTGATCACTGCGAATTAAAGGGTTAATGATCCATAGCCAGGGGAGCCTATGAAAGGAGTTTTGGAAATTCCAAAATGGGGTAAAATCATAGGTTAAGCGAAGCCTAAGGCTCAATGCACATTGAATTGGGAAGCGACGCGTCAATTATTATAGCAAGGCATTATAAACCTTATGAACAATGGTACAAGATATAGAATCGCTTGTAGAATTAACGAGATCTGGCGAAGCCATCTAGCGGGCCGTGCTGGCCCGAGTGGTTCATTCTACAAGCGTTTCTATATCTTGTACCATAAGGTTTATAATGGCTTGCAATAAAATAATTGACGCGTCGCTTGCCAATTCAATGTGGCTGGAGCCTAAGACCTAAGTTTTCAGATGCGTTCGGTAAAATAAAGTTTCCACTCACAGTTGTAGGGGGCGCTAGATTGAACGTTTCAAAGTCGATCCTCATCTGACAGACATTATTGTTATTGATCTCGATGTTGTAGGAGCACTCCAGACCCGAAGACTCCCGGTTCAGAGGCGGGTTGATGAAGACAGCGACCTTTGTGTTGGTGCGGACATCGCACGCGTTCACTAGAATTTAAAACAGCGCCATCTAGTTTTACTTGCAGGCTTTTTGTAGCTTGCAATTTTTGTTTGTCTATATCTATACTAATATTATAAAGAGAAAAGATTTGTTTGTTTGTTTGTATGTTTGTTTGTTTGAAATGAATAGGCTCCGAAACTACTGGACCGATTTGAAAAATTCTTTCACCAATAGAATTCTACATTATCCCCGATGAACATAGGCTATATTTTATCCCGGGAAAGGGAAGTTTTCCCGAGGCATCGCGGGTAACACCGCGGCGGACAGCTAGTAGGTTATAATTAGGTATGTTTGTATTTGACTTTTTGGTTACAGCAGAGGGCTAAACTTTGAAAATATGGTGAAAGTGAACCGATCTGATGATGGCATCAGAAGATGTTCATGGTACTTTTCAGTGACACACAAAAAGACTAATTTGAAGCAACGCACGGTATTAAGAACTAAATTATAAAAACAAAGTAGAGGAACCTGAATTTTAATTTCCATAAGAAGCCTTTGAGACGCCCTTTTTCTGTGATACTGAAGCGCCATCTAGTTTTAATTTCCAAGCTTGTTATACTCACAAGAGCAGCAAGTAGCGAAGACCCCACAGAAACCAATCGCCTTCCCTCCTTGGGTGTTGCACTGGTTACGTGAGAGGCACACTCCGCCTGTAGACCTGTCAGAACCCAGGCATTGCTCGCCATTGCCCACCGTGAAGATACTGCCTGGAGCTTGTCTTTCAGCTGAAAAACACATTCAAAGTCAAAAAGCATTTAGTAGGACCGCTGGGATTACTGGGTTCCTTCGCGATTTCAATACCGTGAAGAACCAGGGTAACTAACACGGTTTGGGGGCTAGTTCACTTGTAGTTGTGATGTGATCCATCATAAAAAAACCTATCTTCTTCACTATGTAACTAATGGTAAAATATAGTTACCATTGACATGAAGAAGAAGAATGAATGAAAGAATGAATGAATGAACACTTTATTGTATTAAGAAATGAAAAGTCTTATCAAAATTTTGGATTCCGACGGGATTCGAACCCGCATCGATCAGACGATCCTCCTAAAGCCACTCCGGCTTTAGCCACTCCGGCTTTAGGAGGATCGCCTTACCGCTCGGCCACAAATGATAAGACTTTTCATTTCTTAATGAAATACCAAGTGTGGATTAGCACTATAAAATCACTTTATTGTATACCAAGAAATTATCAAAAACAAAACATATAAAACAATTACAGGTTCTTAGTACAATGGGCGGCCTATTTCTTCCAGGCAACCTTTAGAAGAAGATCAGGAAGAGTGAAGCCATGTGTATACACATGACCTATATGTATAAAGGTGCATGATAATCTATTATTTAAAATGAATGACGTAAATAGGAAACTTTAACCCAACAGCCGGCTATTATGGGCAGAAGATGATGATGATTACAGTACTCACATCTCAAAAGAAGATTAGTAGCTGAACAGCAATGTACTGCTACGAGCACCAACAATAATCTGCAAAGCGATTGGAGTGCCATCTTGTGTCAATCTGAAACAAACATAAAAACAACGGCTATTCAACGCGCACTGCAGCTTGCTTCCTTGATAGTCAAAGTCAAAGTCAAAAAGCAATTATTCAGTAGGACCGCTGGGATCACTTAGAATAGTCTTAGAACTAATGTTACTCCTGTTCTTTCGCGACCAATACCGTGAAGAATCAGGGCAACAAACACGGTTTGGGGCCTAGCATTCTTTTTGGGGAGCCAGTCAAAGAAAATTGAGGCTCGTCAAAGTCACTTTAATCATTCATAAAATTCATCATCATTTTTCATGCTCATAAAATACAAAAAGTACAAAAACTCTATACAGATCGTAGAAGCCACGTCAGTAAGTGGTTGGGTGACCGCTACTGGCATTATAAAGTAAGCGCTCCCGTGCTTCATGGGCACGTTATGACGGTCCCATCTGATATGTCGTTAAGGCGACCTAAAAACTCCGTCATCAAAGTTGCCCACAGGGTCCCGGCTATTTCATATTATCTTAGCTACATAAAGTATTTATTTGGTAGTCTTGTAAGTATATAGTTCTATTAGGCTGTAGGATGTATGTCAGGTCAGTCAGTCACCAAAGCTTGTCTATGTAGAGATTGAGTTATGTAGGCTACATAACTCAATGGCTACATAGTACATCCTACAGCCTCATAGAACATGAAACTTGGATGATACATTTACGATGTAGGGGAGCACTAAAAAGAAAGCTTTAACGGAAATCTATTCTACATTAGGGTCGGTTCATATCTAACGGAAGATCCGTCGCGTATTATCGGTCGCGGAACGCCAGAACTGACAAATGTATAGAAAAACACTCGACTGTTCACACTCAACCGATGATACGTTAGTCCATCGAGTGTAACTGATTAATTCCCAATCTCTAGCCTATGTAAAATATTTGCATGCCTAAAGTTGGTAGGACATACATACATTGTACTGTAATATTATTACCACTAAGACCTAATTCCTAAGCACATATGTTCCTGCAAATAAATTGATTTGATTGATTTGAAATTTAAGTAAGTTCGTATGAGTCAGTGGCCAACTCTGGTGACGGAGTTTTTAGGCCGCCTTAGGGCCTCCGTCATGGCTTAACGACTTAAATAGCCGGGAACGACAATTTAACATGCCCTCCGAAGCACGGAAGCGCTCAGATGAAAATGCCACTGGCGGTCACCCATCCACTTACAGACCGTTTCGAACGTTGCTTAACTTCGACGATCTGTCAAGAACGACTAAGCAAGCACGACCACGAGCGCTTCGAGGGGAGCACTAAGAAAGGTATTTTGATAATTCTACCCTAAGTGGGGTGAAAGGGGAAAACGTTGGTATGTGAGCAAAGTCGGGCGTGCCGCTATAAGGAACTAACAGTAAACTTTATAATCCAATCAAACATGAAACTGACGTAGGTAATGGTGTTTTGATTGATTGAAGTTTTACCGTTACAACTTGATAGTTTTGTAACGTATACATAACTGTTTTTGTAAGTACCTACGTACAGTTCATGTGCCTAGTAAGCTTCCTCGCAGACTGCAGACTTTCTATCGACCGATTTAGACATTTAGAAATTTATTTATTTACAACTTATGCTAACATTACATCTAAGGCGTTAACCTAGTGAGATCAAAAATAAAAAACGAACAATATAAAAGTACATAATAAAAAATAAATACAGTAGAAAACACGAAAGAAGATGCCATACCATGGCATCAAAGAGCTATAACTCGATAGTTGAGTCGGGCTATACTTCTCCATACTCATTACGAGCCGAAGTATATTCCGTCTCAACTATCGGCCGATAGAAAGTCTGTAGTCTGCGAGGGGTCTAAAACATACATAAAATCACGCCTCTTTCCCCAAGAGGTAGGCAGAGACCACGGATCTCCACTTGCTACGATCCTGATATACCTACAATTTTCGCTCAATTTCAATAATTATTGAGAATCTTACAAGCAAACCCGATTAGGAAATCCATTTTTAAACCATAATTCATGAAAGGATAGTTACCTATATATTTTCTTCAAAAAATTGATTGGAAAACATCTACTCCAAACAATGTTTATAATTCCCTCCATAAAAACATAAAAATTACAAACGAATAGACTTGTAAAGCTTTGTAGTCGTTATACGGAGAGAATAATATTCTCTTAAATTATTCTAAGTAACCATAAAAGCTTATAATTCCATTGAAGCACCGGATGCATTAAAATAAAATATTAATATCTTAGTTGACGATAATAGCATCTATCAAGTCTTCAATGTAATGGCTCTGTCTTTCTTGCCCAGCTCAGCAATTATGAAAATTCCCTACCTGTCTATCCAGAAAAGAAATGTCCATTTTACAAATGCATACATACATAAAATCACGCCTCTTTCCCAAAGGGGTAGGCAGAGACCACGGATCTCCACTCGCTAAGATCCTGACACACAACTTTCGCCTCATTCACTCTCATTTACAAATGCATCCCACTAAAAAATTGGCGATAGACCTGGAGATCTTCTTTCTGCCGTGTCACTAGTAATAATAAATAAATAATGCTGGACTTTTCACACAGCATCATCTAGCCCCAAAGTAAGCAGAGCTTGTGTTATGGGCTACATGACTGATATACTACATAAATACTTTTTGTTTGTACATACATAATATACATAGAAAACACCTAGACCCCGAGACAAATACTTATAGATCATACAAACATTTGTCCCGCGGCGGGGATCGAATCCGCAATCTACTGCGTCGCTCGACCTTTGCCCACTGCGCTACAGAGGTCGTCTTTTTCCGTATCATACGTGTCGAGTTGCAAGCTCATCGACGCTTAACTGTACATTATCAATTGACGTTTCAAATAGGTATGTTTAAAAACCATCACTTATACATAACAGTTATGGCACCGTTAAGATAACATCTTAACTAGCTCTTAACTGGTTTGCCCTAAGCGTTTAAGTATTGAGTAATATTAATATTTAAACCTACTAATATTAAATGCGAAAGGATGGATGGATGTTTGTTAAAACTATTAGAATTGGATGAAACAAATTGTCATTCAGACCAATCACGGCTCAAAGTCAAAGTCAAAAAGCATTATCCAATAGGACCGCTGGGATCACTTGGAATCGTCTTAAAACTAGGCTCTAATAGAAACACTTCGTTTTAAATAGCGGCACTTTGCACACTCGGTATTCGAACCCACGTAGACCTATCACATAAATTGTTCAGCCCCATAAAATGTTTACTCTCAAGTACTTTTCATTGTTTGGTTTCTATGGCAACCGCTACTCTCAGAAAACAATAGCAATTGCACTTCAGCTGATGAAGCTGTTGCGATGGGCAGTAGATAATTTCCGCCGTCGTCATTCTACTCCTGTTTCTTCATGACCAATACCGTGAAGAACCAGGGGAACAAACTCTCAAAATGGGCCCCATTTTAGACCCCTCGCAGACTACAGACTTTCTATCGGCCGATAGTTGAGACGGAATATACTTCGGCTCGTAATGAGTATGGAGAAGTATAGCCCGTCTCAACTATCGGCCGATAGAAAGTCTGTAGTCTGCGAGGGGTCGTAGGTGATTTAGAACTCCCTCGTTTCGCTCGGGAGGGAATTCTACAACTCCGATGCGCTCGGTATTTATGGCGCTCGTGACATTACACACAGCTTAATCCCTAGTTAATTCTAGTCTCAAAATAAATTTTATATCTTCACTAGCGACCCGCCCCGGCTTCGCACGGGTGTAATGCTGATGCTAAATATTAGTGTTTAGCCAGTGTTTGCAATGTAAGCGCAAAAAATGTATTAGTAATTCACGACATCACATTAGATACCTCTAAAATTATCAGTGTTCCTCTACTATATTATGCATGTATTATACATATAAACCTTCCTCTTGAATCACTCTATCTATTAAAAAAAACCCGTTCATCAAAATCCGTTGCGTAGTTTTAAAGATTTAAGCATA
Organism: Epirrhoe alternata; assembly: GCA_963565295.1. Lineage (NCBI taxonomy): Eukaryota > Metazoa > Arthropoda > Insecta > Lepidoptera > Geometridae > Epirrhoe > Epirrhoe alternata. The sequence continues at coordinate 5,720,097 of OY751404.1, read as the reverse complement.
CATAGGGATATAGGGACAGAGAAAGCGACTTTGTGTTATACTATGTAGTGAAGATCTTTTTTTTTAATTAATTTATCAGTGTCACTATGCTAAAGCAGCATCAAAATTGTTACGTGGTTTATGAGGAGTTTAGCAGATACGGGTCCTCTACATCGCCGATGATAGACGAATGCCGACGGTGACGAGCGTGTAGAGGGCCACATCGCCTGTATTCGCCTGTCATCGTCTATCCTAATAATAGTTTGGCGAATGTGTAGAGTTGCCGTAACAGGTACAGATAGACGAAAGCATTTTATTATGTAGAGACAATAATTTACTCATAAAAATATAGGATTTAATAAAAAAAGGTGTGCGTCTTTTTAGTTGACTCTAACTTTTTAGGGACATACCGAGATTATTTACTCACAAAGAAATAAACAATGTATATTTTATCTTTGATAATAGTACCTAAACACAAACAATGTTTTAGAAACTAAAAAGAAAACCAATTTTAAAGACAAGCTCACGTTGAGCTTTTTAAGTTTTACGGGAAAATTATCAACCCTACAAAAATCAAATTAATATGGGACCACCTTGAAAATATTCTCTATCAAATAAAAAAAGAATTTTGATAATCGGTTCACTATTGACCGAGTTATCGATCAACATACATAGAAAACATACACAAAGAACTATTTTGAAATCGATTAAAATACGTAAAATAAGTAAATACATACGTGTTGTACTCCGGGAGTCCGCCGCGGAAGTCGCATAATTATGTAACGCGGCGTCTTATATAGCTAGCCTTGGCAATGACCGCGCATAGTGCAGGAGACAGCGGCGAGTTTACTACGAGGTAAAAAATAAACAAATACATATGGCACATAAGGCACTCCGGCTTTAGGAGGATCGTTTGATCATTGCGGGTTCGAATACCGTCGGAATCGAAAATGATAATACTTTTCATTGTTAACTTTGTGTGTGATAGTTCAATATAAACAAAATCTGACAAAATCATGCCAATAATTTTCTGCATCTGCTACAACTTAAATTTTTTTCATAGCTTTTCGTAAAACTTTGTAAGTACCAATACTAAACGTGCAGAAATATATGCGTTTGCAAGTATAAAACAGGCCGTTTAAACTGAGAGAATAGTTTAGGAGCTACAAGCCTCCATCTCAAAATTTTTCCAGCCACTACAGCGTCCCGTTCAGTGTAGGCATAGCCTGCTTCCTGACGCGGTATCCATACAAATATTATAAATGTGAAAGAAACTCTGTCGTCTGTCTGTCTGTTTGTTACCTTTTCACGCCCAAACCACTGAATAGATTAGGCTGAAAATTGGCATGGATAAAAGTTGTATCCCAGGGAAGAACATAGCCTTTTTATTCCGAACTAGTCCGTCGCGGTGTTACCCGCGTTCCTTCGGGAAAACTTCATTTACCCGGGATAAAATATAGCCTATGTTCATCAAGGATAATGCAGGATTCTAATGGTGAAAGTGTTTTTCAAATCGGTCCAGTTTTGGAGCCTATTCAATTCAAACAAACAAACATACAAACAAACAAATCTTTCCTCTTTATAATATTTCTCTATTATTATTTTTTTTATTTATTATATTAGATAAGGTCGCCCATTGTTGCACATTAATTACGAAACTGTTTTTGTTACTATTGATGTGTTTATTTCTTTTTGGTGTACAATAAAGTTCTATTCTATTCTATATTAGTGTAGAAAAATCCCAAGAGCACACTGCGGGAGCGCACCTTGTAAATCATAATTATTCAACTTGTCGACTTTGTCTGCAAAAGCTCAACGATACGGTATACCCGCTCTAGCTCCCGGTCTACAATTCTTTCTCCGGTCACGAAGGTGTCTTGCGACATCTCTGTGATAGCGAAATGTTTGTACATAAGTACATGCTGTTATTGAACCAAGTTCGTAAGCTTTACATTGACGAAGTTTTTAGGAACATAAACGGCCTTAAAAATAAACGTTAGTTATATAAACGTAAAGTTGTTCCTGAGAATAAACGACGAATAACCATATTTGACAGATAAGCTTCCTACAAGATCAAATCAAAATAATTGTGTGATCGGGTGGTATACAGGGTGTAACATTTAGATCGGTATAGGAAAGTCCGAGTAAGACATACAAGGATCTGTTCCATTTTTTTCAATGAAACATTAAACTCGTTTAGGTGCGTACAAAATACAGATTCTATACTATACTTTCAGACTGTAGTATAGTAGGTATGTTCTATACTTTCAGACTTTCCCATACTGACCGATCTAATTTTACACCCTGTACCTATACTCGTAAGCCAGACGAACCTTTGTCGAAGCGTTAAAATAAATAAAAAATAAAAAGAGTTTTATTCTCCTTACCACTATTATTACACTATAAGTACTTAAAACTAATTTAATTCTGTTCAATTGTCCGGTAAGGACTGCCTATGGCAGTGAAAGCCTCCTCCAAGTTTTTCCACTCTTTTCGATCTCTTGCTATTCTTCGCCACGTATTACCTGCGACTCCCACGATGTCATCGCACCATCTTTTCATTGGTCGGCCTCGCCTTCTTTTTTGTCTCTAGGGATCCAATTTTTTGTGATTTGCGACCACCTATTTGGCTCTAGTCTTTGCAAATGACCTGCCCATTGCCATTTAATCGAGTCGAGGCGTTAGTTCTTTGTCATTCACGAGCGCCCAAATTTATTTAACAAGCCTCACTTTTGTACGACTGGCTCCTCACTGGAGCTTGACTAAGAAGTAGTATTTAGTTTTAAGATGGATCACCTAAGTGTGCTAGGTCCCAAGCCGTGTTTTTTGCCCTGGTTCTAGTATTGGTCGCGAAGGAACAGGATCCCTACTATGAGCTCTTATACCGATCCGTAGGGCACCAGGAGTAGAATCATGTTATAAGACTGTGATCCCAGCTATCGTCTGAATATTTGCTTTTTGACTTTGATGTAGTCACACCGAGACGTAATCCTTACTCTGAAAATCAGCTTGATCCTCACGATACGGTTATCCACAATGTCTATGTTTTGTTTGAAATAAATATTTTTCTTTTTTTTTACTAGAATTCTCTGTTGATGATGAATATGTAGACTTTGTCAACTAGAATGTATAGGTAAGTACTTACTTGTTTTTTGGGTATCAAACCTACACTCCATACGAAAGTCAAAAACCTTCTTGACGAATTCTAAGTTCATCGCCCTAAGTACCTACATCTATATCTACAAGTGAAGTGGTTGGTCTGGTTGACTGTTTGAGTGTTTATCTACTGACTACTATAAGATGCGTTGACATTTGGGTACAGTCGACTGGGGAAATACTTATATTTAGAACTGCTTGGAGTTGTGTAGAAATCAAGCTTTTTACAATATGCAAGTAAAATTCATACTAATACATATTATTAATGTGAAAGTAATTCTGTCTGTCTGTATTTCTATCTGTCTATCTGCTTTTCACGCCTAAACCGCAGAACAGAGCTAAAGTTTGGCATGGGTAAAGAGTGAGTGTTGAGATATCGGCTGATAGAGGAAAATGGAAGAAGACATGTTGTGCCGACCCCGCGTAATGTGGGAAAAGGGCAGGGAGATGATGATGATGGATTGATCCATGGATCACCTAAAGGAAAGCAACAAACCGTGTTTATGGCCCAGCAGCCTTATTGTCTTGAAATCCATTCCCAGTGGTCATCTCAATAGAGCTGAACCAATCACAATACGAAAATGACAATTGAAGTCCAGGCTAGGTTTCAAATTAAAATGTGAAAATGAAGCTGATGTCCATTGTCAGTTGATTTACACAATAGGGCCCCTGGTATTGGTCGCGAAGGAACAGGAGTAGAAGAAAAACCAGGGTAACGACTGTATCCCCAAGGCGCGGTAGACATTCTCTCAGATCTTTTATATTCCAGATCCTTTGAAGATGTCTAAGGGGGTAGTCAGAGGCATGTACAAATACATATTTGATACATGCCCACATCTTGCAGAAGTTAGCATTCCACGTGACAGGTTGCAAGCCCATCGCCGCTTCGAATACTAACTGGTTTCCTCACGATGTATTCTTTCACTCACACAATCATAAAAATTTTCATGAATTTTTGTTGCTGATAGTGCATAATCAACACTATTCTAAAGTGATTGAAATGAAAGTTTCAAAACGAAAAAATAAGGAAAATAAACTTTATTTAAAACTGAAAAAACATGAACTTTATGCAGTGTCAAGATGCGAATGCCTACACTGAACGGGACGCTGTAGTGCCTGGGACATTGTTTGTGATGGAGGCTTGTAGCTCAACCAACAACCAATAATCAACCTTTTTTGCTAATAACATGAATGTAACTTGTACCTTGTAACTTGTACCTACCACAAATTTAGCAAAATAAACTTTTACTTTACTTTACTTTACTTAACCATCTTCTCAGCTTAAGCAGACTGCAGACTTTCTATCGGCCGATAGTTGAGACGGAATATACTTCGGCTCGTAATGAGTATGGAGAAGTATAGCCTGTCTCAACTATCGACCGATAGAAAGTCTGTAGTCTGCGAGGAGGCTAATCGACCTTATCTACAAGAAAAGCATTTTCAATACGACTCGTATAGGACCTTATAGAACTAATCGCCATTTAGACGATATTATTCTGGCACTGACGACCTCTGTGGCGCAGTGGGTGAAAGCCCGCTTGGGACGCAGAAGGTTGCGGGCTCGATCCCCGCCGCGGGATAAATGTTTGTATGATCTGCAAATATTTATCTCGTATCTGGGTGTTTCTATGTATAATATGTATGTAAAAACCAAAAGTATAAGTAGTATATCAGTTATCTGGTTCCCATAGTACCTACAAGCTTTGCTTAGTTTGAGGCTAGATGATGCTGTGTGAAATGTCCAGCATTATTTATTTATACCATTCTTGGCTCTTGCACCGTTGAATTTGAGAAAGCAAGAGCAACAAAAAGCAAGTCACCACAGCCTGGATTCGAACTCACAATCTTCGGATTGAAAGTCGAGTGCAGCCCACTTTACCAACACGGTGTAATCACAAACAAAAATACTTTCTAAACCGTTTTAAATTCGCATAAACACAATTTCACTAAATTACGCGCGTTGAATAACAATATTGTTGAGTTTACCCTTTAAGTATCTACATAATGCCAGGTATATGTTCCTAAGTACATACACAAGTATATAAAGGCACGCCTTTCCTGTAGTTATGCTACTCTTCCTAGGCAGAGACCACGGATTCCCCTTCGATACCGATCATAATATTATTCCTCTTTTAGCGCTCGTGGTCGTGCTAGCTTAGTCGTTCTCGATAGATCCTCGAAGTTAAACAACGTTCGAAACGGTCTGGAAGTGGATGGGTGACCGCCAGTGGCATTTTCGGTGGGCACGTTAAATTGTCGGTAACGGCTATTAAAGTCGTTAAGCCATGACGGAGGCCTTAAGGCGCCCTAAAAACTCACCACAGTTGGCCACTGACTCATACAGGCTTACCATAGAACGTGACATAAAGTTATTCCACCGAATAAATCAAGAATAACCATACATTTTGACAGTTTACACTCCGGAATAACTTTATGTCACGTTCTATGGTAAGCCTGATACTCTTTTACTCTCATTCCTATAGGTACATATTTTATTTAAATGTGTAGTGTGTAGGTACCTACACTGTATAGTAATACCTGGTCCCCCAAATGAATTAGTCGCAAGGGAGCTTAGGCCGCTGTAAGGCCTCCGTCATTAGGTAGCGGTTAGTTGGTAGGCCATCATTGCAAGACGTCAATGTTTTCAATGATGAACTATAGGATTAGAAAAAAATAATTAATTAATAGTTCAATTGATTAATAGTTAATATATCATTCTAACGGTGGATTTTACGATCGAGTTTGCTAATGGAAAAATACTTTTTGTTAAACCCGTTGTCTTACTCATCTCAGAGTTCACAAAAAGCTACAAAACATGTATTTTACATGTAGGTAGGTTAGTAAGTATACACTTTTCATTTTTGGTATACACACAATGCATTATTCTAGAAGGTGATTATGTACCAAATAATCAAAATAATTTGGTCTTCTTCTTCCTATGCTATGATTGAATTTGGTGCTTTTTAGAATAGGTTTTTGTAGAAAACTTGTCGCAAATATTCAGCTACATGTATGAAACAGATATCTATAGCGTTCTAAAGTTCCAAGATTTTGTTTCTTGGTGCGAACGTGAGGTTCGCCAGAGCTCGCACAAAGCTCGCGTGTTTCTAAATAGATGGCGCTTTAAGCTTTTTTCTCCCATCTAGTGACGAGTAGCCGAACTACATCACTCGCGGTAACGTTACTTTAGTTTTAGTTCAAAGCTGCGTAAATAGATGTCAGTGTTACTAATTAGATGGAAGCAACGATTTTCAAAGAAAACAATCCTTGGAAAAAACTAATGGCATTCATTTAACTTTCAAATAATCATTAAAAATAAGTTTGTAAACTTAAGAGCTATTAATACTTGAGAAATTGTAACTATTATATTACGTAGAATTTATATTTTCTTTGATCGTACTTAATTCTCTTTGATTGTAACCATGCGCCCAGATTTAAGTAAACTACATGCGTGACCGAGGACTTGAGCTGCGACCTCGTTGGAGCTTTATGTATTTTGGCGCCACAATTTGACGTTCTCTTTGACAGTTCTGCTGTCACATTAAACATGGCTGTTTTTTTTTCAGTTGGTACATTTTTTGGTGCTGGGAAAAAGTATAAAAAGTTTGAAATCAAAATGAAAAACTTCTTAAACTGCTCTGCAAGTATTGTTACAAGAATAATACGAATCCAGCCATTGCCCATTGTGTCTGGTTCGAATAAGAGCAATCAAATTGTTTGCGAACGGATATCAGAATGTGCATTTTCAATAATGCCCGGATCATGCGGTATTAAGAGATATGTCGCAGTGGAAGTTGCGGCTGTAGTCATTTTGAATTAAGACATTCTCAAACGTTATTAGGTAGGAACCCGTTCATAGGTATTTTTTGAATCGTAAAGAAATATTTTATTGTGCAGGAAATACTTAGGTACTTTTAAATGATTTTTTTTATAACAACAAATTAAAACAATTAAAACGCTCACGCTGTTTGCGAGTTAACGCGCGCGCGTCTCTCCCTGGCTGCGGAAAACGCCGACAGACCCCGAGTTTTGGCGAATTTTGTCGATCTTTGCCGAACGGTAACATAACGTTTGCAGTGTCGCGAATTTTTATCTTTAGATTACTCACTTATTTAATTTATAATGTTTGTGAAATTGAATTCAATGGTTTTTTTCCACCTTAAAAATGCCCAACGCGTTTACAGAAGCTTTCAATTCAATAATGAAAAAAACCTAACTTTGTGAGCTTTTATTTAAGTGTGAAAGTGACTCTGAAGTGAGAGCAAGAGTCACTTGTTAATATATTCCCCGGTCGTTTAGCAAACTGTCTATTTTCCGAGTTGGCCTACGACCGCGAGATTCTCACACAAATCCACGGTTATTGCGGACTACCCTGTGCATTTACTTAGCGCTATATAGAGCTGATAATACCATGCTTTTATTCCTTACCAATGAAGCGCTCGTGGTCGTGCTTGCTTAGTCGTTCTTGATAGATCGTCAAAGTTAAGCAACGACGGAGGCCTTTAGGCGGCCTAAAAACTCCGTCACCAGAGTTGGCCACTGACTCATACGAACTTACTTTTTATTCTTTACCACACAGAGACTGATAATTATAATTTTTAATTATTAATTAGCAGTTAAGTAGAGTTTATTTAAAGCAATACGATTTGGAATATAATTAGAATAGTCAATAATAAAAGACATAATCTAGGTACCTAGACCTACTTACCTACAAAATATTTACCTAATACTACCTTTGATAAGCCCTGATTCAACATCGAAAGAAGCGCAGGGGCTTGGCTCTACTATTATGTAGAGATCTCACAGCTTTTTGTATAATAAAATCTGAAATTTTAATTTTATATAGAAATATTAGTAATGCATATTAGTAAATATGAATGATAAATAAATAAATAATGCCGGAAAATTTCACACAGCATCATCTAGCCCCAATATAAGCAAAGTTTGTACTATGGGAACCAGGTAACTGTTAAACTACTTATATACTTTTTGTTTGTAAATACATACATATTATACTTAAACACCCAGACTCGAGATAAATATTTAACTCCGCAGCGGGGATCGAACCCGCAACCTTCTATGCAATATGAGTGTTCTGATATTCAGTTATCTCCTATTATTTTCTATTGTAAGTTACCTAAGAATGTCCAAGATACTCTGTTTTTATAATAAACACTCTGTTCTCGTGTGTCTCTGTGTTGTTTTCTGTTTTAATATTTTTTCTTTTTTTTTCAGTTTTTCTGCGTCTCAAGCGTGCTTACACTCACGTCACAGAGGTCGATGATGAAGCAAAAAATAGCGTGAGACCTATTTCTGTTAGGAAGTTAGTTGGTAGGAAGGTACATAAAGCAGCGAAGGGCTTGCAACCTGTCACGTAATGCTAAATTCTTCTGTTGGCATGTGCCAAATAAGTATCTTCTAACACAGGTTGTAAAAATTAAAAGAGGAATCCCAACCCAACAAGTTATTGAAATTTAACAAAATAAACAGATTTTTTTTTATTTGGACCTCTTCTTGACATCCTCAAACGATCTTGAGTGAATTTATATGTACCTAGTGTTTTGTTGAAAACTTTGTTTGGAGGTATTAACAGCTCTATATGACATCCACAATGGTAATAATTTAGGATTAAAAATATGCATCTCAGATAGACATGCGTTCCTTTCAGAGTTACTTCTAGATTTGCTATAAGATCTAGATTGGTTTTTATCTAGACTGTGGTGGCCTAGTGGCTTGACTTATAAGAAAGTTTTGGGTTCGATAATGCAGAATTTTTCATTTTGGATTCATAGCACGAAATGTAATACCCTACCTATTAAAATGGTGGTTTTAAATATGTATGTAATTAAAAATATGTGGTATGGGTAGACTATATGACTAATATACTACTTATATACTTTTTGAAGCGCTACTACTTATATACTTTATGAAGCGCTCGTGGTCGTGCTTGCTGAAGCGCTCGTGGTCGTGCTTGCTTAGTCGTTCTTGATAGATCGTCGAGGTTAAGCAACGTTCGAAACGGTCTGTAAGTGGATGGGTGACCGCCAGTGGCATTTTCATCTGAGCGCTTCCGTGCTTCGGAGGGCACGTTAAATTGTCGGTCCCGGCTATTTAAGTCGTTAAGCCATGACGGAGGCCTTAAGGCGGCCTAAAAACTCCGTCACCAGAGTTGGCCACTGACTCATACGAACTTACTTTTTTTTATATACTTTTTCATAAATACATACATTTATACATAGAAACACCCAGACCCGAGACAAATATCTGTAGATCATACAAACATTTTGTCCCGCGGCGATCGAACCCGCAAACTTCTGCGGCGCAAGCGGACCTTCGCCCACTGCGCTACAGAGGTACGCACCACTGTGGAACAGGTAAAGCCGCGCGCCCGTAGGTGTATGCTGCTCCGTGGCTTCGCATAGAGACGTGTGTAATTAGACGAGACTAGACCATATTTCTTTGTACGTTAGTTTTAAATAAAGTTTTAACTGGTTTTAATCCTATAACAAACCGGCCAAGTGCGAGTCGCACTCACACTCGAAGGCTTCCGTACCATCTATACATTGTTGTTCGTGTTAAAAACACAAGATCGATCGTGGGTTCGAATCCAGTCGTCCGATTTTCTACGAATGACGGAGTTTTAGGCCGCCTTAAGGCCTCAGTAATGGCTTAACGACTTAAATAGCCGGGACCGACATAACGTGCCCTCCGAAGCACGGAAGCACTCAGATTAAAATGGTATTGGCGGTCACCCATCCACACAGACCGTCTCGAACGTTGCTTAACTTCGACGATCTATCAAGAACGACTAAGCAAGCACGAGCATATTAGTGGGCATTGATTGAAAACAACAAAACTATATTTCTTATCATTTCTTTGAACACAATATCGTACGGGTTCCGAACCCACGACCTTCACCGGTCAATGCATCTGCTCCAATTCCCGCTAAACTGACTTCCCGTTATTTAGTAATTAATGGCTCTAAATAAATATGGAAAAACTTTTTACATTTTGGTCACCATTAAGAAACCACTTGCACTTACGTTAACCGATAGTTTTAGCCAACAGTCGCTTAACCGTTGATTACTAACAACCATCAGTCACTAGTCCTGACCCCACTAGGGTCCCCTCTGTCGTGGGTATCAAAAACTACGAATACCATACAAACATCGAGACCAATACCAAGGAGTCGGGCGCTGAGGCTGCTACACAGTTTCATAAGTTTTGCAGTCTCTTAGTTATATTTTTGTAAACACACTGTAATAAGTGCTGAATAAATATATTTTTATCTTTTTTTTTTATTTATTTTTTAATACAGGTAGACGAATTTCAAATCAAATCAATCATTTGTTTGCAGAATATAGTACATAATAATGTCAAGATCTTAAACTAGTTCTGATGGGATTTCATTGTATATGTAAAAGTAAGTAAAGTAAAGTAAAGTAAAAGTTTATTTTGCTAAATTTGTGGTAGGTACAAGTTACAAGGTACAAGTTACATTCATGTTATTAGCAAAAAAGGTTACCACTCAGCATCGTGCAAGTGCAGAGAAGGATACCTCCCCTGCACAAGCGCTGTCTTATGCGCTGTTATGTCGCCGGTAGATCGATATGAATTATCCTTAAACAACGCCATTCACGATCTGCCTAACTTACACCCATAGCTAGTACCTATATTGTTATATGTGAAATGTCTATCTATCTGTCTGTTTGTTTGTTACCTTTTCACGCCTAAACCACCCCAAACTACTGAACAGATTAGGCTGAAAATTGTCATGGATAAAAAGATGGTATCCAAGGGAAGGGCATAGGGTACTTTTTATCCTGAAAAAATCCCGAGGGACCGCGGGTCATACCGCGGGAGCGCAACAAAAAAAAAAAAAAAAAACTATTTATTTTTATTCATTTCTTTCATTTTAAACTACACAAACTGACAAGGGTTCATTTTTGGGTTGTAAATAGACGTTTGACCGTATCAATTTAATTCCTAAGCCGATATAAGTTTTCACATCAAAATTGATCTTTTATTGATTTTTTAGGACTTGTTGCATAAAAACTTTCAAGGAGAACAGACGTTTCACCAATCGCAACGCAGCTACATCACGTCACACGCTCGAATGCACTAAGTTATACAAGAAGCAGCCATCAATTGAAAGGATAGTCTATTGATTTTCTCGTGATTTTCATTACAAAACAAAAAAAAATACATTAAATACATTAATATTTTTTTATTTAGTTGTTGAACCCAATTCCCGAATTAAGTTAGTTTAAAATAAAAGACCAATTTTGACAAACAACTAAGCTAAGCGTGAGCGCTTCGAGTAACCCTGCTAACTACAGACGTTTAACCGGTTGGTGTAACTTGGTCCGGTCTCAGGTGTCACATAATAAGTTCCTAGTGACTTGCTCTTCTATTATATGTATGTATATAACAATGTAGCTTAATGTACCTCCTTAATAGATAACATTAACTTTAAGGAACTACTAAGGAAATAATAATGTCTATGTTTTTAAAAGCTTTTCATTAACTTGCAATGTAGAGTGAATGCTGTTGAAATGAGAGCGTTGCGTAGTATGTGTGGGGTAACGTTGAATGATAGAGTGAGAAATAGTGTGCTATGGGAACAGTGTGGAGTGAAAGAAGATGTAGTGTTGAGGATCGAAAAAGGTATGTTAAGATGGTTTGGGCATGTAGATAGGATGGATGACAGTCGTTTGACAAAGCAAGTGTATGAGGCGAGTGTGCATGGGACAGCTGGAAGGGGAAGGCCTAGGCGAACCTTCTTGGATCAAATTGGCGACATTTTGGAGAAGGGCCAGGTCAATACCCTAAACCAACGAGCATGTATGAGAATGTAAGTAATGAGAGTGAATGAGGCGAAAGTTGTGTGTCAGGATCGTAGCGAGTGGAGATCCGTGCTCTCTGCCTACCCCACAGGGAAAGAGGCGTGACTTTATGTATGTATGTATGTTTGTCCGGGTCAAATCTTGCAAGCTCAATTTGCCGCATATCCCGGCTTCCAATTAAGTTGAATTTTGAACTTTGCCTTTTTTTTACTTTGGATCAGTTGAGCTATCTATAGATCGTTTTTACGATGATCCTTAGATAGCTTGACTGATTCTATTGTATTTTGTTATTTTATGTACATATTGTAGTAGCTTAGTTTCTGTAAATAAACTTATTTTGAACTGAAATAATAATAATAATGCTGGACATTTCACACAGCATCATCTAGCCCCAAACTAAGCAAAGCTTGTACTATGGGAACCAGATAACTGATATACTACTTATATACTTTTTGTTTGTAAATACATACATAATATACATAGAAACACCCAGACCCGAGATAAATATTTGCAGATCATACAAACATTTATCCCGCGGCGGGGATCGAACCCGCAACCTTCTGCGTCTCAAGCGGGCTGTCACCCACTGCGCCACAGAGGTCGCCCTAGTACCTAGTAGTAATAAGTACCTAGGTACATACATTTGAGTTTTAATTCACGAAAATAGAGCCGATAACCACAATTCATTTACACAACTTATTTAAGTAAAGTGCAATATAATGTACCTACAAAATGTACGCCCTAGGTGTAAATGGACATATTACATTGATGTGCAATTAGTTGTTTTCAGAGTTGGCGTAGTGGTGCCTAGACTTTCGTAGGTTTGAATATCGGCCATTAAAAACTGACAGCTGACAGAAGTGAAAAATTGAACTTAAAAAAAGTAAAAAAAAAATGCAAAAAGTTTCTGTCCTAGCTGGGATTCGACAGACTGGGCTGTCAACAGAGGCTGTCACTCTAACATATCGACCATTGTGACGAAATTAAGGTACCTAGGTAATAGGAGGATGGTGTCGTAACAGTTACGTGACTGAGTTTGATATTTTTCTCTTATCTCAAAAATGCCCAAATCGCCTAAAAAGCTTTCACTTCAAAAATCGAAATCCCACTCATATAATAAAGCTGAAAGTTTGTGAGTTTGTTTAGATGTTTGTATGTTTGTGTTTCAATCACGCCTAAACCAGTGAACCGATTTGAATGAAACTTGGAATAGGCGTAGATAGTGACCTGGAATAGCATATAGGCTATTCAAAATGTTGGTGAAACGCGGGCGAAGCCGCGCGCATAAGCTTGTAATGACCCAGACCCGAGACAAATATTTGAGATCATACAAACATTTGTCCCGCGGGGATCGAACCCGCTACCTTCGCAGGCCTTCGCCCACTGCGCTACAGAGGTCGATAAGTAATAAACAAATCGGAAAGTCTCCCTAACTACATACAAACTTGGTACATAATTATGTATGTAGATTTTGTCGCGCATATTTTTTACAGAAACATACTTCTTACTATGACAGAACATAGAGAGGTGTGGAGAAGAATGTTAAAGTTTTTGAAGTGACAACTTCTTTAGGCGCGGGCATTTTTGAGATAAGAAAAAACTATCAAACTCAGTCACGTGACTGTTACGACCTTTTCTTACTGAAGGTGCACGATTTACATTATGCAATTTCAACCCATACGACATCGCATCGCACGGCAATTATTTCACGTGTAAACGCTCATCGTATGCGATTCTCATATTTAGCGCGACGTTCGTCGGCACGTTCAGTAGGTGGAGCTTAGCAAATCGTACGAAAAATCGCATCGTGTAAATGCACCATAAGTATACCTAAGTATCTTAATTTTGTAGCACCTTTTAAGGTAGTCGCAGACTTATCCGCGCGGAAGTAGGTAATAGTTTCTAAGATGTCATAGTAAGGCTCCTATAGATGCTGAGACGTCAGAAGCTAGCCGCATTTTCAAAGTCAAAGTATCTTTTATTGCTTGAAATACGTGTACAGAAGGTGTTGGTGGATGATTATGTGTAGCAATGTATTCTACCTATATTTTAGGCATGCAATACTTTAATTACATAAACTGAATTTATTAACAAAATCATAACTTACATAAAAAAACACAATTAAAAGAAAACATGTCAACAATAAAATTAGATTTTTAATACATTTTTGTCATTCAGGAACTTCTTCTGACGTCATCTGTAATTTTTGTATAGAAAAATGACTGCGGCGCGTACGGCGCGGACATTTGTGCGATCAGCTTTAAGGCAGCCTAAAAACACCAATGTTCATCATCATCATCAGCCTATACTGGACTGCCACAGTCCACTGCTGGACATAGGCCTCCCCTAATGAGCGCCATTGCACCCTGTCCTCAGCTCGACGCATCCAGCTTCTGCCAGCGGCCAGAGCAGATCGTCACTCCACCTGGCCGGAGGGCGTCCTACTACGTTTGCCGAGTCGCGGCCTCCATGCAACTGAAAAAAATTGGTTGTCTGTAAAGTCGGTTTACTGACGATAGTTGAACGTGACAACGTTTGTGCTTCTTTGTCGCTCGTGCCGCGCTCTCGCTTGCACTTCAAGCCTTACATGGAACGCCTCAGAGCGAGGTAACGCCGCATTTTTTCGTGCGTGCAGCCGGCTCTATCGAATTATAAGACGTTGTCACGTCAAAAAAGTTGGTCACTTAGACGAAATTACTTTTATTACAAACATTTTATTAAAAACATGTAAGCCTACTGTAGTCTCCACACATTTCTAGTCTTTATAAAAGAGCATCCGCTGACTTTGGCCGCGGGCTGTACCAATTAGAAGGATCCGCCTCATGCGCCATTGTCACGGCCGCGCACTGTAATGTCTAGATTTTACGATAGCTAGATATTTTCAAGTTTTGACTTTTAACGAGGGGAAATAATATAAACTTTAAAATAAACTTAGTTTTTAAACTGACGACCTCTGTAGCGCAGTGGGCGAAGCTTGCGACGCAGAAGGTTGCAGGTTCGATTCCCGCCGCGGGACAAATGTTTGTATGATCTACAAGTATTTGTCTCGGGTCTGGGTGTTTTCTATGTATGTATGTATTTACAAACAAAAAGTATATAAGTCGTATATCAGTCATGTAGTACCCATAGCACAAGCTCTGCTTACTTTGGGGCTAGATGATGCTGTGTGAAAAAGTCCAGCATTATTTATTTATTATTTTAATAAACTTTACGGAATGCTCGTGTAGCTTTGAGTCGATTAAGCAACGTTCGAGACGGTCGGATGGGTGACCGCCACTGGCATTACTAACTAAGTGTTTTCGTGCTTCAGAGTTGTCACGTTAAGTTGTCGGTAGAAGCCATGAAAGAGGGTTAATAATAAATACAAACAAAGATACAAGAAAACATACAATGGGCGGTCTTATCGCTGTGAACAGACAGAAGAACAAAAGCTTTTATTGGCCAAGCCCGAAACTGAGACGCTTTGCTCACTCGCTCGGTCAATTAGGAAGTGGGCATGCCCAATTGCCCATAGTGCCCACTATGTGGATCTGCGCTGCACCGTCCATACTTACGAACATACTTTTTTAGAAAGAAAAGAAAAGATTCTATCTTTCTTAAAAGATTAGTTCCAACTGAACTTCACAAGTGAACAACTTAATTTTTTAACCGACTTCAAAAAGGAGGTTCTTAATTCGCCTGTATGTTTTTTTTGTATCTTGTTACGCGATTACTCCGCCAATTGTGGACCGATTTTCAAAATTATTTTTTGTTTGAAAGGGTATGCTCCAGAGGTGGTCCCATGTAAATATTCCTGAGGGTTTGATAGTTTTCCCGTAAAACTCTAAAAACCTTCCCTCCTAGCCATTGTAAATCGAATCGACAGATAAGTCTAACACCGGTATTCACAAACGTTACTATGAGGTCTCATAGTGCGCGCGGACGCACAGTGTCCCAAAAACCTATTCATAGATAATACTTGAGTGGCGATCGGCACTATGCGTCCCTTCAAACGAACGCATAGCTAAGGGAGCCAGCCAGCTATACTCGTATTAGACAACGTATAGCGTCAAATAGTGACCAGCTTACGTCAAAAAGATTTATATCAGTACTCAGAGTCACTCTAATGTCTATATCCGTTGCGTATTAACGGTTTTTTATATAAAACGACTCTAAGTGCGGCTGTATAAGATGTCAGTCAACGAAGTGAAGTACGTAATACAAACGAACCAATCACAGAGCTGTATTCAACGCAGTGCGTTTGCTTAGCTAAGAGTAGTTTGAGTATTGTTTATGAATTGGAAGGCTTGCCATCTGAAACGCACTGAGAAATGCCTTACTTCGCATAGTATTGCTAGTTTACTGAGGCAAGTATTGTTTGTGAATACCGGCATTAGACTCTCTATGCATTATCAAACTCAAACTGACGATTTACTAATGCCAGGAACTCACGTGCCGCGAAACTTGACATAAAATGTATGCAGTTTGGGTAATTAATGCCCTTCGACGCCGGTGGAGCATTATCGTCGATTTGATTTCTTTTTCTTATTTAGATTTTTATGGATGGCTTATTGATTCCCTGAGTCACGCCGCGTGTAGAGTCGAACATTGAAGTCGGTTTTTCTTTTAGTTTTAAAACGTAATTATACTAAAATAGGTACAGACCTACATTAATCAACACATTTCTATCAGCACCTGAAAATTTTAACAGAAAAAACCTTTCAAATGTATATTTTTAATTTCAAATGAAATACAAGTGTTTGTATGGAATACGAAGTGAAAAATAATCAAAAAATATATTTTTTTCGTGAATAGGAATTTTTTGTACGCGCCCAAGTGAAGTGGCTTGTAGAGACGGGAGGGTGTCGATGAAAATATCGATTATTTATTTTATTATTAGTTCACCAACACAGAGTACATCTTTACATAAAATATGGAAATATCACAACAATTTTTTCTAAGTGTTTCTACACTTACCGGTAAAAAAAGTAAGTAAGTTCTCTGGTGACGGAGTTTTTAGGCCGCCTTAAGGCCAAAAAACTCCGAAAAATAATATAAAAGCGATAACACAGAAATATTTCCAGTAATACCTACACAAAAATAAAAATCATAACATCAACACGAATTGAATTAAAATTAAGTAAGTACTTATATATAATAATTACAATAAAATTAACATTATAATTAGCATCAATTGAAACCGTGGTCT
The DNA here is from genome assembly GCA_963565295.1 of Epirrhoe alternata. Taxonomy (NCBI): domain Eukaryota; kingdom Metazoa; phylum Arthropoda; class Insecta; order Lepidoptera; family Geometridae; genus Epirrhoe; species Epirrhoe alternata. The sequence continues at coordinate 5,702,928 of OY751404.1, read as the reverse complement.
CTGCCTACCCCTTTGGGAAAGAGGCGTGATTTTATGTATGTATGTATGTATATCTAGTATAAATTAAAACATAAAAAACAGTTTTAACAACTTTTTTATGTCAAATACATACAATATTATTCATTGAAAACACCCAAATCCGAGAAAAGTATTTGCAGAGAATACAATTTTTTCCTGTGGGAAGAATTGAACCCGGAACCATCTGCATCGCATTCTTCAACCACTGCGCTACAGAGCTCGTGATGGTAATTTGAATCCCATTTTTGTTTTAATAACGGGACGAGATCGCGTATAGGTTTTCGATAACATTCGAACTATTATCTTACCTCGACGTTTCGACCGGGTTGCACCGATCGTGGTCACGAGGGAACTCCGTTATTCAAACAAAAATGAGTTTAAATCGTGTGAGTTTAAAAAGGTAATTTGAATGTTATTCTATCGATATCGATAATGTGATGCACATCTCTAATAGTGAAGTGAATGCCAAAAGTTCATGTTTGTACATTTTACCGTAGAGGCATTTCCTGCCTATTATACAATATTTGAACTATTTTCAATTTTTTATGTAAATAAAGCTAAATTCGTATATGGTATGGCGACCTTTGGCGGTGTGAGTGCTTGGAGAAGGCGAGTTCGATTCCTGGCGCGAAATATTTTAATAAATACGATCAAGTAGGTATAATTATTGTCACGGGCGCCATATTGACGACCTCTGTGGCGCAGTGGGTGAAAGCCCACTTGGGACGCAGAAGGTTGCTGGTTCGATCCCCGCCGTGGGATAAATGTTTGTATGATCTGCAAATATTTATCTCGGGTCTGGGTGTTTCTATGTATAATATTGTATGTACAAACAAAAAGTATATAAGTAGTATCAGTTATCTGGTTCCCATAGTAAGCTTTGCTTAGTTTGGGGCTAGATGATGCTGTGTGAAATGTCCAGCATTGTTTATTTATTTATATTGAATCCCAAGTGCATCGGAAGATTCTGGAGTTAACTCACGAGCGATAGCGAGGGTGTGTATTGGATAATTGTAGCAGTAGTACCATCTCCCCTCCCTCTAAGGACACTGAAAAACAGCGCCTGATCCTTGGATCTAAACATGAAACCGAGTCAAGCCACTTCAATAATCATTTTTCATTTGTGTACTTATTTTGAGCTTGATTGTTGAATAAATGTATATTATTTCTTTCTTTCTTTCAGTAGGTATAGTTAGTATGTGTAAAAAAGTAGAGTAGTTCACCGCTGGGATAAAGCTGTCTTACCGCCCTCTTATGGAGCTGTTCACATTGGATGAGACGCGATTTTTTATAAAGTGTATGGTGACCAGAGCATTCGACTTTTAGTCATATGCGACTTACGACTAGTGTGAACGGGCTGATATGGTGCATTTAAACGATGCGAGTCAACCCATAGGTACGATATCGTACCCTTACATTTTTGGTCGCAAATTTTTAACACGATGTCGACACATGTTTCGTCACGGCGGCGTAATTTTTATGTTACTTTGTGACAAAAAAGTATTGTGACATAAATGGTTGTATGGGTAACGCAATTTTTACGTGTCGCTCATCGTATACGATTTGCCATAGTGAGCGACGCTCGTCGGCACGTTCAATGAACAGGGCTTAGAAAATCGAAACGAAAAATCGCATCGTGTTAATGCACCTTAAATCCCACGCTGTCTCAGGACTCTCTTGAAACTCTCGCTACCGCTCGGGAACTAACTCTAGAATCCTTTGACTCGCTTGGGATTTAACATGACTTCCCAGTGGCGTAGCGTGGGTGGCGGCGCGGTTTTCTTTTGAGCACCAACAACCAGAAAACTTAAATCTTCTGTTTGCTTTACGCTTCTAGTCTCGACGTGTATGAGGGGTGCTATCGTAAGGCCAGTTTTAGCACTTTCACAGAATCATCAAAGTTGTTATAGAGTAATTTCTATGCAACAATGTTTAGTAGTCTATGGATAAGCGTCTGTCTTGATCTGTCAATTACTGCAAGTAAAGTGTGAACGTTGTTTGTTTTTCGCCATTTTAGGAAGATGCACTGCTCTTCTATTTTATTTTCTTTTTCTTGTGTTTTACTAAGTTTTATTATATAATTTCAGTGGCATTTTACTAATGAAGCCTTGGATTTGAAACAGGAGATCTGGAAAATGGAATGGGGGAGTATTGAAGCAGATTTCTCATTTGACGAATTTCCGTTATGTTTGAAGAAAACAAGCCGCCATGTTTTGTTCAAACCATCGACAGGACTTGACTGACTGACATGACTATAAATCAATATTTAAAACTTGACATTGGCAGAATTATAGCTAGTTGTGTAGATTGCCATTAAATAAAAAAGAAGAAGAAGAAGAAGGAGTTATTATTTGTTAGAGTCATCAGTCCTTAATTAGATATATTCTGATAAAAGTAGGTTACGGAACTTTTGTGAAACGCATTTTTATGTAAAATGCTGGTTTCACTCAATCGAAGCTACGGGCGTAAGCTAGTTTGGCTATTTAATTCGTTAAGCCATGACGGAGGCCATAAGGCGGCCTACAAACTCCGTTTCAAGAGTTGGTCACTGACTCATACGAACTTACTTTTATTTATTAGGTAGGTATAGATACATAGGTACTTATGTAAGTACTAGCTTCTGCGCGCGGCTGCGCCCGCGTGGTACTAACATTTTGAATAGCCTATATGCTATTCCAGGTCACTATCTATGCGTACCTATACCAAGTTTCATCCAAGTCGGTTTACTGGTTTAGGCGTGATTGTTACACAAACATACAAACATCTAAACATCCAAATATCTAAACAAACTCACAAACTTTCAGCTTTATTATATGAGTGGCTAGTGGAATGAGTGGAATTAGGTATATGAGTGGGATGTAGGTAAAATACTAAAATGACGAATCATGTTCTATCGTTGTGTTGTTATCACAGTTTCTATGGCAACGCCACACCTTTTAAGTAATTTAAGTATTTTTTTATGGGTGTGGTCTAAGGTGGGTCTAAGCCATATCCAACGTTATTGAGTGATCGCACAGTCCAGCCAAGCCGAGCGCGCCGAACATTCAATAGAGGAAGTGCTGCTGACGTCAGAAGCGAGCCGCATTTTCGGATGTCATCAGCATTTTCTTGTATAGAAAAATGACTGCGGCGCGTGCGGCGTGGACGAGTGTGCAATCAAGTTTATTTTAATAATAATAATAAATAAATAATGCTGGACATTTCACACAGCATCATCTAGCCCCAAACTAAGCAAAGCTTGTACTATGGGAACCAGATAACTGGTATACTACTTACATACTTTTTGTTTGTAAATACATGCGTATTATACATAAAGACACCCAGACCCGAGATCAATATTTGCAGATCATACAAATATTTATCCTGCGGCGGGGATCGAACCCGCAACCTTCTGCGTCCCAAGCGGGCTTTCACCCACTGCGCCACAGAGGTCGTCAACGATGAGCGTATAAACGTGAAAAAATGCCGTGCAATACGATATCGTATGGGTTAATAATCGCATCGTGTTAATGCACTTTAATTAGCTGATTAATTAGCACTGGTGACTTGTAGCACAGGTTTTCTATACCTATTTCAGGCACCAGTCTCTCACAAAACATGTTTTTATATCTACAAACATTTTGGATTTTTAATGTATTTTTTTAGATTCTTTATGTGTATTTATTTGTAAATTTTGTTTGTTTGTGAGAGAAAATAAATAAATTTATTAAATTAAATTAGCCCTAAGATTCACGGGCATATTGCGCTGACCTACCTTTATCAGGATGAATGTAGGGTGAAAATATTGAAAACACAGGTCTTTTTTTAAAGGTAATTTTATTTAGGTACACAAGCATTTTATTAACGGATATTTTTATTGATTCTGTTAGGTAATTCATTATTAAGGCATAGGTAGGTAAGGTACCTAAAAATAATAGATTCTATAAATATAGGTTCTATAATATATTCTATAATATACAGTATTAGAGTATGTAGGTACTAGGTACATCGATGGATATCAATGTAAGTATATATATTTATAAATAAGAACCTGAACCTGAAAATTTCAAGTCTCTACGATCAGCGGTTTAGATTTTACAACGTTTTCTGAAAATGGATACATCTTTTTAAAAAATGATGATTGAAAATTATGATGTGTATACATCTTATTGTCCGTGACTGTACCTACTTTATTTTAAAACCAAAAATACAAATCAAATCAAATCAAATTTATTTATTTATGATACACAGGTTTAAAAAAAAATGTTAAAAATAGGTTAAACCAACTGTGATCTGCCTGTCGGCGTATAAATTCTGGTACATTTTTCTTTATTATTATTAGATAAAATTAAGATTATATAAAAAATTACACTCAGAATAAAATGTCAATAAACCATTAATTAACTACACAAGTCTTTGAGTACATTGATGTCATGTCATGAGAGAATTAGTTATAAATTATTGTCATTTAAAAATTCTTGTACACTATAATAAGCTTTGTCAGTTAAAAGTTAGTATTATTTTTTAATTGAAGTCACAATCGAGTTGAAAGTCGAGAATAAGTCGAGGTATATACCTACTCAACTACAACCACAAGTCTATTATTTAATGTAATTATGGTAGCTAAGTAATTTAATTAAATGTTAACTTGCCTCGCTCTGAGCTTGAAGGTAAGTTGAAAACAGTTCGCAACTAGCATGAGAATAGACTTATAAATCACTTAGAATAGTCTTGAAACTATGATATACTCCTGTTCCTTTGCGACCAATACTAGAACCAGGGCAAACACAGCTTGAAGCCTGGGTAGTTTTCAGGGTGACGCAAACTTATCTGGACCGGTGGCCAAATGAGGAACTAACTTGACTTTGACGACCTCTGTGGCGCAGTGGGTGAAAGCCCGCTTGAGACGCAGAAGGTTGCGGGCTCGATCCCCGCCGCGGGATAAATGTTTGTATGATCTGCAAATATTTATCTCGTGTCTGGGTGTTTCTATGTATAATATGTATGTATTTACAAACAAAAAGTTTATAAGTAGTAGGTATATCAGTTATCTGTTCCCATAGTACAAGCTATGCTTAGTTTGGGCTAGATGATGCTGTGTGAAAATGTCCAGCATTATTTATTTATTTATTAACTTTAATATTAAAAATTATTTTTCTGCCAACACCAAATGCGATACATGGCCTCTACAGATAGGCTCAAGTCTTGAGTCAAAACACATTGAATTGGCAAGCGACGCGTCAATTAGTTTTATAGCGCACCATTATAAACCTTATTAACAAAGGTACAAGATATAGAAACGCTTGTAGAATGAACGAGGTCTGGCGAAGCCGTCTACCGCGCTGGCTCGAGCACTTTCGCGCGGTTCATTCTGCAAGCGTTTCTATATCTTGTACTATTGTACAAAAGGTTTATAATGGTGCGCTATAAAACTAATTGACGCGTCGCTTGCCAATTTCAATGTGCATTGAGCCCGTATTCACGTTACGTAGGTAGTACAAAGACTGGGTTCTATTTATTATGGTAATCAAAAGTAGGTAGTCTTCTTTGGATCCCTCGTTGATATCGCAAAGATCATGCCCTTATCAGTTCTCCGTCCAGTCGTCTAACACACAGGGCTGGAAAAATGACAAGGGCACGACACAGAGCATTTTCATCTGCCTGCTAGCGGTGAGTAGCAACAAGCTTTTAGTTAGTAGAGCTGACGGGAGATGGTGCTGTTTGCAATCCGGCATTCTAACCGTGATGGAACACTAGTGAGAATGCAGAATTGAATTTCTTTCGAGTCTGTACCTGTGGAAAGAAAATGATTTTAATTAATTTAATCAAATTATGAAATTTTATGTTCATTATTATTTGCAACAGAGTTCATGAATCTAAGTTGCTAAATTGCGGTTAAATTAAATTTACTAAGTTGGTAATCAATTCAATGATAGGGATGTGCTAGCTTGCAATAATAATAGTGTTGGATAAAAACTATTATTTATATCACCTGACAAGTTTTATATGCATGGGATGAAATGTATTTTGTTTGATAAGATGAGAAAATTATTTCTCTAAGAATACTATGTAAGTAAATGCTTGAAAATGTACAATAGTTTTTATTGTAAACTGATCTTGTGATGAATGAATTATGATGAGTAGGTAGGCGTAGGTACGTACTAAAAAACACCATACCAACAGTCCAATGCTCTTCATGAGTCCAGAAAACCTGCAACAAAAGAAAATATCAATTAAAATACATAAAAGAAAAATGGCACGCATTGTCGACCTTAATTAGAATTGTCAAAAAAGTTATGGCTGTTGTCTGTTGTTTTGGCAGTGATATTTGAGGAGAATAATATTTTTATTATTCTTGATTCTTTCCTTAATATTTATTATGAAGCTTGACTACTAATACTTTGAACACCTTAACAGTAGACACAATCTAGCTAGAGCAAATATTGTGTGTTAAAAAAACATTTGTCCTGTAACAGGAATCGAACTCACGACCTACAGCAAGCCAAAGCTACCTTGAGCTTTAAGATCAGTGATGTAATATCACTTGAGTTTTAAAAGAATCGATAGATTGTAAATGTAGGTATACTCGCGCAGCTGTCGCCAGCACGGCCGCAACGATTTGTTAGAGTATGTGTAATGACTCGCGCGGAGATTTCTCTTGCGACGCCTGATTGGCTGTGAGTTGGGGGGCCGATGAAATTGGCGGGAAGCTTAAAAATGATTGTTGATACAACTTTACTAGTTTGAAAGTTTGTGTGTAAATAATACCTAGTAATAATAATAGATTATAGTATATTAGATGCGACAGGATCTCGACCGTAACCCCGTGGAAGGATCGACATTCAACAGACCAGAAAGAAAATTCGAGATGAATGTGTTAATGTCTAAAACTTCGTTCAAATAAATAAGTTTTTTACACATACCCAAGCCCAATTTACCGAAGTATATAATAAATGATGATTTAAAAATCAGAACTCGAACCCAGCGGAGCAAGAACAGCGAGTGCGTCAAACGACCACGGGTCAGATTTACGGTTCCCGCCAATGATGCGTTAATCCCGCTAAATTGAGCCGACAAAATGCTTTACTGTATCGTTTTAATTCTACTTTTGGGCTTTGTTGAGGGTATTTGTGAAGTAAAGATCTGAATTGAAATCAGACTTGGAAAGTAGCAATATCCAGAACGGACTTTGAAGACAGCAGAGTAAAAACGTATCGTGTTTTTACTATTATATTTTCTTTTTGTTTTGTTTTTATTTTAATGTTACCTATGTCGCTAGTCGCCCTGGCCTGGACATAAGTTAGTATAATAGCCATTAGCCACTATACCTAATAAAGTAGGTCATAGGTATATGATAAGTCCTTAGGTATAAATAAATAAATAAGGCTGGACACAGCATCATGCCCAGTAAAAGTCTCATGGTTTTCGAGGTACCTATGTTAATTTGTGAAATTTTTACGCTGTTTGTCGGGTAATTTAGCTAGACACTTAACCAGCTAGTCACGTAACTCTAATCCTGATGAGTGTTAAACAATTATAGGTGGATCTGACTGTATTCCTTTAAGTCCATAAAAAGTAAGTTCGTATGAGTCAGTGGCCAACTCTGGTGACGGAGTTTTTAGGCCGCCTTAAGGCCTCCGTCATGGCTTAACGACTTAAATAGCCGGGACCGACAATTTAACGTGCCCTCCGAAGCACGGAAGCGCTCAGATGAAAATGCCACTGGCGGTCACCCATTGACTTACAGACCGTTTCGAACGTTGCTTAACTTCGACGATCTATCAAGAACGACTAAGCAAGCACGACCACGAGCGCTTCAAGTTTAAGTTCATGAGTCAGTTTAATTTAAAGTTGAGACGAGCTGTTACAAATTCCAAAACAATAACATGATTGATATATTTAAAGTTAATATGCGAGCTGTTTGAGTAATGACGCAACTGCGTCTCATTAAGTCGGGACCTTTGACAAGGGTCTGCTATCTGTTGTTTCACAGCCTGAGTATTCTGTTCCACGGGATCGAAACACGAGTTGCACAGTATTGACTTCATTTACTAGCTGACCTGGGAACTTCAAAAGATATTTTCATTTTTATAATTTATTCTGGATTTGTGCTTTACCTAGCATATTGTAATGTAATGCTATTTGGGGCGGAGACAAATCTAATAAATCAATTATCATAAAAATTAGATGGAGTTCTTACCTACCAAAAAGAATAAGTAGGTATATTATGTAGTCTCAAAGCGGAATATAATATGTAACTAGCGGTCAACCCTAACCAAGCAGAAAATTTAATCAAGAACGACTAATAAAGATAAACTTCAGGCTTTTGGAAGTGAAAATTTCTTTAGGTGCGTTTGGCAGTTATGAGATGAGAAAAATTCTTGGATTCGCCTAGAAAAGGTCACGTGTGAGCCACGTGACTGCTCACCGACACCGGGTTATTTGTCAAGTTTAGAACCGTTCAAGTTTTCACTTCTGCCGGCACTCGTGGACTGTTTTTTTAAAGTTCTAAAACAAAACACAAAGAAACACCTGGCACATCTTTTTTAACTTTCCCACTGCTGGGCAAACATCTAAAGTAAAAAACAACACATTTACCCATAGCATAAATCTTGCGCAACTCGTGTCTGAATCTGGCTATAGTATAATGACGTAGAATACGACTGCCGCCGTATTGATTTTAGTCATCAATATAAGTGCTTTTTTTAAGTTAGTTGCGGAAGAGGGGTGTTTGAAGCACGCCTGACGTTTTGTTGCACGAATCTATCTGTTTTGGTTGTCACTTTGTTGACAACAAGCATTTATTCAAAGTTTATGCAGATACTACTTTAGGTAGGGATATTAATAGGCATATTAAGTAGGCAGGACCTACATGCAATAAATCTATATATAAGTGTTTTTTTACGGACGGGGGCAAACGTGGCATACATTTTCAAATCTTAAGGATAGCTAGAGGTAGCCAGAATACCCGTTACCTACATAAGTAGCGGACACACTCCGAAAATCTGCCAGAATTTATACACTACTAAGAAATACACTAATTACTGGAGCCCATTGAACTATAAACGTCAATTAATTCTGATACAAACACACACACAAACAAATCAATTGCACATACGAACAATGACAGCGGCGAGACCATCAATTTAGCACTGAGCGTCCAGCCAGGGTCCTAGTGATGTGCTCGAACTGTTATTATTAATGAAATAAATAAATAACTAGGTATTATTCTGAACATTTCACACAGCATCATCTGGCCATAAAGTAAGCAAAGTTTTCATATGTAAGTATGTGGTGCGTGCCGGAAACATTACATATCTAAGATAATTCGATTTTTTAGGAATCTCTATTCAAATAAAACGGGCTCGTGCGTAATAATAATCGAACCCACGACCTACACAACTAAGCCATGAGTGGGGTCAATTACATTTTATCAAACACTAGATTTGATTACATTTCTAACCTCATAATAAACGAAATGTATGAACGCTTTTACCCTAAAGTGGAACACTTCCATCTTAGGACATAAAACAGTGTGTCAGACAAGGTCTAGACTGTAGGTCACAGCACTAGTGTATGTGCGGGACATGTTATAGCCATCGTTCAATGTAAGCTATTGCGTTAAGCTATTGTCTCTATAAGTACGAAAACGAACGAATAAATGATAAGAATATGTTAATAGTTTGAGCTAAGTGGACTACATTCGACGGTAGTCAATCAGTTATTCGTATTAATAATATTAATATCGGCGATAGGTCTACATTATCTAGAATGAATGGTATTACTTGCAAAATGCTCCCGTCCGAAAAACAACCAAAAATTAAGTAGGTCCTACCTACTTAAATGAAAAACAATACAAATCCATCAAAGTTTTAGTTATAAATAAATAAAATATGCATATTTATAATTAATTGGAATAGTGTTTGAGGGTGGAGGCTTATGTATGTATTTACAAACAAAAAGTATATAAGTAGTATATCAGGTTGTTAGTATATCTGGTTCCCATAGTATGTACAGGCTATGCTTAGTTTGGGGCTAGATGATGCTGTGTGAAATGTCCAGCATTATTTATTTATTAATTGCTACTATTTTTTTAGGTCCAAAAGCTTAAATTATTATATCTTAAACTCAAATTAAAAATTGATTTATAGCCGTTTAGAACCAATAACGACCTATAACAACCCAACGGGGGTAATTTCATCTTATAAATGACCTCTTATGACCCTGGCCTGTCGTCTGCTAGTACTTTCGGTAATTAATAGGTGGCAATAAGTGGTAACGAAGTTTTGGTGATTTTTTTTCTAAGTTTTTGGCTATTAGAACCTTTTTTATTATTTTTATTTTTACGTCTTCAATTTCGTGTGTCTTTGAAAAATGTCGTGAGATTACTAAAAAAAAGTATAAAAAACGTTTTTCAGGCTTAGGTACTATCTACTGATACAACATTAACTTACTAGCTATTAACAAAAAAGCATGATATAGCAACGAATATAACGACATCAATTTTTGGGCAATAATAATTTTTATGATCACATTTCAATCATTGTGGAGTTTTATGGGGACTTACAACATCAAAATGTCGTAGATAAATGCATTGAAATCACATTAAGTGAAACTGTCAGTCTCCTGTGACTTTGTTCGTTAAAGTGAGCTCGATTTTTTATTGTTTTAGACAAGGTCTAAGTACTCAACAAATTGTCTTGTGAATTTAAATTATATTTTAAAAATAACTTTCGCATTTTTAAATAATTGACTTTAGCTTAAAAGCGTGATTTTTTTAGTTTTATGCAATGAGATTATTGAAGATGTTTGCTTTTTCAGGATAAAAAATTACTAAATATTTTAGAAAAGTTTGTTCTAAATCAATAAAAAACAAAACTTATTTTTCACTTTGAATACTTACTAATTGTTATTTTGTCTTGGACTATCGACACACTATCGAGCACAGCCCATCACTATCCACACCTGTACCAACATCATAAAGCAAACTCACAAAAGCGCGGCAAACCTAATACCATAGTTCATTATATCCCAAAACAAAAGCAGTTACCGTGCTCCTGCATAATTTAGATCCTATTTCGGGGCAAGATAGCATTTTGATGATACATCCCACTGTGGGGGCTCTGCGTCTGTTATGATGCCTTCAATAAAGAATGCATGGTATTGACGCGCGCTGATTGGGCAGCGCCATCTATGAATAGCGGATGGAGTTACTGTTGCCGCTACTTGATCATAGATGGCGGGGTATGTAGGTTAGTTACATTTTATTAATTAGGGATTATTTTGGTTTAATTAAAATATTGTAACGAGTACAAAGGTATTGAGGAGTTGATAACTAGGTTTTAAAACGATAACGATAATTGACATATTTTTCCTGATAACCTTTCTTAATAAATTCAGGGTTCAGTTAGAGTTTTCAGTAATAAAAAAACTTTAGATTTTTTTTAAGAAAATCTGTGGTACTCCAGGAGTGCAAACTTGAACGGTTCTAAACTTGACAAATAACCCGGTGTCGGTGAGCTGTCACGTGACTCGCACGTGACCTTTCGAGGCGAATCCAATATTTTTTTCTCATCTCCAAACTGCCGAACGTGCCTAAAGAAGTTTTCGCTTAATAAATGAAAATTTAGTATTAACAGAAACATTAAGAGCATTTTTATTTGCTAATAGAAAATTAATTTGCTTAATTTGACAATCAGATTCTTTCCCCTCCTCAACTTGTGGAATTGTATGTAACAACTTTGCACCCGAAGAAAAATCCTTGCCAACTCAAACACACACACTCTAACCACAAATGTACAATTACCCAATTGAAGTGCAAACATTGTCCCTAATTAGTACCTTTGTACGCTGTTTGCAACGTTGCGGGCTTGCGGCTAGCCTGCAATTTGTAAGTCGTCAAATAAGCTTGTCTTTTGTCATTATAGTAGGTAAAAATCGTGTTAGATTGAATAGAAACGCTTTTTTTGAGCCACAGACAATTTTCTGTTGTAGGTGCCTACTGACCCCGGGAGGGCGGCGCCGTAAGCACCGCGAGAGTGCCGGGCGTGGCTGTGGGTGCCATTCCCGGGACAGTGCTTAAGCAAAATGCGAGAGGGGCACCTGTGTGTCCCGTAGGAGATCCCGGAGCCCCTTGACATGCATGGAGACCAGTCACGCGTCAGTTTTGTTTTGGTGAGAGTCCGACCCCTTCCGCTGTCCCCACGGCGGTAATAATAATGGATTTACTGACGCAATAAAAAAACGTATCTACTTACTTACCTAAGTATTCTTTTGATATAAGTTATTTTCATCTGATTTCTAAGTACCTTTGAAGATTGTCTTTGGGGAGTCGAGCCACGTTCTATAATATGTAAGGAATCATACATTTAGCAATCCATACATTACATAGGTATCTAGGAATTATTAAAACTTTGAATGCCTGCCTACAATTTTATATACTTACGTACAACCTTTTTCGTTAAAACTTCACAAAAGATGAATATCAGATATCGCATAAAAAACAACAATTAAAAACTAACAATGGAACACTTTTTTTGAAAATCGAACGCGCCTGCTTTTCTTTCCGCGTTCGGCAAAGAGCGGAGTGTCTATACATCCTGTTATGATACTTCCAGAGTTCCGTACCCTTTAGGAATTCATTTTTTTTTTATTAGAAAAAGAGACAAAATTGTGGAGATGCTTTGAAGATGTTTACTATTGCAGTGGAGGTTAGGTAACCGACATGTCTTAAATGGTAGTTTCTAAACCATAGATTTGTTAACTAGGTACCTAACCATTAATTTTAAGAATAATATTTTGTTTATAATGCTGTTGATGCATCTGTTTTCTATTTTATTTTAAAAAGACATCAGTAGTAACTTATTTTAATTCAATAATATTACAATGTACCAGCATTATAATATTCTTCTGTCTGTGGCACAAAATAAAAGTTTCTTTCTTTCTTTCTTTCTAGTACCTAGGTACTTTTACATACCTACCTTAAAATTAAGTGTCTGTCTGTAATGTCAAAATAACTGTGTTTTCTCAAGTGCAATGATAAGTACTTAGTAATTAATTTACACGATATGAAAACATAAAAAGTATTTGTTTGTCTGTCGAATCGAAATATTTAAATAATTCAGGACATTTCACACAGAATCATCTAGCCCCAAACTAATAAATCTTTCATAGCAACAAAATGTTCAATTTATTATTTACAGAAGCGGGCGACCGCGAGTCTTGGTAACCTTTAGCATCAACAGCTTGCTGGCCACGCTTGCAGAGAAGCTTGACAACGCATATGTCAATCACTGCTGCAGATTGCATTTGTACCTAACTCTATAATTTAATGTGACTTTAAGCTAACTGACATTGTAATTTTAATGAGTTTTAATACTTGAAATAAATTAATTATTATTATACCCAGTAGTGGGACAACATAGGTAGGGGTAGGCCTAAGAAAAGATGGATGAACTGTGTGAATGCGGATATGTTAGTGAAAGGAGTGAGTTCTGATATGACGAGTGATAGAGGGAAATGGAAGAAAGAAACATGTTGTGCCGACCCCACTTAGTGGGATAAGGGCAGGAAGAAAAAGAAGAAGAAGAAGAGTGGGACAACATAGGTTAGAAAAAAAATCTACAGAACCCAGTCATAACTCCAGCACGTCCTTAGCCGACTTTATCGCGATTTGCGAATAAAATGCTTTTTCAGCGTTCGTTGCATCTCTTTATCCGTTTTAAGTTCTTCCGTTTGAGCCGATTCGTGATGACGTCATTGCAACGTTTGAAAATGGAACAACAGAATGGAACACTTTTAAAAAAGTAGGTAGAACATTTTTTTTTAAATAATTGATGCATATTGAAAATGAACTAGGTACTTTTATAAAAGTTATATGTAAGTAGTTCGAGCTTTCCATAATTTTTTTTCATCTAATTTTGATGACAGCATTACCTAACGTAGGTACCTTACCTACCTACCTACTTGGTAGGTATTATTACCGTCTTGAATGAATGAATGAACGCTTTATTGTACACCAAGAAATTAACAAAAACAAAACAATTAAAACAACTACAAGTTCAGTTCTTAGTACAATGGGCGGCCTTATCGCTGAAAGCGATTTCTTCCAGGCAACCGTCTTGTATGAGATGTGGTGTGGTGGCCTTGCACACATTGACTTGAATGTATTTATTAAATAAATAATGCTGGACTTTTCACACAGCATCATCTAGCCCCAAAGTAAGCAGAGCTTGTGTTATGGGTACTAAGATGACTGATATTATTATACTACTTAATATATACTATTTGTTTGTAAATACATACATATTATAACACCCAGACCCGAGACGAAATTCATTAATTCATTATTATTGAAATTATTCATTCTTTTAGAATTGTTTTTATCTGTGCTTTATCTATTTTGTTCATTCAATAATGTAAGTCACTCTCTTGAAAAATATAATTCCAACTGTACACACGCAAATTTTTATTTTATTAACAAAAAAATTGTTTATTTAGCTACCAACCATATATGAGAAATAGAATCTTCTTCACTATACCTATAATTTATAAAAAACTGACTCTCCAAAAAGGGCTGTCCCCTATCTATTGCACGAGTCCGCGCCACAAAAGAAGTCCGCGGCGGAATTCGGAACTAAGAACTATTGCAAACTTATCTTCACACATAGAAAAGACTTCCACGGATCTAGGTACCCAATCCCACTAGGCCGACGTCAAAGTAAAATGCACTGAATCAGGCTGCATTTCTGTAATGCGATTACAGCGCCGCGCCGCGGGGAGTAGCGGAACTAATTCTCAATTACTTTACGACTTGGGCTGGTAATTTTAATTGGAGAAACCTTGTCTAGGTTTAATGAAAAATAAACATGTTCACGGCTGTTTAAGAAAGTAAGTTCGTTAAGGCCTCTGGTGACGGAGTTTTTAGGCCGCCTTAAGGCCTCCGTCATGGCTTATGCCGGCCACCCACGATCAAGTTTACCGTCCAGTCTGCAGCGGACTGGATGCGGCGTCCAGTAAACTTGACGGTGTATCGGGATGGGTGTGCATGACAAGCGAAAAGGAACTTCGCTCTGCCGACTTGATCAAGTTTGCGGCGCTGCAAACTGGACGGTGATTTAACGTGTTGTCAAAATGTTGATCTGGACGTCCTTTTGACTACCCTCTTAGACATTTTCAAAGGCTCTGGAATACATTTTTTTTTATTTCTTTTTTTTATGTTAAGCAGTAGTGAGGTCTAGGATGGAGCATGATAAAAGATATGAGAAAAGTCTACCGCACCTTGGGGACCTAGCACCTACCTACAGTCAATTGTTTTTTCGTTTGCCCATCTCACTTACACTATAAATAATTAATGGGGTATTATCTGACCCATAGGGGTATAGGGGTAGCATTTGGCCCTTATAGGGGTTAATTTAATTACAAAATGAGTCATTGATTGAAAGATAGACTGGCTTAGTACGGAGAGATCCGTAATGGGTGTGATTTTTCATATTTTGCTTAGTCAAAGTCAATTATTTCATTAAGAGTTCTTTTCGTGGCTTCGATTCCTATTTAGGACAAATCTTATGCTGATTTTGTGCGTATGTGTGGATAATAATAATAAATCCCATCCCACTCATATAATACCTAAAGTTGAAAGTTTGTGAGTTTGTTTATATGTTTGTGTTTCAATCACGCCTAAACCAGTGAACCGATTTGGACGAAACTTAGTATAGGCGTAGATAGTGACCTGGAATAGCATAAAGGCTATTCAAAATGTTGGTAGGTACCACACGGGCAAAGCCGCGCGCAGAAGCTAGCAATAAATACTAATGCTGCTGGACTTTTTCACACAGCATCATCTAGCCCCAAAGTAAGCAGAGCTTGTGTTATGGGTACTACATGACTGATATACTACATATATACATTTTTGTTTGTATACATACATATTATACATAGAAACACCCAGACCCGAGACAAATATTTGTAGATCATACAAACATTGGTCCCGCGGGGATCGAACCTTTGGCGTCGCAGGCGGGCCTTCGCCCACTGGGCTACAGAGGTCGTCAATGATTGAATCAGTGGATGATTGTGACCTCTCACGCAAAAACTACTGGATGGATTTTGATGAAAGACACTGAGATAGATTAGGTTATAGGAACGCCTCGATAAAGGTTCTTTACCGTGTTTAGTTACGAAGTTCAAAACTAGATGGCGCTGACGGTGTCGGTAACACTGTCAGTCAGAGTTCAATAGATTTTTTAACTTAAAAATGCCCAACGCGCCTTTTATCACTTCAAACACATTATCAAATGTCCTATCTGCAATGCACAGTAGACAAATTCTCTGAGTTCTTTTATCCTCTTTCAACTTCATTAGGTAGGTAGCACTTATTTTTTTTTAAAGATTTTTATCCCCAAAGAGTCGTCAATACAGCGAAAAAAAAAGCAAAAAAATTACGCACTTTTTTCTTGTAAATCGGACGTTATCGTGAAAAATTCTTTAATACTGACTTTATTTACATTGTTACCGGATGGGAATCGAACCGGTGACCCCGTATTGGGGTAGCGTCCAATTAATGAGTACATTGTCCGACAAAACATCTATTTCCTGAAGGTTGGGCTGCGAAGCAATATAGATACTGGAAGCGATAATTGAAACTCCATTTATATAAAGTAAAGTAAAAAAAAATGTAAAATGAAAATGAAATGAAATGAAATTTTTATTTGCAAGAAATATGGTTAACAAGTTGATAAGGTTACAATTTAGGATCACATATTTCACCGAGAACTGGTATGCAAATTTTAATGTCAGGGCAATGTAGTTGAATGTCATTGTGTCACTTATATTAAATTATTAATTTTCATTAGATAGTATTTAATTAAATATAAAAAAAAAAAAAAAAAAAAAAAAAAAAAAATATGTAGGTACTTTTAGTTAACTATTAAAAAAAATCGTCAACACTGTAGAATGTTCTGTCAAGAAGCCATACTTTCATTTTTCTTACAAATAGCTTAATGGGCAATTCTTTTATTTCGACTGGTATTTTATTAAATATTTGCCCGCACATTTTATTGTATTTATTGTTCTTGTTTTACAAGTGATTTGCTTATACTAGGGTTGGGAACTTTTCATTTAAGTTAAGATAACTATATAACGATATGATATCATTGTGACTAATTCTTGCCACAGAACATTTAAATCAAATCAAATCGTTTATTTCGAAATATGGTACAAGACGTCCTAAATAATTATTATAAACTAGCTTCTTAGGCTTTGCCCGCGTGGTACCAACATTTAGAATATCCTATATGCTATTCCAGGTCACTATCTACGCCTATTCCAAGTTTCATCCAAATCGGTTCACTGGTTTAGGCGTGATTGAAACACAAACATACAAATATCCAAACATACTCACCAACTTTCAGATTTATTATATTATTAGGATAGCTTATAGTATGCTATGCTATTCCAGGTCACTACCTATGCCTATACAGGCGCGGGTTCGCCGTTATGGGCACGGTGAAAAACCTTATTGGCCAAAAAAATGTGATGTCTGTCGGTCAGTCTGCATCATCTAGCCCCAAACTAAGCAAAGCTTGTACTATCAGAAGCAGATAACTGATACTTATATACTTATATTGTAAATACATACATACACCGCTATTTTATGACTACCAAAACAAATTTAAGGACAGTTGCCAGCAGATGCAGAAAATGATAAAGGCATGGTCAGAACTTTTTTTTATTTAACTATCACAAAGTTATCGAGGATTGTTGTCAACCAAAACCGATTTTTTTAATGAAAACTGTAGAAATAAGTACTACCTGTAGACAACAAACGCATACAGACTCTCATTAGAACTATGTTTTCGTATCATCCCCAGTCAGTAAAACCGCAGTAGCTATCATACATCCATGTCTGACTCATCTCGTCTCCTTTTGAGGTTATAATTTTTAATTCTCTTTTTTTTCGAGTTTTAACTACATATTATACATGTATGTGATCAGTAACAGACACCGAGACCATGTGTTTAAAATTTTTTTGGTAATTAAAATATAGGGGTGTATACAAAGAAACACCCAGTCTAGGTGTTACTATGTATACCTATCTGCAAATATTTATCCCGCGGCGGGGATCGAGCCCGCTTCCTTCGTCACAAGCGGGCTTTCACCCACTGCGCCACAGAGGTCGTGCTTATTGTCATATCTAGTGATAGCTACCTCCTCTGACCACACCCTGAGGGTGTGACAATGACATCAGGCGTCAATTTTAGGCGATTTATGTACAAAACTGTAATTTCGTATGTAGAGTGCTACAAACTTATCTGAACCCGTGAGGGGGGCGCTGTTATCTCATTTGGTTTTGGCAGAAAATATAGTATATTTTAACGTAAAATGCGTTATATAGTTCCTCTTTTGGCCACCGGAAAAATTCATTGGGCGCGTTGGGCATTTTTGAGTTGGAAGAAAAATATCAAACTCAATCACGTGTGTTACGACACCACCCTACTGTACCTATCTCAATTTACTTAACCATAGTTCTAGGTCAACGGGAAGTGCCCTATGAATTTTGATTTATTGAGTGTGTACTAAACATACTAAATATACGTCCAGCATTATTATATTATTATTATTTTTTGCATTAGGTAATTTACAAGTTTGATTTTTTCACAGCTTAAAGGGATCATAGACATGAGTATATGGTTTAAATTTCAACGCGATACCTCCACAAGTTCCCGAGATAAAGGGTCTTGACAGACAGACGGACAACAAAGTAATCATATATAGATTCCGTATTTTCCTTTTGAGGTACGGAACTCAAAAATACAAAAAAATACTCACCAATAACCCCTACTCTGGAAACTCGAACGTATTCTCGCTATTTATCGATCGAGCTGCGATCGAGTCGTATCTGCAACAAAAGAACGAAATGTTCTAAATACGAATTTGTATTTTTAGCGGCAGCTGCTTGCGTTTTTTATGACTGTGATTTTGTTATGCATTGTAAGAACTATTGACAAAAGGTTCTTGCCAAAACTATTATTTCGGTTTATTTCTTAATGTGAAAGTTGTAAAATAGGAAAATAGAAGATATTCTCTTTCTTTATGGAGCTTTAAAACATTTGGTTATGAGGGTAATCAAAAAAGGATTAGTTAAAAATGGTTTAAATGAGAATTTGACTGCGTTGAATAAAATAACAAAAAATCGTCCTATTTTGGTAATAAGAGGCAGTTTTTAATGAAGTGTATATGCAAATATTTTTATTTGGTACGTAATTTTAAATCTATTTCATTTAAAATTTAGCCTATGTTCATCAGGGATAATGTAGGATTCGTGAAAGAATTTTTCAAATCGATCCAGTAGTTTCGGAGCCTATTCCATTCAAACAAATAAAACACACAAATAAACAAATCTTTCCTGTTTTTAATTTTAGTGTAGGTGTAGATAAATGTATTATATAAAATACTTAATTTTATAAGACGAATACACAGCCTGACAACGACACCTTATATATTCCAGCATCTGCTCATCTACGTTTTGCTTTGACAAATCGCTCAAATTATAGCGAAAATTCCCATTAATTACTAAGAAAAACAATTTACACTGTCAAACGCTTAAACTCAGCCTGAAAATCTCGTAATTATACAGTCCTTACCTTTGCCTGCTTTAAGAGTAAATAAAAAAATAAAAAAGCCCGCGAACCGACGACAAAGGCCGATGATATCGCGAGAATGCGACCCTTTTAATTAAAAACTCTAATTTCAAAAATGGAAGGCACCGTATTCAAATTTGGAACGGCCCAATGAATTTTTACGAAACAAAAGTTATGCTCTCTGTTTTCGTTGTAGTTTTTTTTAACCGCAAGACTTTTTGAAGATAGCAAACAAAGTCTGTACCTACTTACTTTATACGTAGAATAATCCCTACTATTCCCACTATTCCCAGTCTGGTTTTGATTTTACCTTTACAAAGGCATATCGCTATCGTAATTTTACATCTAGAAAGAAAGAAGGAAAGAAAATACGTTTATTCAGCATGAACGAAACGACACAAAGATAAAACAGAGTACTTAATAAATTTAGGTAAGGTATCTATATTAGATGATTTACCTATACAGCATCAGGAGGCAACCTATGCCTACACTCACCGGGACACTGGTAGTGCCTGGGACAATGTTTGAGACGGAATAGGCTTGCCCAGCACCTAAGCCATCCTCTCAGCTTAATCAGCCTGGTCCACAGGAAAGACAACGTCAATACGTGTGGAGCTGACTAAGCTGCGGGTTTCCTCACGATGCCCTTCACCGCTGAGCTCGTGTTATAGTGCATATAAATTTTACGAAACGAAAAATCCATTGATGCACGGCCAGGATCCAAACCCACGACCTTCGGATTGAAAGTCAAGGCGCAACCCCATTCGGCCAACACGGCTCTTCTTATTTATGTAGGTAAGTAAGTATACACCGCTATTTTATGACTACCAAAAAAAATTTAAGGACAGTTGCAGCAGATGCAGAAAATGATAATGGCATGGTCAGACCTTTTTTTATTTAACTATAACAAAGTTATCGAGGATTGTAGTCAACCAAAACCGAACAAAATTTTATGAAAACTGTACAAATACGTACTATAGACAACAATCGCGTACAGACTCTCATTCGAACTATGTTCTCGTATCATCCCCAGTCAGAAAAACCGCAGTAGCTATCATAAATCCATGTCTGACTCGTCTCGTCTCCTTTTGAGGTTATAATTTTTTTTTCTCTTTTTTGAGTTTCAGCTACAGAAATGTGATCAGTAACAGACACTGAGACATTTTTAAAAATTTTTCGGTAATTAAAAAATAGGGGTATCCATAGGGGTATATAGGTTATATCCCATCATCTTTAACAAAGATCCCACCCAAGTACGATAACTTACATTCTACAAACCCGCAGGCACTGCCTAAGTAATGAAAAAGTTTTTATAAGTATAGACGAGCTTTGTGCTAAGTGCCGGACATAGTAAGCACATGGTTGTAAGCTATGACGTCATCACTGACAATGACGTCATGCCATGTGTTTTCAGCGTTCCATTTTGTAGCCTAATTTGGTAACTAATAAAAGCTTAGTTTGCAATGCTTGTGAGATGAATAAAGTGTTACGAGTAGGTATAAAAGCTTAGAGAATATTTAATGTTGCTTTTATTTTGTTTCTATTTGACTAAGAAACGTTCGATTTTTTAAATGCCAAACGGAATCGTTCGATTTTTAAATACGACACGTCAAACGGACGTCCGCGACGCTTCAATTTGCGGCAGGATGCATCCAATCGCGTTCGTTCCCGCCTCGTGTGACCCTTACTAGGGTTGCCAGATGCAAAAACAAATGAGGATGAATTGCTCTAGAAACATGCGGTACTTTGTCGTTTCTATAGACTTAGATGGCAATGACTACAAATTCAGCAGTTTAAACATAAAAATGCGGTTCGTGGTTTACCCGCTTTCAATTCCACAGAAATTCGTAATACCTGCCTACAATTCTGGATAAATACTGACCCAGACATGGTCTTCGACTGAATCATAAAAATTGGTCCTCGCTTTTAAGATATCTAATGTCATTTAAATTGTGGATAAAAGTGACTTTTATCGTCAATCTAACCATTTTATCCACACTCTAATGTCATTACTGTCATTTTTATGTATTCTCCGGTACCTAGACAAACGCTATGGGGGCAGATATTAGTTAGAATGCATTTAAATTCTTTTTAATTTTTTTATAGGACATCATCGCTAGTGCTAACCTTGTTGATTATAAGTATTTGTTTAAGCTTTTATAGTAGTTTAAGTGTAAAAATATGATTTAATCGTGTTATAAATTAAGTTTGTCAACCCTGAATGACGCATGCGTGATAAAGCAAGGAAAATGTAACGAGACGTATTTCAGAGAGTTGTAGTCAAAGGTTAGTAAAATAACAGAGTCAAATCAGCTCCTTTTTCATAAATTAACTAGAATTTTGATTATTTTTCGAAAACGCCAATAGCTTATGTACCTAATGGTATTCTAGATATTAATTTAAGACCTCCTCAGACAAATTCAAAGGATCTTGAATGACTGGTCTACCATTTTTGATGCCTAAACTAACCCTAGTCGATAACCCTACGGTCTACCGTCTTTTACGTAGGTACCTACGTTAACCCTGTCATGATAATAAAAAAAAACAAAATAACTTGCCTGTTATCACAAAAAACTCACTATTCACATTCACTAAATTTTTAGTCAAATCTGTCTAACATAAATCTCACATTTCTAGTAGCAAAAAATTAAAAATTTGCCATTTGTATAACACGTTCACTCAATAAACTGACGTATTTCCAATCCCAATCCCACCGCACAATGATTCTCAACATTCTCACATGTGGATATATTGGAGGGGGGAACTGCCCCCTTGAGTATTTCTGAGTGGGGAATTTGTGCCTTAGTGGTGTCACTATAGAGCTGAAATTTAAATGTAGGTATTGTCGCTATCCCAAATATAGTAATTTGGTAATGTAAAAATAAAATCTATTGCTTTTATTATTGTTTTTTAAACCAAATGCTTGTTTTTGTAGGTTAAAGTTGCAAAATTTTATCATAAAATTTGGCAACCTATACCAAATTTGTTGCAAATAAAATTGAATTTAATCTTTGTACGCGATAGTTCCGATTTTAAACAGAAAAATATACCTATTCCTCAAAAGTGTATATGTATACTTATAAACTGCTATAAAACTCAGAAATAAATGTATTGTAGGCCTGAAAAACCCGGCCTCGAAACTACGAAAGCGGGACAGCAATATATTCCCTCTCACATCAATTATGTACAAACCCTCCAGCATCCGACAGAGCCGTGTTCCCACTAATGACCGTTAGAACGAAAATTGAAATAGGGTTCGGAATTCGAATTGAATGAAAAATGATTTGCATTGTCTATGAACGAATGACAGTTTTCGAGTCAAATGTTGCCAATACTTTTATAACTCTTTTTTTAAACTAATAAGCAAACTGATTTTTAAATTTAGATTATGGCAAAGTATTCTAAATTTAAAAATTTGTTACCTGTAACCGGTTGATGTAGGACCTACTTGATTAAAAAAAGGTTTCAGTTGAAATTAATCTTTTTCAATAATTTTAGCTATCTTTTCCTATTGAAATGTAAACGATTATTTTTCTGAAAAATACAAGGACCTACATTAGAACAACGATTATGGGTTAGATTTCTCAATTTTGGATGGAGACCTACTTTTATAAGTATATTAAGAGTATCTGTCCGTCCCATATGCGTCTGGCATGTTTCATTCATGATGATAGCGTTATCTCCATCGAAAACTACGGTTTGAATGTCCTTATTCAAATATAGGACAAGGAGGATGTTAAAAAACTTCTTTCATATACAAATCAAAGCATTCAACACCGACAATAGCTGTTATATCATTGTCGAAATCACTTTGATTTAAATAACAAATTCAATGCGTTCCTGAACGAAATAAGATCTATTTTTGTAACTTTAAAAATTCGAAATTTAAAAATTTGAATTGTAGCAAGGGCTGTTCCATTTTCCTTGAATATAAATTTTGACATATTTTATTCATTGTTTTGATGCAGCTTATGGGTTATTCAGTATTTTTCATTGAATAATTCTTTGTATTGCGTATGATATGACCTCGAAACATTTGCGTACTTGTAGTTGACGATAACAACTTCTGATTGATCTATTTCTGTTTTTTCCTGTATATTTATGTTCCTAAAGTTTTTACGTCAAACAAGGTCACAAAGATTGTGAACAGTTAGGACTTTAAATCTTCATAAATATTTCATCATTTTCAAATATTTATAAGCATTACAATACAAAATGCGGTGCAATAGGTAATAAAGGTTGCCTGGAAGAAATCACTTTCAGCATTAAGGCCACCCTTAGTACTTGTTATTGTTTGATATGTTTGGTTTTTATTAATTTCTTGGTGTAAAATAGTGTTCATTCATTCATTCATTATCAAAAGTAAATTTATACTACGTTCCATGTGGTGTACAATAAAGTATTTTCTATCTTTCTATCTACGTTGTCTGACCATAATAAAATGTCTCCTGTGATCAAAAAAACGAGCTACAAAATGTCAAATTCAAATCTTTATTGACAAAACCCGATAAGCCAGAATCGATCACACCCAAAAATATTCAAAGAGATGACTGCAACCATTTTAAATTTTGCCCCCGTTATCATAAGGTCAGCCCTTCCTATCGCGCTATCGTCACCACTTCCCGTACAACTTGAAATATTGAAATTTCGGCTGTCAAAGTGGTCGGTACTTTAAATCGGTTTTGAGTGACCTTTTGAACACCTACTTATAATTTTGCGTCTTTTTCGCGTCTTTGTTTTTTAGATTTTGTGGTGTCAGCAAGATTTTAATGAATCTTAGTAATATTAAAATTTATTGTGAAATTTTGCTGCATTGGGATCAAAAAGTCTAGTTTTTACATTATTTCACCTGATTTTTACTCATTTTTACTCTCAGGAGTGCCGAGAGAAGAGAAAACTTGAATAATTAGGTGCCTAGTGTAATTTTTGAATCTTCAGGAAATGGAAAAATATCGAAAGATAATGACTTCACCTGATTTTATAAAATGAGCTTTTACAAATGTAAAAATAAACCTTTTCGAGGTGAATCTAAGAATTTATTCTCATCTTGAAAATGCCCAACGTACAGAAGATTTCACTTCAAAAAAATGAGTTGGTATTCAAACTATATGGAAGTTACCTAATTCGAATGGGGTTGTGTGTACAATCATAAAGGTCAAATGTTTGAACATCTGGGCAAACATAGATTAAAATATTTACCGTAGCCACCCTATTTAAATTGAATTTAGGACAATGATTCCGTTTTGTAATCAGCAGGGGCGATAAACTCATTATGTTCTAACAACTATCGACTAGCTCTTCGATTTTATTAAAAAGTTTGTAGATGACTCGCATTTTTTTTGTAACTACTAGAAAAAGTTAAGGACAGTTGCAGCAGATGCAGAAAATGATAATGGCATGGTCAGAACTTTTTTTTATTGAATTATCACAAAGTTATCGAGGATTGTTGTCAACCAAAATCTAACAAAATTTTATTAAAACTGTACAGAAGTACAACAGACAACAATCGCGTACAAACTCTCATTGTAACTATTCTCTCGTATCATCCCCAGTCAGTAAAACCGCAGTGGCTATCGTAAATCTGACTCGTCTCGTCTGTTTTTTAGGTTATATTTTTTTTATCTTTTTTTTAGTTTTAATAAAATAATTATGATCAGTGCGAAACACCGAGACCACGTTTAAAATTCTCTAGTAATAAAAAAATAGAGGTGTATAGAACAACAACCCAGAAAAAATCATAATTATGAATATGACATTGTCATCAAGTGTCTGGTCATAAATATTATGACAATAAAAATAAACAAGTCCAAATAAAGTTTAAATACAGTTTAGAGGAACAAGGAAGCATGGTGCTAAAGGCAGACTTGAAGATAAAAAGCAAAAAACATAAGAAGCTCTCCAATCTATTTCCAACCGCAATCTGAAGACTTGAAAACCGGAAAAGTAAAAACTTTATCCGAGACGTTTTATCGGGAAATGGTATGTTACGAGTCTCGTGCAGGATCTTGATTCGAGGAAGCCAATTTGACAGATAAGGAAATATTAGTTGCATTTGGCAGTTCACATTTTAGATATCTCAAATGGTTTTGGGGAAACAGCTTAGCTAAAGCTTGTCATTGTAAATAAAGTTTTTAAAAGTAACTTGAAATATTCATTGATGAAGTCTATTTCCTCAGCAGTCATTAACGAATTATTTACAAACAAAATTATTACTTGTAGATATGACTTGCTTGAAAAGGCTGACCAAAATTATGAGAAATAAATAACTAATGTCATACTCAAGCTAATGCTATTTTATTACAAAGTTATTTAGTAATTATAAGGTTATATTTATGATAAAAAATTGATGAAACATATAGATAATATACTTGTTCCAACTTTACAAGCAAAACATTTCAAGAAAAATCTGAGAGTCCATGAAAAAATGAAAATGAACAGTTTCAAAAGGTGTCTTTTTGCAAATCACATCCCCGACGCTATAAAAGAAAATTATCACCTCCCCGTGGACAAAAGGACAAAAATGTCCGTAAAATATCAATGTCGAAATGTAATACGAGTGGCGTTCCACCATTAGCCCGCGAATTGGGGTCAATTGTTGTTTGTCCATTGGACTCGTTACGGCGGCCATATTTGAAATAATTTGGAAATGGAGCGCGTATTAGCGGGAATGTGGACGTAAGTTTCATGTTCGAAAATGGAACGCGTTTTCGCAGTGCTGAAAATGTTGATTTTGAAAACAGAAAGCTATTCTGTTGTGGCATTGTTTTTATTTTGAAAATAGAACACCATTTTAGTGGTGTCGAGGATGACGATGACTAAGTTACGGCTGGCGTTAATTGAGTTTCGATGCGGACTGAAAAACTACCTATCAAGCTTTTATTTAAAATTACAATATTGACTACAATAATCTTTATCAATCAAATTACTTTTGATTCATACAAAATAATACCAGTTTCAATAGTCTGAATTTGCTATGAATTATTTTTTTTACTGATCTTTTTTCCACCGTCCAGCACAACGCGCGCCAAAAGACTCGCTAATAATTTGCTTCGTATTGTCAAAAACTGGTTTTCGGACATTCACCATTCTACCTAGCAACCATAATAAGACAGATGTCAGCAAAAATCACTTCCGAAAACGCCCGTTAAAATTTTATTGTAATCCAAACAAAAAAAAACTTTTGTATTTCGAACAATACGGCAGCTGGGTTTATGAATGCCTTTGCTCACATCGAAAAAAGATTTTCTCGAGTTACGTTCGACTAGTGAGCAAATGGTAGGGGAATTTCGCTTACAAGCTATTCTGAGCTTTAATTCAAAGACCTTAAAGCTCAAAACTCTTTGAATGAACTTTGGCTGAGTTTCTTTAGGCGGTAATATTTCTTTCTTACAAGCAAATTCTGACGTTGTTCATTATAATAATAGGGTATGAAATGCCTTGGATTGGTGTATGGTATTTTCACTGCGAGAATGAACTTTATGTCTATGGAAATAAAGTGGATTTCTAGACCGGTTCGGTACTAAAAGGGCATGAATGGGGCTCTGATTTGGTAGTTTGTGGGAAAATGTATGAAATTATGAAGTCGCGGGATCAATGAACTTGCTGTGTTTTTTATAAAGGAGATGTTTCAGTTTGGGCCCAAGATTTGTCAGCTCGTTAACGCAGTTATTTTATCATTATTTTTAATTTAAGTAGGTACTTACCTAGGTACTGGGTACCTGCTAAGGTAAGTTTGACTGCCCTCTTAGATATTTTCCAAGTATGTTGGATTCTCAAACACCTACCTCTCTTAGTGACGGGGAGACAATCATGGCTTTTTGTTTCGTAAAATCGTATAGACTTACCCCCGGTTTCTATATTCAACGGACAGTCGTAGGTAAGAGCTACGACTCGTTTCCACATACAAAAGTTTGACAGCTAGAAACCGGCGGTAAGTTAGCTGTCAAAATTTGTATGTGAAAACGAGTCGTAGCTCTTACCTACGAATGCCCGTTGAATATAGAAACCGGGCATAAGTTGGCTAAGTAGGTAGTTCAGTTGAGCGTTTATACATAATATGTCAACACACACGCACCTAATAAAATGGCCACTACCAAGTTGCCATTATCAACGACTGTCAGTCACCCATCTATTTTGTGTCGCTACTTAGAACGAAAAGCCACGAGCGCCGAATAATCAACATTTTCATATTAACTGTTTAATAATTAAGATTTTATTGAGCCCAACTGTTACAAGATGGCGATTAATTTACGAAATATAATTTACAGAAACGTTGTTTTATATTAATGAATTATTTAAGTATTTTGTTGCTATACAGACTTACTCCAACAATAATTTCACACATCATAGTAATTATTACCTAATAATGGGAATTCTACATGATTGATATATTGATATATTGTCAGGATCGTAGCGACTGGAGATCCGTGGTCTCTGCCTACCCCTTTGGGAAAGAGGCGTGACTTTATGTATGTATTGTACATGACTGATATACCTACCCGGGTGTGGCAAAATTTAACTAGTAATTAGAACAGCCCAATCTTACTGATTGCTCTGAAATTGTGGACTTTTTTTGAAATTTAGATAGATTAACGCTTTATTGTACATAAGGAAATAATATAAAAATAAAAACATTGTACTATGGGCGGGCATATCGCTATAAGCTATTTCTTCCTGGCAACCATTTCTATGGACAGGATAGACGAGTACAGAAATACAGCGGTGTACAAAAGTTAGGTAATCTCAGAAGAGAACAGTAACAAACTAATTTGAAATTTTATAGTGCTAATCCACACTTGGTATTTAATTAAGAAATGAAAAGTCTTATCAAAATTTTGGATTCCGACGGGATTCGAACCCGCATCGACCAGACGATTAAATTTTGATTAGACTTTTCATTTCTTAGTAACAAACTAGTACCTTAGCATTATTATTCATGTTAAATTCGGACGTCAGCTTTAAAAGCTTGCAAACACTCAAAAGCTTAACCCTGGTCATCGAAGGTATTTGGAAATCTTGACAACAACGTACCTACATCAAGGGGAACCGATATCTGAATGATAATCCTTTGAGGGAACACGAAAAGTGTCGCACGAAATAGGTACACAAGTAGCAAGACAATCCGTGATAAAAATTGAACAGGATCACCAGTTCACGACTGTACCTTTAGATCGTTTGAAGATTTCTAAGGGAGTAGATAGGTAGGTACAATAAATGGAACCACGAGGGAGAAGGCGAACTGTTTCTCATAGTCATATTAGTATGTGCGATTGTGGAAGAAGATATTAATATCTTGATTAAAGTCAGTTGGTTAGGTTATGTTAGGATAGTGAAAAACTAAGCGCGAGGCGGGCGAGCGTAGCGAGCGTGCCGCGGCAGCGGCCGCCGATACGCCAGATATCATCATTCTTTCAACCAAGCTAGGAAAATGCAACTACGAGAAACAGTTCTCCCTCGTAGTCCCATTAGTGGGACAAAATAATGGGACCACGAGAAAACGCCTCAATTATGTAACACTAGCTGCGCCCCGCGGTTTCACCCGCGTAAGTCCCGTTCCCGCGGGAATATCGGGATAAAAAGTAGCCTATGTGTTAATCCAGGGTATCACCTATCTACATACCAAATTTCAACCAAATCGGTCCAGCCGTTTTTGCGTGAAAGAGTAACAAACATCCATACATCCATACATCCATACTTACAAACTTTCGCC
This sequence comes from Epirrhoe alternata, assembly GCA_963565295.1. Lineage (NCBI taxonomy): Eukaryota > Metazoa > Arthropoda > Insecta > Lepidoptera > Geometridae > Epirrhoe > Epirrhoe alternata. The sequence continues at coordinate 5,673,582 of OY751404.1, read as the reverse complement.
TTTATAATATTTATAGGATAGGATATAGGATATAGGATATTTTGGCACATGCCTTTATTTTGTAGAAGTTAGAATTCCATAATAATATAATTTTCCAGTACCTACCTACTTACCTACTTACAACTTCCAGACGGGGTTTTAACCGAGCTACAAGACATTTTAATGCACATAATATTTTAAACTTTTTTTTTCCTTTTTTACTAGCACCTAAAGGAAAGTGTTCAAAATCTGGTAGCAAATGGCCCGGGACAGAAATAGTTGGAACGATATTAAGGACCTTTGGTCTACAGTGGGAAGACAAAGATAAATAGTTTTTTTAACACCCTTGCTCGTAAAGCTGATGTAATTCCACCGGTTTTAGATATGTAAAGCGGGTCATAACAAACGCGTGTGTTATCAAAGCAAATAGTTATGTTATAGTCCATACAATAGTACATTACGATATTAGTGCGTAAAGATGGTTATAACATGCGAGGCGGAATTTCAGCCCGAGCCGCAGGCGAGGGCGTAATTGAGCCGAGCATGTTATAACCAATACGCACGTATATCGTACGACGTTTTTTAACACATTTGCGAGGAAACAGAAAAAAAAAACATTTAAATAAACTCAATCTGTGAATGCACACTGTTGCTTTCCCGCCATTTGAACAGACTGCCTACTGACTGGCGCCGCGCGGCGATTAGTTCTCCTTTGAATAGCAACAGCGCGCTCTCACTAGCTGGAGGCACGACTCCAGCTCGGCGGCGATTAGTTCGAAATTTGAATAGCAACAGCGCGCTGCTCACTAGCTGGAGGCACGACTCCAGCTCGGCGGCGATCAGTTCCATATTTGAAATGGCAAATAATGCTGTTATGGAATTTGTATGGACTATAACATAACTATTTGCTTTGATAACACACGCGTTTGTTATGACCCGCTTTACATATCTATAACCGGTGGAATTACATCAGCTTTACGAGCAAGGGTGTTAAAATAGTACATTACGATATTAGTGCGTAAAGATGGTTATAACATGCGAGGCGGAATTTCAGCCCGAGCCGCAGGCGAGGGCGTAATTGAGCCGAGCATGTTATAACCAATACGCACGTATATCGTACGACGTTTTTTAACACATTTGCGAGGAAACAGAAAAAAAAAACATTTTAATTATACTCAATCTGTGAATGCACACTGTTGCTTTCCCGCCATTTTAACAGCGCGCTAGCGCTGCCTACTGGCGCCGCGCGGCGATTAGTTCGAAATTTGAATAGCAACAGCGCGCTGCTCACTAGCTGGAGGCACGACTCCAGCTCGGCGGCGATCAGTTCCATATTTGAAATGGGAAATAATGCTCGAACTGATCGCCGCCGAGCTGGAGTCGTGCCTCCAGCTAGTGAGAGCGCGCTGTTGCTATTCAAAGGAGAACTAATCGCCGCGCGGCGCCAGTCAGTAGGCAGTCTGTTCAAATGGCGGGAAAGCAACAGTGTGCATTCACAGATTGAGTTTATTTAAATGTTTTTTTTTTTCTGTTTCCTCGCAAATGTGTTAAAAAACGTCGTACGATATACGTGCGTATTGGTTATAACATGCGAGGCGGAATTTCAGCCCGAGCCGCAGGCGAGGGCGTAATTGAGCCGAGCATCTTTACGCACTAATATCGTAATGTACTATTTTTTTTCTGTTTCCTCGCAAATGTGTTAAAAAACGTCGTACGATACACGTGCGTATTGGTTATAACATGCTCGGCTCAATTACGCCCTCGCCTGCGGCTCGGGCTGAAATTCCGCCTCGCATGTTATAACCATCTTTACGCACTAATATCGTAATGTACTATAAGACTATTCTAAGTGATCCCAGCGGTCCTACTGAATATTTTTATTTAACAAAAATATGGAAAGCAACGGTACATATGTAACATTGTAGTCCCCATGATTGTTTCTAATCTAACATTCCAGACAACGTAATGGTTAAAAAATCCGTCGACTATAGCATTGAGTGGAGTATCATGTTACAATAAACATAGAAATATTTGGTCTAGAGATTGTGTAAATAACGTTTAGTACAATGAATTGCAAAATAAGCATATTGGAGAGCAAAATACCTAAGAGCGTATGAGTCAGTGGCCAACTCTGGTGTAGTGATGGAATAGGTGCTTATAACGTGCTGTAGGCTTGTGTAGTTCCTGAACTAAGTACTAATAGGAATTCATTCCCACAAGTGTACTAGTTCAGCTAGTTCACTTATCTCGGTCCTAATAGGACTATTAGTACTCTAGTACACTAGTTCATTCGATCGTTTCGTTAAGGAAATTATCATAACTGCGCCTTCCTGCACTGTAATAGGGTTCAAATCGGCATGCGTATCTACCCTTGTACTAGGACGGAATGAAAAGAACTACACGATCCTATTAGGACTCTAGTTCATTCGATCGTTCGGAAAAAGAACTGTTAGAAATGTATTCACATGTCAGTGTCTGATTGGTTTGTCAAGCGCAGACAGAGATAGACTCATTAGGCGAGTAAGCGGTAATAAAAGAGACAGAGATATCACGGTGGCGGGCGTTTCATTCGATCTTTAGTTTAGTACGAACATCGTTCATGTCCTACAAAACACAAAGCTAGTACGTAGTTCAGGACCGACCGACCGACCGAGCGACTCATTATAGAACCGAAGATCTACTGTACTAGATGTACTAATAGTACTAGAAGTCCGATCTAGTTCTTCACAACGATCGTACTAGTACGGAGCGCTCTCTGTACTGACCGAGCAAGCACAAGCCTAACGTGCTGAAGCGCTCGTGGTCGTGCTTAGTATGAAATCATTATAAAATTATGAAATCATTTAAAGGGCAATGTGTAAGCTTCTATAACAAAGTCCCAAGCGAATTGCAAAATTTATCAATCACTAAATTTAAAATACAATTAAACGTCATCTCTATAAAAAAGCCTATTATAAGATATCTGATTATTTGGATGACAAAAAAGCTTGGGACTTGCTCCAACTCAATAGATCCATGGATCACCTAAAAGAATGCTAGGCCCCAGACCGTGTTTGTTGCCCTGATTCTTCACGGTATTGGTCGCGAAAGAACAGGAGTAAAATTAGTTTTAAGACTATTCTAAGTGATCCCTGCGGTCCTACTAAATAAATTATTTTTGACTTTGACTTTGACTTTGAGTCGTTCTTGATAGATCGTCGAAGACGGTCCGTAACTGGATGACCGCCAGTGGCATTTTCATCTGAGCGTTTCTTTGCGGAGGGCACGTTAAATTGTCGGTCCCGGCTATTTAACGGAGGCTCAAGGCGGCATAAAAACTCCGTCACCAGAGTTGGCCACTGACTCATACGTGCATTTTAGCCGGAATCAAAATGGCCTAAAAAATCGTTCAATAATCGATTCGAGGTAAACATGTTTTCAATACATTTTAATCGAATACATTTGAATAATATGAATTTAAAAATAATCAGTAAAAAAGTATTTTTCAGGTGCTAAAAATAAATATCAGTTTTCCGCTGTTTTTGCGTGATTGAGTGACAAACAAAGTCAAAGTCAAAAAGCATTTATTCAGTAGGACCGCTGGGATCACTTAGAATAGTCTTAGAACTAATGTTACTCCTGTTCTTGCGCGACCAATACCGTGAAGAATCAGGGCAACAAACACGGTTTGACATCCGACATCCCAGCATCATCTAGCCCCAAACTAAGCAAAGCTTGTACTATGGAAACCAGATAACTGATATACCTGCCCGATGAAACCGATGTCCATTAACACTTGAGTTACAAGCCCCTCTGGGGCCCTATTGTGTAACTCAACTGGCAATGGACATCAGCATCATTCTGACATTTGTAACCTAGCCTGGACTTCAATTGTCATCGTATTGTGTTGGTTGAGCTCTATTGGGATGGATTTCAAGTTAGACAATAATTACAACTGGAAATGGATTTCAAGTTAGACAGTAAGGCGGGTGCCGGGCGTGGCTGTGGGTGCCATTCCCGGGACAGTGCTTAGGCAAAATGCGAGAGGGGCACCGGCGTGTTCCGTAGATTTCTTGGATTTTCTGACGTTATAAAAAAAAATCTCTTGGATAGCATTGCCTTTCATGTTTTGACTGGTTTTGCTAACAGCTGTATCATCAAACTGAGAAGCGTACTATTATCAGCTCTTATCAATGAATCAAGGACAATTCTAATCAGTCAGTTTTCGTAGTACAAGATAACAGTCAATAATATAGTTATTTTTTAAAAGTGTTAGATTTTTATATTTATTTAGAAAAACTAAGCTACAATTTACAGTCCCTAGTATTTATTACCTACGTCAAGAATCTTAAAGGACCACGTCGAAAATTTTCAAAATCTGCTTACAATTTGACATTATCAGTAAACTTAGATGTAGATTACCTAAGTATACGCTTCCGACTGGCAGTGACCTGGATCAGTTGAGCTATCTATAGATCGCTTTAACGACGATCCTTAATCCCTCCTGTAATTTCATGTACATAATGTAGTTAGTAGCTTAGTTTCTGTAACTAAATTCATTTTCCTAAGTACCTACATAAAAAAATAGTAAGTAAGTTCGTATGACTCAACTCTGGTGACGGAGTTTTTAGGCCGCCTTAAGGCCTCCGTCATGGCTTAACGACTTAAATAGCCGGGACCGACAATTTAACGTGCCCTCCGAAGCACGGAAGCGCTCAGATGAAAATGCCACTGGCGGTCACCCATACACTTACAGACCGTTTCGAACGTTGCTTAACTTCGACGATCTATCAAGAACGACTAAGCAAGCACGACCACGAGCGCTTAAAAAAAAATAGTATTAGGTACCTACATCCGACCAAACATACCATATTTTAAAACCAGTTAAAAAAACACCAAAAATTTGCTTAAGACAAAAATGGCCTTAACAGGAACGAACCCGCGACAAATAAATAAACCGGGTACATCTGCTGCGCACGTGGCTACACAAAGGAGGCTTATGGGAACTTGAATGGGGTTTGCAGACGGACAGATGTGTCGGTTTTAGCTATGGAATTCGTCGCTAGTCCTAATTCTGAATCAGCATGTAGATTTATTAACCAAATAACCTAAAATATATTTATTTATATATATATTTTAGGTTATTATTTTATGTAAGTAGAATACACAAAAACACGCTTCCGACTGGCAGTGACCTGGATCAGTTGAGCTATCTATAGATCGTTTTTACGACGATCCTTAGATAGCTTGACTGATTCTATTGTATTTTGTAATTTTATGTACATATTGTAGTAGCTTAGTTTCTGTAAATAAATTCTTTCTAGTAGAATAGAATAGAATATTACTTTATTGTACACCAAAAAGAAAGAAACACAATAGTAACAAAAACAGTTCTTAATTAATGTGCAACAATGGGCGACCTTATCGCTGAAAGCGATTTCTTCCAGGTAACCTTTGGATGGACAGGATAGAAAATTACATAGAAAGGACGGTGGCATACAAACATGCTCAATTTATAAACCATAATTAATACCTGTATCTAATAAATACCTAGTTTAATATTATTTTATAAATAAATAATATGTTTAAATATAAAATAATGTAACAAAAATACTTATTATTTTCTCAAGTATTTTATAATTTTTCATCTAAGCAATGTTTGTGTTCTAAAGGAGAATGCTCAAAAAAACCCTGTCTCGGCGCAAAAGAAATGTATCTCAAATCACAGGATAAATGATAGCATAACTTTGTATGCCTCTTTCATCGTCTAAATCATTATGGTGTGGAAATGCTATTCGATTTTTTTTTAATTTTGATTCTTTTTGCAAAAGTTTCTTTAAAATCTTCTGGGCGCGTATTTTCGGTCCCGGCTATTAAGTCGTTAAGCTGGTGGCCTAAAAACTTCACTTTTGGCCTCTAGGTAACTCATACGAAGTCACGATATAAAATTATGAAGTTAAGTTGATGAAGACTCGCTAATAGTATTTTTCTTTTATAAACCTTAGTGGTTTACTAAATGCTATTTATACAAATTGTTTATATAAACCTTTTATTATGATAAATAAATAAAAAAACTTTAAACTTATTTAATAGCGTGATAGAAGACAATTTGTGTGGTATATCGACCCCAGTTAGGGGACAGCATCCAGACGGCAGATGTGCGGTACAACCTCGGGTACAGGGGTGAATTACCTACAGCTACAAAAGATTATCTATTTTATGCGAGGCTGGTGACTGACTGACATTCCTACAACCATATGATAGGCCCCAAACCGTGTTTGTTGCCCTGATTCTTCACGGTATTGGTCGCGCAAGAACAGGAGTAAAATTAGTTTTAAGACTATTCTAAGTGATCCCTGCGGTCCTACTGAATAAATGCTCTTTGACTTGACTTAACATGAGCAAGACTGTGTCCCCAAAGCGTGGTAGACATTCGCTCAAATATTATTTCTATACGATGTGAGTTAGTCTAAGTCAGACACGACAAGAAATAATGATTATTACTAAGATTGAAATGGAATTTTATTAAAACCAGTCTCCCCTAATCTGTGGTTTAATTTAATTTTGAAGCTGGCATGTTAGCTATGCGACTGTGACGTCATAAGGGCTCATACAATGTCCTTTGTACATAATACACTATGCCTATGTACAAAGATTATTGTCATCCGTGTTCGCTTAGTGGTAGGTTGATAAGATTTCCAGTTCGAATACCGAATAGCATCAATTTTGCGTTTTGGAAATGCGAAAATTCGTCATAATGTTTAAATGCTTGTTACTCTTTCCTGCAAAAATTACTGAATGTATTTGGATTAAATTTAGCACGGGGATAGATTATAGTCTGACATAGCACCTTATCTACTCTTAATCGCGGAAAATATAAGAAAAAAAAGCGATAATCATGATGTATAATACACTAGAAATAAGGATAAACTCGCTGTTCCCACAATTTGTTTGGCCCCAAACCGTGTTTTTTGCTCTGATTCTTCACAGTATTATTGGTCGCGTAAGAACAGGAGTAACATTAGTTCTAAGACTATTCTTAAGTGATCCCAGCGGTCCTACTGAATACATGCTTTTTGACTTTGACTTTGATGCCTTAAAATAAATAAATAAATGAGGGTCACGTGGCACCAATTATTGGTAGTTCTCCTTTTACAAAGCTTGGATGCTGATTAAGCTAAGCAATGGAATTCTTTGAAAGTGCCAACGAATTATTTACTCTTTAGAGTAATTAGTAGGTAGGTACCTACCTACCAACTAATGAATTAGTAACCAGATACTATTTTGTAGCGTTCATGATGTAGCTCGCGGGCGGGGCACATAGCTCGTAGAGCTGACGGCCGTTGGGGCAGAAAAGTTCTTGACTGGAGGCCACGCACCGGAAATCGCAGCAGAGGACGGCCCCCACGAGATGGAAAGACGATCTTGTAAGGGTTGCTGGGAGCCGTTGGGTGCAGGCTGCACAAGATCGATCGCTGTGGAAATCTATGGGGGAGGCTTATGTTCAGCAGTGGAGACTAGATGGCTGAGATGATGATGATGTAGCTGGCTAGATTAGACGACCTCTGTGGCGCAGTGGGTGAAAGCTTAGGACGCAGAAGGAAGTTTGATCCCCGTCGCGGGATAAATGTTTGTATAATCTGCAAATATTTATCTCGAGTCTGGGTGTTTCTAATATGTATTTACAAACAAAAAGTATATAAGTATATTATTTATCTGGTTCCCATAGTAAGCTTTGCTTAGTTTGGGGCTAGATGATGCTGTGTGAAATGTCCAGCATTATTAGTTAATTTATTATTTAGTCGTTTGATAGAAGTGAAGTGGATGGGTGACCGTAGTGACATTAAGCTTAGCGCTTCCTTGCTTCGGAGGACGGAGGCCTTAAGGCGGCCTAAAAACTACGTCACCAGAGTTGGCATCATACGAATTTACCTTCTTTATTTTGACGTTTATAGGTAACCTACCTACTCTTATATAGGACATTCTTCCTCTTTGCTCGCCAACAAAAAACAGTGACTCCAGGAATGCCGGCAGAAGTGAAACCTTAACGGTTCTAAACTTGACAAATAACCTGGTGTCGGTGAGCAGTCACGTGACCTTTTCTAGGCGAATCCAAGAATTTATTCTCATCTCAAAACCGCCTAACGCGCCTAAAGAAGTTATTCAATTCCAAAAATTATTGTTGAAATATTAAGAGCAAACATTAAAATTAATGAATGATATTTATTATCAATGCTGTTTGAATAACGAGGGAGCTGTTATCAGTTTGTGAGTACCTACCTAGTTTTTATCAGGCATAACTGAGGAATTTTACACTCGACGACTTTTTAAAAACAAAATGCTGAAAATTTTATCAATTTTAGAAAAATACCGCAGCGATCGGAGTGCTGTGAGATGTGAAAACAATTAGGTGCCTGGTGTATTTTTTGAATCCTCAGGAAACCGAATCGAAAGATAATGACTTTAATCTTTTATTTGTTTAATGATAAGGTGAGGAATAAATATATATTGGGGGAAGTCTGAATGTAGCGCCGGTGACTGAAAAGTTGAGGAGCAATAGGTTAGCGTGGTATGGGCATGTAATGCGGAGGGATGAAAGTCATGTAACTAAAAGGGCGATGGAAATGAATGTGAATGGATATGTGAGTAGAGGTAGACCTAAGAAAAGATGGATGGATTGTGTGAAAGAAGATATGGAAAAGAAAGGAGTTGATACAGAGATGACGAGTGATAGGGGAGAGTGGAAGAGGAGAACATGTGCCGACCCCGCATGAGCGGGATAAGGGCAGGCCAATGATGATGACCTACCGCCATTTTGTTTTTCGCGTAGTTTTACAATGCTTCAGTTTTCCGTACGTCATGTTATAATCTGACTACAAGGGTCAAATCACTTCCTTTAATAGCAGACCGAGCCCAAAATACTTTATGTATAATGAAAGCCCCCCCTCCGAGCACTAACAGAAATCATTTTAATCAAAATGAGCTTTTAGAAATGTAAAAATATTGCCGTAAAAGTTTTAACTTCTGTCGGCACTCAGCCCACTGTTTTTTTTCCTTGTGTATTATGGGTAGTGTCGTATAGTATAAAACATGGTATTTCTGTTAGTGTGAGGGAGGGCGGCTATTATACCTAAAGTAGGTAGGTATTTTGGGCTCGGTCTGCTATTAAAGGAAGTGGTTTGACCCTCGTGGTCAGATTAGGTATAACATGACAGACGGAAAACTGAAACATTGTAAAACTACGCGAAAAACAAAATGGCGGTAGGTATAGATTTAAAATGTTCTGCAACCGTTGGGCATGTTTAACAGTAAAATAAACAAAATTAAGATTAAAGTCATGAAGTGAAGAGTTTTAGGTATTTCAATAAGTAGGTATAAAAAGGAGTGTTGTAGCTTGTAAGTAGGTATTTTTTTGCAAAAAAGAAGTTGAAATAAGTAGGTAACCAAAATATCAATAGACTAACTTTTGTCCACAATGAAGCTTTTATATTTTCACGGACAATCATTGCCAAGGTGTTCTTACACAATCGCTCTAAAAATCCTGAAATAAAATCTATTTTTAACAAAAACGACTCACCATTTTCCTCAACAAAACTCACAATACCGCCAATTTCGTTCTAAAATCAAATGCAAAAGCGTTTAAAAATAGAACACTTCGTTCAAAAGTTGACACACGCGCTTTTTGATGTTTTATTTGGTAAAAACACTGAATTTTATGGTATAAAATACAGAGACGACCTCACCGGTTGAAGTGCAATAATGAACTGACAGATTATTTGAATGAAGAATGAAATGGAGTAGTTGAATGACTATCAGAAATAGTCGAAGGGAGGAATCGGCGCATAATTTTTAAGCGCTGTAAGCGCTTTCTTATCACAGCGGCTATGGCTTATTATTAATTTGTGTTGATAGGTTTTTTTTAAATACATAGGTACTTACTAAAATTAAATCTATAAGTTCCAAGAGCTTCTTGTTTTAAATGCTTCTTAAGTCATCAAAATGTCTTCTCATCTCAAAAATGCCCATCGCGCCTAAAGATGTTTTTTTTTTCATTTCAAATATCCCACGTGAGAATCAAACTTTGTCTTAGCCGAGCTTCCGCTCACCACACAAGGTTTTCGATAAGGCCTGGCATTCGCAGTTCTAAGACTAACTTCAATTTCCATTACTTCAAAATATCTGTAAGTAGGGTTCCAAGCCCCCAATAAATATCTGTACCTTGTCTACCTACTGTGTAAAAACACGCAAAATTTTGTTGTAGGTACGTAATGAAGAAGTTTGTTGAAGTGAAACTTCTTTGGGCGCGTTGGGCAGTTTTGAGATGAGAAAAAAGTCTTGGATTCGCCTCGAAAAGGTCACGTGGGAGGAGTCACGTGACTGCTCACCGACACCTACCGTAGTTGTAGTAGCGCCATCTAGGTCTGTACTCGGAAAATATTAACGGCAATATTTTTACATTTCTAAAAGCTCATTTAAAACTAAATGGGTGAAGACAATATGTTTTCCGTTATTTTTTTACACTTTGGCATCTAATTGTTTAAGTTCTCACTTCTCTCGGCACTCCGCGAGTGCCACGGTTTTTATCGAGAAAAACTGAATTTCAAACTACAATTTTATCGCAACTAAACAAAGCGCTTTTTATTATGTAGGTACTTAATATCCATAAAACCATAATCGAGCTCTTAGAAAATTACTTACCACTTAAAATTAAGCAAACTGCGAAGCGCTGAATGCGCTGTTTGGTCGGACACCGTTCTCCATACGGACCAATAGCGTGCGAGCACAGATAACGTAGTAGTTGCTGTGCGAACTTCGAACGCTTGATTGTGGCTCTCAATCTTTTTGTGGTTTGTTGAAAACAGTTTTTAAAATACTTTAGGTAATTGAATACAAATGAACCTTATTGTTATGTTTGATAGCTTAAAAGTTATAAATATTGATAGTTTATAACTTGTATTCATTTCTTTTTTGGTAAATAAAATTTGTAAGTATTTATTTTAGTTTATTAAGAAACAGTAATAAATAATAATAATAAATAAATAATGCTGGACGTTTCACACAGCGTCATCTAGCCCCCAAAGTAAGCAGAGCTTGTGTTATGGGTACTAAGATGACTGATATACTAAGTACTTATATACTTTTTGTTTGTAAATACATACATATTATACATAGAAACACCCAGTATCTCTATTTACTTCTCTTATTTAATATTTATTTAATTTTTTATATTCAAAACGGTCTGTTAGTGGATGGGTGACCGCCAGTGGCATTTTCATCTGAGCGCTTCCGAGCTTTAGAGGGCACGTTAAATTGTCGGTTCCGGCTATTTAAGTTGTTAAGCCATGACGGAGGCCTTAAGGCGGTCTAAAAACTCCGTCACCAGACTTGGCCACTGGCTCATACAAACTTACTTATTGAGTTTATAACTTTTTCATTTTCGCTCCAACGCCTATCCAATGTGTCTTACAACGCTTTTCAGTTATCTACCTACCTACCTACTAAAAAAATAAGTATTTTTTTTTAAACATAGGTAGACTGCTAATTCTACCTACTATATTCATCAGCATTAATGGTATGAGACAATAAAGAAATTTATATTCGTTGAAGTCTTGCCCAGGTTAAAATACCTGGTATTGGCAGGTTCAATAATGATGATGATGATGACTATTCCCAATTTAAACTCTCGTATTTTCACGAAAAACAAGCGAAATCTGTTGTAATTTAGAAACTCTCGGTAAATGTTCCGCTCCCCCAGTTTTAAAAGTTTTTTTCATCAAAATTACTTTGAAGATGTCATCTTAGTATTCCCTTGTAAGGACACGTGGATTCCCCTTTGATGTAAATTGTTGGCGAGAAATGTTTTTGATGTAACAATGAAATTTCAGACCGATATTTTTGCGATGGATGGTAACATGTTATCTTTCACCAGAATGGTTCGAAAAGTAACATAGGTACCTTGTTGTCTGAAAATAAATAAATAATATAAAAAAAGTATAAAGCTTCTTATCCTGTACCTAAGTGTACCTAAGAAAAAAATCTAAATTTTTCAGAAGAAATTTTTTACTAAAAAAATAATTTGTTTTTTTTATATCTAACATACACACAGGTACCTGTACAGTACCATAGACCTGAATTCACATTAAGATGATCTAAAACGGATACCATGGTAGGTAAAAATCTGACGAACAACAGTTCCGTCTAGAGAATCAAACTCACACTTGCGTCTCAGCCGAGCGAGCGCGACGAGAGCCTCAATGGTTTGTATTGGCCACACATTTGAGGCGTCATAATTAATAAAACTTATATCCTAACAAAAACTTTGAAGGTTTAATGAGATCTTACATAAATATCAGAAAAGGTGTCAAAACTGTATCCCCAAGCCACAGTAGACATTCTTTTAGAATTTTTACATCCCAAACTTGTCTAATAAGAAAATATAGGGCAAGTTTTAGGCAAAGTAAGACTCAAATGACACAATTTCAAAATAAAAAACGACATCCAAGTACCCATTATGTAAGACGCGCTATTACTGCTGTAAAAAACTTTGTCAACTCTTTTTTAACTTACCACCAACAGTGGAAAACACTTAAATCGGTCCTTGGGATTGAAAGACTTTTTTGAAATAGGAATAGATTTTTCTTCTATATTTTTACATAATGATGCTTTAGTAATAGAGTTTAATATGTTGCAAGACAAAAATCATGCATTGTGATTGAAGATTTCTGACACTCAACTGGCAGAATTGTAAAAAGTTTCTGTGTAGATAGGTTGCCATAAAAATGTAGTAGAGAATCCTTAATATTAAATTAGGACATGAAGCCTGTTTTTTAAATAGAAAAGCACACATTCTTCAAAAAACGTCCTAACTGCAGTTCTTTCAAACATTTAGGTAGCACATCCAAAGGCATTTTCCCGCCATTTTGCCCAAGAGTATAATTACAGCCGCCTTTTGCTTGCCAACACAGTATTTGCATTAGTGTGCTTTTCATCCAAAATTCAACCGTATCGCAACGTATTACAGCATAAAATTTACCTAGCAAAAATTGCCTGAATGGACTGAAATCGAGCAGACTAGATGCAACCTAATAGCTTGGGGTTAGGATACAAATTCGTGCAAACGAAAAATCTTTATGTCCAGATAAGTCAGTCATCATTTTCGCTGTATCTGAGACCTCGGGTTTAAGGTTATAAAATGCCTTAACTTTTGCTTTTTTAGAAGGCGAATGTAAATCGTATTACGTTATAAATAGAGAACAAAATTGATTGAATTTTAAGTATCTAAGTTGAATAATTGAATGCTACCAGAAACTATGTTTGCCCACTCGAGTTCGAACCAAGTTGAGGCACGATCTCACTGCCCAACACCGATCCAAATGTTCTTGAAGATGCTCTAAGTCTTGTTCAGCTCATCATAATAACTAAACTTACTTTGACGAGTCTCAATTCTCTTTGACTGGCTCCCCAAGATGGATCACCTAAAATAATGCTAGGCCCCAAACCGTGTTTGTTGCCCTGATTCTTCACGGTATTGGTCGCGCAAAAACAGGAGTAAAATTAGTTCTAAGACTATTCTAAGTGATCCCAGCGGTCCTACTGGATAAATGCTTTTTGACTTTGACTTTAATCATTTTATGAATACCCTACCCTCTTTCAATGATAGGTAGGTAGGTATACTCCATAAAACATTATTGGCTAACCTTAGGTATCAAAAGATAAGTGGAGTTGGCCCATGTTTTCTGATTCCACTCTATGACATAAACGAAAAATCTAAAAAAATATTACAAATACGAAAGGTAAAAAATTTAAGAACACGTTACGGTATTTTTGAATTTCAAAAAAATATTTAATATAGTCACTACATAAATTGAATGGCAACATTAATTATATTCAATTCTGGCGAAAATCTTTTAATATAGCAACACTAAGATTACAGGCTTAGCTGGACCGCCATTATGGACCCCAAAGCTGGTTATTACCTGTGTTTCTCAACATTTCCTGTACCGGCAACCATTTGGCGGACCGTGGTTTTAGCAAATGGTTCTAATAGATTGTTATTTTAAATTTATTGAGTTGGAGTTTTAATTTAATTATATTTTTTTGTAAAATGTTAGATTTTTTTTGTAATGTTTTAATAAATAATTATTTTAATTATAATAATTCTGAATATTTAATAAAGTTTAGACATTTAATTTTGTTATAAAAAATAAAGTAGGTATAAGATATGATTTTTTTTTATATAAAATACGGTATCTCAGAAATCATTATTATGGCATATTTTCATTTGTTCATTATTTTTAACATTGATATTAATCTAGGTGAGTAAATAAGAAATTGTAAGTACCTACCTAGGTATCAACATTTCTTGTAGATCATTGGGTAACTTGCACCATGAAAAAACCCCCTATTAACCTTATATTTAAGTATAAAAACCTCACATCAAATGAATTTATTACAAAAGGTGTTCTAATAACAATTAGCGAAAACTCGCAAAACTTTATGAACACGTCAAAATGGCGCGAGTCTTCAGCCTGAAAGCAATTTGGTTTCTGGTCTCTAGAAGTTTCTAAGTCCAAGAACCTCAATGGCATAGTGAGTAGCAAAGGTGCTAGTTTTATTCTCGTTGGTTAGGTACCTAATACCTAGTGAATATTTAAAGAAGTCGAGGCCCTATTTTTAAAAATATTAGGTACTTACCCTTATTACCAACTTACTTATTTTTATAATGTGAACCTCATACACTAAGATTTTTTAAATTGCACCCATGCGAGACTTGAACCCGCGACTTTTCGATCCGGGGAACCACAGATTACCACGGCTTCGTAAAAGCCGCAATTTCAATTCCCGTTTATGGGTATTTTTGGTATACATTTTCTAATATTTACCATTTCAAAGAGCCAACACAGCTCTCATTATGATAGGTACCTCATTTAACATCAGTTACTTGGCATCTCCAAAATAGGTAGTACAATAAAGGTACAAACTGTTATTTCGGGTACAATCAAGGGTACGGAAGGATCCTAGATAGTGACACCGGATGCTGCGTTGTGTTTTCCCGTTTACCAACTTGTTTGTGACATATTTTCCGCTTATCAGCGATGGGCTTGCCACCTGTCACAATAAAGAGCATAGTACCTACCCACACACCTAGCTTTGTCTTATACGATGTAAGACGTAGGTGTACCTACCTATTATAGATGGGTTTAATTGTGATCAAATATAATACAAATGCCAATGCCGGACTTTGTACGGAATGATGGCGTACTAGTTTGCTTCTTTCATCGGTCAAACCTTGTTTTTCTATTAAAAAACATCTGTATTTCCCTACAAAAAACATTTTCTTTTGTTTTTTCTTTTAAATAACAAAAAATCTTGAAAATTATTCCAACTTCTGTCATTTTTTATGTGTCATGAACTCGTATTCTATGATGCCATAATTATTAGGTATGTAAGTAATTGTGCCTACCTATATCTTGTATCACCTAGGCATGTCAAAACACTTATAGCTTTACCATGAAACGTGACATAAAGTTATTTCTCGGAATAAACCGGAATAACCATACATTTTGACAGTTTACACTCAGGAATAACTTTATACAAGATTCATTAGTAGGTGCCTTATTCTTTTTTGACTTTAAGCTATTTGGGCGCGTCTTTGACTAAACTAAACAAAATAATATCTTTAAGGAAATCTATAATAAAATATTTGTTTTTTTAGTTTAGATCTAGATGGAGCTGTGCAATATCCACCAAAAAAACCTTAACAGAGAAGAGAGAAAGAATTCATGTAGGTATGTCATCGTTTTCATTTTAATTATGACCACAACGAGGTACCCGAGTATTTTGAATTTTTCATCCGATGTTCAGGTATTTCACGGGTTGCGTTTTTTATTTTTAATGTGGTTGACCTATTTTTGAATGAGGGTTGAGCTTTACCCGAGTTTTTGAATAAATTATTGTATTCGAGGCTACACGCTCGTTGACTAGACATAGGTGTACCTATGAATTTTGAACATTTTGAGTTCGTATCCCGGTCGTGTTGCTTATCTGATTTTTGAAATGAAAACTTCTTTAGGCGCGTTTGGCAGTTTTGAGAAGAGTAAAATTCTTGGATTCGCCTCGAAAAGGTCGGGTTATTTGTCAAGTAGGTATAGAACCGTTTAAATTTTCACTTCTGCTGGCATTCCTGGAGTGCCACTGTTCTTTTTAATATTTTTTTGTTGTTTAGGTATGTACCTACATCACTCTTAGCGTTTTTTAAAGTAAAATGATGCAACAATTTTAGAATATTTATAGTATTTATTATAATAAACTATAGACAAGGGCTGAAAAATCATTATAGATAGCATTTCAAAGTGTGAAAACTGAAAACCTATCTAAGGGTAAAATTATTTTTGACCAAATAGGAAACAAAGATACCAATAGTGTCAATGGCAAAGAACAATAATACTCCTGGTCAATGGGCAACCTTCACGCTGAAATTTTTCTTAGTGAAAGAAAAGTTAAAAATAGGATTAAATGTGTATTTTATTATCAAGAGAAAATCTTAGCTAGGAAAGAGTAAAAAAATGGGTTGAATGTAACGAGTAAGCTCTGGTTAGTTGATAAACTGAGTCTATCCACTTGTGTGCTCAGCGAAGTATAAAGTTCTCGCATTTTTATGAAAATAATGAGATGCAGAGTTAAAGCAGATAAAATAGAATTTCATCTCGATGAAGTGCTCGTGGTGTAGCTTGTCGTTGTTTGTCGAAGCTAAGCAATGTTTTGTACGGTTAGGTACAAAAGTGGATGGGTGACCGCTAGTGTAATTTGCAATATCAACTGAGCGTTTGTGTGCTTCCGTTTCAGATTCAGATTTTTATTGATAACGTCAATGGTTACAATCATGTCTAAATTAAATTGTAAATTACTTTCTAATATTACCTAAATACATAGTAAAAATCAATTGAATTAAGTATATAAAAGAAGTAAATTGATTCGAGAGCTGGCGATTTTTTGGCACTGAGACTCAGCATTGCAATTCAGCGTGGCAATGCCACCAGTATTTTGGGCTCCCGACTGGCAGTGACCTGGATCAGTTGAGCTATCTATAGATCGTTTTTACGACGATCCTTAGATTCTATTGTATTTTGTAATTTTATGTACATATTATTTTATGTAATTTTATGTAAGTAGCTTAGTTTCTCTAAATAAATAATGTTGGTATATTAAAAAAAACTAAGGTAAATTCAAATTGTACAATGTTATATTGTACAGGCAACTATTAAAAAAATATCCGATGGCATATTATAATATCAACTATCGCTTTAAGCCATTACAAATGCGGCCTAAAAACTCCGTCGCATTTTACGAACGTAACTAAGAGTAGGTGATTTCAATTATTAGCCAAAATTAGTGTAGGTCAATCCAGAAAGGTTTACCTACATTTAGCTGATACTAAATAAAATAAAAATAAAAAATAAAAATAAAAAAGCCTTTATTCTACATATTATCTATACCATTTACTTAAACTTAAACTATCACTACTATTATTTTCTACACTACTGTTTATATATCTAACTAATTCTACTCTTAATATGAAGTCGCCTCAGCGGCGTAGGCCTCCCCCAATTTCTGCCATGTGTCCCTCTCTCGAGCCTTCCTCATCCAATCTGGACCACACTGTTGGGTAAAGATGTCCCGCCATCTCTTCTTTGGTCTGCCTTGTTTCCTCTTGGCTTCCAATGGGATCCACTCTGTCACCTTTTTTGTCCATCTGCTATTCTCCATCCTGCAAACATGCCCTGCCCAGTTCCATTTAAGCATTCTCATTCTCTCTTTCACATCCACTATTTTTGTTCTGCTTCTAATAATTTCGTTAGTTATTTTGTCTTTTAGTTTTATGCCCAACATGCTCCTTTCAATTTTTCGCTGACAGATAGCCAGTTTTTCCTCATCCTCTTTTCTCAGGGACCATGTCTGGCAACCATAGGTCAGACATGGTAGTATTGCTATATCATGTACTTTTTTCTTAATGTTCATTTTGATATGTTTGTTTTTCATGATTTCCTTTAGTCCCCAGTACTTTCTCCATGATAGAGCAATTCTCCTTTGTATGTCTTTTTCCGTGCAGCTTTCGAAGGATACAAGTTGACCTAGATATACGTACTCATTTACATATTCTATCCTTTTGCCCTCTATGATCACGTCATTTGTCTCCCCATTTGTTATTATTTTCGTCTTGGATGCGTTTAGTTGTAAACCAACCTTCTTACTTTCATTTGTAAGTTCCCCGACCATTTCTTCTAAATCCGATGCGCTTTCAGCAAACACCACAATGTCGTCCGCGAAACGGAGATGACTCAAGAACACTCCATCAACTTTCACGCCTTTGTGCTCCCATTCCAAGGCCCTAAAAATATGCTCTAGAACCGCTGAAAAAATTTTTGGCGAAATCGGGTCCCCTTGTCTTACTCCTTTTTCTATTGTAAACTCTGTGCCTTCTCTTTCTAATCGGATCTTAGCGCGACATTTCAAGTATACACTTTGGATCAGATTGATGTACTTTGTGCTGATGCCTTGGTGTGCAAGAGCTTCCCATATTGCATCATGATTTAACGAATCAAAGGCTTTTGAATAGTCTATGAAGCACATGTATAAGGTTTTTTTATATTCATTTGCTTTTTCAATCATTTGAGTTACTACCTGGATATGGTCTAACGTTGAGAAGTTTTTCCGGAAGCCGGCCTGCTCATGTGGTTGATTTTCATCAAGTGTTTTTGAGACTCTACCTAATAAAGTTTTTGAAAATATTTTATAGATGTTAGTCATAAGGCTTATTGGTCTATAATTTCCCAGGTCACCGCGATCACCTTTTTTGTGTAAAAGTATAATGGTAGATTTAGACCATTGTTCAGGTGTGGTTTCTTGTTCCAAGATGGTGTTAAATAATATCTGAAGTGGCTTCTGTAGCGAATTGCAGAGAGATTTCAACACTTCATTTGCGATATTGTCACTTCCTGGTGTTTTGTCATTTTTTTGTGTTTTTATTGCATGCTCAATTTCAGACCTTAGAATGCTCAAAGGTTCGTTTTCTGTGTCCTTGTGTTTATAAAACTCTAGAGGGCCTGGCTTGATGTTAGCTGATACTACCTCATACTATTTACATACAAACAGACCCTCCTAATCTTTATTATGTATTTAGTACATCCCCACGATAAAAACGTGGACACCCCACCATTGCGGTGGAAACCGGTAATAACCGGTTTAGGGTTGCCAGAAATGTTTTACACAAAATTAAATTACAGTAATTTGGAATTAACCGACCCGTTTGGTCTCGAAATCAGTGTTTAATTAAAACTTTTATGAGCTCTGTTGTCGGATTTAAGAATGGGTTAACTATGTTTTAGCTAAAAGGTTGTGGGATTACTAGAATTAACTTTAACATGCCTAGCGTGAGGTTTTGCGTGAAGCTAGTAGGTATTTCAAATGGGTTTTTATTTCGTTTTTAATTAACTACTGAGGTAGGTACGGATAGTCTAATTTAAAAATTGAATTGAATTGTATTTCTTAAAATTTAACTTAAAAGATAGTGGCTAACTCTGATTTCGAATCTTTAAGACCATCGTAACTGTCTGCGGGTTTCGCGATGATATCCTTCACCGTTAAAAGTTTTTGTAAAAGCGCATGTAAACTTTTAGCAGACTCAAACATGCAACCTTCGGATTAGAAATTGAGTGAGACCAATATACATTAATACTAATAATTCATCTATAATTTATTCCTCTAACATCAAAAAGTCCCGTGAATGATAAAAATTTAGGTCCACAGGACCTACGATTAGAGATAAGTAGGTGTAATCCAAAGAAAAATAAAAAAACAAAAACCTTTGTAATCGAACATCCAATAAGCCCTCTTAAAGCCCTACAATTGCCGTGAATCGCCAACCCTATAGAACCGGCAATAACCGCTTGTAACCGCTTCCAACCGGTCCGAGGCTTTGATGTGAGTATATTTGCAGCTCCGCAACTTTTAAGTACCTCGGTTGATAAGCACCATGATTGTGGTTTGGTCCTTGTGAATTTCTGTGTTGTATAATATTTTATCATAAAAACCTTCTATGGTAAATTCGTGCGATTCAGGCATTAATTCGAAAATATTACCATTAAACTGATTTGATTTGGTAGTTGTATTTTTTTAATCATTTATGTAAGCTACTATCCCCTTAGACATCTTCAAAGGATCTGAAATACATAAAAGATCTAATAGAATGTCTACCGCGCCTTGGGGATACAGTTGTAACCCTGTTTTTTAAGTAAGTTTTATCTTTTTAAACATTTATGGCGAATATGGGGAATAATGAAACATGAAACACAAACAAATGCTTATGCAAGTGATAAAGATGCCTAAATTTCCAAATTTATATAAAAAAGCATTTTATTTAAAGTTGGTACCGAGGTACCATGTGTTGTCAGGTAATAATATTAAACAGGTAAGTAGGCATACATGAATACCTACTACTTCCTATGTAAGAACTTATTTCTGAACATTTCACTTTAAATCAACTTTAGTTCAACAGTTTTCAATTTGTACCTAGGTTGGGTAATTTTTAGTCCGTTTATTTTTAACGGTAAAACCGGCACGAAATTCGGCAGCTAACTTCGACGTCGACTTCGTTCGGTCAATAAATCTACAATCAAAACTTTTTGAAAACTGTGACAATGAAGTCTGAGTCGTTTAAATTTTAAAACCGGTAAAACTAATAACGAGCGAAGGGTTAAACCCGTTTTTTGAAAATGTGACCAATTAGTATTTTGTGTTGGTAGGTATTATTGGAGGTAGGAGGTATTAAGAGGCTAATTGGGAAGGGTTTTTCTTGATGGCACGGTAGAAAGTAGACACGGTAGAATAAAAAGTTTGATGTAAAGTGTTAAAAAATCTACTCGGTTGAGAGAATGTAGGTAGATAGTAGACAGTAAGCTTTAGGTTGACAAAATCTATTGTGTAGGCAGAAAATCTATTTTTTTAATTAAAATATAATGAATGTAAAATTCATAAATTTATCATCTTCTTTGAAAAGGGCAGGAAGATGATCATGATAATAAAATCTAAAACTTAGGTAAACCATAATTTTTTGTATTTTTTTATAGTGCTAATCCACACTTGGTATTGCATTGAGGAATGAAAAGGTAAACCAGTAGATGCCTACTTATATACTTATTAATAATAGTAAGTAATTTCATAAATAAATAAATAATAAATTATAAATAAATAATGCTGGACTTTTCACACAGTATCATCTAGCCCCAAAGTAAGCAGAGCTTGTGTTATGGGTACTATGATGACTGATATACTACTTATGTACTTTTATTTTTTGTATTATACATAGAAACACCCAGACCCGAGACAAATATTTGTAGATCATACAAACATTGGTCCCGCCGCGGGGATCGAACCCGCAACCTCTTGCATCGCAGGCGGGCCTTCGCCCACTGCGCTACAGAGGTCGTCTTAAAATAAATAATTACTTAGCAATGCTAAACTGATATTAATAGCAGTTTATGAATTTAAAAAAAGTTTTTTAAATTACAAACTTCACTATCGAACAGCGATCGACCTGTGGGAAATCTCAATCTAAAAATATTGAAACCACAATAATTTTTCACTTTTCTTACAGAAATAATGTCTTAGCTTGTAATACGTAATTTCAGAGCTCAATATACAGCCCGGCTAGCTCAGTCGGTAGAGCATGAGACTCTTAATCTCAGGGTCGTGGGTTCGAGCCCCACGTTGGGCGACTTCTTTTTGCTGGCTAGAGTGCCAATTGTGAACTTTTATTTTCATCTTAGTTCATTTCTTTTGTAAATAATTAGTCAATACTAATTATTTGCCTCTCCCAAATGTTTGGGAGAGGCCCTTGCCCAGCAGTGGGATCCCTACGGGCTACTAAAAAAAAAAAAAAAAAAAAAAAATAAATAAATAAAAATAACCTATGTACTGCGATCCTTTTTAGTAAAGTTTGATTAGTGGATAGGTCGGGTACAGCCACCTCAACCTATGTATGTGTGAGGAGTTTCTATTACCCTTTTGAGTTTGAATTGAAAATTGAAGTAATTTTAGGTTCTTGTATGGCTTTCTAGTAATAAGAAGCTGCAAGGTCATTTCTCTACATTCTCAGTTTGCACAACTAGTGAACTGTTAGTTAATTTCAACATGATAGTCATCGGGGGTGTAGCTCAGATGGTAGAGCGCTCGCTTAGCATGCGAGAAGTACGGGGATCGATACCCCGCACCTCCAAGTTTTTGCACTTTTTTATTTTTGTTTTTGTTTTCCTAAAAGTATTTTACGATTAGTTGTAAAATATTGAACGAGAGTTGACGGCCATATTTATTGCTATTTTAAAATGCCTTGATTGAGAACTAGGGCATTTATTAATTGATTTCAAATTACTAAACGATGTAGGTTATGTACCTATCTAGTAGATATTTCTTTTACATACATTAGTTCTTTATTAATTCTTTACAACTTCAAGTGAATAGTATCTTGAGTGTACTCATTTGTAAATAATCTAAAATCGTCTGCATTTTGCATTGAAAATGCAAGATCACTCATGTGTGACAGATAATGCTACTCAACAATAGATGTCGCTAGTCGCTTAGTATTTTTATTGCAGTACTCGTATACCTACACTTCCTTGTTCAAAATACAACCTTATTTTTTATGTTATGCTGTTCTGTGTTTTTAAATAAAGGAAAATAGGTAATTATAATAATCAAAACGTTTTTAAGGTAGGTACGATTGATTGGTTTCGATTTTTTTTAATATGTTACTTATTTAAACCTTCTTAGAGAAAGTGTAGAGGATCTAGGAATGACTAGACTTCTAATTCACGACTTGAGCAAGCATCCGGCCAATTTCGATAAAATAACCGAAATTGCTACATAAATCTGGAGGTAATATTTAAGTTATTCCGTCATCCGGTAGATGGCGTTGTTACCAAAATTCCGCCAACTTTAGCCTTGCATAGTTTTGCTTTTGAGTTAGTGCCAAATTCGGCGAGGGGAGACGGGGGAGTTTTAGCCTTGGGGTTGTAGATTAAAGTTTTGTTTTGCGAGACATTGTCTGCGAGGTTTGATAGCAAGTATATGCTAACTTCCGCCTTTGGTTGCACTTGTGTTGGACTTTGAAAAATATACTTAGGTAAGTGCAAATACTTAATACTTGATTCAATATTAGGTACCTACATGTTAAATGTTTTTTATTAATATCATTATATTTTATTACTTTGTTACCGTTAACATTAAAAAGAAGGTTTTCAAACCAATAAAATGGCGATATTTTATGTTTTTTAAGTGGTCTTAATCTGATCTGCTCTTTTTTTAAATTTTTATCTAACTTAAGTAAGCTCAGAGAATACAGTAGGTACCTGCATAGATCGATTTCAATGAAAATTAAACCATATTGAAAATATGTGGTAGGTACCTACATGTTAAATGTTTTTTATTAATATCATTATATTTTATTACTTTGTTACCGTTAACATTAAAAAGAAGGTTTTCAAACCAATAAAATGGCGATATTTTATGTTTTTTAAGTGGTCTGATCTGCTCATTTTTTTTAAAATTATTATGTTACTTAGGTAAGCTCAGGAAATAAAGTAGGTAACTACCTGCATAGATCGACTTCAATGAAAATTTAACTGATTCCGCCATATTGAAAATAGGAAAATATAAATGCTCTTTTGGCATTTTATGATGATTT
Organism: Epirrhoe alternata; assembly: GCA_963565295.1. NCBI lineage: Eukaryota > Metazoa > Arthropoda > Insecta > Lepidoptera > Geometridae > Epirrhoe > Epirrhoe alternata. The sequence continues at coordinate 5,649,887 of OY751404.1, read as the reverse complement.
ATAGAAATAGCAAATTTTGACATTTGCTTGTCATAAATTTCCCGTAACAGTTTCGGGGCTAGCTTGACATTTTGATGAAATGTCAGATTGCTTCACGCTTCGATATTTTGAGGGTAAGTCTATACCTACCCTCACCTATGTGAGGGGCAAGAATTAATGGTTTTTATTCTAATTAATAAACAAGCCCAGATTTCGCAATAAAAATGTTAAGTAGCTACTACATTTAAAACTGGTTCAAAAATGAAGATTACTTGGAAAGAAAACATTTTTTATAATTACATTCTTAATCACAAATACTTAACACAAAATTGACAAATTGTGTTCAAATTTTTCAGACAACGCATAATGGATAGAAAAATTCAGGCTGCGGCCGCGCCTGGCTAGGTAGGTATTTAAATTATACTGAAACTTATTAGTAGGTAGTTAGTTAGTTTTATGACATAAATTATCTATTAAGTAGTACTATTATTAGATGTACTTAGGTCTTTTACAGCGTTTTTGTAATAAAATTTTCGGATATTGTAAAAAAATTGTTTTCAATTATATCAATGATTGTTCTATATTTTTAAGTCCATAATAAGCGCCCTAGCATCCCTACTCACTTATTATAACTTACACCTTACCCCACCCTCCCCTAGGGGTGCCGCCCCTACCTGCGTCGCAGATTATACAGTAGTTTATACACATAATATATTAATACAGCCTTATTTATAACTACTGGCCCGCCTTGACTTCACCTGGGGTAAAATGTACCTACTTAGTAATTTAAAATAACACTTAACACATAAGTACTAAGCTACGTTTTATTCCGAAAAAGTGAAAATATTAAGATCTGAAGTTATGTAAGTACATGCCTAAGTGGCTATGTAGTATTTTATGCCTATGTGACACAATTTTTAAATGAAATTAGGAATAGGTAGTTACCTAGTTTTTTATATTTCCTCACGATGACATCCTTTACACAGCAGGGATTCGAACCTATTGAAAATTCAAGGCACCCACTTGGCCAGTAGGTAAATGAGACAACACGATGCCATAATCATACAGGGATTCGAATCCACGGTTGAAATTCAAGGCACTTACCCACTTGGCCAAAAGACTAAAATGCTCTAAGTGACATCGGCCATCTTTAAATTAATGGCTGCCACTTCTCAAGGTGACAAATTGCATTATCTACCCATCTCCGTCGGTTAATAACTCGAGCTTTTCCAATGCGTTTAATTATTTTTAATTGTGTTACAGCGTGGGTTCGAATCCAAGACACGGTTAAAAGGGTTTAGCTTTGAAAATTGATTCGTAGTTAACAAATCTTTGACGACCCATAAAAAAAAGACGGTGTTATTTTACCTATACCTAAGTACCTTACCTATAATATGTAAGTCCAGATATCACATACCTACCTATAAATAGTTTAAAAAAATTGACAGTCAATTTTTTATGGAAATTTAATTTTATCTTGGAATAGATTTTTTTAAAGATGGCTTGAGAATTTTTTTTATACTTAGATAAGTTTAAGGTAATTATTTTAGTACCTTTATTATAAAAAAAAAAAACATACATACACCCGAACATAGAACCTCCTCCTTTTTTTGAAGTCAGTTAATTATTTAGAAATAAGATTAAGATAATTATTTTTGTAGGTACCTATTTTTATTTGTATATTTTTGATAATATGTCTACTTTTGGAGGTAAGTAAGTACCTCATCTAACAAAATATTGTTAAACTGTTAATTTGTGAAGTTTTGAGTAAAAACTACGTAACAACCACACATAGCGCTAAAAAACACGACAGACTTCTATGAGTGTCACCCATCTTGTAAGGATATTCACTTTTCTATAAAACCGAGTGAAAGTCCGAGCAGGATAGCCTGATACAGTTTTCTTATGATAGAGAGGGACAGATAGAACTTTATCAAGAACGAACTATCGCCCAATTAATAGCCGCGTCCATTAAGTCAACAAATTGGTTGAAAATTGTTAACCACCAGATAATCTAACCGACCGTTATAACTGGCGGGTAATTTAACTGGAATCTTATACCCTTAATAGTTTACTCGAGTACCATCTTCGTCTTAATGAAGGCGTCAGACACCTAGACTGAGTTATATTATATTAATCAATTTTATTATCGTAGAAAAATCGTTTCATTTGAGTAAATCTAGATAATAATAATGTAAGTAATTGCATACTATATTTTAAACTTACGCATTACAAATAAACAATATTTGTCAATTTGACTATCATAAAAAAATCTTTTAATTTTAGTAACTAAATATTATACATTATAATAATGTAAGTAATGGCATACTATTTTTAGACTTACCTACGCATTACCGATCTTACGAAAAAACAATATTTGTAATAAAAATAATTGTCTAAGTAGGTATTTCAAATTGTCGTAACGTCTATCTCAATTCTGAAAAAAAAAAATTTAATTGATTTATTCAGACAACATGATCCAATTTACATTTTACACAAAAATTTTATATCTAGACACAAAGAGACAACAAAAACAAATAATACCTAATAAAAACCAAGCAACATTTTCTAAGTCCTTCACATTTCACGTTAGACGTCTAAACTAACTAACTCGCCAGTTAATTCAATAACAACTTCGTCTAAATCAAAACTAACTGAATATACTGATGTTTACATAACCTAATATTTTAATCTTCATTTTATTACTACCATAAGCGAACTAGTTTGGTTTGATTTGAACGGCGTAGATGGGCTTGCAACCTGTCACGTTAGCTAAGGGACTGATCTTTGGGGGTAGATGGAATTCCCCCAATTCTATCCAAAGAGGTAGAGCTCCCCTCACCAGATCGGCCCATCTGGCCCACTTATCTGGCTGGCCTTACGGCCAACGGTTGAAGTTGAATAGTTCTATATAATGTTGGTTGTGCTTGAATACTTAGTAATCGCGATCTAGGATTCAGTACAAATTTTGTCATTTTGTATTGAAATCTTTGATCTCAGCGCCATCTAGTGATATTGATACTCCTTTAGCTAGGTGGTATAGCTAGTTTATGTGGCTATATTGGATAGAGGTCGCTACAGATCACAAAAGGCTCAACACAATACTCGCTGTGGTGAATAATGATTTTGAGTGCTTGGAAATGAGGCAAGCGAGGAATAGACCGCTTGGAGATAGATACAATAGACATAGGTACCTACCTACTACAGTCGTTTTCTACATAAATGATATCAAAAATTATTATCATAAATTTTGGATGCGAGTTGGCAGGATCGGCTGACGGAACAGAGGAAGGCCTATCCGACAGTGGACTTAGACGGATAATGATGATTTGTTACATTTATATCATCTTGTAACACGTAGGTTATTTAATATCAATCATCATCATCTCAGCTCGTTGATCGGAGACCAGTCAGAGATACACCCAGTGATTTCCATTAATAGTATCGCTCAACATATCGATACTTAGTTGATACATCTATCGAATTGTCCCATCACTAGCAGACGTTATCGATCCAGCATCGCGGTACAGCCGTCACTACAAGACCGGTTAACGACCCCATGACCTATCGAGTTATGATTCGATGACGGAGTTCTTAAGTCTACCCTGTCATGGCTAGACTTCTGCTATATGATTGTATCTCTAGGTACGGAAGATACTACAGATAAGAAATTTAGGCATAATATTTTTTCTATACGAAACTCAAAAATAGATGTTTCATGATACCAAAAATTAACCAGTTCTTTATTAAATAATATCTAAAGTAACATTATATTGACGACCTCTGTAGCGCAGTGGGCCTGCCCGCCTGCGACGCAAAAGGTGGCGGGTTCGATCCCCGCGGCGGGACCAATGTTTGTATGATCTACAAATATTTCTCTCGGGTCTGGGTGTTTCTATGTATATTATGTATGTATTTACAAACAAAAAGTATATAAGTAATATATCAGTCATCTTAGTACCCATAACACAAGCTCTGCTTACTTTGGGGCTAGATGATGCTGTGTGAATAGTCCAGCATTATTTATTTATTTTAATTATTATTTATTTATCTCTGGGTATGGAAGATACTAGAGATAAATGATATATAGGCAAAATAATCTTTTCTATACGAAACTCGATCTTTTCTATACGTGTGAAGAGAACCGACAGAGTCAGGAACTCCTCTTCGGGCAAAAACTGGGATTGCAGATGTGGGAGAAAATACTGCAAACTTAAAATGGAGCTGGGCGGGGCACGTGCGTCGTATGGAGGCGAAAGGTGGGCATTGTCACGACATGGGTGCCTGCAGATCAGATGGGCGACGAAGCCGGGGCAGGCCAAGGAAACGTTGGCGTGACGACCTGGATGCCTTTCAAGAGGACTGGTGGGACGTGGCAGAAGACCGTGATAGATGGAAACAATTGGGGGAGACCTTTGTCCAGCAGTGGGAAAGTATAGGTTAATAAAAAAAAATACGAAACTCAAATCGATGTTTTGGTATTGAAAGAAAATCGAAAGAAGAAACCAAGATTCATTATACCAAAAATTAACCAGTACTTTATTAAATAATAAGTATCTAAAGTAACAGAAGATATCTAAAGTAGAGCCGTGTTGGCCGAATGGGGTTGTACCTCGACTTACAATCCGGAGGTCGTGGGATCGAATCCCGGCCGTGCATCAATGGATTTTGCGTTTCGTAAAATTTATATGCGCTATAACACGAGCTCTGAACGGTGAAGGAAAACATCGTGAGGAAACCAGTTAGTATTCTTATAGGCGGCGATGGGCTTGCAACCTGTCACGTATGGAATACTAACTTCTGCAAGATGTGGGCATGTATCAAATGTGTATTTGTACATGCCTCTGACTACCTTAGACATCTTCAAAGGATGGAATATAAAGATCTGAGAGAATGTCTACCGCGCCTTGGGGATACAGTCGTGACCCTGTTTTTTTTTTTTAAAGTAACAATATAGTTCCCTGAATACTTTTAAGTGGATGTTAGTGATCCTAGCGATCCTACCAACTACCTAAATGGATTTTTGACCTAACCTACCTATCCTAACTAAAAAACAACAACCCTAGGGCAAATATAACATCGTACATCTGTCGGTTGTCTGGAAGAGACCGCTTTTAGCGATAAGGCCGCCCATTGTACCTACTTGTCTTTGTGTATTTCCTGTTATGTGTTTCTTTTGTGTACGATAAAGTATTTTTCTATTCTATCTATTCTATTCTACATCGTTGCTATTATTATTTAGAAGAATGAAGAATTCCATAATAAAGGAACAAGAAAGAAATAACTAGTAAATAAAATGTCTTATGAAATATTGTATCAAAAAGATTATTTTCCCGCCAATTTACGAGTCCAAAGCTCTGACTGACAGATCAAAAGAGCGGGAAAACGTTGAGGAAATGATAAAGTGTGTTTTTTATGCCAAAAAGACATTTATTGTCATAGGTCTTGCCTCTTTACTGTCATCCATCCATACTAATAATATAAATGTGAAAGTAACTCTGTCTGTCTGTCTGTCTGTCTGTCTGTTTGTTACCTTTTCACGCCTAAACCACTGAACCGATTAGGCTGAAAATTGGCATGGATAAAGGTTGTATCCCAGGGAAGGACATAGGCTACTTTTTATCCCGAGGGAACGCGGGTTACACCGCGGGAGCACAGCTAGTTAAAGATAAAGGCTTGTTTTTAAAGTAAAAACTACTTTAGGTGCGGACATTTTTGAGATGAGAAAAAACCATCGAACTCGCGTCGCAAGTCACGTGACCGTCACCGATACATACATATACATACATAAAGTCACGCCTCTTTCCCAAAGGGGTAGGCAGAGACCACGGTTCTCCAGTCGCTACGATCCTGACACACAACTTTCGCCTCATTCACTCTCATTACATTTTTCATACATGCTCGTCGGTTTAGGCCCTTCTCCAAAACGTCGCCAATTTGATCCAAGAAGGTTCGCCTAGGCCTTCCCCTTCCAGCTGTCCCATACACACTCGCCTTACACTTGCTTTGTCAAACGACTGTCATCCATCCTATTCTTCTTCTTTTTTATTTAGTGGCAATCTACACAACTAGGCGTAATTCTGCCAATGTCAATCTACATGCCCAAACCATCTTAACATATATCTGACAGTTATTTTCGGCAAAGATTGACAATCTTGTTCTTAACGTCACACATTGTATCGTAAAGCCGTAAGTGATAGCAGCGATACAGTTCCCAGACATTAACTTTAGCACTTTTTTTTATTGATTGAGAAATGAAAAGTCATCAAAATTTTCGGATTCGAAATCGACGATCAGACGATCCTCCTAAAGCCGGAGTGCCAGTGCCTTCAACCGCTTTTTTTAATTGTACTTTTTTAATGGAATGGTGAATTTTTTTTATTTTATTTTGACATTCTAACCATCAATGAAAGTATAAACGAAGATACTTATTTTATAAAACAAGTTATAAATAGGTACCTAGTAGGTACAACAAGCTCTAATGAATAATTTAATGAGGTTGACTGAGGCAAAATATTGTGTATTAGAAAATCTGGGGTTTCTTTCTACCAGGGAGGCGTTATCATTAGGTACTCTTTTATTTTTTCTCTCTATTGTCGACCTCTGTAGCGTAGTGAGCGAAGGTCCGCTTGCGACGCAGTAGGTTGCGGGTTCGATCCCCGCCGTGAGTCAAATGTTTGTATGATCTACAGATCTTATCTCGGGTCTGGGTGTTTCTATGTATAATATGTATACATTAAGTAATAATCAGTTATTTAGTTCCCATAGCTTTGCTTAGTTTGAGGCTAGATGATGCTGTGTGAAATAGTCCAATTTTTTATTTATTTGTAAAATAAAGTAGGTACATTCCTACCTCTGTAATATCAAAATGTATTTGACATGAATAATGGTAAACGTCAAATTATAAATGAAATATTACGAACATCAATAAATTGATTGCAATATCAATCGAATAAATATACCTAATTCGATTATCGATGAACTAGGGACCTACCCCATCACTAAAATTATTACTCCTTAGGGTAAATGACTTATTGCTTACCCCTACTAAGTTTTAGTAACTAATTTTTAATATTAATATTTATGTAGGTATTATGTAGGTATTTATGTATGGTAGGTATTAATAATTTTTTAAATTTATTAATACCTACCATATATTTTTTTAATTAAACGTAAACAGGGTCACGACTGTATCCCCAAGGCGCGGTAGACATTCTTTAGATCTTTTATATTCCAGATCATTTGAAGATGTCTAAGGGGGTAGTCAGAGGCATGTACATATTTGATACATGCCTACATCTTGCAGAAGTTGGTATTCCATACGTGACAGGTTGAAAGTTCATCGCCGCCTATAAGAATAGTAATTGGTTTCCATACGATGTTTTCCTTCACCGTTCCGAGCTAGTTTTAAAGCGCATATAAATTTTACGAAACGCGAAATCTATTGATACAAGGCCGCAATTTGATCCCACGACCTTCGGATTGAGAGCCATTCGGCCAACACAGCTCTCTAATCAAAAATTCACTTCCATCGCGTTTCCATGATTTCAATAAAAAAATTGTTTCTGAATTTTTGAAATAAGTACGTACTTAAGCAATTTATTAATAGAAATAACTTATGAAGAAGAATTTTAAAATGAATAAAGAGAATTTGCAGGATTTATTTAAAGTCATTGAAGATCCCTATGAGTGAGATTTACTATCCAAATTATTGTCAAGTGCTTGAAACTTTATAAAATACACTAAACTCGTAGAGCTATCTATGGATCATTGAAAGCGATCTCTAGGTAACAGTTTTTTAATCATGTATATTTGCAATAATGATTATAAAGATAAGATGACAAAAAGATTAGTAGGCGCCATTTTAAAATTGAGCACCACGTTGGGCGCCAATCTATAAGATCTTAAATATTGGCACCCAACGTGGTGCTACATTTTAAAAATATTAAAGCTTTGTTATACTAAAACCTACGTTGATTGTTTTAAGTCGATATTTATTTATCTTCTCCGAAATAAATAGTCTTTAGAAGTAATAGAACTTTAACTAAGGTTTAGTTAATAAGTAGGTAATTATTATATTATTTATGTGTACATTATACATAGTTGTATATCTAATTTACAGCAATAGTCTAAATAATTTTTATTATATTTGTTAATACCGTGTATTTTTATAAAAATCTTTTTACTCGGTCTACCGCGATACATGCTTGGCCTAGTGCGGGGTCCGTTGTAAATTATTTATGTATGAAATAAATAAATAAACTATACTAACTTGCTGAAACGACTTTCTTAGTTTAACTGACGACTTGAATACTTTGAGATTATTTAATAAAAATCTCTTTACCCAGGTTATGAAATAAATTTACTATAGTTTTTTTTCAATTTTAGAAAAAATCATTTAGTTTTCATGGTTTTTCAATTATGTTGGGTGCCAAATATTGACCTACAGATTTTTGGTGATGATTTTGTAAGCGATTTCTTCAATGGTGCATAAAAAACGTTTATTTCTTTGAAATGTTGATTGATTTGTCAGAAAATCTGAAGAAGAACGCTTTGAACCTTTGGATTATATAGAAACTTTTGGTATAGTGGAGATTCCGAGACCTAATATAAATATCGATTTAATATAAATCCATCGAAATTCGATTAGAACAGAAAAACAGACATTTTCGATTCTCTAAAATTTCACCAGTAAACATTTAATAAATCTAGTAATTATTTAAAAGCTCACAAAGAAGAAATTAGTAGAAATGTAATAGAAGATAGAATTTGAATCATAAGTGGTATATTCAAAATGTTGAGCTTTAATGGTGTTCGTTTTGTTATCTCTTAGCTTTATAGTTTAAAGAGAGATATAAAATATGCTGACATTTTTAAAATGATAGGTTACATCAACCTAAAATTTTCATTCACCGAAACAGTTTTGCAACATTTTGTTAAAAATTCACGAAAATACACGACATAATTAAAAATACATAGCAAGTCACAGCCAATTCAAACATTAATAATTTTCCCGTACCAATGTGCTTGAAGGTGGCAACCCTGGATCAGATCAAAGGAATCCAGACCCTATTGTTTAGGCACAAAGTCGAGTATCCTCCGCAACAGAAGAGAGGTTATTTTTACCCTCACTTCTAACGAGATCGATCCTTACCTTAGAACACGTGCAATCAGGACCTCAGGACCTTGGACACCTTAAAATACCACTTACCTTATAATTCAGCAGCCACCAACACAGAAAACAAAAATACCGCGGTTACTTGGAAAATGATGAAAATTCGGAAATAAAAATTTGATTCGAAATTTGAAAAATACAGTACGTGCTCTTACAATTCGCACTGGTTCTCTGACAGTGGTCCAGCGAGGGTGAGCTTTTATATCCCGGTGGGGGTGGAAGGGGGGATGGCAGCCATTTTGTGCGGTTGCCATAGCAACTTAGAGATGGCCTATTACGTGAGGGTGAGATTAGTTGTAGGGATGGTAGAAAGGGTTTACTTAAATTTGCAATATTTTTGATAATGGCCATTTTATGGGTGTACTGTTACCTATAGTTTTGTTTCGGGAAAAACGCATTAACACGATTTCTTAGCTGTGAAGAAAAACGTAGGAAACCACCGTAGATGTTCAAATAGACAGCGAAAGGCTTGCAAACTGTCTTTGTGTGGATTAATAACTGCGTAATGTGGGTTAGAGCTAAATATTGTATAGTGACTGACTATCCTAAGATCTAAGAGACTCTACCGTGGACTTTCTATTCATCCACAATGCTTAAATAATGATTGAGATACTGATAATATTTAATCATTTGTAGAATCATCATACATTATTAAAAGTGACAAGTTGACTTTGACTTTACTAGTAGTTCCGTCAATCTTGCCCCGCGTTCGGGCGCCAAAATAAAATCTGTAGAAACTTAGACAAGTGAAGTGCCCACGTTGGGGCGCCAATTTAGATACAATCTTCAAGTCACGTTAGAAATTAAGTATGGAACGTCAATAAAGAATGTAGGCTACCTAAACTAGTTAAGTTTTCTAAGTTTAGTAGATGGTTGCTCCTCCATCGACTTTCAATCCGAATTAGTAAGTTTGAATCCAGGCTCCGCATTATTTATTATTTTTTTCAAACTCGTCCCATCGTTTTGAGATCGTACTAAAATACACTTTATTAGCGTACGATTTTCCAAAATGAATAATTCGTTGATACACGGCATGGGATTCGAACTAGCATCACAAATTTCGGATTATTATCTGTATCACCATAAAAAATGTAATAATATTTAAAACTTTTTTTGCAAACTGTACTCACCGCTGCGTCCGATCTCAACCCTCGCACCCACACACACACAGTGCACACAAACACCCCTACACATACACCAGTTTCCGAAAAACACACACAGAGGGCGTTGAGTACAAAATACCCACACTACAATTTATCAACTCTATTGCTGCACACAAAGAAACATATCGATGTATCTCCGTCTCTTTCTTTCCGTATAAGATATACGCTGTCTCGCTCGCGCATATAAATGTAATTTTTTGAAATTCATCGCGGCTTTTAAATAGTTTAAAAATTGGAACGATAAAGTTAGATATTTTTTTGGTTTTTTCATGTTGGTATTGTTCTATTTTTGAAATGGTTCTGTGAAGAAATTCTGTTGCAACAAAATAATCTACGAAAACATTCCAGCAAGGAAATACTAGTATTTTATCCACCGACTCCTGCTAAATATTTTAGTGGTCTATTCCTTGATGCGAGCGAAACATAATATTCTGTCTTATTATTCAGGCGGTAAAGTGTATTTCGCTTTAGACGAGTCATTTTGTGTAATGTAGTAACTTCCTGGCTGTGTTGAATTTTTCATTAGCGTTTTGTTGCGACTACTCGCCAAGAGATGGCGCTCGTACCAACCTTTTTTCAAAATTGTAAAATCTTATTTAGGCATGTTAATAAGTAGTTTAGATTTATTCTATTTTTTAATCTATTATTTGCATTGCCTTCACCAAAAAATTACTCGATTTTTTTTTAGTTCAGCTACTCGACGCTAGATGTCACTTGGAGATGAAACTAAATTTCAAAACGATAGTTTCCTTTAGGTACTAAAGAATAAATTACCTTTCTATTAAATAACTTTAAAACTACGCATTTGAAATCACTAAGCGAGATCCTTGCAAAAAACAATTTATTTTTTTGCTAAAGTTTATACTTAACTAGCAAACCCAGCGAACTCCGTTTCGCCACCAGATGCCACCAGATTTTTCCTGAATTTTCTTTGCTATAAACCTCACGGAGCCCGAGACCTTTCCAACGAATGCAAAACCGTGGAAATCGGTTCGTGCGTTCTGGAGTTATAGCGTCAGGAAGGAAAACCCGACTTATTTTTAACCGACTTCAAAAAAAGGAGGAGGTTCTATGTTCGGGTGTATATATGTTTTTTTTTTTTTTTTTTGGATGTATGTTCATCGATATCTCCGTCAGTTGTAAACCGATTTCCAAAAATTTTTTTTTTGTTTGAAAGGGTATGCTACCATAGTGGTCCCATAAAAATTTTACTCCTGAGGGATTGATAGTTTTCCCGTAATACTCAAAAAATCACCGATCTTTTCGAAAAATGTGGACCGATTTCCAAAATTTTTTTTTTTGCTTGAAAGTGTATACATATCTAGGTGGTCCTCATACTTTTTTTTCCTGAGGGATTGATAGTTTTCCTGTAAATCTCAAAAAACCTCATTCTCACTACAAAATCTGAGTCAAACATTGAATAGTTTGACATGTTTAAATACGCTCGAGGTGATCCCATATAATTTTATTCTTGAGGGATTCTCACTCTAACTTCTTTGATCTTGACTATTCCAATGTCTAACCTAACCTACTAGGTATATTATTTACACTAAAAATTGAAAAATAAAAATTTTTGAAAAAAAAATTAAACCGACTTCACATAACACAAATAGACACTAAGAACCTTCTATGTACCTACACTAAAAAGAGAAAAATAAGAATATACACATGCAATTATTACTTATAGTATTCAAATAATAAATTATTATGTTATATTATATTTGAAGTCGGTGCCAACTATTCTACTCTAACTACTCCATACAATTTTGCACCCAAGTTCTATTGTAGGTACTCGTAATTTCTTCTTAGATGTAAATGCATAGGTAGTTGGCACCGACTTCAAATATAATATAACATAATAATTTATTATTTGAATACTATAAGTAATAATTGCATGTGTATATTCTTATTTTTCTCTTTTTAGTGTAGGTACATAGAAGGTTCTTAGTGTCTATTTGTGTTATGTGAAGTCGGTTCAATTTTTTTTTCAAATTTTTTTATTATGTAGTAGATTTGACCCCGAAAGTATTTAAAATTCATTTATTTACATATGTTATTCCATGCATATTTTATTTCAACTCAATCGACTCTGTACAAAGGGCAAGTTGGTTGTGACAGACAGACATGATTAAGCTATGATGAAGGCCTATTAAGCGTCCTTCCTTAAAACTCTATCACCAGAGTCGGCTACGATACAATAAACACGATTGATCTCATAAAAAAAACTTAGAATAGAATAGAATATAGCTTTATTGTACACCAGAAAAATAACATAAATTAAAAACAAACATGTAAAAATATGGTACAATGGGCGACCTTATCGCTAAAAGCGATCTCTTCCAGGTAACCTTTGCCTTAACTTAGGCCTTTTTTTTTAATAATAATAATGCTGGACTTTTCACACAGCATCATCTAGCCCCAAAGTAAGCAGAGCTTGTGTTATGGGTACTAAGATGACTGATATACTACTTATATACTTTTTGTTTGTAAATACATACATATTATACATAGAAACACCCAGAAACGAGACAAATATTTGTAGATCATACAAACATTGGTCCCGCCGCGGGGATCGAACCCGCAACCTTTTGCGTCGCAGGCGGGCCTTTACATCTGTATTAGATGATTGATACAGCGTTAGGAAGCAATCCATGCCTACACTTATCGGGACGCTGTAGCCTGGGACATCTCGTAGCACCTTTACCATCCTCTCAGCTTAATCGGTTGTCCATAGGTTAAAAACTATGGACTATGAAACTCTGGGAAGAGGGCTGAATTTAATAAGTAAATATACTTACTTTTCTTTTCTTTTAATTAAGTTTTTCGTTAATATAAATATTATATATCGCTTTGTAAGCTTCACTTTCGACTTCCTAACAGTCACTTTTAATTTAAAACATATTTTACATAACCTGTGGATAACGCTGTGGGCTATATTATTAATAAGTTATCTACATTCCTAAAATGTATACAAGTTCTCTAGTTAATATAGCTGTTTGTTGTCCCGTAATAAATAAAAAAAAAAAAAAAAAAAAAAAACAGTGTCTCTCCAGGAATGCCGGTAGAAGTGAAACCTTGTCGGTTCTAAACTTGACAAATAACCCAGTATCAGTGAGCAGTCACGTGACTCGCACGTGACCTTTACGAGGTGAGAGAAGATTTTTTCTCATCTCAAAACTGCCATACGCGCCTAAGCCTTTAGATCTATACTAGATGATATACGTTGTCAGGAGGCAACCTATGCCTACACTGAACGGGACGCTGTAGTGCCTGCGACATTGTTTGAGATGGAGGCTTGTAGCTGAACCATCCTCTCAGCTTAATTAGTGTGCACAAGTTGCCTCCATGTTGGCCGTATGGGGTTGTGCCTCGACTTTCAATCCGAAGGTGGGTTCGAATCCCGGCCGTGAAAAGGAGATTGACCATTTTTGTATGGACATTGGACCAAGCCCAACATTGAATCATAGTGCATAATGTTCCTTGGACTATACAGGGTGTAAAAAGACAGCTACCGAAAACTGAGGGGATGTAATCAGACCATGATTCTAAACATATTTAGCGAAAATAAACGCAATTTTTTTTTTGACTTAGCTTCGTCATGCTATGTTATTTTCGGCTATTTACTACTATTACAACATAATAAGACCATAACTACCTAATAATTTCATTTATAAAAGAAAAAAACATTTTAAACTCAAAATCCAGCAATCTACGTAAAAAAACGCGCCCAAAACATACGCAAACAGTTCTCTTCAAACGCTGTTTTCTCCGGATTTAGTGCATATTTCGGAAAATCCTTTTGGATTTGGTTGTGTGTTGGTATGCTGTACAGTCAGCAAAATAAGTGGTTTACCACCCTACGGTTGAGATTCATATGAACGTTATGAATCAACAAGGTTGATTTTCCCTTGCAATACTATTTACGTCAGCAAAGAATTAGAAACTATGTATGACAGTTATCATTGCCCTGTTTAAATTTAATCTATATCTATAAAAAAAGCTTAACCTGACTGACTCATCATCGCGGAGCCGAAACCGCTGAAGCTAAACTGAAAGAAGGGGTAGCTTTCTTTTATAACATAACCCACTACCCATTATGGCGGTTTCGGAAATCTTCCCCAAAAGGGTTGAAAACGTTTTTTATAAAACTTTTTAGTGCGTTTATCGATTTGCTTGAACAATGTTTCAGAGTTTTTCAAAACATTCCTTAAAATGGGGTTAAAAGGGGTTTTAAAGTTTGTATAGGAACATTTTGACTGGAAACTATTGGCTTGAAACTCGGTTTGGATTTATATGGACATTATATTATAAAATAAATGGACACGTGTTTCAGGGGTTTTCAAAAGAACCCCTAAAAGGGATTTCCAAAAGAACCCCTAAAAGTTATTTCAAAGTTTGTGTAAGAACTTTTTGACGGGAACCTCGTTTGACTTTTATAATCTAGGAACACTAGGTTCTGATGACGTGTGATGCAATCGTTGATAGCCCAAACTTGTTGACGATGCACAGTCAAGGCGATATTCGATTTTAACGCGTACGAAGTCGCGGGTAACAGCTAGTATTATGTATAATTACACTTCAATATTGAAGTGGGGTAATTGCGACTAAAATTTTTCACGAATATTGTCCAATATGAAGTTCGTCCAGCACAAATTTTGTCAAATCTGAATTTGTCCATCTATGAAAATTATCAAACTTAAAATTAAGTTTAGTATCTACGTTTCGAATTAGTTACAATTACCATGGAGTTCTAACTTCATCGCTTTTTAATTCTATATTTTTACAAATTTCATCTAGTTTTTTATTGCCGTCTTACGTAAATGTCCTAAGCTGTAAAGTGTGTAAAGAATAAAAGTATACAATATAATATGTAGTATTATTTTGCACAAAATGCTTGTTACAGTGGGACGGGTAATTGAAACTATTTACCTACAAATAGTGGCACGTTATTGCGATTTTATAAACTCGACAAGAAAATTAATACTACTTTTCGAGTCTTTGAGTTTTTACTAATTTTAGTAAATAAGAGAACAATTTATTTATTTATATATATCAAGACTGTTGAAAATTGTGATATTAGTTGAAATTATCCGATAGTTGCCATAACCCCACTTTACCTTAAATATTTATTACGTTGACAGTAATACAGTGACACTTGTCAGAGATATTTTCTTTTTCAGATGTAAAAAGTTTTTCTCAAAAAAGATCGAACTTGTGTTAATTGAAGATTTTATTTATTATTGCAAAAAAACAAGCTATTGCGTTGATAATAGAGCTCAAAATAACCAAATAATCCAGTGACTTCAAAAATGTTAGGCATATCAGCTAGCGGATATTACGTCATAATTGTGCATCTCTTCTCCGTTAGAAAAGTAAACCGTAGCGCTAGTTAGATTTCACAGAAACTTTTGTCCAAAGTGGTAAACCACTTTCTTTGCTGACTGTACCTACCCCTTTCGGCTTCGGTAGACGTCTTTTTACACCCTGTATATGCACTTTAACAAGAGCTCTTAGCGGTGAAGGAAAACATCGTGAGGAAACCCGCAGCTTAGTCATCTCCCACGTATTGACGTTGTCTTTCCTGTGGACAAGATTAATCTGAGAGGATGATTCAGGCTGATTAAGCTGAGAGGTTTAGGTTCAAGCCTATTCCATCTCACAATGTCCCAGGCACTAGCGTCCCGTTCAGTGTAGGCATAGACCTCCTGACGCTATATAAATCATCTAATATAGATGTAAATGCCACAAGTTAAATAACTTTATATTATCATTATGTTACTCGCTATACTCAATCATGCCGTCTTCACCTGTAAGTGTAGAGACACTAAGAAAGAATAGAAAGATAGTAAATATTTTATTGCACACAACATAATAAAAATAAACAAAAATGGAAAACTAAACAAAAAAATCACAATGACATACAATCGGCGGTCTTATCGCTAAATAGCGATCTCTACCAGATACCAGAGACCTAAGAATTGTTGTGTTGTTTCCATATTTTATGTTAAGGTGTACTCTGTGTTGGTGAACTAATCCATACTATATATACTATATATACTATAATATATACTATTATACTATATATACTATATACTTACTATAATATTATAAATGTGAAAGTAACTCTGTCTGTCTGTCTGTCTGTCTGTCTGTTTGTTACCTTTTCACGCCTAAACCACTGAACAGATTGGGCTGAAAATTGGCATGGATAAAGGTTGTATCCCAGGGAAGGACATAGGCTACTTTTTATCCCGAAAAAATCCCGAGGGACCGCGGGTTACACCGCGGGAGCGCAGCTAGTAAATAAATGACTGTTAGGATTTTACCAATTTTCAACTTCCTAGTTTTAATTTAGAACCAGAACTCATTAGGTAAACAAAGACGCAAGCATTTACTCAACAGACAAAACAAGAATGAACTTTACTATACGGTTGCATACCTTAGTCTACTGTAGCGGCTTATTCTGTAAAATGAGGCGGTTTTAATAAAAAATATTACCAAAAAAATATTACAAAGCAAGTTACCTAAGTATACTTACTTATAAGTTTCCTGTAAGTAGGTAGGTACAGAAACCTAAGTTTACTTTTCAAAATACACAGCAATCAGTAATCGATCAGGATCCAAACCAGCATCGATCACACGATCCTCCTAAGATTAATGAAATACCAAGTGTGGATTAGCACTATAAAAAATTATAGAATCAGTAATTATTTAATGCCGGCCACCCACGATCAAGTTTACCGTCCAGTCTGCAGCGGACTGGATGCGGCGTCCAGTAAACTTGACGGTGTATTGATATGGATGTGCATGACAAGCGAAAAAGAACTTCGGTTTGCCGACTTGATCAAGTTTGCAGCGCTGCAAACTGGACGGTAGACTGGATCGTGGGTGGCCGGCATAAGGATAGTCGAAAATGATAGTCGAGAATGAGTTTTCACTTCTGTCGGCACTCCTGGAATGCCACTGTTTATTTTTTTAGCTGCTGATGATGATGATGAGGCGAGTGTGTATGGGACAGCTAGAAGGAGAAGGCCTAGGCGAAACTTCTTGGATCAAATTGGCGTCATTTTGGAGAAGGGCCAGGTCAATACCCTAAACCGACGAGCATGTATGAAGAATGTAATGAGAGTGAATGAGGCGAAAGTTGTGTGTCAGGATCGTAGCGACTGGAGATCCGTGGTCTCTGCCTACCCCACAGGGAAAGAGGCGTGACTTTATGTATGTATGTATGATGATGATGATGATACAGAATAACCTCTTTAAAAATGCATGCAATTTTTCTGTTACAGGTGTTATTAAAAAACTTAGTTGGGAATGTGCAATCCAGGCTTAATATCGTGCGTGGAAGGAAGCCTCTACAAAACTGCAGGGTTCGCAAGAAAGAATAATTATTGTATTAATATTGAATGTTGGTAACAATTAAATGTTAAAAAAAATATAAATAAACAAGCTGTCCGTCGCGGTGGGTGTTACCCGCGTTCCCTCGGGAAAACATCACTTTCCCGGGATAAAATATAGCCTATGTTCATCAGGGATAATGTAGGATTCTAATAAGATTTTTTCAAACCGCTCCAGTAGTTTCGGAGCCTATTCAATTCAACAAAGAAACAAATAAACAAACAAATCTTTCCTCTCTATAATATTAGTGTAGATATATAATGCTGGACATTTCACACAGCATCATATACCTAACCCCAAACTAAGCATAGTACTATGGGAACCAGATAACTTATATACCTACTACTTAATAAATAAATAAATAAATAATAAATAAATAATGCTGGACAATTTCACACAGCATCATCTAACCCCAAACTAAGCATAGCTTGTACTATGGGAACCAGATAACTGAGGGCTTAGACAACCGGCAGTAGCTATGAATCGAATCGACTTCTACAATCGTCAACGCTTAGACGATAGCGAAGTTCGATTGCTAGCCAAAGTAACCTTCATAAAGCGATCGCCTTGTCTAATCGACTGATCGCTAAAAACCGCGCTTAGTCTATGGTTTTCGTCTTCAAACGTGAAATGTGTCATTGAACTCTGAATATTCGCCCGGAAAGAGCGCGAAAATTTAAAATTGAGATTGGATTAGAATATTAAAAAGTGAGTTAATGTTTATAGAAACAAATTGCTTTATGTAATAATTTTTAATACACTTTGTCAATAATGTGTTGCAATTATTTTACGTAGATACAATTACGGAAAGTTAAATCTTTGTGCCTATTTTAAGTTTATGGACTATAGAGTTCATAAAATATTAATTTAGTAGGTACCTTACCCACCTACTTACCTTTCTTTGTAATAACAAGAAATTTAGCCTAGGCCTAGTATTAACTAGGCCTAGGCTAATGTACCTATACAGTAGCATAATCTTATATCACATAGTAAGTTTCGAGCCGGAAGGCAATATTGTAAACAATGACGCGTTTCACAAAGATGCCTACTTAGAACGAGAGCGCTTTAGTTTATTTTATGTTATATTACAGCCACGGTGACCTTGATATGGCTCAGTTTAGTGCGCAGGGACGTCTAAGGGCCAAAATTATTTTAACAATCATAAAACAAACAACGAAATACAATTACTTTTTACAACAGCTGTTTATGAAATCGCCATTTTGTTTCGATATCTACAGCATTTTAGCGTTCGCTAGCCTTACCATCAAGAGAATCGACAACTAAGCGAAAACGCTTGTCAAATGATCCACTTGGCTAGGCATTTGTATGGAAGTCATCGTTCGATGTTGTCGATTCGTTTGATGGAATCGAAATGTGTGTAAATTGTCTACCAATAATCGATTCGCTAACAACAGATCACGTGACTTAGCTAAGGCTTATGTCAATCCCATACATTTTTGGACTTAGCTACTATCGAAGTCGACATTCGATTGTTACATTGTCTAGGCCCTCTGATATACTACTTATATCCTGTTTGTTTGTAAATACATACATATTACACGTAGAAACACCCAGACCCGAGATAAATATTTGCAGATCATACAAACATTTATCCCGCGGCGGGGATCGAACCCGCAACCTTCTGTGTCCCAAGCGGGCTTTCACCCACTGCGATAAAGAGGTCGTTCATTAATTATCAGCAATCGGGAAACATAAGAAATTACATAAATTGTGAAAAAAAACGGCAATTTTTCACATTAAAAACAATAATTTGTCTAACTGTCGCGTAGAAAAGTGAAATACAAATGTTTCTGCGAGCGGTACAGACGCGTGCAGTTATCGTTTTGTTGAACTGTAATGAACATTTTTGCAAATTCCTCCGAGTACCGGCGCAGGTGGTCTTGGAACGAAATGATTCAAAGTCAAAATGCATTTAGTATGCCGCTGGGATCACTTAGAATATCTGATTCTACTATCACTTAGAAATAGAAATAGAATCATCCAATAATATGAGCTAGGTGATTCTACTCCTGTGCCTTCGCAACCATGAGAGACTTGTCTACACTAATATTATAAAGAGGAAAGATTTGTTTATTTGTTTATATGTTTGTTTGTTTGAATTGAATAGGCTCCGAAACTACTGGACCGATTTGAAAAATTATTTCACCATTAGAATTCTTCATTATAAACAGGGTCACGACTGTATCCCCAAGGCGCGGTAGACATTCTCTCAGATCTTTATACTCCAGATCCTTTGAAGATGTCTAAGGTGGTAGTCAGAGGCATGTACAAATACATATTTGATATTATCCCTGATGAATATCGGCTATATTTTATCTCGGGGAAGTGAAGTTTTCCCGAGGGAGCGCGACGGACAGCTAGTGTAATAATAAAGATTTTATTACCTTTAACATATGCTGTCCCACAGTTGGGCAAAGGTCCCAACTCCCTCCAACCATCCCTCCTTTGAGGTTCTCGATGATTAATATAAAAATAATAATCGACCAGTTATTTAACCATGATCCAGGTTTTTATGCTAAACGTTAAAACCAATTTACCCAGCACCAGTACCCCATAATGAAGAGCTCTGTCCATTAGTCTGTTTGTCTGTAATCACTGAAGTTAACGACCGGCAAATATTCTCATTACAGAAGCAACTTTTAAATGCACACACTGACGTGTTACTTACTTCCTTTTGTAGATATTTTACGTTCAGTTGTAGAGAGCGCTCGTGGTCGTGCTTGCTTAGTCGTTCTTGATAGATCGTCGAAGAAGCAACGTTTGAAACGGTCTGTGTGGATGGGTGACCGCCAGTGGCATTTTCATAGCGCTTCCGTGCTTCGGGCACGGTAAATTGTCGGTCCCGGTTACTCGTTAAGCCATGACGGAGGCCTTAAGGCGGCCTAAATGTCACCAGAGTTGGTTGCTGACTCATACAAACTTATTTTTTTACCGAACACAAATACTTATATAATGTTTTTGCGTTTTGTTTGTAGTAGATCTATTAAATACATTTTGTTTGCTGTGTCACCTTACTATGTTCGTCTGCGTGTGTGTTTTCGCAAATAATTTTTTTATCTATCTATCTACCTTAGTTTTAACTTGGTAGGTACGTCAAATTACTATTAGATAGGTACTTAGGAATCTTGCAGAAAACATCAACTGTATTACATGTTAAAAGCTGAAATACCATATTCGTAGCGAGTGCTACGGCGTAGCTTCGTAGGCGTATTCATTTTAGTTTATTTTGTAGGTAGTTAATCAGTAAGTACCAGTTTGAACTTCTTTTGATGTTGCTCTTTGACGACCAAAACTGGCCAAGCTATCTCTTGGTGTTTTATTTTTCTATAGGTTTGTAATCTATACCTAGCCTAGTTTCAAGATGTCCGCGAACTAACATGAAAAACTATGACGTGTATTGTGATAATATCAAGTAAATATTTAGTAAGCTCATGATTTGGGTAGACTGCTTACCTATTATCTGAGCTGCTTATCAAAATAGTTATAGCTACGAACTTTGCTACGGCGTAGCATCGTAGAACTATGTATTATTGTACCAATAAATTATTTGTGTACATATTGTATTTGTATGATTTACTAGACTCTGGGCGCGGCTTCGCTCGCGTGGTACCATTTTGAATAGCCTATAAGCTATTCCAGGTCACTAACTACACCTATTCCAAGTTTCATCGGTTTAGGCGTGATTGAAACACTAACATCTAAAAATCTAACAAACATAATATTTATTATATTATCTATCTATCTTAAACTCATGTTGTAAATGATTTGGCAAAGTATCAGCAAAGAAGGTCATGTAACTAGAAGAGGTCATGTAACTAGAAGAGAATTGATATGATTTGGCAAAGAAGGTCATGTAACTAGAAGAGTACTTGGTATGAATGTTGATGGGTTTACGAGTAGAGGTAGGCCGGAGCGGCCGCGTTCGATCATCTAAGGGTAGGCCGAAGAAAAGATGGATGGATTGTGTGAAGGATGACTTGAGTAAGAAAGGAGTGAGTGTTGAGATGACGGCTGATAGAGGAGAATAGAAGAACACATGTTGTGCCGACCTCACGTAATGTGGGAAAAGGGCAGGGAGATGATGATCTATCTATCTATCTCAAACTCAACGAAGCTAGAGCTAATGTTCTGTGGTAGAGGAATAAATGTTATGCCGGTGGTATCGTGTAAATGTCATTCTTCTTCTTCTTTTATTTAATGGCAAAAACACAACTAGGTGTAATTCTGCCAATGTCAAGTTTTAAATATAGATTATATCATGTCAGTCAGTCAGTCCTGTCACTGGTTTGAACAAAACACGGCGGCTTGTTTTTTTCAAACTCTAACGGAAATTTTTCGTCAAGTGAGAAATCTTCTTCAATACTACCCTTTTCCATTCTCCAGATCTCCTGTTTCAAATCCAAGGCTTCATTAGTAAAATGCCACCGAAATCACTACGCTCAAAATGGGCGCTTTTGCCTCGTAAAAACAGTGAGCAAAACTCTACTTTGCTCACACTATGAGGAAAAGTGATTTGAATTTAGAATGCTGCAACCAACCAATAAAAAAGTAAGTAAGCAACCAATGAGAATCGAATATTACAGGCCGCAGCGTGCACCCTGGCCAAACGGCAGCGGCCGAGGTGGTCTGATGGCAGGACTGTAGCCTGCCACTTGAGGGGCAAAAAAATAATAATAGCGGGAATCGGTTTTCCTTACATCTTGTATTGGGTAGATGAAAAGTTGTATGTATCACACGAGAGCAATAGTACATTGTACCACAAGAGAGCAAAATTCGTTTTTGTTGCGAGTGCAGAGTTTGAATCCCGAACAAACGAGGGATTCTATATTTGAATCACGAGCGTAGCGAGTGATTCTAAGTTAGAATCCTGAGTGTAGTGAGGGATTCAAAAGCACAAGCAACAAAACATTTTGCTCTCGTGTGATACATACAACTTTTCACCTTACTAGCGAAAAAATACAAGATGTAAGGAAAACCGATTCCCGCCATTATTATTTTTTTGCCCCTCAAGTGGCAGGCTAAAGACCTGCTATCAGACCACCTCGGCCGCCGCCGCCTGGCCGGGCGCACGCTGCGACCTGTAATATTCGATTCTCATTGGTTGCTTGCCGCATTCTAAATTCAAATCACTTTTCCTCATAGTGTGAGCAAAGTAGAGTTTTGCTCACTGTTTTTACGCGGCAAAAGCGCCCTTTTTGAGCTAGTAAGGTGAAAATAGTACATTGTACCACAAGAGAGCAAAATTAGTTTTTGCTGCGAGTGCAGAGTTTGAATCCCGAACAAACGAGGGATTCTATATTTGAATCACGAGCGTAGCGAGTGATTCTAAGTTAGAATCCTGAGTGTAGTGAGGGATTCAAAAGCACAAGCAACAAAATATTTTGCTCTCGTGTGATACATACAACTTTTCACCTTACTAGCGAAAAAATACAAGATGTAAGGAAAACCGATTCCCGCTATTATTATTTTTTTGCCCCTCAAGTGGCAGGCTAAAGACCTGCTATCAGACCACCTCGGCCGCCGCCGCCTGGCCGCGCGCACGCTGCGGCCTGTAATATTCGATTCTCATTGGTTGCTTGCAGCATTCTAAATTCAAATCACTTTTCCTCATAGTGTGAGCAAAGTAGAGTTTTGCTCACTGTTTTTACGCGGCAAAAGCGCCCTTTTTGAGCTAGTAAGGTGAAAATAATTTGTTGCTTGTGCTTTTGAATCCCTCACTACACTCAGGATTCTAACTTAGAATCACTCGCTACGCACGTGATTCAATTATAGAATCCTTCGCTCGTTCGGGATTCAAACTCAGCACTCGCAGCAAAAACAAATTTTGCGCTCTTGTGGTACAATGTACTATTCTCTGTCCCTATATCCCTATGTATGCTTAAATCTTTAAAACTACGCAACGGATTTTGATGCGGTTTTTTTTAATAGATAAAGTGATTCAAGAGGAAGGTATGCATAATATAGTAGAGAAATTTAGTATCAGCATTGCACCCGTGCGAAGCTGGGCGGGTCGCTAGTTTGATATAAGCCATAAGGGGACTTCTTTCGCCATTTTTGGAGAAGCTATAACTCTGCTATTTTATTTATTTTTCTTGTGTTTTACTAGGTTTTATTATGTAATTTCGGTGGCATTTTACTAATGAAGCCAGATTTGATACAGGAGATCTGGCAAATGGAATGGGGGAGTATTGAAGAATATTTCTCATTTGTCGAAAAATTTCCGTTGGAGTTTTGAAGAAAACAAGCCGCCATGTTTTGTTCAAACCATCGACAGGACTTGACTGACTGACATAACTATAAATCTATATTTAAAACTTGACATTGGCAGAATTACACCTAGTTGTGTAGATTGCCATTAAATAAAAGAAGAAGAAGAGTAATTTTTAGTATTCTATAAAACAAATCAAAAATGTGTAAATTTTGCCAAATAATGACTTGGAGGATATCCTGTATGGTCATTTCAACGGTTTTTATAATCATTTCCTTTATATTCGGACCTTTATCTGGATTACTTTATCTAGCAGGTAAGTTACTTGTTACTTTCGAGTCTCACCTCAAAATAACTTAGGTTTTTACCTCGCAGACTAGACTTTCTATCGGCCGATAGTTGAGACGGGAACTTCGGCTCGTAATGAGTATGGAGAAGTATAGCCCGTCTCAACTATCGGCCGAAGACGTTTCAAAGTGATCCCAGCGGTCCTACTGAATAAAAGCTTTTTGACTTTGACTTTGACTTTGAAGAAGAGTCTGTAGTCTTATACTAGATGATTTATACAGCGTCAGGAGGCAACCTATGCCTACACTGAACGGGACGCTGTAGTGCCTGGGACATTGTTTTAGATGGAGGCTTGTAGCACCTAAACCATCTCTTAATAGGCACAATCCTATGAAGTATTCCCTGGAGTTATTCCTAGTTAGTGGCTTAACTATGATGACGGAGTTTCAGACCTCCGTCATTGCTTAACTTATTCCAACTGAAAATATTTCGACATTCACTAAAGAAGAGTTCTGGCCGAAGAATGTGCTGTTCCGTTTTCGCGGACGATTACCGGTCGCAACACATAATATTGTGTGTCACATGCCGACACTACGTGCTCGTGGTCGTGCTTGCTTAGTCGTTCTTGATAGATCGTCGAAGTTAAGCAACGTTCGAAACGGTCTGTAAGTGGATTGGTGACCGCCAGTGGCATTTTCATCTGAGCGCTTCCGTGCTTCGGAGGGCACGTTAAATTGTCGGTCCCGGCTATTTAAGTCGTTAAGCCATGACGGAGACCTTAAGGCGGCCTAAAAACTCCGTCACCAGAGTTGGCCACTGACTCATACGAACTTACTTACTTACTACGTGCTAGTAAATAAGTTTATTTTATACTAGCTGTCCGCCGTGGTGTTACCCGCGATCCCTCGGGAAAACTTCACTTCCCCGGGATAAAATAGCCGGGGATAATGTAGGATTCTAATAGTGAAAGAATTTTTCAAATCGGTCCAGTAGTTTCGGATCCTATTCATTTCAAACTAACAAATCTTTCCTCTTTATAATATTAGTATAGATATGTTAGATTAAGGTATTTATATTATTATATGGGCCTTAGTTTTAAGTATTTAACGTCTTGTAGTTGACTAATGTTGCCTGAAATAAATAAATTTGATTTGATTTAATAGCCGAGATCTAGAATTTACCAGTAGCGTAATCTCTGTACAGAAGCGCTTGTTGAAATGCCACTCACGGTCACCCATCCACTTACTTAGTTTTAAATTCATACAGGGGTCACGACTGTATCCCCAAGGTGCAGTAGATTCTCTCAGATCTTTTATGGATTCCAGATCCTTTGAAGATGTCTAAGGTAGTCAGAGGCATGTCCAAATTATCTACATGCCCGCATCTTGCAGAAGTTAGTATTCCATGCGAGCACATACATATACACTAAAAGGGAAGATGTTACCAATACATGCATAAAATCACGCCTCTTTCCTGAAGGGCTAGTCAGTGACCACGGATTTTATGTTTAATAATTATTATTTCTTTCAGGTTTCAACCCAGAATTCGACACGTACTTCGCAAACGAGTTAAACTACGCTATATTCATCTGTTGCATCATGGTATTAATGTGGTTGACATTCTTCGCAAACTTGTTCCTATTAATAGCATGCTGTCAAAAAAAGAGTTGCTATCTTGACCTGTATATAATAATAACAATACTCAGTACAATTTTCTGCGTAGTATTCACAATGAGGTATTTGATTTACTGTACAGTTTTTGATAATGTATGCTTTGATCATGAGGAAAGGGAAGATGATGATGTGGGTGCTGTTATCGGATTTTTTGTTATGTGTGTTGGATATGTTTTTGTGATGTTGTTGATTGTTTTTGCTGTGTGCAATTTTAAATTGGCTATGAGACGATATTTGTTGTTTTATTTCATTTAAACAAGGCTCGTGGTGCAAAAGACTTGCCGAATGGAGACTTTGGGTGATGATGATGATCACCCATTTTGGGGGTAGGTGTTATTCCCCCAATCTAAGGCAAAGAGGTAGTACTACCTGTATTAAGATCGACTCCAACTGGTCCACTTATCTTAGGGCCTTTCAGCCGACAGATAATGTCGGATAGTTCCATAAATGATAATAGTGCTTGAAAACTTCGTAAGCGCGTTCTAGGATTTGAATTTTTCCGTTGGAAGCGCGCTAGCGCCATCTGGCGATGAAGCGGTGAGGCTCTGCAGTAGCTAGGTCGGCAACTCTGTTACGATGAGTTCAGGCGATCGCGGTTAGAGGTCGCCACAGAGACCATAGGATGCAAACGATCACAGGGGAGACCGCAAATCCAACGCATTTGCACGCATTTTTTACGATGACCTCAAAAGAACAGCTGGAGGCAAATGGATAGAGATTGCACAAGACCGCAAGAAATGGCAAATTATGAAAGAGGCCTACACCGAAAGGGTCGAAAGTGGCTAAGAAGAAGAAGATTTCGCTTACAAAACCCTAGCTTATATTCAATAGGCTTTAAGGCGGCCAAAGTGGGCCAAAAACTACGTCACCAAAGTGGGCCATTAACTCATACTTGATGAGCATCTAAACTTACTTTGACGAGCCTCAATTCTCTTTGGCTGGCTCCCCACTGGAGCTTGACTTTTAGTTTTAAGATGGATCACCTAATGATAGGCCCCAAACCGTGTGTTGCCCTGATTCTTCACGGTATTGGTCGCGCAAGAACAGGAGTAAAATTAGTTCGACGACTATTCTAAGTGATCCCAGCGGTCCTACTGAATAAATGCTTTTTGACTTTGATTATACTAAACTTATTCATTAATATCAATTCAAACTGTGAGCAACGATTGGGAAAGAAGGGATTAATTATTGAGATTTTATATTTAGGACATCTAACACGCAATTATATTAAATGTTTGAACTTAGTTACTTATATTATATATGTAGTGTTTTCCCAGTTAAAGGATGGCACTAGGAGTACTCAACTAAACAATAAGTACTTAGAAGATGGATAGATAGAAAATACTTTATTGTACACCCCATGGACATTACAAAATACAAACAAATATACAATATAAACATTTAAAGCGAAGTACAAAGTCTTTTCGTTTAGAGGTCATGTAAAAGTTAAAATCCATTGGTTCCACGGGATTCGAGCCCACACTCTACACAGCCATAAATGTTGTTATCAATAACGTTGTTAAATGCAAGGAAACGTGAAATGATAGTTTAAAGATATGCGGAAAATTGAATGTCGTCTGCAGTTCATCGGTAGATTTTGGAAAAATGCCAGAAATATTAACCTGTGCTTACTGGAAATAACATAATACAAAAGACTACCAATTGATTAGATTTAAACAAGTTTTCTAATACACAAGGCGGAAAAATTAGAGGGAAATGAAGAAAAAACTTTTTTTCTTAGAGGGTCCACATTAGAACATTTCGGCGAACATTTCTTTTTTTTATGATGAATGGGTCGGCTCTTGACCTCGAAACTAACATGGGCAAGAATGAGGTCTACGATGGAGCGAGCCTACCCAGAAGGTGCCTATTAACTCTCTTTTTGAAAACAATGGGGTCGTAGCTCAGCGGAAATACAGACGCGGAAAGCTGATTCCAAATTCTTACAGTGCGTATAATAAAAGAACTTTGAACGCGCTTAGTTCTAATAAGTGGAATATCAACCAGGTGTGGATGATAGTCAGCTGTGCGTCTGAAGTCCCTGTAAAAGAACGGTGAAGGCGGAATAAGGTCGTGTAGCTTCTGGTCGTTTATTTCGGCGTAACCGTAACAAAGCCGCGTGTCTGTTACAATAGTGGACGGGATTTGTTCGGCGAACAATGTTCGATAATTTATCCGTTTCATACTTCCATACAAAATATCAATCTTTGAAAGTACGCCGAACATTGTTTGTTAGAATGTTACAAAAATGACACGGGTTACAGGCCAAAACAAGGTTGATTATTAATATGAGTGGTAAGACCCTTTATGAGTAGTGGTGTCACTTGGTGTCTCTCTACGAGATCGAATCAGGAATGAAAAGATCCGTAGACGCACTAAAGTCACCGACATAGCCCACAGGATTAGCAAGCTGAAGTGGCAGTGGGCGGGGCACATAGCTCGGAGAACTGACGGCCGTTGGGGTAGAAAAGTTCTCGAGTGGAGGCCACGCACCGGAAATCGCAGCAGAGTACGGCCCCCCACGAGATGGAAAGACGATCTGGTAAAGGTTGCTGGGAGCCGTTGGGTGCAGGCTGCACAAGATCGATCGCTGTGGAAATCTATAGGGGAGGCCTATCAACAGTTGACGCTAGATGGCTGAGATGATGATGATGAAGACCCTTTATCCCGGGAACGTGTGGATATCGAGTTGGAATTAAAACTTCCTATCAAGAACTACAAAACAAGACACCATAACCTACTCTTACTTTTATTTTACTTCTCTTTCGTACGCATCGACGACCTCTGAAGCAGTGGGTGAAAGCCCGCTTGGGACGCAGAAGATTGCGGGTTCGATCCCCGCGGGATAAATGTTTTTATGATCTGCAAATATTTATCTCGGGTCTGGGTTTTTCTATGTAATATGTATGTATTTAAAAACAAAAAGTATATAAGTAGTATATCAGTTATCTGGTTCCCATAGTACAAGCTTTGCTTAGTTTGGGGCTAGATGATGCTGTGTGAAATGTCCAGCATTATTTATTTATTATTTGGCATAACTATGGAACAATGGTGGCTGGACGCACGCAGTTATTCGTCTTCAAAAACGAAATTCATATCGGATTTGTCTTTCACACAATGTAGTCTGTTTTATTCTGTTTATTCAATACCTTATTGTGTTTATCTTGACCACAAACAAAGCAGGGTGGACATGTTTGACAAGTTCAAGAATGGCCTGTAGCATAGACAATAAACAGTGGTGTGAAGTATATTTGTCTGACTGTACCAAGGTAAATAAGGAAAAGTTTGTTTTTTTGAAATGAATAGGCTCCGAAATTACTAGACCGATTTAAAAAATTATTTTACCAAAAGAATCGTACATTATCCCTGATGAACATATTATAGGCTTACATTTTATACATTTTATCCCGGAGGCTACATTTTATCCCGGGGTGAAGTAGGCAAGTGAAGTTTTCCCGCAGCGGACAGCTAGTGTTTAATATGTACCTATGTATTTACAAAAAAAAAGTATATACTTAAGTAGTATATCAGTCATGAAGTACCCATAACACAAGCTATGCTTACTTTGGGGTTAAATGATGCTGTGTGAAAAGTTCAGCATTTTTTTTTTCTTTAACCTATGTTGTCCCACTGCTGGGCAAAGGTCTCCCCCAACTCTCTCCAACCGTCCCTCTCCTTTGATAGGTTCCACCACCCACTATCAAAGGAGTCGAGGTCGTCTCTCCAGCGCTTCCTTGGCCGTCCGCGGCGTCGCCTCTCCTCAGGCTGCCAGTAACAATGTTGGCCCACTTTTCGTTGTGCATCCGGCTCACGTGACCTGCCCAGTCCCACTTGAGCTTTGCTGTTTTGCGCCCTACGTCGGCAATGCCATTCGTTGAACGCAGCGTGGTATTCCGTATTCGGTCAATCCGCTTAAAGCCGAGAAGCCGAATTTTTTTTATTAATCAAATATTAAAACTACGTATTCACCCTACGTAACTGACTGTATCTCAGTTAAACAACAGTAACATAACAGTTAGTTTACTAACCGAGACGTGTTTCAACACAAAAGGCCGTCAATTGAGTTGCACGTTACTTATTGCCTCAACTGTGGACTTAAGACATTAACGCTAACAAATCATCATCATTCCAATGAGCCGTATGGCCGAGTGGAGTGAGCCTTGATTTTAAAACAAAAAGGTACCTCGACTTTGAAAAATCACAACTTATTAAAAATAAGTGAACTGCGATATTCAGCGTTGTCACGTATTGCGTTGGCGCGCGTGTGCAACTGCATACCGCGCCATAGCTAGAACACAAAACGGTGACACCGCTGTGCCTGTGTGCGTAATAAGTACTAACTAACTAGTGGTTCTGTGAGAACAGGAGACCTCGCGAACAAAATTGAAATTTAGGTGCTTTGTATATAATTTAGGGGCTTACCTATGCCTATGTACACTTTTAAGCAAAAGAGAGGAATAAGTTTTTAGTGATTACTCGCGTTCCTTTGGTCCTAGGGGTTCGAATCTGGCGTCAACGGGTTTGTCTCGTAAAGGCGGAGAGGATTGCGTAGTCTGATTGGTATAGGTAGGTATACATTTTACGAAAAAACGTCCTTTATAACGCTTAAACAAACATCCAGCCACTTTCCCCCCTTTCACCTCCCCCTTTTGGATTTTTTTTTGTAGAATTAAGTCCTTAATATGCCTTATGAATTTAATTCAAATCTGTCGATAAATAACGCTACAGCAAACTTCCCCCTTTCCCCCCCCCCCCCATTTTCGCTCCAATCAATCGCAATCGACAATCGTTTTTTAATAAATCAAGGAACCAGTGTGCCAATTTTCGTCAAAATCGGTTGATAAATGCGACCTGTAGGCGATTACTGACAGACAGAAGGACAAAAGCATTTTTGGCCAATCTCGAAACTGAGACGCTTCGCTCGCTTCGCTCGCTCGCTCGGTCAATTAAGCGTGTTCATAAATTATATCAGAGAACTCTAGTGTCAAGATAAACCTAACTAAATTTAAGACACTACTAACCAGAACAAAATGTAATGTTTTCAATAATAAACACTATCTATCTATCTATCTATCACATAATGAAATTCAGAAAAAAATTAAATTTAATACTTTAAGTGAAAATTTAAAGGTCTCAGGGACGTTACGTGACCCGCGAATGCCCCTAAAACTAAAGAAATATTGGTCCCGCCGCGGGGATCGAACCCGCAACCTTCTGCGTTGCAGGTGGGCCTTCGCCCACTGCGCTACAGAGGTCGTCTATTGATCATAAGGGTAAAAATATGTCATAAAATAAAGTATTTACGAAATTCCCGTATTTTTATGGTACTATCCCAAGTCAACAGTTTACTAACTCAGCAGGTAGACAATACGAAATAAACTCATTTAACTTGATATCACTATTTAATTAAATGAAGGAGTTGTTGAAAATCATGTTTGTTACTTAGCGATTGTTTGATGAATGGCGAATAATATTAGGTATATGAATATAGAAGTATTGAACTAAATTATAATATGTGAATGATTTCCATTTATAACAACAGATTTCAAAAAAAGGAGGAAGTGAAAACTTGTTCAGGCGCGTTGGGCATTTTTGAGATAGGAAAAAATCATGGAACTCGCTACCGTTTCCATCTCTGACAGTTCTCTTCGGCAAATAATGAAAAGTTTGTTCTTAATTACGTCACACATTGTATCAGCATGGGGGTGAGTGTGTAGAGCTCTACTTATATTCTTTAGGATATTTTTCGCCTAATTCCATTGGAGTCGATTTCCTTTTTAGTTTTTAAACGTTATATTTTATTCGAAGGGATAAAATCTATAACTACCTAGTATTCCCGTGAGACAATACAAATTAATTGACTAAATATAGTGTCTTTAATTTTAAACTAACTTAATTTAGGAATTGTGTTCAACAAATAAATTAAAAAATATTTATGTAATGTTTTTTTTTTGTTTTGTAATGAAAAATGAGAAAACCGATAATGACTATCCTCACAATTCATTGTGGCTTACTGTATAACTTAGTCCATTCGAACGTGTATGAGTGTGCGATTGGTGGAATGTCTGTTCTTCTTGAAAATAATTATGCAACATGTCATAAAAAATCAATAAAAGATACTTTTTGAAATTAAAACTAAAATTGGCTTAGGAATTAAATTGATGCGGTCAAACGTCTATTTACAACCCAAAAATGAAGTCCTGTCAGTTTGTGTACTTTAAAATGAAAGACCCTGTATAGGTACTTATTAAATGAAGCCGCGGACAAAATCTAGCTTATTATTATAAACAAATCTTAAAGTTCCATGCACTGAAATGCTTTTGGCATCGCGATTAGGCACGTACTCGCCATCTTGGAAAATCGTTTGGCGCGCAAACTGCTGTCGTCTGTCAACTTTGACAGGTCGATTTGGCGGGAAAATCATAACCCTATCTCAAGTGACTTTTAAATTGAATATGTTGGAAATTAAAAGTTATGGTGTTTTGGTAAATGTATAATAAAAATGTATTAAAATACCTAATAGAAGACGATTATGTAAGTGTAACAATAACTATACTTAATGAATGCCTTTTTGTTCAGTATTATTGTGATTTAGAAATAAATAGATAGGATAGGACAGATATTATTTATTTAATGTCCTTTCTTTCTTCTTATTTATTGATGAAAAATAATTTGGATACTGTTTTTTCTAATCAACTAAGGATCATTCGAGGTAAAAGGTTAATTACTATACTTTACAAGTTAAGGAGATGTACACAAAATATACTTATTTATTTATTATTCAGCCATTCTCGTCCCACTGCAGGGCAAAGGCCTCCCTTCCCTTCTTCCACTCTTCGCGATCTAACGCTGTAACAGGCCATGTTCTTAGATGAGAGTCAAGTTCGTCTCGCCATCTCATTCTGGGTCTTCCACGTCTTCGCGTCACATTTTGTGGGGTCCACTGCGTGGCTCGTTTTGCCCACAAATCGTTCGACATGCGGCAGACGTGTCCGGCCCAGTTCCATTTTAGGTTGGCGGCTTTTTCGCGAACATCAACGATTCGGGTTTTGGAGCGCAGTAGACTGTTCCGCACGCGGTCTGACAGTTTTACTCCCAAGATACTGCGCTCCATAGCCCGTTGGCAGACCCCGAGAGCGGACCTTTGATGTTTTGTCAGAGACCAAGTTTGAGCGCCGTACGTAAGGATGGGGAGAATGCGTACGTCCATGAGTCTCTTTTTGAGGGTGAGTGGTAGTTTACCCTTCATCAGGTCTTTCATTGACCAAAAGCACTTCCAGGCGTTTTCTATGCGTCTAGCAATCTCTTTGTCGGTTCTGGCCTGGAAAGATACTACTTGGCCAAGATAAAGATACTCTTGGACGTACTCAATCCCCACACCATTCACTTCTACTCTGCGCTTCCTGTCATTAGTCATGATCTTGGTTTTTGTCATGTTCATCTTCAGTCCGACCTCGAGGCTTGCGTTGTTGAGTTCGTTGATCATTAAGCCTAGTTCAGACGCTGAGGAGGAGAATAAAACGATGTCATCGGCGAACCGGAGGTTTGTTAACCTATTTCCGCCGATGACGATTCCCCTTTCTACCCAGGTGGCTGCCAAGTTCCTAAATACTTGTTCTAAAGTGGCCGTGAAAAGTTTAGGAGACAGCGGATCTCCTTGCTTGACTCCACGCTGTATGTAAAAAGATGGTCCCGGAGTGTGAAGTTTAATAGCAGCGGTGCTGTTGGCATAAATACTTTGTAAAAGCTGAATATACGTGTGATCTATACCCTGGTTTTGCAGTGCTTGAAATATTGATGTGTGGTGAAGACTATCAAATGCCTTTGAATAGTCCACAAATGCAAGATAAAGTGGAATTTTATACTCGATGTGTTTTTCTATGACCTGATTTAGTGACTGAAGGTGATCTGTGGTGCTTAGGCCTCGTCGGAAACCAGCTTGTTCTGCTGGCTGGTGCAGATCTAATTGGCCCGAGATTCTATTCTCTACAACTTTTATAAAAGCTTTGTATAGGTGCGAGACTAGGCTTATCGGTCTGTAGTTATCTATTTCTGATTTATCTCCTTTTTTGTGCAGTAAAATGATGTTAGAGTGGCAAAAATCTTTTGGGAAAATACCGCTTTTTAATATTAAGTTAAACAAATATACTTACAGACTTAAAATTAAACCTAGCATACAGGTTATCAACTCGCTAACTTCAATCAATTTCCGCTAGCCGCCGGCACGTCCGCACCCAACAAAAGTCTAGAGCGGAGTGCGATATCAGTTCGAAATTCAAATTTAACGGTTGACCGGAAATGCGACGTCGGTTGTATCCGGCCAGTCTGCGTTTAGTTGTCGAAACGTTGCTGTACCTGTTTGCAGAGATTGTTACCTAGGTACAGTTAGCTTCAGAAATAGATGACTAGCCATAGGCAAAAGTAAAGTTGAAGTAATGACTAACAAACAAATACAACTATACAGAGTTATCACACATTGAAAAGCGGTTTTAAAATATTTAACGATGTTTTAATTTTGTCAGAAAACCATAGGTTCATTGGATCTGGAATGGAATACACAAAAAAAGCTTGAGACACAGAAGGTTGCGGGTTCGATCCCCGCCGCGGGATAAATGTTTGTATGATCTGCAAATGTTTATCTTGGGTCTGGGTGTTTCAATGTATAATATGTATGTATATACAAGGTGTAAAAAGACGTCTACCGAAGCCGAAAGGGGTAGGTACAGCATCCCAATAGACAACCAAATCCAAAAGGATTTTCCGAAATATGCACTAAATCCGGAGAAAACAGCGTTTGAAGAGTACTGTTTGCGTATGTTTTGGGCGCGTTTTTTTATAGTTAGGGAGGCGAGGTAGCTAAATGGCGTAATTCAACGGCGCCGTCGAGACCTATCAAAATCGAAAGATAAAATAATTTCGAAAAAAAAGCTCGTATAGTAAAAACCATTTTAGCGGTGGGTTTGGCGTGTACGGTTTTTCAAAAATGTTAAAAAAAAAACAGTTACTTGGGCATTCTCGAGCGCGTCTGATATTCATACTACGTATGCCCCAAGTTCCTCTGATAACAACGGTATACTAATCTGCCGGTTTGCGTGGTGGGGGTAGGCATAATAAAGTAGTCAAAAATTCAAAAAAAAAAAGTTTACTCGTGCGCGTCAGATTTTCGGAAGGGGTGTTAAGTAGGCCCCAAGGAAGCTACCTTTAAAAAAACTGACGATTTCGGCGTGACGATAAGTTACGATGAATTTTTGAATATGCAAAAAAAAAAGTTTTTTTGAAATACTCGAGCGCGTCAGATTTTCATAGGGGAGGTTTATCTCGGTATACTGAAAGCATATTTTCTTAATCTGACAAAAATGTTGGTGGGTTCTCTTAATCTGACCGAAAAAGGTTTTTTGGTTTCTTTTTTTTCCTTTCTTTCTCCTTGATAAAACGGGGAATTCATATCAATTTTTTTCAACTCCCTCAGTTTTCGAGATATACTCAAAAAACCGGGAGTTTGAGTTTTGTATGATGCTTTCTTTGGACAAAAATGTAAAAAGACCTTTTTTGTGTAAAATAAAATTACCGTTTTTGTTTATTCAAACTTTTTTTTTGTAAAATGTATCGTTCGCGACTTATATGCCGCAACGCGTTTTTCGGAAGACGAAATGGCTCCTCCACACTTCCGGTCATGCGGAAACCGGCAGATTTTGTATTTTTAGTAAGTTTTAGATTATATTCTTCAAAATAAAAAAAATAAAAATCGCGCTCGAGAATGCCGGATTAACGTTTTTTTTTTACAAGTTCGCGACCCTATAACTCGGCGGCGTCAAGGACTTATCGTCAGATTAGTTAAATTTAGTCTTAAAACACTAAAATCAACCCCCAATATCTTAATCTGACGCGCTCCAGTATTTCAGACTATCGATTTTTTTTTACTAATCTGATCGTCTATCCTAGGTGCGCGTCACTACATATAGAGCTAAATACTTTACAAGGTTGTTCTATTAGGTCTAAGGTATCTCTCATATCTTAAACTGCCACGCTCGAGTATTACCGAAAATTCCCCTATTCGCCTCCCTAACTATTACGTAGATTGCTGGATTTTGAGTTTTAAATGTTTTTTTCTTTTATAAATGAAATTATTATGGTCTTATTATGTTGTAATAGTAGTGAATAGCCCAAAATAACATAGCATGACAAAGTTAAGTAAAAAAAAAATTTTGCGCTAAATATGTTTAGAATCATGGTCTGATTACAACCCCTCAGTTTTCGGTAGTTGTCTTTTTACACCCTGTATAAGTAGTATATCAGTTATCTGGTTCCTATAGTACAAGCTACGCTTAGTTTGGGGCTAGATGATGCTGCTCATACAAACATTTATCCCGCGGCTTGGATCAAAGCCGCAACCTTCTGTGTCCCAAGCGGGCTTTCACCCACTGCGCCACAGAGGTCGTCAAATTTTAATTTCCTCTTATGGCAGCCTCTATGGTATCTTATGGTATTCATTTCTAAGACATTGTATGACATGTGTGTCATGTTTTTGACGTGTATCGTATCATTTAGGTCATCTACATACATTAAGTTTGTTTGTATTTCTCGTGATGCTGAGATATCGGATGTCTCTTCAATAGGGCGTGACGCAGACCCTACCAACGGTTCTCGAACGTAACTCGAAAGACGAATTCTTCAATGGCTGAGTGGTGGTCAATAATAATTGGGCAAAAATATATCTTTTTTCCATTCTTGTCGTGTACCCTTACACAGAATGGAAAATAGATGGTCGCAGAGTCCAGCCGAGCCGAACGCGCCTAACTATCAATTCAATAGAGAAAATGCTGACGTCAGAAGCAAGCCGTATTTTCTGACGTCGTCAGCATTATTTGTATAGAAAAATGACTCCGGCACGTACGGCGCAGACAAGTGTGCGATCAGATTTATGAACCACTTTTTGACACTTATGGCCGGTTTCTCGAACGCAAATCATCTAAAAAATTAACTAATCATTTGTCAAATCTGTCATTTGACCAATGAGTATTTCAAGTTTAATCAGCTTGTCAATTTGAAAAGCGTTCGAGAAACCGGCCGTTAGTAATCTAAGTATTGACGGACGTCTCCTAAAATCGTGACAACCTCTGTAGTGCAGTGAGCGGGGTCCGCTTGCGACGCAGAAGGTTGCGGTATCGATCCCCGCCGCGGGACAAAATGTTTGTATGGTCTACAAGTATTTGTCTCGGGTATTGGTGTTTTCTGTGTATAAATATGACATTGTATGTAATTAAGTCATCATTCATCATCATTTCCCTGCCCTTTTATGTGGGGTCGGCACAATAGGTTCTCCACTTCCACACCGCTCTAACAGCCGTCATCTCAACACTCACTTATTTCTTACCCATATCATCCTTCATACAGTCCATCCATCTTTTCTTTGGTCCTCCATATTCAAACCTAACATTAACATAAGTACAAAAAAAAAAGTATTTAAGTACAGTAGTTACCATAACACTTACTTTGGGCAGTTTGAGGCTAGATAGATGCTGTGTGAAAAAGTCCAGCATTATTTTACGATCGAGAACCGACAGTTGCAATCGGAAGTTTCCACCCTGCATTGTTTCTGTCGACTCCAAACTGGGGAGATATTGAATGCAAGGGTGACTTCTCTTTACAATATATCATGTTTGTTCCAATGAAATGACATACAGAAGTTTGATATTATGTATGTTGAAAAGCAAATTTAATTTTCATTTAAAATCACAAGTTATTTTTTTTATTTATGAAGATCACAAAACAGATTACAATCCTATAAAGTTCATACATTATTTAAAATTTGTGTCAACTTGCATATTATAACCTAATTTGTTTTATTAAAGTGAAATTGAGGCGCGTTTGGCAGTTTTGAGATGAGAAAAAATTCTTGGATTCGCGTCGAAAAGGCCCACGACGACGGGGCACGTGCGAGTCACGACGAGTCACTTAGAATAAGTCTAAGGTGTTTTTCTACTCCTGTTCCTTCGCGACCAATATTAAAACCAACCAGGGCAACAACTGTTTTGAGACCTAGCGCACTTGTAGGTGATCCATCTTACAGCGGGAAGCTAGTCGAATTTGAGGCTTCTCAAAGGAATTTTACTAAAGATATACATTTGTAAAGCATTCTGCGAATTTTCCATTTCCTGGCTACATCTGGAAGATAAAAAACATTTTGGTAATAGAACTTTAACTCAAATAAAATGAAATTATTTCAATCCGAAATAAACAGAGCCCGTTCGGAGTTAAATTCTGAATACTAAATAAACATGTAAAATAGTAGGATAATTGGTATTTTATACAGATCTTGAACAGCAGTTGTTTTCAAATCTTATGGTATTAGTATGGATACGCTTAAAGTGCGTATTTTTAAAGCAGCTTTCGTAGTTTTTTGTACTTTTAAGACCCCTCGCAGACTACAGACTTTCTATCGGCCGATAGTTGAGACGGAATATACTTGGGCTCGTAATGAGTATGGAGAAGTATAGCCCGTCTCAATTATTGGCCGATAGAAAGTCTGCAGTCTGCGCCCTCGCAGAGTCGTGTTGAAGTCTAAAAGTAGCGCCGGTGACTGAAATGTTGAGGAGCAATAAGTTAGCGTTGTATGGGCACGTAATGCGGAGGGATGAAACTCATGTAACTGAATGATGGAAATGAATTTGGATGGATATGTGAGTAGAGGTAGACCTAAGAAAAGATGGATGGATTGTGTGAAAGAAGATATGGGTAAAAAAGGAGTGGATATGGAGATGACGAGTGATAGAGTGGAGGAAGAGAACACGTTGTGCCGACCCCGCATGAGCGGGATAAGGGCAGGCCAATGATAAGAGCCGTGTCGAACTTGCTAGTGTTATAAGACATGCTTCCAGCCTGACTCTGGTGATGAAGTATCGAGCAGCATTTACACGGAACAACTTCAACCGATATTGTATCGCTCTGCAATTTTTCACGAGTAAACGATTATCGGCTGGTAAAAGTCTTAGTAAGCGCGACGGGGCGCTGATAGATGGCATGCGCGTAGCAAAACGGACCAAAAATTACATCGTGTAAATGCTCTTTAGGACACTGTCATTTAACATAGCAGGTTAGGTAGGTCTAAGGTATTTATATCGCTGGATTCTTTTGTTGTACAAAAAAAAGTGTTTACGTACTAATGATAGGCAATATGTGCTACAATTACTACGAGAACCTAGTGTTTAGACAAACTTATTCTAAGTTTTTAAACACTATTATACCGATACTTGAACCTTTTATAAATAAATAAAAAGAAATACCTTAGACCTACCTAACCTGCTGTGGTAGAATAAGGCACAACAAATGTAAATTAACACCCGAACTTGTATAAGTACCTACCTATATTCTGGCTAATAAATGATATTCTATTCTGTATTCCTATAACAATTGTGCAATGAGCAAAACTCTTTGTTTCAACCTATTGTATCAATTAGAACATTAATTAATTTCCCTCAGAGTAATATCCACACTGCGCCAACATAATCTCGGTATTTTTAAGCCGTGCCCAGCGAAACGTTTATTCAAATGAGCCCGTCCTCCCCGCGACAGACAAACACTGTCGCAGAGTTATAATATACGGATATAGGTACAACATCCTGAATGTATTATAAGTGTAAAAGTATATATGTTAGGTTTTCACGGATGAAACAGGTGGCCTGGAAGAAATCTCTTTCAGCGATAAGACGGCCCATTGTACTAAGAACTTGTAATTGTTTTAAATGTTTTGTTTTAGTTAATTTCTTGGTGTACAATAAAGTGTTCATTCATTCATTCATTCGAAACAATACAATATATCTCTATTGTAAAACTTAAAACAAACAATAACTAAGAAGGAATAAGTATAACAACGTAAGTAACTTCAATAAAAACAATAGTGGCACTCCAGGAGTGCCGACAGAAGTGAAAACTTGAACGAGGTGTCGGTAACGAAACTTCAAAAAAAGAAAAACTATAAAAAAATATGTGAAAATACAGTGCAAAAAGTAACTGTCCTACTGGGATTTGAACTCGCGGTCGTCTCACTCAGAAGTAGAGCTCTGCACTCACCGCTATGCTGATACAATGTGCGAAATTAAAAACAAGTTTGTCGATCTTTGCCGGAGAACTACAGATGTCGGTAACATGTCGCGAGTTGGTTGGTTTTTCCCCATCTCAAAAATGCCCAACTCGCCTAAAGTTTTCACTTCAAAAAGAGGAGGTTTAGTTACTCAGATATTATTTATATTTGCTGGACATTTAACACAGTCAATGGTCCCAAAGTAAACAGAGCTTGTGTTATGTCCACCACATGACTGATGTGCCTGTGTGTTTGGTGAAGATGACTCATGATGAAGGATCTTATTATACGTTGATCCTTAATTTATTCGTCCTCATTTTGAAGTCGGACAAAATTCAGGGACAAAACAAAAGCACACAATACAGTGCCCACAATAATTCAATTCAATTCATTTATTTCCATTAAAACAACACAAAAACCTATAATTACAATTCGAGTACATAATATACACAAACATAGAAAAGCAAAGCAGTTCAGAAAGCAAACATAAAAGTACAAGAACAAAAAACATACAAGTCACAATTCATCAATGGAGTATAGACACTTCTCCAGAAGAAAGATTTTCAATTTATTTTTCAGTCTCTCTCTTATCAATCATTAATTTAACGTCACATGGAAGCTTATTCCCCTCTACGGTTTGATACCTTGTGCAGTGTTGCGCGTTCAATGTTCATACACGCAAATGAGTTTTGCTTACGGTTCATACTCGCAGCGCTATCCACTACCACCCCTCTCAATACCTACCCTTGCACATTTCGCAAATATACTTGTTGCTTTGTTTCGTTCGCTTTTGTTCAAGTTATTGTGTTCGCGGTATTTGTTCATTGTGCGAGCTGTGGCTTAGCTTTACTCTGTTCGTATACGATTTAACTAGTCTTTTAAACTTTCGATTATTTAGTACTACAGAAATTGAAGACTCGAAAACGTGCCAATTGGTAAAAACGTATTTTCTACAGACCTTTTTTTTTTTTTTCTTTAACCTATGTTATCCCACTGCTGGGCAAAGGTCTCCCCCAACTCTCTCCAACCGTCCCTCTCCTTTGTTAGCTCCCACCACCTACTATCAAAGGAGTCGAGGTTGTCTCTCCAGCGCTTCCTTGGCCGTCCGCGGCGTCGGTCGCCTCTCCTCAGGCTGCCAGGAAGTAAGAATGTTGGCCCACTTTCTACAGACCTTAAAAAAAATTCGCTACGCTGTATGTTTATGGATTTTTTCGTACGCGGGTGACGTTTTAAGCTGATCGCACATATCTCCGCGCCGTACGCGCCGCAGTAATTTTTCTATAGAAAAAATACTGATGACGTCACAAAATGGCTCGCTTCTGACGTCTCAGCATTTCCTCTATTGAATTGACAGTCCGGCGCGTTCGGCGCGGATGGATCGTGAGATCGCTAGTCAGTGAACATATCCATAGTAAAATAACCATTGTTTCTAAACAAACATTTTGTAAATCAGCTTACAATTGACCACAATTGACGTTTTTTTTAAAACTTACCTAAATGAAGCCAAAAAAAGATCTCCTTTTATTTTAACGTCGCTAAAAAGTTTTTCTAATGTACGGTCAGCAAAGAAAGTTTACCATTTTTGACAACAGTTTCTTTGAAATCTAACTACCGCTAAGGTTTACTTTTGTAACTTTCATAATAGTAAAATAAATAAATAAATATAAATAATGCTGGAATTTTGCACACAGCATAATCTAGTCCCAAAGTAAGCAGAGCTTGTGTTATGGGTAGGTACTACATGACTGATATACTACTTATATACTTTTTGTTTGTAAATACATACATATTACACATAGAAACACCCAGACCCGAGACAAATATTTGTAGATCATACAAACATTGGTCCCGCCGCGGGGATCGAACCCGCAACCTTTTGCGTCGCAGGCGGGCCTTCGTTAAGTTCAAATGAACCTCAACCTTAGGGTGGTAGACCACATTTTTTGCTGAGTGTACATGTCGGTAGATCGATGAATTAGTTACTGCGCCAGAAATGAAAATATTTCGCTATTTTGTTCTATTTCACGATCTAGGCATCATGATAAAGCCCAAGTATCGCTAGCCAATGAAGTGAGGATCTCCATTCCAGTAGTGAGCTGTGTTGATGATGACAAATTGACTCTTTTTTTCTTTTTTTTTCTCACATAGCATCATCCTAGCAAAGTAAGCAGAGCTTATATGGGTACCATGGCTGATAACGTCAAACGAATGGCGGGTGTAAGTTAGGCAAATAGTGAAATGGCATCTTTGAACGGCAAGCCTAGTATCATGAAATGTCTAATTTATCGATCGGCGATATACACCCCTATTTTTTAAATACCAAAAAAATTTTAATCATGATCTCGGTGGCTGTTACTGATCACATATTGTAGTTAAAAATCAAAAACGGAGAAAAAAAAATTATAAACTCAAAAGGAGACGAGACGAGTCAGATTTGGATTTCTGATAGCTACTGCGGTTTTACTGACTGGGGATGATACGAGAACAAAGTTACAATGAGAGTCTGTACGCGATTGATGTTTTTAGTTTATTACTAACCCTTAGAAATAAGTCTACTAACACAATGGACTGTAAACTGTCTGAAATTAAATAAATAATAAAAAAAAATATTACTTGTTTGTACAGTTTTCATAAAATTTTGTTCGGTTTTGGTTGACTACAATCCTCGATAACTTTGTGATAGTTAAATAAAACAAAGTTCTGACCATGCCATTATCATTTTCTGCATCTACTGCAACTGTCCTTAAATTTTTTTTGGTAGTCATAAAATAGCGGTGTATATATGAGGTTGTCTACCACGCCTTGGGAATACGATTAGAACGTTTTTATGGGCACTAAACTTTGTTACAATGAACACAGACTTTTTAAATTAACTTAAAGTTAATAGTTAAGACCGAAGTTATTGTTTTGACGTTTCAATGCTTCTTGCATACAAATTGGTGTTTATAGTTTTGTGTAGAGAATATAATTCTAGATTTGTGATTTCTTTTCTTTCTCGATTACGATTGTAAGAAGAGTTCTTGAATGAATGAAAATTCTTTATTGGTTTTATGTTAATTCGAATATTTATTGAGTGACGGATATATTTTTTCTTGAACCTCCCTATTTTGGCGACCTCTGTAGCGCAGTGAGCGAAGCGCCAACGCAATAGGTTGCGGGCTCGATCCCGCGGCGGGACAAATGTTTGTATGATCTACAGATATTTTTCTCGGGTCTGGGTATTTTTATGTATGTATTTACGAACAAGAACCTATATTAATGTAGTACCCATAACACATGCTCTGCTTACTTTGGGGCTAGATGATGCTGTGTGAAAAGTCCAGCATTATTTATT
The DNA here is from genome assembly GCA_963565295.1 of Epirrhoe alternata. NCBI lineage: Eukaryota > Metazoa > Arthropoda > Insecta > Lepidoptera > Geometridae > Epirrhoe > Epirrhoe alternata. The sequence goes on along the minus strand of OY751404.1, from coordinate 5,606,568 downwards.
ACACCTTAGTGGAACTGAAGAAATAATAAGTATTAATATCCGTGAGGGCCCAGCAACTCTATAAAGATAAAGATAATTTATTTGCTTGAACACAATATGGGTTAGGTACAGTTATTGGAATATTTAGTTTCAATTATGTTCTACTAGGATTAGCATGCAAATGTTAGGTACAGTTGGTAGATAATTTTAACACAGATTTGTAATTTCAGACATTAATTAGGTACTATTTAGTTAAAATTAGGTAATCTATTGTGTAACTAAACTGACAATGGACATTGGCTTTATTTTGACATTTGGAACCTAGTCTGGACTTCAATTGTCTCGTATTGTGTGATTGGTTGAGCTCTATCGGGATGACAACTGGGAATCGATTTGAATAAATAAATAAATAATGCTGGACTTTTCACACAGCATCATCTAGCCCCAAAGTAAGCAGAGCTTGTGTTATGGGTACTAAGATGACTGATATATTACTTATATACTTTTTATTTGTAAATACATACATATTATACATAGAAACACCCAGACCCGAGACAAATATTTGTAGATCATACAAACATTGGTCCCGCCGCGGGGATCGAACCCGCAACCTTTTGCGTCGCAGGCGGGCCTTCGCCCACTGCGCTACAGAGGTCGTCTATATTCGTGAGCCTTACAAAATAGAAAAACAAAATAGACTCAAATACATTCTAGGAAGCAAAAAGTAACAGAATCTCCTATAATAAAAGCTGATGTTGTATGAATTCATAAAACCTGAAGCATTTGTATTGATTTTGACGTCAGCCAATCAGAGCACGGTCTAACGCCTTCGTGAAGATAGGAAGGATGAGTAAACTAACGTGTGGATATGGTATCTTTAGTTGTGTCACTTTGCTTAGTCGTTCTTGATAGATCGTCGAAGTTAAGCATCGTTCGAAACGGTCTGTAAGTGGATGGGTGACCGCCAGTGGCATTTTCATCTGAGCGCTTCCGTGCTTCGGAGGGCACGTTAAATGGTCGGTCCCGGCTATTGAAGCCGTTAAGCCATGACGGAGGCCTTAAGGCGGCCTAAACACTCCGCCACCAGAGTTGGCCACTGACTCATACGAGCTTACTTACTTACTTCTTTCGAACCAGTGTGATGATAGGATCAAAAGCTTCAAATGCTCCTTTCATGCACATTTTTTTAGTGTTGGCCGAATGGGGTTGTCTCGACTTTCAATCCTAAGGTCGTGGGTTCGAATCTTCTTGGAATTTTGCGTTTCGTTAACGTGCTCTAAACGGTGAAGGAAAACATCGTGAGGAAACCAGTTAGTATTTATAGGCGGCGATGGGCTTGCAACTGTCACGTATGCACTAACTTCTGCAAGATGTGCGCATGTATCAAATATGTATTTGGACATACCTCTGACTACCCCCTTAGACATCTTCAAAGGATCTGGAATACAAAAGGTCTGAAAAAATGTCTACCACGCCTTGGGGATACAGTCTTGACCCTGCTACGCCTGTTTCCTCACGATGTCTTCCTACAACAATTGCGTAGGTACTGGCATAGCAAATAAATTCTGCGGAAACACTCATTGGTGCACGACTATAATCAAACCCAAGACCTCACGATCGAAAGTAAACACAAGTACTCCTAGATCATAAAGCTCTATCTGGTGTCAATAGTCTAATTAGGGCTTGCAACCTGACACGTGAGTGCTAGCTTCCATACACGGCTTCGCTCGTATGATACCAACATTTCAAATAGGTATATGCTCCAGGAACACCTAAACTTACCACATTTGTTCGACTGGCCTGGAGTTTGACTTTAGTTTTAAGATGGATCACCTAAAAGTAAGCTAACCGGTGTTTGTTGCCCTGGTTCTTCACGGTATTGGTCGCGAAGGAACAGGAGTAAAATCTTTTAGCCCCCAGAGCCCAAGAATAAATATTTTTTTATTAAATAGGTCAGCATTTGACCTCTCTGCCTGATGTTAAGCAGTAGTGAGGTCTAAGATGGATGCTTATCTAGAAGGAACCTATTTACTCTTGATTTGAAGACCCGTATACTTTTCGGGAAATACCCGAGCCCGGCAATGAGTTCCACAACTTGGCGGTGCGTATGAAAAATGTAGACTCAAAACGCTTTGTACGAACTCTGGGAATGTCGACCATGTACAAGTGGCGTCTTAGATATTTAGCCCGGAATTTTCCACACGGAGTACTTAGTTAGTTGCAAGCCCGGAATTCCCCACACACACACAGATTTCTTCAGATGATGAATTCGTCAGTATGTGTGTAGCAAGCTTCCGGGCTCTCTTAAAAGCATAATCTGAATTTAAGATTCTGATTTCAGCAAGACATTCTGGATGTATGTGGTCGGCCTGATGAGTCCATGATAAAATAGATAACACATCCACAGTTCGTTCATCCCACCACGCCCCGCGATTGCCACGCCCTCTGCCGTGGGCGTGTCGATGACAGTATCTGAACTGTCAAAAACTTCCTCTACTGTCAGGTACCTTTGTGTCTTTGTTTTGTAATATCGAATAGTGTTAGCTCAGACTGCAAGCAAATAGGCTTTGTCAGCCACTGAAATTGTTTAGCTATATTGCGTGTATTTTTGAGAAAATCTATTTCTATTCTAAATGTATTCAAGCCAATGTCTTAGGCTACAGCATCCCGTTGGGTGTTCCCATAGATTGCCTCCTGTCTAGTACTTAATATTAAGACCTAAGTTTTAGCTCATGGCGGCGATGGGCTTGCAACCTGTCACGTATGGAATACTATCTGCAAGATATGGGCATGTATCAAATATGTATTTGTACAAGCCTCTGACTACCCCCTTAGACATCTTCAAAGGATCTGGAATATAAAGATCTGAGAGAATGTCTACCGCGCCTCGGGGATACAGTCGTGACCCTAAAAAAAAAAAAAAGTAAGTAAGTCGTGAACCTGTCTCTATAAATCAAAATATCGAAGGATTTTTTGATGAAAAGTACTGCCAGGCACATACTCACCTGTAATGGCCGGCGGGAGTAATATACTATGGATTTCATTGCTCCTTCTCCGCTGGACGGCTTAGGAATCACATGTCAGACTACTGGCCAGTCTATAACGGGTTTCTTCACGGTGTTTTCGTCACGCATAATAGAGACTGTTTTCGAAGACGTCCAAATAACGTACCCTAAGTAATATCAAAATTAGTAAATAAATACCTAATGCTGGACTTTTTCACACAGCATCATCTAGCCCCAAAGTAAGCAGAGCTTGTGTTATGGGTACTAAGATGACTGATATACTAATATACTTTCTGCTTGTAAATACATACATATTATACATAGAAACACCCAGACCCGAGACAAATATTTGTAGATCATACAAACATTGGTCCCGCCGCGGGGATCGAACCCGCAACCTTTTGCGTCGCAGGCGGGCCACTGCGCTACAGAGATCAAATTTTGACGCCCATCCTGGTATCTGTGTAAAGAAACAAAAACAGATATTCAAATTGCAAGGATATAGATTTCATCCCCGGAAAGGACACAAGCTACATTTTTTTTTCAAAAATAATAAAATAATCATGGTAAGGCTGAAAATAGGAATTGAAAAGGGTAACAAATAAAGCAATGCTGTGGGTACACGGCCATCTTTGGAAGTAGGTAAAGTAGTCTCATACAGGAGTTACAGGAGGAATAATTGGCTCTACTCTTTGCAAACGGAGGACTTAGTGATGGCCATAAACTCCGTCACAGCCTCTAACTCATAGGTGGACGAAGTCGCGGGAAGCTGCTAGTCGGTTATTCTATCAAAAAGCATTACAGAAAGGTCTCAGAGTAAGAACTCCCCAGCTATAACCCACGTACATTACGCAATGTTTACGACACGGCTCCGACCGCTGTGGGGTGCTCCGGGCTCGTTAATATTTCAGCTCTGCCAACGACTTTTATTGACTGGGAATGTCAGGGCATCGATTGGACAAAAACTACAAAATAAAACCGATCTTACTCTGTCTGAAGGTGCATGAAACGATTGCACAGGTTTGCGCGAGTAGGCGATACAGCACGATGCAACAAACTAAGAAAGGCATATCTTCGTCAACTATAGACCGATTTCCAAAATTTTTATTTTGTTTGATATGATATCCTCTCGAGGTGGTCCCATATAAATATTCCTGAACGATTGATAGTTTTCCCGTAAAACTAAAAAAACCTCTTCCTCAGAAACGCCGCGCCCTTCAAACATGAAGTCGGTTTTCTTTTTAAAAGCTTCTAATTAACTTGCAATGTTTGTATGTTTGTCCGGGTCAAATCTTGCAAGCTGAATTTGACCCACTTCCCGGTGTCCGATTGAGATGATTTTTGGTACACTTGTGATTCCTCGGTGACAATGCAATAATATGGTAACAGCGACCTGATCTGATGATGGCGTCATGAGCTGTTCCACGGAACTCCTCAGAAAATGGCCGATTGAATTGAAACTCGGTTCGTAGATTAAGTATCATCTAAAATTTTCAAATATGGTGACGACGAGCTGATCTGATGATGGAGAATGGAATTCCTCAGAAAGAGGGACAGTGAGCTGATCTGATGATGGAGAATGGAACTCCTCCAGGACGATTGGAAGTAAATTGTGTATGTACTTACATCGGTGAGTTCAATCAGCTCACGGTAAGCTATTTGTTGAATTTTTTTTTCAAAAAAACTTATTAATTTTTAAAAAAACTTAATTTTACTCATTTCTACCATAAAGAAGGTAGAAGTAAGAATCAGCTACAATTTTTTCTTCAAACAATTGTAACTTAATCCCTGTAATATCATAGAAGATTATGAGAGCGCATGGGACCCGTGCGCTAAACTTTCACGATAAATATAAAAGTTTTTTTAAAAGAAAGGAAATTTAATTTAACTTGTAGGCTTATATTAAATAGGTTTGTACTGGAGTAAAGATAAATAAATATTGGAGGACAATAATAAATAAATAATGCTGGACATTTCACACAGCGTCATCTAGCCCCAAACTAAGCAAAGCTTGACTATGGGAACCAGATAACTGATATACTACTTATATACTTTTTGTTTGTAAATACATACATATTATACATAGAAACACCCAGACCCGAGATAAATATTTGCAGATCATACAAACATTTATCCCGCGGGGATCGAACCCGCAACCTTCTGCGTCCCAAGCGGGCTTTCACCCACTGCGCCACAGAGGTTGTCATAAGTATTATATCAGTTATCGGGTTCCCATAGTACAAGCTTTGCTTAGTTTGGGGCTAGATGATGCTGTGTGAAATGTCCAGCATTATTTATTTCATTAGAGACCTCGAATATCAATTTTTGAGCATTCAAAATCGGTCTTCAATTGCCAGAATATTGATTCACAGAACCTACATTTACATACAGTCGAACATACTCCTCATATTTTTGAAGTCGGTTAACAAGGACTTTAAACAAGATCATGTCTGTACCAAGTTATTCTGAATTTCTATTTCCCAAACATTGCTGATGTCTACTAAAACGTCTGCAAAATGTGTTCTCAGTAACATTCATATCACGTACAACCAGACGTTGCAAGCTGTTTATATATATACAATATACAGGTATCAAAATTTAAATATACATCGGTACGTGCTCACTCATTACTGGTTATACAGGGTGTTTTATTTTAGTAAGCTCTTGAAAAACGTAGAGTTAAAAACGTCAGGAGGCAAACAAAGGCTGTGAGGTAGGTTCAAATCCAGGATGGATGACATTTTTGTACATAATAATGCAATCCAAAATTTTCTTTGTGACTATAAAAAATATACTTAACTTCTTTCTGTCTCATAGAATTGAAGATGAGAGTCTAACTTCTTAAGAGTTTAACTCTTAATTATTTATGATGGTTTATTGTCGTAATCCCCACTAATTTTTCCCCACCAGTAAGAATTACGTCAATTTAAAAAAAAAAATTGCGTTTTCCCCACTAAGCTTTTTAATCCTGGTTTGTGGGGATTATGACAATAAAAAAAATTTAGGTTTATTTAAAATTATGACACATCAGTATATCCGTCAATATGAAAATGAACATGACACAAAGAATGCTTAGTTAGAGCTAATCTATATATCCAGCCAGTAACACCCACTGTTGGGTATAGGCCTCTTCTCTTTGACGCCACTCCTGGCAGTTTTGTGCCGGATCCACTGCTCTCCCACCGCCCCCACAATGTCGTCTGACCATCGGGCAGGTGGTCTGCCTCTAAGAACTAAGGTAAAACATAATTATAGAACACTACAAGCAAATAGGACTATCATTTTGTGAGACAGACTGACAGTCTAAATTTACTTGTATTTTGGAGCACCCTGTATACAGTTTGTAAGCTAGTATCGAAAGTATCCGGTAGAGTAAGTGCTGTATTTTGTACCAAAATTATAGCATTGCTCTCGTTAGGGATGGGACATAAAGTTGCTTATCGATATCGATAGAATTAATAAAACAAAACGGAAATAGCATCACGACTGTTTTCCTAAAGCGGTGCACATTCTCATAGATCTAAGCATTCAAGATCCTTTAGAGATTTATGGGCATATAGTCTGTCATGAAAACATGTCAGTATTTTGCAAAATGATAATTCTATACGTGACAGATTCCCATTATCGGCGCTGGAACTTCACACAGTTCGTGTGTTTGTGGTGTGTAGCTCCGCAAAGTCAAGTTTAAAATACTATCATCATCATCATCATCCACAGCCCAACTTCACCCACTGCTGGGTATAGGCCTCCCTAAGCTTGTGCCATCCACCACGATCCTGTGCCAATCTGATCCATTGACGGCGACGTGAACAATATCTTCTGTCCATCATTAAAATACTGCCTTTGACTACCAACGTAGAGGTTCAAGAATTTAAATTCCCTACATAATCAGTGCAAGGATACAGTCGTGATCACATATATTTATTTGCTTGTCCTAAATGTGTCTCAAAATATTTATCGATAAACCCCAGCCCTACACTAATAGCCGAACGAGAGTGCCGTCTCGCCATCATAATGTCGATAATGTACAACACTAATTGCACTCGATATCGGTAAAAACAGGTACAACACTAACGGAAGTGGTCTTAAGGTATTAGGGGGAATTATTTTGGTGGTTTAACGCAGTCAGTTGTAAGTTAGTGATGTTCCTCTAGAGATTTAATGGCGTAGGTATTTGTGATAGGAGACGTATTAAACCTAGTAATCTCGGGTCTGGGTGTTTCTATGTATAATATGTATGTATTTACAAACAAAAAGTATATACGTAGTATATCAGTCATCTTAGTACCCATAACACAAGCTCTGCTTACTTTGGGGCTAGATGATGCTGTGTGAAAAAGTCCAGCATTATTTATTTATTTATTTATTATTAATATTTGAAATCTATTTTTTTTATGATGAACTAGCGACCCGCCCCGGCTTCGCACGGGTGTAATGCTGATGCTAAATGTGGGTTCAGCCAGCGTTTGCAATGTAAGCGCAAATTTATTAGCTATTCACGGCATCACATTAGATACCTCTAAAATGATCAGTGTTCCTCTACTATATTATACATGTATTATATATATAAATATCCTATATCCTCTTGAATCTATCTATTAAAAAACCGCATTAAAATCCGTTGCGTAGTTTTAAAGATTTAAGCATACATAGGGATATAGGGACAGAGAAAGCGACTTTGTTTTATACTATGTAGTGATGATGATGTGTCGGCTCTTGACCTCAAAACTTACACAATGAGGTCTACGATGGAGCGAGCTTATAAGTGCTTGGAGGTAATGGTCACCCATCCACTACAGACCGTTTAGACCTGTGCTGTCCAATTTCAATTGTATTTCAAAATGGCTTTACACGATTCGTCAAATATTACTAAACAGGGTGTAAAAAGACTACTCCGTACACAAACGACAGGACATCCCAACTGATAATTGTTTAACGTTATCAATGTTCTTCTTCTTCTGGTCGTTTTACTTTTTTTTTCGAACCAGTGCAGCGTGTTGAGATCCCACTCATATAATAAAGCTGAAAGTTTGTGAGTTTGTTTAGTTGTTTGTGTTTCAATCACGCCTAAACCAGTGAACCGATTTGGATGAAGCTTGGAACAAGCGTAGATAGTGACCTGGAATAGCATATAGGGTATTCAAAATGTTGGTACCACGCGGGCGAAGCCGCGCGTCGTAGTAATAAAATAAGTGCGTCTCAATTAAGCTCCTTTCATTCTATTTAAAAAAAAATAACATGGTTCACGTTTTTAGTTAAGTTATAAGAATTCTTTAACCCCTTTTTTAATGTTTCTGAATAGTTACCTCTTTGGAATTTGAACCCACGATCCGTGGCTATATATCAGACAAAAAAAATTTTTACCCGATTTTTTTACCCCTGTTCGATTTTTTTCCCGACTGACAAAGGAAGAGTTAACCTGATCGCACACTTGTCCACGCCGTACGCACCGCAGTAATTTTTCTATACAAAAAATGCTGATGACAAAAATGCGGCTCGCTTCTGACGTCAGCAGCATTTTCTCTATTGAATTGACAGTTCGCCGCGTTCAGCTCGGGTGGACTGTGCGTTCACCCGTAGTTTTAAGTATTTAACATCTTCTACTTAACTAATGTTGCCTGAAATAAATAAAGATTTGATTTAACAGTTTTAATTAAACTTTTTAAACTTTCGTGATTTGGTGACATAATTATTATTATAGGTACCTACGTGATAAATACCCGGTTTTCATCATCATCTCCCTGCCCTTTTCCCACATTATGTGGGGTCGGCACAACATGTGTTCTTCTTCCATTCTCCTCTATCAGCCGTCATCTCAACACTCACCCCTTTCTTACTCATGTCATCCTTCACACAATCCATCCATCTTTTCTTTGGCCTACCTCTACTCGTAAATCCATCAACATTCATACCAAGTCCTCTCCTAGTTACATGACATTCTTCCCTTCTCATTACATGCCCATACCATGCTAGCCTGTTGCTCCTCATCTTTTCATCATTAAGTATATATATACCCGGTTTTAAAATAATAATTTAGCAGTTTTGTTTTAGTTTGAGAGTAGTTTTGTACACCCAGTATGTTGACTCTTAAATTGTATAGCTGTACAGGCGCAAGCAATAAAATGCAGGCAAAGTCTGGATTATTAACTAGTTTCCGTCTGCAAACGTTTTATGGAGCTACAGTTAATCTTTTAAGGGTTTGTACAATTTCAAAAATTGCATTTTTATTGCGTATAAAGTAGAGTTTATAAAACTAGCTTCGGCGCGCGGCTTCGCCTGCGTGGTAGCAACATTTTAAATAGCCTATATGCTATTCCAGGTCACTATCTACGCCTATTCCAAGTTTCATTCGAATCGGTTCACTGGTTTAGGCGGGATTGAAACACAAACATACAAACATCCAAACAAACTTTAAGCTTTATTATATTACTAGTCACCGCGGTGTTACCCGCGATCCCTCGGGAAAACTTCACTTTCCCGAGATAAATATAGCCTATGTTCATCAGGGATAATGTAGGATTCTAATGGTGAAAGACTTTTTCAAATCAGTAGTTTCGGAGCCTATTCAATTCAAACAAACATACAAACAAACAAATCTTTATTATAAGTGTAGAAGTGGGATGATTTGTGTAAGCAATCGTTTTAAATGTAGTATAATGTTGACAGAAAACTTGAACGAGGTGTCGGTAACGTTTTTAAACTGAAAAAAAAATGCACAAAGTACGTATATTGTTTGACATTATTATGATTGGACATTATTATGAATGGACAATATTATAGTTGGACATTATTATGAATGGACATTTTTAGACCGTTTGTCATTTTTCATAATTGGACATTAGTCGTTCAAAGGATATAGCCTCTGTGGGAGACGCCAGTGTGAGCCAGCCGCATGTCGCATCGTAAGCCGAGCTATGGACCGACAAGCAATCGTCGCGTATGGCGTTAAGGTCGAAATCAGACTTATATACAAAGTTACGGTGTTGGTAATGGTGTCGCGAGTTCTGTGGTTTTTCCCCATCTCAAAAATGCCCAACGCGCCTAAAGTTTTCACTTAAAAATTCATTATCAGTTTGGTAAGTGCTTAGAATAGACGACCTCTGTAGCGCAGTGGGCGAAGGTCCGCTTGCGACGCAGTAGGTTGAGGGTTCGATCCCCGCCGTGTTTGTATGATCTACAGATATTTGTCTCGGGTCTGGGTGTTTCTATGTATAATATGTATGTATTTACAAACAAAAAGTACTTAGATAAGTAGTATATCAGTTATCTGGTTCCCATAGTACAAGCTTTGCTTAGTTTGGGGCTAGATGATGCTGAGTGAAATTGTCCAGCATTATTTATTATTAGAATCTCAGAAAATAATATAAAAAAAAACAAAATGGTGTTGAAAATGTAACCAACTGCCGCGATCTTAAAACAACTCGTTATGCCTTTCATTGACCTAGGGCGACAATGAATAAAATATTTCTTTTCATTAGTTAAAATATGGAATGATGTGGCTTCGACAAGTGAGTAGGTACCTAATAGTTTTCAGGTTTTTTTTTTTGAAAAGACTTTGTGACCTGCTATTTTTATTCGTGGGAAACTTTAATAGTCATAATCCTTCTATTTTGAAGATATTTTCGGAGATCGACCGAACAGTAGTTTTCTCGTGGTCGCATTATTTTGTCCCATTAATATGTGTGGTTGTGGAAGAAGATATTAACTTGATCAAAGTCAGTTGGTTATGTTAGGATAGTGAAAAACTAAGCGCGAGGCGAGCGAGCGTAGCGAGCGTGCGGCAGCGGCTGCCGATGCGCCAGATGTCATTATTCTTTCTACCAAGTTAGGAAAATGGAACTATGAGAAACAGTTGTCCCTCGTGGTCTCATTATTTTGTCCCACATGGGACCAAAAAACGCCCAGCAAATCGACCGTTAGGATAAAGATAAGATAAAGTTTATTGTGACAGAAACAGGTATAGCGGTACAATGGTTTCACTATAAACAACATTAGTGTATTTGCAGTTTCATGATAGGTCTGTACCATGGTTAAACCTCTGTTCCCCACACTAGGACTAAAAAGCCTGTACAGTAGGGTCACAGCGATTCGCCGTTATACGCTTGGACAGGATGGATTGACTACATGTAATGTGTTGTAACTTTTTATTTCTCGATCTACAAATTCGCAAATTCTTTCTACAATTTTATTATATTAGCTTTCCCCCTCAATACTCAGACTCTTGGTCACCCTATTTAACGTCTCTTGATAACGTTTACAACGCGTTGACACGACAAATGTGCTTTTAACATAATACTTTATTTCGTTTTGAGCTGTGCTTTATAATTTCTTTGCCTCTAATGCACTTTTTTTACCTACTTACCTATTTGTGCTTGTATTTAGGTTACTAACCATTGATGTTGCACATCCGAAATGGATAGACTGTAGAAACCTGTACCTATTTAAAATAAGACCTTAACATGTACAACAGTTATGCAATAAAATTATTCTGATTCTGATTCTGACATATCTATTATCTATTAGTATTTTCTGTCTATTTTGGATTAGAATCGTAGGTAGAGTAATAAAAGTCAGTAATAAAAGTTGATTGACAGTTTAATTTTTAAAATTCGATTTGTGAAAAAACAAAAGTTAATCTTTCGTTGCCAATTGCACCTAGACTTTCGATCCAAACGTGGGTTTGAATACCGGTTGTGCACCAATGTGTGTACCTAAGTTAATTATTTACCTTATTTCATCATCATCAACATCATCAAGAAATGAAAAGTCTTATTAAAATTTTGGATTCCGACGGGATTCGAACCCGCATCGATCAGACGATCCTCCTAAAGCTGGAGTGCCTTACCGCTCGGCCACAGAATCCTACTTGCCGTTATCCAAGTGTGGATTAGCACTATAAAATTACAAAAATTATCAACATCATCAGCCTATAGCAGTCCACTGCTGGACATCCCCTAATGAGCGCCATTGCGCCCTGTCCTCGGCTCGACGCATCCAGCGTCTGCCAGCAGCCTTTCACAGATCGTCACTCCACCTGGCTGGAGGGCTACTACGTTTGCCGAGTCGCGGTCTCCACTCAAGAACTCGATTGACGACATCTGTGGCGCAGTGGGTGAAAGCCCGCTTGGGATACAGAAGGTTGCGGGTTCGATCCCCGCCATGGGATAAATGTTTGTATGATCTGCAAATATTTATCTCCTGTCTGGGTGTTTCTATGTATAATATACAAACAAAAAAGTATTTAAGTAGTATATTCAGTTATCTGCTTCCCATAGTACAAGCTTTGCTTAGTTTGGGGCTAGATGATGCTGTGTGAAATGTCCAGCATTATTTAAAAAAAACAAAAAAAAATTACCCTGGTTCAATAAAAATTAAAACAATGTGTTTATATAAATTATTTATTTTAAATATAATCATACAACAATCATACCAAACACAAATCTCGATCAAATAATGAACACTTATGTAAACTTTTACAAAACTATTTTATGGTAAAAAACTCTTTCAAACTATTTACTTTTAATAGTAGTAAGTTTTTTAGCATCTTCCACAGCTTTATAGTAAACATCTCTTAAATTCCTCTTTTCAATCTTCCTTGAATCTTTTTCTTTCTCTAATTTATCTTTTAAATCTGTTGCTTTAATAGCTTTATCATTACTAATAACTTTAACATTAACATCTTTAGGTTTTTCGTTTTTCTCATTACGCTTTCTTCCAAGCTTTTTCATTAATTTTGCAAAAAACTGCTTGAATCGTCTTCTCCTTTTGGGTTTATCTTTCATAGTTTTGGATACGTCTCTTCGGAATCTTACTGGGTCTGTGTTGTATAGCTGAAAAAATAATATCGAGTCCAATGCTATCGCTCGCCTCGTTTTATCTACAGAAAGCTATTTAAGATTTTGTGAAGATGTCTTTTTTGCTTTAGTTGCAAGGTCCATCATCATTTATTAGACAACTGTTTTCCTCATGTTTTCCGTCTCCGTTATTTCTGTTCTAATAATATATTATGATAACTTACATTGATATCAAGGCCGGAATTAATTTGTTGCTGCAGGTATTGTATTTGGTTTTCTAGGTATTCCTTCACTCCTGTCATTTTGCTCTGAAATATATAAAATCTCATTATGGGAAAAAACTGTGCTTCATAGATGACAGTTTTTCTTTTGTATTACTCGTATTATGTAATTATATCAGAAATTTTGCGTTAGCTTTTAACGTTAAAGTGTAAACGTAAGGCCGCAGCTCCATCAGCCCCACACTATGGACGTCTTTCCTGGGGACAAGGCCGATATCTGTGAAGATGGTTACGTGCTCCATCTCAATGTTATTATCCACCATTATTTTGGTTATTAGATTGTAGAAAAGAACTGAATAAAATGCCGCTACCCTACGGACCACCGCGACCAGTGTCTGCTCTTATGCAAGGTGCTAGATTTGGTCTCCCAATAGCAGGTATTATTTACGAAAACAAAAACTTTATAATGCGATGGAGGACTCCTATCGTGAAGAACAAGCTAAGAAGAAGATTATAAGGGACAAGCATATGGCTGAGGTGAGGAAGAAGATTGCTAAGGATGAAATGGAAGCGGTTAAGCTTCTGGAGTCTGGGAAACTCTTTGATCCACCGGAATCATACAAAGCTCATTAGAACATGGCTGTTATTCCAGCATAAAATAAACGCAATTAATTAATGTCCCACTACAGCGTCCGAGTGTAGGTAAAAGTTGCTTCCTGACGCTGTATAAATCATATTTAAGGTAAGAAAATAGATGGGACCTTATCATCATCGGACAAGTCGTCATACTGCTTCATCAGAGCCTGCACAGACTTCAAGGTGCCGAGATAGTCTCTTGATCCTGACTTATATCCACGATTCATTGGTATCATATCTGATGTGTGGTCGTCTCTTGGCGTAACTAAAATAGTAAAGTAATTATGAGTAAGTACGATGGTCATTTGATTTAGTTCTTAGTTCACACGATGAAAATTCATCGTTTTAATAAGTTTTTGGTTCTCCATTGTCGTTATAAAGTTTGTTTCTTTTTATGGTGTACAATGAAGTTATATTCTTCTATTTTTTAGTTTCCGTCACTAAAAATGCAGTGGGATTCAAACCCACAACCTTCTGTGTCGTACCTTTTGAGGCAGTATAAAACAAATAGTATATTTATGTAAATTGTATTAAGTACCTAGCTTAGTTTCTGTAAATTCATGTTTTTCTAAAGTCACCAAGTTTTTTGCTATAACATTATCTATCCAACTAAAAAAAAACTTACCAGAAAGTTTTTCAAAGTCCATATCAGAGAAATCATCAGTTTTCAATCCAGGTCTGTCTTTATCTGGTTCCCCATCTGTACCAGATGTCAGCCATTCAAGAAAGTTCTGCAAGTCTGGTGGTAGCTCTGGAAGTAAAAGAGCATTAATTATTAATTTATTTATTTATTATAACAGTTTTTGATAGAAAGCTTACAGTAGAACACCAAAACGCTATCTAAGATTAAAACTTAAGTACATTACTCAAGGTGTTAAAAATAATGGAGAGATTGTCATTGAAAATGTCGACATGTTGGACCTCATGCAATCAAGGCAAGTCGCTAACAGCAAAGTCGGGGCGGCGTCGAGGCGGGATCGGGGCGCGGGTGAAATTGCCGTGCGCTAAGCGTCGAGGCGGCGGCGTTTGACTTGTTTCATTCATTCATCATCATCATCATCTCCCTGCCCTTTTCCCACATTATGTGGGGTCAGCACAACATGTGTTCCTCCTCCATTCTCCTCTATCAGCCGTCATCTCAACACTCACCCCTTTCTTACTCATGTCATCCTTCACACAATCCATCATCTCTTTGTTTCATTCATTCAACATGTCATATTCCAAAGATGAGTAGAGACAGGTGATTAGAAGTCGCGGAAGGGGCCCGCGCCTTGACTCTTCGACTTTTTTTTTTTTTACTTTTTTTTACGCGATTCGCGCCCGCACCGCGCCCTCACTTCGACTTTCGTTTCTGTTAGCAACACTCTTTACACGGAATAATTTCAACCGATACGCCGAATCTTTGTCGAGGTTCTTTGTATTTCACGAGCACCTAAACTTACTTTGATGAACCCTCACTTTTGTTTAACTGAATCACTGGAGCTTGACTATTTCGTTTTTAGATGGATCAACTAGAAGTGCGCTAGGCCCCAAACCGTGTTTATTGGTTCTTCACCGCGAAGAGAATCACCTAGTTTTAAGACTGTTCTAAGTGATCTCTGCGGTCCTACTAAATAATGTTTTCTTTTCGATCCAGTGACTAAAAGACTAACTCCGACATGTCCTTTGCTTCACTTGGTAGTCCACCAGATCACCCATCATTCGAACTAGCTGCTGCATCAGCGTTGAAGTCACTTGACCCTCCTTGTTGACTTGCCTCACTGTAAAAGTTTGTCACCACATTTTAATATAAGTACAATGGATATTTGTCAGTCTTTTAAGCTGAGTTTTAATTTGAGTTTTTCATACAAAACTATAATACCGTCGATTTTATTTGCGAGCGCCACATCTTTAGCCGCTTTCTTGCATATATTCTTCATATTTTTTGTCAAGGCTACGAAATCTGTTTTAGCACCACTTTCCTGTAAAATATTTTTTTTATCAACGACGCACGAAATACGGCAAACTTATAATATACATCCATCGTCCATCATTTCATTTTATGCATTTCTTTTCTTTTACGTCAGAGGTTAAAATAAGAGAAGAGGGTCTATATTTGGTTCTTAAACTCGGGACAAAATTTTAGAATGGAATTCATACGAGTACAACACTAATTACCAAACACTTACATCGACATTTCTCGAAAATCTCATCAAAGTAGATTTTTGTCTAATTTTCGCGCCATCTTCTGCAACTTTGTCTTTCCTGTAAACATCACTAAAATTAGAAGAATGAACTCCAAAACATGAGTGATATTGATGAAAGAGTGATGAGAATAAAGTTAGGGATATCTGGGAACATGGTTTATATAAAAGAGATGGAAAGCACAATGATGATATTGAAAGGAGAATAAGTGAAAGGAAACCGAGTGAACAAAACAAAAACAAAAAAAAGACAAGACTGGTAGCTCATAAGGAGTGTTAGTGCCGACACTGAGTTATGGCAGATATGATTGTGTGCAGATTTAATGGAATTGTATGAGGCACAAGCTGTATGTAGCAAGTAAAAAAGAAACCTATGGTCTCTTCTTACCCATATGGGGTAAGAGCGTTATTTTGTACCCATATTGGTTGAAAACCTTTTATCATAGTTGCAATACTTGTAACGCTAAAATTACTCACCCCTTTTTAACATCTATATGATCAGCCTTAAAAATTTCAGCTTTCTTATAAAATCCATCAGCAATTTTCCTTACTTTATCCCGAAACCAATCATTAGTTTTCTTGTTGTCACTTTTAACTGAATATTTTTCTCTGACGTTCTCTAAATTATCCATAACTCCATATTCATCGTCATAGATATCATTCCAAAATATAAGATTACTGTCATCAATATCACGTTTCACTATTGATTTGGTTTTGTTTATATTAGTTGTTTTCAAAAGATCCTTTGTAATATTGACAGGTTTCTCTGAAAAATTACAAAAATATTTTGGCAAGTGTATTTTTATATCTTTTCCATTTCATAAAAATATTCTTATGAAGTTAAGAGGAGTATGAGTTGGATGTACCGTTTCCTATGTAGTTATGTTCGTCTGTGTGTGTGTTTTTCCAAATAAATCTATACGTCAAAGTTTTCGTGGGATGCACAATGCATATTAAACAAAGTTAGGCTCGTCTTGAGAAGGCTCGAAATACTATTTATGAAATTCTCGTTGTATTGAACTAATTTTATTGTTCTTACCAGTGATACCAACAGCTTCACTTTTTACTTTCGCAGTAGCATTAATATCTTCTACAGAAAGCAGCACTCTAGATCGGTGTCCTATATTCTCAATCATATCCGAATCGTATATGGGATAATTGATTTCAGAACTATTTGTTACTTCTTTAGTTTTATTTGTAGCACTGAAACGAAATCATGTTTATGTATATGTATATCCAATATTATGAAATATGTTGTAAAAATTCAATTCGAAATTATATTTTATAAATGATTATGATCGAAAAAGGTTCTTACCTTGTATCAACACCATCTAAGGCACTGAACCAATTCGATAGTAACATGAAAAAGTTGCTAAGACTCATATTATCAGTTTTATAACTTGATTCATCTGTTAAATTCAGTTTAGACGTTTTAACATCCTTGTCTTCTACAAATTCATCAATGGGTAGTTTAGCAGTCGAAAGAGAATTGTTGCTGACTTCATGTTTTAATACTTCTGAATCATTGGAATGATGGAGGATATCTTCATCAATGTCCGATAAACTTGTAACATATGTTTTTGTCTGTACTTCAGTATCCAATTTGGGTTTAATTGTCACGTCTTTAGTCAAAACATTGCTATCAACTTCTCGTTTCAATCTTAGATGGACGTTCTCAAACTCATTTCTAGTGATTTCATCGACATCTACCGTTGTATCAGTTTCAATTTCATCAATGTTTCTTACAGTAATGTCAGTGATAGGCTCGCTCTCATCTGACTCTGGTTCTTCAATATCTACTGATTTCAGAGTCCTCTTCCCTCCAAGAGAAAATAATACACCTCTTTCACACTTCTTGGTGCTTTTGGCTTCAACTTTAGGAGTATACATAAGTTCTAATTCTGGCACATTATGTATAGTATCATATTGGTTTGCCTTCGGATTGGAAAATTTTAGATGTTTTTGTACAGATTTTAAAAAATCTGTTGGATTATCTTCTCGAGTTTCTGAGGTAGGGTGAAACTCTAGTCGGAATCCTTCACTTGCGGGAGTATTTTGACCTACTGATGGATCTTGATTGCTACCTGTAATCATACATTTGGATTTTTAATGTGCCTCTCAAATGCTCATATTGTACTTTTGCCACAGAGCATTTTTGTGTTCTACGAAGTTGTGATTTTTCCGCGATTTTTTCTTTGTCCGCTCGAGTCGTTAAGAGTATTGGCATAGCGCAAATTATTTTTTGGACTGAAAAACTCATTGTTTCAATAAAGCATACGATCGTACTCACAACCTTAGAATCTGCAATCGTGGCTTCCACTAGGTGGCTCATTTTTGGTCAATTTGATATGGATTGATCAACGAAATTCACTTAGTTACTTACCCTTTTTCGATCTCCCGAAGATGCTATTTTTAAACCCTTCCTTTAATCCACCCAGCGATAACTTTATTCTATGATCTGAGACCTCCGTCTTAGCTTTGTCATCAACCTTATCCGTACTCTTTTTACCCTCCAACACACCATAATCGCTGTAAGCTTGAGCCATCTCGACTAATCTATCATATTTATTTCTAAAATAGTCTTCTATATAATCCATGTCATTAAGATCTGCATCAGACTCATCTGTTTCTGATATCGTATCCTTATTCAGTGGAGTTTCAACTAGATTTTGATTGTCATCATATTTTCCTTCAGAATTGATCACTGGTTCTTCATTAAGTTCAGTATATGAATTGTGCACAGAAGTTTCAACTCTATTAATTCTTGTATCTTGTTTTACCATCGAGTTTAGCTCATCTGGATATAACGGCATCGGCCCTTTCCAGTTTGGATTTATAATGTTAGCTGGATTCCTTTTTGAATTGTCGCTTGGGAGTGCCATATTTGAATCCTGTCCATAAAAATAAAAACTAATCTAAAAAAGTATTTTCTAATAGAAATTGAATTTATAAATTTTTATTTTTTTGAGAAACCGTGAGTTTTATACTAACATACAGCGATTTAAGTTTACCTGGTGATCGCCGAAAGTTGGCACTAAATATTTAGGTGCCAAAAATTCACCAGAAAGTGACAATCTCTACCTCTTCGTCTACGTCAAACTATTATAAATGCATGTGATAATACTAACACCCATCCGCTTCTTCCTGTCATCAGGATCATCGTTAGCATCAACTGAATCATGCGTATCCACAATCACTTCGTTCATATCATCATCAGCGTCAGTCTGCAGCAACTTACGAGCATTGGGCACTCTATCTAGCATTGGAAAGTAGCTCGTTTTTTTTAAGTTATTTCTGTGAAAAATACTGAAAATATATATTATATCGCTTAAATGATTTATTATTCTTATCGGTTCTAGGGTTTTCGGACCAGTTTCGAAAATAGTCGGACTTACTCTGGATAAATAACTGTTGAAACACTCATTAATAAACCATAAGTGTTCGTTGCTGTTTCTCTTTTAATGCCATCACTGGCCTCCAATTCAGCTAATAAATCATGCACTGTATTTGTTTCTGCCTTAACCATCTTCGTATTTACTTTATCTTTATTGAATTCTTTTAAATTAATAAATTTCTCATCAACTTTTGTGATAGTTTTGTCATTTTCGATAACATTGTCTGGCACTGTCACTTCAGTATCGACTTTGAGTTTGGGATGTTTGCATTTCTTCTCTTTATCAATAGCCAAGTCTAAACCAAACGGATCCAGTAATTCTGGTAAGTTTTTACCCAAAAATCTATCCAGAAGCTCATCTAGTCTTTGCGTATTCTGATAGAATGGATGTTTTAACTGAGTTTCATGTGATTTTGATTCTTTAGGAGCGTGAGAGCATTTGGACTTCCTACTGGGTTTGTATCTTATCATGAACTTTTTGTTTTCAATAAAAAATCCTTCCGGTTCTGATGTGTTATCAAATCTTTTGTTTCTTGTTTTTGGCTTCTGATTAGATTCTTTAGCTTCTACAATAAATTTACCATTTTCTTCTACGTTTTTGTTGTTATTGTTTGTTTTATCGTTCTCATGAAGTTTGTGACCTCTGACATGTTTTTTCTTTTTAAAGTGAAATAGCTTCAAAGGTCTGTGGAAGATCTTAAGAGATCGTTTAGCTCTTTCTGGGTTCATACGATATTTATCGATGCTTTCCATATTATTAGCGTTGATTTCATTGTTTTTCTTTAGGTTTCGTATTTGCGCGTCAGTTTTGATAAGTTTCTTGTAAAATTCTGAAAAATTATTGTTAATTACATTTAATGTATTGTCTGGGAGAAATAGCTCACAGCGAAAAGACCGCTCATTGTACCAACTTCACGAATATTTTGTTGTATCTATGTTTGTGTTTTGTAATGTCCATGTAAGTACACCTTCCTTTCTATTGTAGCTGTGAAGATTCTATCATCATCATCATCATCATCATCTACAGTCCGATTTAGCTCACTGATTCTTTAATTGTCCGTCATTTTGTATGGCTTGATAACTTTTATGAATGAATTTAAAATTAAAACTTTATTCGGAGTTTATTCTAGGTGTTACATACTTACTGAAATGTGTGTATGTGTCTGTGTGTGAGTAGTGAGGGTAGTCCAATTATAATACCTCTCAGCTTCTCACTGTTCTGGATCTCGTTCATCAGATCGTTATCCAGCATCTTTCCCAGCTGACTGTTCGATTTGACAAGACTAGCCTGAAAGAAAACATGTTTCTACAGGTTGTTAAATACGTAATATAGGATGATACGTGGGACATTGTTGACACGTGAGTCTTGAATCGACCAATCACAAAGCTCGAGCGGAGAAACCCAATCAATCAATCAATTCAGGACAGTTTTAAGTGATGCGACTGATCGTACTTATTAAGGTGAAGTGCGTTCTGGCTTCCGCCGCGCTCCCCACACTCGGCCTTCTGAAGGTGTGATGGCCGGCCCGCGCACTATTACATTGAACGTTATTTATAAATGTATTTTTGTGCTACAAAATAATACACCTTGGCAATAAAATAATTCCGTAATCCCCTACCGTATTTAATAGGGAACACGCAGACGAAATTTCATTAAAAAAATTTAAACAACCAGCAAATTTTTCTATCGAGTCATATGAAGTCAATCGTGTTTCGACTCCCGTACTTATCTAATAAACTAATATCCCAACCTATTTATTGTCATCAAAAAAATATGAAAAAATCGGTGTTTTTATGCCTTAAAAATTACTTGAAGTACAGTCGAACCGTGAGTTTTGCGACCTACATCATCTCAATTTGAGCTGTGACTTTGTACATTTCCACAAGCGCCAAATTCTCATTTCTCACGGCTAATTATAAAGCAATTTAGCGGCAAAAATAGCCAAATAACTTGCGTTGTCGCTCTGCCCACCTGGGCTTTAAATAACTACTGAAGGGTTAAACAAAATGGGGGTCGGAACGACCCCACTCCACTAATGGGAGCTGGTTAATTGTTTACACATTTTTAGGAGTTTTCGCGTAATTCTTACACCTTCAACTTGGTAAATATTGTATCCATTTTTACTACAGGATCACGACTCTTCGACGACCTGTGGCGCAGTGGAAAGCCCGCTTGGGACGCAAAAGGTTGCGGGTTCGATCCCCGCGGTGGGATAAATGTTTGTATGATCTGCAAATATTTATCTCGGGTCTGGGTATTTCTATATATAAACATGTATTTACAAACAAAAAGTAGTTTAACAGTTATCTGGTTCCCATAGTACAAGCTTTGCTTAGTTTGGGGCTAGATGATGCTGTGTGAAATGTCCAGCATTATTTATATTTATTTATTTTATAATTCTTTCAGATCTTTTGTGTAGTCCAGATCCTTTTTAAGCAGACTTCAAAAATCGTTTAAATTATGTTTTTTAATGTATGTTTACCAATTTCTACGTCAATTCAAATCCGTGGATTTGAAAAAAAAATTTTGACAGTACTCTCGAGTTGGTCCCATAAAAATGAGTATTCCTGAGAGATGGAATGGAAACTCTTCCCGAAAACTTAAAAAAATCCAACATAAGAAATCTGGTTTCTTTTTAGTGTTTAAAAAGTAGAGTTTTTAGTTAAGTTGTTAGAGTTAGGTTTACATAAGTAGTTAAGTTTTAAGTTTCTTCTGATATTGTTCATAATCATTTTCTGTTGTATCTGGGTGATGTGGTCGCTAAGCGACAAAACCCTTAAATAAATAAAAAATAAAAAAAAAAAAAAAAAAAAAAACTTCGGCAGTACGCGGAAAGATAGCGAGACGATCTCTTAGCATTTATTTATTTCATCATCATCAGCCTATAGCAGTCCACTGCTGGACATAGGCCTCCCCTAATGAGCGCCATTGCGCCCTATCAGCTCTCGGCATCCAGCTTCTGCCAGCAGCCAGAGCAGATCGTCACTCCACCTGGCCGGAGGGCGTCCTACTACGTTTGCCGACTCGCGGTCTCCACTCAAGAACTCGTTTACCCCAGCGGTTATCGGTTCTTCGGCAGATATGGCCAGCCCACTGCCACTTCAGCTTGCTAATTCTTAGTGTTTTTCTTTTTAGTGTTTAAAAAACTCGGCAGAGCGTGGAAAGATATACGATTTTTAAGCATTTATTCATTTACTCTACACCAACAATCGTTTGCCAGCCACATTCATTCACACACACAATATACATCCATACTAATAATATAAATGTGAAAGTAACTCTGTCTGTCTGTCTGTCTATCTGTCTGTCTGTCTGTCTGTCTGTCTGTCTGTCTGTCTGTCTGTCTGTCTGTCTGTCTGTCTGTCTGTCTGTCTGTCTGTCTGTCTGTTTGTTACCTTTTCACGCCCAAACCACTGAACCGATTAGGCTGAAAATTGGCATGGATAAAGGTTGTATCCCAGGGACGGACATAGGCTACTTTTTATCCCGAAAAAATCCCTAGGGACCGCGGGTTACACCGCGGGAGCGCAGCTAGTATTATATAATTTAAGCAATTGGTAGGTACCACCTAAGTTAGCATAAGTTTAGATTTAAGATGGATCACCTAAAAGAAAGCTAGGCCCCAAACCGTGTTTGTTGCCCTGATTCTTCACGGTATTGGTCGCGAAGTAACAGGAGTAAAATCACCTACCTAGTTTTAAGACGTTTCAAAGTGATCCCAGCGGTCCTACTGAATTAATGCTTTTTGACTTTGACTTTGACACATTGTATTCGACCTGTATGCTTAATACAATCAATCTAAACAAAGCTCTCGGCCCCGGCCTACTCAAACACATCTTCTATGTTATGTATTTCAGTTTTCGTCCAAATGACATCGTAATTTCCATTACACCATGATTAAAATAACATAAAATATAAAGATTTACTCCCCCCACCTACTTCCCCTGATTCGAGACGGATAGATTCGGCTGATTCTTTTTTACTCTTCTCTAGTCATTACTTACGCAAAAAAATATGAGCGTAAAGATATTATATTCATTGAGACTTGTATAGATAATAAATAGACTTGTAATGTACTTGAATGCTTTAAAAATTTGAGTTAATGAGTTGCACGTTGGATAAATATATTATGTTTTATATAATAAAAAGATTAACAATTTTAACTCTAAACAAAAAAAAATAAAAAATATTTTAAATATACAAAGAAATGATCGATTAGATAATTTTCACATCATCATCTTCCTGCACTTTTCCCACATTACGTGGAGTCGGCACAACATGTGTTCTTCTTCCATTCTCCTCTATCAGCCGTCACCTCAGCACTCACTCTTTTCTTACTCATTTCATCCTTCACACAATCCATCCATATTTTCTTTGGCCTACCTCTACTCGTGAATCCATCAACATTCCAAGCACTCTCCTAGTTACATGACATTCTTCCCTTCTCATTACATGCCCATACCATGCTAGCCTGTTGCTCCTCATCTTTTCATACACTGATTAGATAACTTTTACAATTTGTAAAATAGTGTTGGTCAAAAATTGTAAATAACAAAAATTACAATTTGTAAACCTCTCCTGAGTTTAAAATCTTGTCAAACAGCTTAATTATCCTTGTTACAAACATGAGATTCAAATTAGAATTCTTTATTGCCTTGATCTTTAAAATATGTCATAAATGATAAATGATAAATGAAATTTATTTGCACGAACACATGTGTTAGAATAAGGTCTTAAAATTAGTCTATTTGTCCATTCTATGTCCTGCCAAAATTTGAGGCATGCAAATTTTCTAAAAGATTTAAACCGGAGCGACCGGTCTCTAATCAGTGGGCAGGCCCCACCTGTACGTAAGTAAGTGCTTACTTAAGGCGCTCGTAATTAAGTCGCCAATATTTATGCCTATCGAATCGGCTTCGCCTTAATTGTTCCGCTGAGTTACAATTTTGAGGAATTTAATTGAGCTACCCCTTAAAAACCACCATATCATCATCATCATTTCAAAGTACCTTCATTGAGACGTACTCTGAACTAAGGTATGAGTTAGTTAAAACTAATCAAAAGTTTTTATGCAATCATAAAAGGCTTCCGTCATGGCTAACCACTAAAGGCCTACGCAGATCGGGACGGCATGGCACGGCATTTAATTTTCATTTCTCATACTCTGAAAGCAGTGTCAGTCAGATTTGATTATTGGGTGGAAGATGCTGCTTTCCTTTCATAGGGAGGGAAAAACTCATACAAATTCATCCCGACCCTCGGGCCGGAATGAACTTTAAAGAAAGAACTGCTATCAGCTGCGAAGAGTTTTATGTAAAAAAAATTAATTTAAAAAATGTCATGCATGACATTTTTGATGATGATGGTTGCGTGTCGGCTCCAATGGCTTTCTAGCCATTGTTGCTAAAGACCTGTGCTCGACCTACATGAGACACTGGCTGGCTGTACTCAAGCCGGTGGCTCGTTTAGTGTCTCAATAATTATTTGTGATTGTGAATGTGACTAAGACTGAAATAAACGAATTTTATTTATTTATTTATTTATGACTTTCTAAACAGCCAGTGTGAATTTAGCGCAAACTTCTTTGAGCGGAATAAGCCGCGAGTGCCGCGACAATTACCTACGCGGCTAGCGGCGAGTTCCATATTTAAAATTTAAAAAGTCAACACAAATTGGCGGGATACTAAAATCTGTTATGTATGTATCTGTGACGGACTTTTGTGCTAAGATTTGAATTGAATATTAAAAATTTCCTCATATTCTAAATGAAAAGTAGAGTGTTTGCCACGGGTAAAAGAATCAATTCCTACTCGGACTGTAGCCGAGTCTAACTACCTCGGGAATTGATTCTTTTCAACCCTAGGCTAACAATCTACTATTTTTTACCAATGGACATTCATCATCATCATTCAGCCATCTAGCGTCCACTGCTGAACATAGGCCTCCATCTATTTCCACAGCGATCGATCTTGTGCAGCCTGCACCCAACGGCTCCCAACAACCTTTACCAGATCGTCTTTCCATCTAGTGGGGAGCCGTCCTCTACTGCGATTTCCAGTGCGTGAACATTCAAATATTTCCAAATGTCGGTACTCAATTATTGTAAAGTATAAAAAGTAAAGTATAGATAAATATATACAGGGTGTCCCAGGAACGACTGTCAAGCGGAAGTCCAGTGATGCAGCACCCCAAGGGCTACCCGAATCACCCCATTTTCAGCGATTTTTTAGAAGTTATTCGTGTTTTTGTGAAATAGTATTTATTGAGCAGTTGCAAGACAGTTTTGGTCATTTTGAGGTGAATAATTGAGATAAGCTCATAATTTTTCACTGTTATTTAGTTAACAGTTGGGTCTCTCCAATCCAATGACTATTTACTCCCAAACCCACTCGACAGCGTCATAAAATAAAATAATGTTGCGTAAAATAAGAAACTGAAAACAATACCGATACTGTGCCGATACGTTCAAGGGCATTTTCTAAGGAAAAGTCAAGAATACCTATATTTTAAAAACATCATTTTTATCATTTTTGACGACCTCTTTGGCGCAGTGGGTGAAAGCCCGCTTGAGACGCAGAAGGTTGCGGGTTCGATCCCCGCCGCGGGATAAATGTTTGTATAATCTGCAAATATTTATCTCGGGTCTGGGTGTTTCTATGTATAATATGTATGTATTTACAAACAAAAAGTATATAAGTAGTACATATATCAGTTATCTGGTTCCCATAGTACAAGCTATGCTTAGTTTGGGGCTAGATGATGCTGTGTGAAAATGTCCAGCATTATTTATTTATTTATTTATTTATTTATTTATTTATCACCATTTTAACGGCTATTTACCCAGCTAAATTTCGTCAAGATATCTTTACGGCATCACACTTAAATTTTGACACAAAATGTACCATGTCTAGAGACCAAAAATTTTTGGATAGCTTATTTTGGATAGCAGTTTGAGCCAGATTAAGCTTCCCTTGCTTAAAACACGATGTGGTGATCCTGATTTGTATGGTTTCTGAGTGAAACGACAACGCCAAGACCTATCTTTGCGCTCATAGGTATTCCTTGTAGTTATCTAGTACCACAAACGCTAGACAGAAAATTTCAAAGCAAATCTTTCATTTTGTGCTTTTTATGTCCTTTTCAGCGCCAAAACTCATCGTAACAAAACGCATCGGAGGACAATGTACCTGCCACGGTACATTCAGAGCTCGGGACAATCAGACTGTAGTCCGAGAGCTAGGGGGTAATATTAAAACTGTACTTCACGAGCACTTAAGCTTGGCGAGCTTCACTGCCAACCGAGCGCTCAGTCGCTATCTCTCTCTTTTCGCTTTGCCTCTTTTACTAACATTGCACTGGATGAAACTTTGGGTGCGTGCGCTTATCGCTGGCTTCCTTTATTATACAAAAAAAGTGTTTACGTACTACACATTTTAAACTTTCGCGACTCGAAGACATTTTTAATTTTTATAACGGGACTTAATCGCGTAGGTATAACATTTGTTTATTTACCTCGACGTTTCAGTAGCGTTACAGCTACCGTGGTCACGAGAAGACTGCCCGCCGATACTCGTTCGCCTCTTCGACCGATGAGAAACTACCCTCATTCGGTCAACACAAAATAACATTGGGTCGCGACACACTACACTGACAACATCCAAGTTAGTACTAGACGTTCTTACACGACCCGAACACTTTTTTATCACTGGATCCCACGTTGATGACAGTTTGTAGCCGCATTCCCGGTTGAAATTTTTGTGTTTCTTTATTTCAACTGCTTCACGCACAATTCTAGTATAATAATGGCGATCATTGGAAAGGACTAAAGGTTGATGTAACTCGATCCAGTGGTTTGATCCTGATTTTAGCAAGTGCTCCGCTATCGCTGATTTATACACCTGGCGATTTTTGACAGCTGCGATATGTTCTTTGACACGCTCAGCAATAGTCCGCTTGGTCTGTCCAATATAAGAACTGCCGCAACTGCAATCGACCTTGTATACACCAGGTGTTTGATAGGGTATAGTATCCTTGACTTGAAACGTCGAGGTAAATAAACAAATGTTATACCTACGCGATTAAGTCCCGTTATAAAAATTAAAAATGTTTACGTACTAGTTATAATTTGTGCTACAATTACTACGAGAACCTAGTGTTTAGGCAAACTTATTCTAAGTTTTTAAACACTATTATACCGATACTTGTACCTACCTTTTATAAATAAATAAATAATAAATAAACAACAAGCTTTTTAACCATGCTCGCGTTGACGATAGACGCGCCGGGAAGGGGTATTAAAACAGTGCGAGCTGGACGGACTTTTATGTTAAGTTCAAATTCAAATCATATATTTCAGCCAAAAATTTATGAAAATCTCATATTTAGGAAACAACACCTCATCTCCTGCACTACAACATTATGATGGAGCAAGCAAAAAAAGCTCTCGGTCTACAGAGTCCGACAACAGTCTAGAACTATGATTACTTTTTAAGTAGAACATATATTTTGTGGCCATAGTTATTTTTATCAAACAGCAGGTAAACACGAACGTGTTTTTGGTCTTTGTCGTTTCTGTTGGAATTCTGTTTAAAAAGTTTATTCTCATAAGAACAAAATTATAGTTCACTTATATGAGAATTACAAGTTGAATACTTATAATAAGATATTGAATTGATTCAGGCGTGACTTTGCGGAAGTCCATTGTAAGATATTAAAAATGGTAAGGAAATATATAGTAACAATCCGCAATAGGTTAGTGGGTGGTTGGGTGGCTTTAGGGTGAGTACTAGTTTTAAGAAACCTTTGTTTGAGAATAGATTAGCGGATTGTTACTATATATTTCCTTACCATTTTTAATATCTTACTTATAATAATAATCGTAAAGCTAGTGGCGAAGCATGCAGAAATCTTAAAAACTAAAGCATATACAATTAATTGCAAAAGACGTAATTTTTAGATGTGAAAAGCTTCATTATGTGCTATAAAGCTATTTACTTATATCAAGTTTATACAGATTCTCTGTAAAGAAAGCTACGTGTTAAATCATAACTAGTTTGTTGTAATGATTCTTTAAGATATTGATCGCAAAAAAACATAACAGAGTCATGTGACTTAAACAGTAAGAAAGGAGTGGATATGGAGATGACGAGTGATAGAGGAGAGTGGAGAAAGAGAACATGTTGTGCCGACCCCGCATGAGCGGGATAAGGGCAGGCCAATGATGATGTGACTTAAACAGTCCTACTCGTATAATAAAAATATCCATTTTTTTCCAAAATTAAGATTGGAAAGGTGACGCAAAGTTGCCTGCCCGATGTTGCTGGGAAAGCGCGGGAGAGGTCTGCACAGGTCCGAACAGACTAGCGATAAGGAGAGGACGCCTAATTATAAAAAATAACATACATTTATTTCGAGCAAATAGTCATAGGCACACAAACTAAATAGACAAGAATTCTGAACACACAGACAGAAGACAAATACACACAAAGCTTAGAAACTAACAGGGTTCATAGTTAGGTGTCGCTCACAGCAATGTCTCATGTAGGGACAGTCCAACCTGGCAGCTACGAGACTTCAAAAAAGTTAGTGTCCTACTGAAAAAGATTAGTTGCCACATTTTTTCTTTTTTTTTCGTATAAGTTCTATGTGGACTCAATAGTAAAAATTATAATAGAAATGTTGAAGTTCGAAATTCAAATCTCATTACTTATCTGTTCACATGAGGTTCAGAGGGAGAAATGAAATCCCATACAACTTTACCTCCCGCCGGCCATTTTGTTTTTTAGGAGGGAGTAATGGTTTACTTTCTGTTAAGAAGGTGAGACGAAAAAATCTATGGTATTCTTGTACCGGGTGTGAAAAAAAAATGATAGGCCCCAGACCGTGTTTGTTGCCCTGATTCTTCACGGTATTGGTCGCGAAAGAACAGGTGTAAAATTAGTTTTAAGACTATTCTAAGTGATCCCTGCGGTCCTACTGAATAAATGATATTTGGTTTTGATTTTGGATCAAAATGGATGATGTCTCATTTTCTCAGCAAATTTTCGCAAAAACTTTCTACAAATTCTAAAATTCCACTTAAAAAACTTTAGATATAAGTCAAGCCACAATGCCAGTATAGATACTGATTGATAAAAATGTGTCCCTTTGCAATCCGCCCTAATATACTGGTCTTGTGGGACCAGCTTTGAGGACCAATATTTATGGGCAGCAGGATTTTGGTCTTGTTTTCGAAGAGTTGTATGATGTAGAGTCCCATGTGATGACACGTAGGTGTCATAAACTTTTAGATTTATAATAAAGTTAGGAGTTTAGGTACCCATTCAAGAGACGTCCATTTGGCAGACATGCAATTGGACTGGACGCATGGGTTTCAATCCGTTTGAAAATCCAGAGCTGGACGACGTGTCCATACTTCTTCTTCTTTCATGTCAATGGTACATTGATTTAGATATGGGTTGAGTAATACCCCGCCACCATCACTCCAGCGTCCGTGGCGTCAATAAGGTCCTTCCTTGTGCAGGTGGTAGGGCACAAAGGGCAAACGATCAGGTGGGACATCGTTTGGATAGGGACCCCGCAGTCACAACAGGTCTGGGAGGGGTCGCGATAGCCCCACCTGCACATGCTCTCCCTACATCGACCGACTTGGGTCCGCAATCGGTTGGTTGTCCATACTGTCCATCCAAGATGTTTTTACTATTCACGGAACGATTATGGAAGACGACCACTCCATTTGGATTGGTGTTGGGGGTGATGTATCGTGAATGGTTAGCTTTAGTGGTCAACTCTGTTTCTTAGCCGCATTCAATACTACGACCTGACGACCTCTGTGGCGCAGTGGGTGAAAACCCGCTTGGGGCTAGGCTTGTGTAGTTCCTGAACTAAGTACTAATAGGAATTAATTCCCACAAGTGTACTAGTTGACCTAGTTCACATAACTCGGTCCTAATAGGACTATTAGTACTCTAGTACACTAGTTCATTCGATCGTTTCGTTAAGGAAATTATCATAACTGCGCCTTCCTGCACTGTAATAGGGTTCAAATCGGCATGCGTATCTACCCTTGTACTAGGACGGAATGAAAAGAACTACACGATCCTATTAGGACTCTAGTTCATTCGATCGTTCGGAAAAAGAACTGTTAGAAATGTATTCACATGTCAGTGTCTGATTGGTTTGTCAAGCGCAGACAGAGATAGACTCATTAGGCGAGTAAGCGGTAATAAAAGAGACAGAGATATCACGGTGGCGGGCGTTTCATTCGATCTTTAGTTTAGTACGAACATCGTTCATGTCCTACAAAACACAAAGCTATTACGTAGTTCAGGACCGACCGACCGACCGAGCGACTCATTATAGAACCGAAGATCTACTGTACTAGATGTACTAATAGTACTAGAAGTCCGATCTAGTTCTTCACAACGATCGTACTAGTACGGAGCGCTCTCTGTACTGACCGAGCAAGCACAAGCCTACTTGGGGCAGAAGGTTGCGGGTTCGATCCCCGCCGCGGGATAAGACCCCTTGTAGACTACATACTTTCTATCGGCCGATAACTGAGACGGGCTATACTTCTCCATACTCATTACAAGCCGAAGTATGTTCCGTCTAAACTATCGGCCGATAGAAAGTCTGTAGTCTGCGAGGGGTCTAAGCTGCAGATTTTAAACGTTAATCCCATCCCACTCATATAATAAAGCTGAAAGTTTGTGAGTTTGTTTAGATGTTTGTATGTTTGTGTATCAATCACGCCTAAACCAGTGAACCGATTTGGATTAAACTTGGTATAGGCATAGATAGTGACCTGGAATAGCATATAGGCTATTCAAAATGTTGGTACCACGCGGGCGAAGCCGCGCGCAGAAGCTAGTAAAGAATATTCATAACTTAATAGCAGCAACCTATTCAATATCATAATACAGGGTGTACCGGAAAGAGCAGACTTTTTACGAATCACCCTGTATATCATAGCAGATAACCAATTCATTCCCCACCACAAAACAGGACAGCTTTTCATTATACCCTACGCATTGTCACTCCCTGCCCCTGTCTACCCCTTTGTGCAACTTTGAGACCACTTTGTTGTCAATCAGCTTGATTAGAACACACATGCCTTTGTGGTACAGCTGTTTCACGAAGGCGGGTTAGTTTTAATTGTGTGTTTACATACACGTTGTTTATGTGTGTGAGGGAACGCGCCGTAGACGAATAATAATAAATAATGCTGGACATTTCACACAGCATCATCTAGCCCCAAACTAAGCAAAGCTTGTACTATGGGAACCAGATAACTGATATACTACTTATATACTTTTTGTTTGTAAATACATACATGTTATACATAGAAACACCCCCGAGATAAATATTTGCAGATCATATAAACATTTATCCCGCGGGGGGATCGAACCCGCAACCTTCTGCGTCCCAAGCGGGCTTTCTCCCACTGTGCCACAGAGGTCGGTCAGAATGGTAGAACACTTGTTGTGCCGACCCCACATAATGATGGAAGATGATGATGGATCGTGGGATTGATAGATTGTCAAAGTGTGTTGCTATAAAAACCTAGTTATATCAACGACTATAGTCCTTTTCACGTAGAAACGGTTCCGTGTTTGGGCGCTTTTATGGTAATATTTGAAATAATTAAAAAGGAAATAGACAAAATCCTTTTTTATTGAAGTTGTATCTTTTAATTCTATCACTAGATTTCATTTATTTCAAAATTTTTCATTGATGTACAGCGTAAAACGTAAAAGTTATATGTGTCAGGGATACGTTCCTGCGTGAAAAATACTAAGCAAAAAACCAAGAATAACGAAAGGGGATAAGGTGAATAAAAAAAAACTAAATAATCTCTTATTTTCCGTGTTTCTTTTTAATCCGGATTGTGCCGCGAGCTGCATTGTCCAGGACAGACAGACCTTTTGTAGTCGCTGTATTATATGCTTTTTGATGAGAGTTTTTTTTTGTGACAATTTAGGGGAAGTCCCTTTTTAGTCTGCGTAGTTGATGAATATGAACGGTGGTCTAGTGAATGCAGATAATCGAAGGACGTAGGATCAAATTCGGTAGAGCAAACATTTTTGAAGTGCACTAAACTTCATTATGCGCGTTAAGCATTTTTCAGAAGAGAGAAATAGTAGATAATTCACCAAGGGGATAAAGCAGTGTATTATGTCACGGCCGCCATATTGAATCCCAAGCGCATTGAAGGATGTTAACTAAAGACTACAGTTAACTCCCGCGTGAAACGTACCTCGTTTCACGTTAACTATATTCCCGCCCGCCATTTTGTTTTTTAGGAGGGAGAAATGACTTACTTTGATATAAGACTGTGAGACGAAAAATGTAAGCTTTTCGAGCGCATGGTGTGAAAAATACCAAACTCAGACGTGGCTGTGGCCTGTAATATTCGGTTCTCATTGCTTGCTTGCAGCATTCTAAATTCAAATCACTTTTCCTCATAGTGTGAGCAAGTTTCTAGTAGAGTTTTGCTCACTGTTTTTACGCGGCAAAAGCGCCCTTTTTGAGTTAGTACAGGTGAAAAATACTTAGATAGCTTTAAGATCACTTTAAAATCTTTATAAAACACTTACGAAGAAAATATTACGATACAGTTTTGCAAATAGTTAATACATTATGCAAAAGTGAACTCTATTTCTTTTCCATTACGGCGTATACCGACGAACTTTATCGAAACACTTTTCAAGACTGTCTAGAGAGTTTTATAGGATTTTAAACCTTGTTTCTGTAGAAATAAGGGTTAGGTGTTGTGTGAGGAATGAATTATAAATTGTTAGAAGTCCCCTCTTGAATGTGATAAATATTAATATTATGAGATAGAGGTAATGCCAGTCAATTGGTTACGACCTGGTGTACAGGGTGATTCACTGTTTAGTTAAACATACCAATCTACTTCCTACTAAGAACTTGGCCCGACAGATGTCCTGTCAAACGACTGACAATGTCAAACGCCATGTAGATAATTACGTTTTAAAACTAAAAGAAAAACCGACTTCAATGTTCGACTCTACACACGGCGTGACTCAGGGAATCAATAAGCCATCCATAAAAATCTAAATAAGGAAAAGAAATCAAATCGACAGATAATGCTTAGGCTCCACCGGCGTCTAAGGGCATTAATTACCAAAACTGCATACATTTTTTTTTTCGCGGCACGTGAGTTCCTGCCATTAGTAAAGCGTCAATTTGACATAATGCCTAAATAGTCTTATCTGTCGATTCGATTTACAATGGCTAGGAGAGAAGGTTTTCAGAGTTTTACGGGCAAACTATCAAACCCTCAGGAATAAAATTTATACGACGTTTCGCCTGTTGCAACACAGGCGAAACGTCGGGAAATAATAAAATAAATTACGCCATAAATCCCGTTTAGTTAATACGTAAATATACGTAAATAAGAAAGTTTAAGAAAGACTCTGGAGCATACCCTTTCAAACAAAAAAATATGTAACACTGCCAGTCTGAGTTCAATAGATTCTATCCATCTATCAATGCTAGGCCCCAAACCGTGTTTGTTGACCTGATTCTTCACGTGGTCGCGAAAGAACAGGAGTAAAATTAGTTCTAAGACTATTCTAAGTATTCCCAGCGGTCCTACTGAATAAATGCTTTTTGACTTGACTTTGACTTTGATATCAAAATTCTCAAGAAATGTTGACTTCAAAAATTAGAAAAAGCTGTTGTTTTCGCCGATTTTTTAAAACTACACAAATAAAATATGTTAAGAGATTTAATAAAAGTAAACTCAGCTTCTAAATATTTATTTTAATTGTACTTGAACCAAAAATGTTTAAACTAAATATCTATAAGGGCTTAGCCAATCTATATTTACTTAAGTTAGTTTATAAGTTAAAAAATGTTGCAGTGCCCCAGCGGGGTTCATGTTATGAAACGCCTACCTATATTAAGACCTTGTAACTAACATGAAGCAATAAACGAATTTGAATTGAATTGACAAATAAATGAAATGAAATGAAATGAAATTTTTATTTGCAAGAAATATGGTTAACAAGTTGATAAGGTTTACAATTTAGGATCACATATTTCACCAAGAACTGGTATGCAAAAAGCTACACAGCATATTGCTCCAGCATCAAAATGGTTAGTTTTTGTCTTAGAATTGTTATTTCTGAACACCATGTGCAAACCGCAAGGCTCCCACAAATCATAACTTACACATTAAGTCTACTTTATTGTCCCACAAGAGCTTGCTTTAAGTGATTTGTAGCATCTTGTATCGGGACGCGTTTTTTCAATATTTCTTGACTTATTTTAGATTTATTGTTTGTTTTAAGTTTTATTGTGATATTCCTAAGCTAACAATGGCGTGTTTCATAGTAGTTTCGAAATCAAGTCTTGGGCCCTTACTAATTACACTTGACATAAAGTTATGTCATGCATAAACTAAAAATTTGTATGTTTATTCATAGGTTATGCATGACATAAATTTATGTCAAGTTTATTAGTACGGGCCTAAATTTTGTACCATACCTAATGACAGAGTTCCAATTCCAAGATCGTAGACATTGTTTTTAACTTCATATACCGTTAATGGCATCATCAACGGAACCCCCCCCACGTGACACACACACCGTCTTACTAAGTGTAAGGGGGTCACCAATTGGTGACTCTGACTGTAAATTGTAAGAGTTTTGATAAGATTTATAAATAGTAAGATTTTGTTTAATGTACGGCCTAGGCGAACCTTCTTGGATCAAATTGACGACATTTTGGAGAAGGGCCAGCTCAAAAGTACCCTAAACCGACGAGCATGTATGAAGAATGTAATGAGAGTGAATGAGGCGAAGGTTGTGTGTCAGGATCGTAGCGAGTGGAGATCCGTGGTCTCTGCCTATCCCTTCGGGAAAGAGGCGTGATTTTATGAATGTTATGTACTTATCCCTAAATAACACCCATGCGGGATTTGAAGCCACGACCTCACCGTTCCGTCGCGCCGCTCTGCCAACTGAGTAACTTATATAATAAATATAGAATTTATTTCAAATTAGAAACCATTTCACTTAATTTTCAAAATCAATAATACAGTAATAATGTATTGTTAATTATTGTTTAAGGCATTTGACCCGAAACTTGGCGAATTAAAACTTGGTGTATGTGAGACTGTTAAGGGGAGGTTAGAGTCTACGCAACCTTTCACTATATCCCACCAAAAAAAAACACGTAAAATTGGTTGGCAAGACTACAAGTTCATAATGCTTTGACTGTAAAAACCGGCCAAGTGCGAGATGGACTCGCGTTCAAATGGTTACCAATATGTATAAAAACGGCAAAAAAAAAACCACGTTTGTTGTATTGGAGTATTTGATGTTATAGCGGCAATAGAAATACATCATCTGTGAAAAGTGTGAAAATTTCAACTCATTTTTATTTTAATAACGGGACGAAATCGCGTATAGGTTTTGGATAATATCAACGCGCGCTCCCGTTATTAAAATAAAAATGAGTTTAAATCGTGTGAGTTTAAAAAGTGAAAATTTCAACTGTCTAATCATCACGGTTCATGGGATATACAGCCTGGTGACAGACGGACGGACAGCGGAATCTTAGTAATAGAGTCCCGTTTTACTCTATAAGTACGGCAAAAGTTATGAGGTCTCTACTAGTAGATAAGTAGAGCTAAACACAGAATTCTAAAACACACAGACTATGCAAAATTTGCGATTGTTTGCCACTGCAATAAAGTAGCAATCACTGGAAACAAATTGCTAATGTGAAACCAAGGAAGTTTCAATACTAACTATTGTTCAGCAGAGGCAGTGCTGGGGATATTTTGATGTCTCCGGTTTGTCTCTAATAATTCATTGTGATGCAGTATTCTTATTTTATTTAGTATTCGTATTTTTATTTTTATTCAATAATACATATTTGGCCTCGCTAATCTTTGGTTGATCAGCGTCCTAGCACATGGAAACGCACGCGCTAGGCTGCTGAGCAGTGCGAGGATGTGTAGCGGACTCGTTTGTGAGGTACGACTGTTATTTTTTTGATATTTTTTCGCTTGTATCTTGTATTGACGACCTCTGTGGCGCAGTGGGTGAAAGCCCGCTTGAGACGCAGAAGGTTGCGGGTTCGATTCCCGCCGCGGGATAAATGTTTGTATAATCTGAAAATATTTATCTCGGGTCTGGGTGTTGCTATGTATAATATGTATGTATTTACAAACAAAAAATGTATAAATGTATATATCAGTTATCTGGTTCCCATAGTACAAGCTATGCTTAGTTTGGGGCTAGATGATGCTGTGTGAAAATGTCCAGCATTATTTATTATTATAATTATCACACGTTTTGCAGAAGATTATGGACCATCATCATCATCATTTTCCATATGCGGGGTCGGCATAACATGTTCTCTTCTTCCACTCTCCCCTATCACTCATCATCTTCGTATCCACTCCCTTACCCATATCTTCTTTCACACAATCCATCCATCTTTTCTTTGGTCTACCTCTAACGTATCCATCATAGCAGAAGATTATGAATCAACAAAACGAAATAAAATTAATTCTAAATATCCTTGCATACAACAATCCCTTAACAAAATCAGCCGAAAACGTTCCCTCATTACTAACATGTGACGTTTTGCCAAATCTTCCGTCTCATTCACACGCCTACGTTAGAGCGAGACAAAAGTAAGAACGTACGCCGAAGTTACGATTTAATGGACTGAGTTTAAGGGATCACAGCTTAATTCACTGTTTGTCACTTATTTCTTGCCCGATATATTTACTAGCCATTACAAGTTACAATAAGGACGTGGGATCGAATCCCGGCCTCACATCAATTGAATTTATAACTTACAACTCGATAAATTCCAAAAGATTTCTAATACGGTTTTAAAACTAACAGACTACAATGTAGGTCGAAAATTACAAAGGAGGATGAGGTTTTTTGAGTTTTACGGAAAAAGTATGCATCCCTTAGGAATAATATTAATTTGGAACCACTTGTGAAGTATGCCCTTTAAATCAATATAAGAGTTATCCAAATCGGTCCAGGCGTCTACGAGTAATCGGCGAACATACATTGAAAAAAAATCTTGTTCAATTGAGAACCTCCTATTTTAGAAGTCGGAATATAAAATACTTATACGAGCATTTAGACGAAAGAATTAAAACCAATATCGTATCCCACTGCAATCTTTTACGTGTAAACGGTCAAAGGCTAGCAGGCTTCGAAAGACTTGGCAACGCTCGCTTGGCCCAACGGTCATCGACTGCTTAGTCTTAGACCCCTCGCAGACAACAGACTTTCTATCGGCCGATAGTTGAGACGGGCTACACTTCTCCATACTCATTACGAGCCGAAGTATATTCCGTCTCAACTATCGGCCGATAGAAAGTGTGCAGTCTGCGAGGGGTCTTATAGTCTTAGTGCTCGTTTATGGACAAGCGGCAGGCGACGCGGCACGCGACAATGTCAAATGTATAGCGCTGTTCCTGTGTGTTTACAGAGAGACGTTGCTGTATGCTTTTATTTGATTTTGCCATGCGGTTCGGCGGCGGCCGCGACGGCAATCGCTGTCAAATAAACGCGTGAATCATATACCCACTGCATACAACGTGCGCCGCGGCTGCGGTCGCCGACAGCCGCCACCGTCGCCTGAACGTATTCGTCACCATACATTGCTATATTTTTGTGTTTAGGCGTTCGATGACGCGTGCCGCAACAGCCGTCGCCTCTCCGTAAACAGTCAAAACGCTAAAGCTTCCTCGCAGACTGCAGATTCTATCGGCTGATAGTTGAGACGGAATATACTTCTCCATACTCATTACGAGCCGAAGTATATTCCGTCTCAACTATCGGCCGATAGAAAGTCTGTAGTCTGCGTGGGGTCTAACGCGTCGCACGAAGCCACGCCTGACGCGTCGCAAGCAGCGCCGCCTGTCCAGACACGCGGCCTAGTGAGTGCGACGCTAAATGGCATCGGCTCATCAGAACGAGACAAAAATTGCATCGTGTGAATGCTATTTAGGGCCAATCCTACCAATAATACTTACCAGATCCTGAATATTCGTTTCATCCAATGACTCCGGTACTCCAACACTGAAAAAATAAAATTCTTCAATAACGTAGCCCTTTACATCTATATTATATGATTCAATGTCAGGAGGCACCCTACACTGAACGGGACGCTGTAGTGTGGAACATTGTTTGAGATGGAATAGGCTTGCCCAGCACCTGAACCTAACCTAGCAGCTGTCGCCAGAGGTGTTTCCAGACCGATACGACTTAGGCGCCTTCAAGAAAAGAGCCTATTCCTCAAAGGCCGGCAACGCATCTGCAGTGCCCCTTGATGCTGCAGTTGTCTGTGGGCGGTGGCAATCACTTAACATCAGGTGTGCCACATGCTCGTTTGCCCCCTCTTCCATAAAAAAAACCGCCCTCTCAGCCTAATAAGCCTTGTCCACATGAAAGATAACGTCAACGTGTGGAGCTGACTAAGCTGCGGGTTTACGATGTTTTCCTTCACCGTTAAGAGCTCGTGTTAAAGTGCATATAAATTTTACGAAACGAAAAACTTATATGGATGGGATTCGAACTCGAGACTCGGTTTCCTCACAATATTTTCCTTTACCGTTTGGGAGTAACTGGCATATTTTTAGAACCAAAACTCCATGTTGCCAATTAACCTTCTTAGACGAATCTGATACGTAAATAAAACCTACATACAATGCTGAAATAAAATATGAAACAACAACGGCAAGAATAAAATGTGACGTAGTGGATTTTCCGCCTGTACTAACTAAATTTGATAACTGTTCCACCTGGATCTCATAGGTGTACAACCGGATTTGAACCCACGACTTAAGGATCGGAAGGCTACCACTAGAACAGTGCTCGCAGTGTGTTGTTGTGTTATTATAAGGAAAATTTGGTTCGACTGGCTCCCCACTGGAGCTTGACTTTTTAGTTTTAAGATGGATCACCTAAAGGGCGCTAGGCCCCAATACTTTGTTCCCCTGGTTCTAGTGCTGGTCACGAAGCAACTGGAGTAGAATCACAGCTTTAAGACTATTCTAAGTGATCCCAGCGGTCCTACTGAATAAATGATTATTGACTTTTGATCTTACCCTACAGAGTCAAGCTCGTCCCATCTCAGTCTGCTCAGACCCTCAATCTTCCTCTTTGGGCGATCGGTTTCCGTCTTCCCAGACCCTAAGAGAAGATATTATGTCAAGGTAAAGAATAGAGCTATTTATGCCTACGCACGCACAACACGCTGAACCGGTTCTGACGAAACTTGGAATAGATGTAGATTGTATCCTTGCATATACGGCTACGCTGCGGCAGCGCAGCGGATTCGCGACGCATTGTAAGCTCAGTAACAGAATGAAGTTAGCCTAAATCATAGGCTACTTTTTATCCCGGAAAAGTGAAGTAGTCCTGGGGGATCGTGGGTAACACCGCGAACCGTAGCTAGTGTCTTTGTGAGTGTTAAGATGACGGTTGATAGAGCGGAGTGGAAGATGAAAACTTGTTGTGCCGACCCCACATAAAAGTAGGATAAGGGCAGGGGAATGTTGAGTGACAACTGATTCGTTTGGACCACATTGCCACTCTATTTATTGGGTATGTGCTCGAAGACACAATATGTTTTTTATAAATGGTCTTGTGCTAGCATAACGTACCTGCCAACTTACCCAGCTTCTCACTCAGGCAAGGTACACTGTTGTACACGAGCAGAAAGGCGACCAGCACAGAAACAGTGAAGAGGAGGATCAGGCAAGCGATGCAAGCGTAGTCTGTGTTGATAAGCTTCTTCAATCTGGAAGAAATATGATCATCAACTCTTTCTACTGATGAGAATTGGATCTTCACGGTATTAGTTGCGAACAAACAGGAGCAGAGTCATCATCATCCTCATCGGCCTTTAGCAGTCCACTGGCTGGACATAGGCCTCCCCTAATGAGTGCCATTGCGCCCTCTCCTCAGCTCGCCGCATCCAGCTTCTGCCAATTTTCTTCGCAGATCGTCACTCCACCTGGCCGGAGGGCGTCCTACACTACGTTTGCCGAGTCGCGGTCTCCACTCAAAAACTCGTTTACCCCAACGGTTATCGGTTCTTCAACAGATATGGCCAGCCCACTGCCACTCCAGCTTGCTTATTCTCTGAGCTTGACAACTTTAGTTCTATGTCGGATAGTCTCGTTGCGGATTCTATCCTTTAGAGAAACTCCGAGCATAGCTCGTTCCATAGCTCGCTGAGCGACTTTAAACTGGTGGACTAGCCGTACTGTGAGTGTCCACGTTTCGGCACTGTATATCATGTATGGAATAGAATCACATAGACAGCAACTATCCCAGCGGTCCTACTGAATAAATTCTTTGTGACCTTGACTTTGGTGGTCTAGGGTAGCGGCCTCACCCTCCAATCATCTCGTGGTTTGAATCCAGTCGTACAACGAGTTTTTCTGCCGAAAACATTACGCATTACGCAAACACTTTCAAATGGTGAAGGAAGACATCGTGAGGAAACCGGCATGTTGTAGAACTTAAGTTCGAAAATCTATCCGCATGAACGGACGCAGACGCTCTTAGAATCCTTTACAATAAATGACATTCATTCATTCACTCATCCTTTCACCACACAGGTTCAAAGTGACAATAAAAATGAAAGAGATACTCACGCACAAGACACGCATGAACACGTGTCATCGGAAACTGGTTTTTCTGCTGTGTCACCCTGAAAAAAATATGTTTTAGAGTAAAAGTAAAATAAGTTCGTATATACCAGAATTGTGACGGAACGTGAAAGTGACGGAGTCATGCCTTCATCATGGCTAAACGACTTAGCCGGGACCAATTTAGCGTGCCCTCCGAAGCACGGGCGGAAGCGCTCACTCAGATGAAAATGCAACAGTCGTTCTATCTCACAAGCAACGTTCTCAACAGTTAGTAACTGGATGGGTCCATTAATGACAGTTCCAGGCTGTTGCTCAGGGCTTTGATTCAGACTTCAGCGGAATGCATTCGGGTCGGAATATGTCAACCGACCGCAACCAATCACAGTGTCCAACGTCAGTTTTGGATCAATTCCTGCACTGTGATTGGTTGCGGTCGGTTGAACAGCTGGCTGATTCCGACCCAAATGCTTTCCGCTGAAGTCTGTTATGCAAGGCAGGACGTTAGATCAAGACTAAGCTACACCATGAGTTATGTTGTCACCACAAATAAGACATACTACTGAATCAGAATCATACATACATACATACATAAAGTCACGCCTCTTTCCCAAAGGGGTAGGCAGAGACCACGGATCTCCAGTCGCTACGATCCTGACACACAACTTTCGCCTCATTTACATTCTTCATACATGCTCGTCGGTTTAGGGTACTTTTGACCTGGCCCTTCTCCAAAATGTCGCCAATTTGATCCAATCAGAATAATTTTATTGCATAACTGTTGTACAAAGGAAGGTCTTATTTTAAATAGGTACAGGTTTCTACAGTCTATCCATTTCGGATGTGCAACATCAATGGTTAGTAACACAAGTAGGTAGGTAGGTAAAAAGGTAGTTGAACCAAAATTAAAAGAAACAATAGGTAGTACTCAAATGCGAACAAATACAATTACTTACTTAAATTAAAAATATATATGTAGCTACTGTGTATAAGTATTCACATAGATAAAAAAAAAACTCACCCAGAACCACCAGCTCTCCCTTTTCTCTCCTTGAAATGGCTGAAAGAGGAGCATAGGTCAATGAAAACACACAAAAGCGAGTTGATCTTCGTGTGTGTAGATTTGGGTCTGTATTCGTTACAGATGCTGAGTGGTCTTTCGTCCATGAAGCGTTCCCTACTCACACAAACAACGTGCATCTGTATGTGCACAGTTAAGGGTGGTCGCACAGTCCAACGGTGGTCGAACTGTCAATTCAATAGAGAAAATGCTGCTGACGTCAGCAGCATCACGCTCGCTTCAGCTCGCTTCTCACGTGAGAAGCGAGCCGCATTTTTTATGTAGAAAAATAAATGATTTGGGCATGTAGAGAGGATGGATGACAGTCGTTTGACAAAGCAAGTGTATGAGGCGAGTGTGTATGGGACAGCTGGAAGGGGAAGGCCTAGGCGAACCTTCTTGGATCAAATTGGCGACATTTTGGAGAAGGGCCAGGTCAATACCCTAAACCGACGAGCATGTATGAAGAATGTAATGAGAGTGAATGAGGCGAAAGTTGTGTGTCAGGATCGTAGCGACTGGAGATCCGTGGTCTCTGCCTACCCCACAGGGAAAGAGGCGTGACTTTATGTATGTATGTATGTAAAAATAACTGAGGCTCGTACGGCGCGGACAAGTGTGCGATCAGGTTTATACCAACCCGCCCCGCCTTCGTGTTAACTGTACTGCTTTGTTTTGTTAATCCACCTACAAGGTATATTTTATTTTATTTAGTTTTTCTTTTGATCTCATTGTTTTATTATGCTAATTTTAATACTTGAATTTTGATTTTATTTCTTTGTAACTCATTAATGTACCTATAATGTTAGAGATACCTATTTTAGTTTAGTTGAGTCCATACTATAGTGCATGCTGTGGCGTCCTGTAACTGGGAAAACACTAGATATAAGTAGCTAAGAAATTGACAATACTTTTGTGATTTTTCCGTTGGATCATTACTCTGTATTCTGATAGGATCGAATTGGGCATTCAGCAGAGACTGGTTGCCTTTGTAGGGGACCTGGTGCTCAGAACAACTGCCACTCGCGATGCTCTTCTGTAAAAAATATAAATCTAAGCCCTCACATTTTTTAATTTCACAGATTTTAGGAAAAATAACAGCTGAGAATATAACAAGCCCGTAGACCCTGCCACGAAAAAACCCCCGCCACTTCTAGAAAAATTTGACATAAGGCGTCTTACCATAAAACGTGACATAAAGTTATTCCACCGAATAAATCAAGAATAACCATACATTTTGACAGTTTACACTCAGGAATAACTTTATGTCACGTTTTATGGTAAGACGCAAGGAAGTTAGTCAGATCCCCTCATCAACTATTAAAGAGCTGATGATCTTCAAACAGCTGATCAGGTCATGGTTACCTTACCTTATACTTTCAATCTCATTGAAATAACACGGTACCAAATTTCGAATCGATCGTAAAGGAAGCTCAGATTCCCTCATCAACTAGAAAAGAGCTGATGATCTTCAAACGGCTGAACAGATTTTCATGAAACATAGCTAAGAACACTCGAGATAAAATGATCTATGACACAAAAAAAACTAAACGAAAATCGGTTCATTCGTTTGGGAGCTACGATACACAGATACACAGACACGTTAAACTTATAACACCCCTCTTTTTGCGTCGGGGGTTAAAAATGACAGATTATACATTTCCAACTAACATTAGACTTGGATCTAGAGCCAGAGTGCTTCTTCTTCTTCTTTTCCCCCTTGCTCTTCAGCAGATTCGTCTTTTCAGGGTCACTATGGAAAATATTCTATTAGAAATACTAAAACACATTTTGCTAAACTAAAAAAGTGCATTCTGTCAAGTTCAAGTCTGGTCACATACATAGGTAGAGTCCAATCACAAAGTCATAGGTTCGAATTCGGTCATGCACCAATGTGTTTTTCTGCCGAAAAATGTATGCACTATGCTAGTTCTAAAACGTTGAAAAAAAAACATCCTAAGTAAACTGGCATGTTGTAGAACCTAAGTTCAAAAACAATATGGCCCTTCCCTTCACCACACTGAAAGAACTAGTGACACGAACAACAGAAGTAGCTCAGGGAAGTATCTGGTGCAAGAAAGAGATGGAATACACACTGCTTCTCTTTCTGGATCATGTCTCGGAACAGCTTCAGAACTGGAGACTGTGTCTCCTTGTCAGACTTCTTGCTGTGACTGTAACAATTGTTTTTTTTTATTTATTCTTGATTGCACAAAGATATAACATACATAAACTCACAGCCTTACCATAAAACGTGACATAAAGTTATTTCTTGGAATAAACCAAGAATACATTACATACATTTTGTAAGGTTGTAACAGTGGGTGACAGAGGTAACATCTTACTAAGCCAACGTAGCATACTATTATTATTTTGATGCTCAATGCTGCTTTTGGTCATTTCACACA
This sequence comes from Epirrhoe alternata, assembly GCA_963565295.1. Classification (NCBI taxonomy): domain Eukaryota; kingdom Metazoa; phylum Arthropoda; class Insecta; order Lepidoptera; family Geometridae; genus Epirrhoe; species Epirrhoe alternata. The sequence continues at coordinate 5,562,217 of OY751404.1, read as the reverse complement.
GCATCATCTAGCCCCAAAGTAAGCAGAGCTTGTGTTATGGGAACCACAATGTCATGATAGTTACAACTACTTGGATATAAGCTTTTTTTTGCGAGTATTTATATAAATTAAATATTCCTTGATATAACATAATAAGTAGGTATAGGTTACCTATATATATATTTTTTTTAATTAGCCTAAACTGTCCCACTGCTGGGCAAAGGCCTCTCCCGTCACCTTCCACACCTCGCGATCTTCTGCGATTTTTCGCCAATCCTTCTCAAAGGCGTCCAGGTCATCGCGCCATCGCTTTTTAGGCCTGCCCCGGAGTCGCCAGCCATCCACCGGGATCCAACCAGTCACCAATTTGGCCCACCTGTCTGGGTGCATGCGGGTGACATGACCTGCCCACTCCCATTTTAATTTGGCAGCCTTTACGCCCACGTCAGCATTCTTTGAACGCCGCCAGGTGTTCCGGATTAGGTCGATTCTTACCTTTAATCAACTTAAAACTCACCTTTTACTACTGATTCCCATATTATTTTGTAAAAGTTTGACATCTCAAAATGACAACATAATTCTTTCTATTGACAATGTCAGCTTTTGCATACTTCTTAAATTCTTTCTTCAAAAGAGTTTTTATTACTCAAGAGAGATTACACTATTTTTGTTTACCAACGCATATTCTAGCGTCTACTTTTTTGTAGGTACAAAAAACACCCAGACACGAGAAATATTGTTTGCTAAAGTTGTGGGCAGACAGCTTAATCGGCCTTGTCCACTAAAGACAACGTCAATACGTGTGGAGCTGACTAAGCCGAGGGCTTCCTCATGATATTATCCTTCACCTTCACCGCCCCGGAGCCCCCAAGCTCAAGGGGCCCTCGGACTCTGAGTCCCCCGAGAGCCCGGAAGATTTTGTTCTTAGGAATATGTTCATTTTGAAAGTAAAAACATCAGCATTTTTGGATATTTGGAAAAACTACACAAATTCTCTGACACAGCGGGATAGAGAGAAGTTGGAGGCTTTTGAAATGTGGTGCTGGAGAAGGATGGAGAGGATTAGCTGGACAGAGAAGGTTACCAACGAGGAAGTGTTGAGAAGAATTGAGGGGAAAAGGGTTTTGATGACCACCATTCAAAATCGAAGAGGAAAAATGATTGGACATCTTATACGACATGACAGCTTTATTAAGAACATCATAGAAGAAAAAGTGGAAGGAAGACGAGGAAGAGGCAGGCCTAGAATCAGTTTCATGAGTCAGATAAAGGAGAAGATCGCTGTCATGTCGTATAAAGAAGTAAAGGAATCCGCATTGGAAAGGGAGAGGTGGAGGAAATTGCATCATTGCACCGACAAGAGCTGAGCTCTTAAGTTTAATGATGATGACACAAACTCACCAAAGAAAAGTAGATGCCCTCAATGTCGTAAAATTTTGCCACACTCTACATATACAGGGTGTAAGAAGACGTCTACCGAAGCCGAAAGGAGTAGGTACAGCATCCCAACACACAACCAAATTCAAAAGGATTTTCCGAAAAATCATTATATCCGGAGAAAACAGCGTTTGAAGAGCACTGTTTGCGTATGTTTTGGGCGCATTTTTTTACGTAGATTCTTGGATTTTGAGTTTTAACTGTTTTTTTCTTTTATAAATGAAATTATTAGGTAGGTATGGTCTTATTATGTTGTCCTGGTAGTAAATAACGTAAAATGACTAAGCTAAGTCAATTTTTTCGCTGAATATGTTTGGAATCATGGCCTGATTGCAACCCCTCAGTTTTCGATAGTTGTCTTTTTACACCCTGTATATTTTGACTTGATAAAACCTAAACAGTTCAGTTAGGGCCCCAGTTTTTTTTTGCACCAGGGCCCTTGGCTACCCCTGCTTGTGTAAGCGCATGTTCCTAGGGTTTTGTGAAAGTTTTTAAAGTTAATTTTTGTTATATAGAATTTACTACAACTATAGGTACGAGTTACCTATAGTTGTAGTAAATTCTTTTCAATTGTTTTGTCTAAATGTTATACTTACTATATTTTATTTTTTCTGTGTAATTTTCTGATGTTTTTATTATGTGTACATGTATTTATTAACTATGATGATCTGGAATTTCTGTAATGTTATAGTTAAGTTCTATCTAAATAAATAAATAAATGTTTTTATGAAAACCCCATTGATGCACAGGCGCGGTCCGAGGGGGGTGGTCACAGGGGACATGACCCCCTCCAAAATCGTTCACGTCAAATAGTATTTGTTTATTGTGCAATAAAGTCTAATGTTAGTGTAGTGAAACCCCCCCAACCCCCCACCGCCAAAAATTTCAGGCTGTGACCGCGCCTGTGTTGCATTGCCTGGATTTGAACTTACAACCATCGGGTAATCCCACTGGACAAAGATGAAGATGCTGAAAAAATATCTTATTTTCTAGAATCCCTTGAGTTACTCCTTTGACGACCTCTGTGGCACAGTGGGTGAAAGCCCGCTTGGGACGCAGAAGGTTGCGGGTTCGATCCCCGCCGCGGGATAAATGTTGGCATGATCTGCAAATATTTATCTCGGGTCTGGGTGTTTCTATGTATAATATTTATGTATTTACAAACAAAAAGTATATAAGTAGCATATCAGTTATCTGGTTCCCATAGTACAGGCTTTGCTTAGTTTGGGGCTAGATGATGCTGTGTGAAATGTCCAGCATTATTTACTTATTTTGTTACTCCAATACATGTTATATCTATATTATTTTATACCTTCCGCTTAAACTTGTTTACACATCTCATATCTCATAAGTAAAATACTGAGAGGTAAAAAATATTTTAGTATTGCTCGTATACAAGTCCAATAAAAGTATATTACCAACGGAAACCTCTTAAAATAATTGCTATAACACTTTATCTTTGGCTTGAACGATCGTGCTGGGATACCAAAGGTTAAGTGCTGGTTTAACCATCGAATAAAGTCTAAAATAAAGCTGAGATGCATGAGATTCGATTCCCGTGGCGAGACTTTTTGAAATTATAGACGTTGTCAGCAGGCAACCTATGCCTACACTAACGTGCTTGCTTAGTCGTTCTTGATAGATCGTCGAAGTTAAGCAACGTTCGAAACGGTCTGTAAGTGGATGGGTGACCGCCAGTGGCATTTTCATCTGAGCGCTTCCGTGCTTCGGAGAGCACGTTATGTCGGTCCCGGCTATTTAAGTCGTTAAGCCATGACGGAGGCCTTAAGGCGGCCTAAAAACTCCGTCACCAGAGTTGACCACTGACTCGTACGAACTTACTAACGCTAGTGCCTGCGACATTGTTTGAGATGGAGGCTTGTATCTAAAACATCCTCTCAGATTAATCTCAAGCCCGAAATCCCCTTAAACAAGTATTTCTTACTTAAAGGAGACTTCAATCATGGTTTGTAAATTGAGACCTTTGTGAACGAAATAAATATTTTCTATTTCTATTTCTACACAGGAGAGACAAAGAAGGACAAACTAAAACAAAGGTATAGTACAAAAAACATGGACCGCTGGGATCACTTAGAATAGTCTTAAAACTATATTCGACTCCTGTTCCTTCGCGACTAATATCGTAAACTAGGGATACAAAAACGGTTTGGGGTTTACCTATATTTTTTGTTACACTTGGTATTTCATTAAGAAATGAAAAGTCATATCAAAATTTTCGATTCTGACGGGATTCGGACCCGCGACGAACATACAATCCTCCTAAAGCCGCAACCGCTCGGCCATAGAACCACTGACGTCAGATTCGAAATTCTTGATAAGCATATTTATCGGTTAAACACCGGTTAAAATGATAAGACTTTTCATTTCTTAATGAAATACCTATCTTTCTTCTATGGCTGCCGTAGACCGACAAAAACCGGTTAAACCACCTTTTTGCGCCCAGGTTAATTAATTTCGTGTCTATACCATGACTACCCCCTTACGGATAGCGTCGACGCACATTGAATGTAAATATCGTCTGATAAATAAAGAAAGAGGTTAAACGAACGTTGCGGTGCAAACATCGGTGTAGGGCTGCCATTAGATACCAATTAAAAAAAAAAGTTCATTTCTATCTATTAATACTAGCTATTGCGCGCGGCTGCGCCCGCGTGGTACCAACATTTTGAATAGCCTATATGCTATTCCAGGGCACTATCTTCGCCTATTCCAAGTTTCATCCAAATCGCTTCACTGGTTTAGGCGTGATTGATACACAAACATCCAAATAACTAAACATCCAAACATTTAAACAAACTCACAAACTTTCTTCTTTATTTACACCTGTTGAGTGTAGGCCTCCTCATTTTCACGCTTTCTTCGATCCTGCACTAGTTGAATCCACTACCTTCCTACCAATACAATACCAGGTATAAGTTAATTTTAAGTAATAGATCTCACCTAGATTATCGCATTAGACTAGAAAACTGTCTGTAATGATAATTTATAGTAAATAAATAACTGAATAACTGAAAAAAAAAAAAAAAAAAAAAAAAAAACCATCAGACCATCTGGCTGGTCACGGTCTGCCTGGTGTTCTGTGACCTTCGCGTGGTGCTACTGAGATGTATGGAGCACAATGAAACAACCGAGCTAGACGGATACTAGTTTATTAGGTTCTGTAGATTAAAACAAACTGACAGTTGCAAGCCACATTTTGTAAATCTTAAGATTCTGACCCTAACCTCAATCTATATATTTGAAATGGCTATTTTTGTTAAATTAAATAAGGCACTTTTTCGTACTTTTAGAAGCGTACGCCTTGGGCTTAAAATATGTATTCCTGAAAGTAAGTCAGCCCAGTTTAGTACCAGCGTCTTCTGTATGGCTCCAATGATTTATAATAAATTGCCAAATTCACTATTAGAACTAGAAAACATTGATAATTTTAAGCATAATCTTAAAAATTTACTGTTAAAAAAGGCGTACTACAATATTAACGAATACTTTATGGACAAATTTGAAGAATATAATTGTGTATAGGACTTAATTTTCAATTATAATTTGACTGTTATTAACTTTTAATTGCATTGACATTATCGTACTCGTATTACTTATTTGATTTGACATTTTTACAGTGTAACATTTTGCATGCTTTATGCTGATCATGGTGGCACATTTACTTATTTTATTGACCTTAGTTTACCCATGTATCGCAGAATAAATAAATGAATATGAATGAATATGAATATGAATAGGTACTGAATTGTGGGTGACGCCGTAAACGGCGAACTTGCATTTCGGTAGGTAGGTAGGTACATACACATCATTCCTCCACAATTCGATTTTGACACCTGAAGACAAAATACATACATAAGTACTTACTTAAATATATAAAACTACTTAGCTACAAAACTATCCTTAACATAAACACTAACTTATTAAAAATATTTCCTATAGTCTACACTTTTCATATTCCGCTTCGGACGAGAGAGTGTGTGTCCCATCCTCGTCGCCAGTAAGATGTATGGAGCACAATGAAACAACCGAGCTAGACGGATACTAGTTTATTACTGAATTGTGGGTGACGCCGTATACGGCGAACTTGCATTTCGGTAGGTAGGTAGGTACATACACATCAGCTACTCAGCAACTGCCTTTTGCGGCTTGTACACGAGAGAAGGACAGTGGGGGCAGGGCAGCACCAATGTGGCTGCAGCAAACAGCATGCTTTAACAGTCAATGTGAGTCTGAAGGTTTGCGAGTCAATAGCTATTTTTTCAGCATTTTTTTTTCTTTTACGTGACAGCCCTGGCAGCTAATATGTGAGTGACAGAAAGTCATAAATTACACACGTCACTCGGCGAGCGCGGGATCAAGGGTTGCTGCGGACTCTGTGGGGTTCCTTACGGAATGGTAATTTAAAAACGGCTGAAGATTTTCCTGTACTTTGATACCAGCAAAAAATATTCTCGAAACAAAAATATGTTGAATCCGAATTATCAAAGTCAAAAGTCAAAAAGCATTTATTCAGTTAGTTGGATAATCACTTAAAATCGTCTTGAAAAGTGATTTCACATCTCTTCTTCGCGACCAATTCAAAAAAACTTGACATCTTTACCAGCGTCAGGAGACAACCTACACTCAACGGGACGCTGTAGTACCTGGGAGCAGCACTGAAAGAGGAGCAATAGGTTAGCGTGGTATGGTCACGTAATGCGGAGGAACTAAAAGGGTGATGGAAATGAATGTGGATGGTTATCTGAGTAGAGGTAGACCTAAGAAAAGATGGATGGAGTGTGTAAAAGAAGATATGGGTAAGAAAGGAGTGGATACGGAGATGACGAGTGATAGAGAGTGGAGGAAGAGAACATGTTGTGCCGACCCCGCATGAGAGCGATAAGGGCAGGCCAATATCAGTTATCTGGTTCCTATAGTACAAGCTTTGCTTAGTTTGGGGCTAGGTTATGCTGTGTGAAATGTCCAGCATTGTTTATTATTTATTTATTTATTATTGATGATGGAGGCTTGCAGGACCTATACCATCCTCTCAAGAGTCAAGTGTAGGTACGAAAGGAGCATCCTTCAGGCTCTCAAAATTCATTCACTACACTGAAAAAACCAGTGACACGACCAGGGTGCCTAGTATTAGTTTTTTACGCGTTCGGTATTGACGTAAATGCAGATTTGTATGGGAAAATAGCAGCGCCATCTTTTGGTACTCGCTCATCACTAATGAAAACCAGTACAAATCTGCGTTTCAGGCTTCGGTGCGTAACGGTGAAGACGAACGTGGTGACACTCATACTAAGGACTCTGAAGTAGTGAATATCATCAAAAGTTTAAAAAAAAAGCTACGGAACCAATTCAAATATTTTTTTCAATTTTCCACAGCATACTAAAGTAAGGTAAACAGTTTTATGAAGGCCGCAGGTCCCCGGGGGTACATTTTAGGGCTCGAACCCCTCCTATTAACGACGACGTATTGGTGTCGCAGATAGATTTGTACAAGACTACGCTTACGAAGAAAAAGTGGCTTGGTACAGCGATGGGACTTTTTTGGACATTGTCCTTTATGGTTGACAAATTAGAAGATTCATTAGACCCCTCGCAGACTACAGACTTTCTATCGGCCGATAGTTGAGACGGGCTATACTTCTCCATACTCATTACGAGCCGAAGTATATTCCGTCTCAACTATCGGCGGATAGAAAGTCTGTAGTCTGCGAGGGGTCTTACAGGCTGCTCAAATAGCCCGCTGGTAAGGCTGCCTTTCCACCAGAGATGTGCTATGCATACTGCGACGATGTGAAAGCTAAGTTAAAGCTATGAAACATGATCGTTTCCATTGATGAAGCTAGCGAAACGAGTAATATTTAATGTTAAGTTATGGACCAGAAAATGCTTGGAGGAGGCCATTGCCAAAAAGGGGCAAGTAGAAGATGCCGATGTCGCATAATTTTTTTTTTTTTTTCTCCTCTCTATCTGCTATCGGCTCGTTAGCCATGATCAGATTTGTTCCGGGGGGACGAGATTTAGGAGCAGCTCCATTGAGCTGCCCTAATAATTGTGGTTGAACTTTTCAGTTTCTTTGATCTAGGTTGAGTATGTCCCATCTCTTGAGGCGTTTTGTGCCTTGGTCATTCAGTAGGTTTTTAGCCAATACGTTAGTGTGCTTGTTTAGTCTTTCCTTATATTTTGTGCAGTAGTGGTTAACTTCTTCTTTGACTGTTGGCATCTCGAAGTACTCGTGGATTTCCAAGTTTTTCACAAACCAATGTGCACTGGAGACAGTTCTCAAAGCGATGTTCTGAAATCTTTGGAGTATCTCGAGGTTGGAATTGCTAGCCGATCCCCAGAGCTCTATGCCATAGGTCCAGATTGGCTTTATGATTGCCTTGTAGACCATCAGTTTGTTGTTGAGTGAGAGACGGGACTGCCGTCCTAGGAGCCAGGAGAGACCTCTGAGTTGCAAGTTGGCTTCGGTTCTTTTGGCTTTTATATGGTTAGCCCAAGTTAGTCTCCTGTCCAGGTGCAGTCCCAGGTATTTGACGGTGTTATTGCTTGGTAGCGTTTTGTCTTCCATACAAACTGGTGGACAGTCCCCTTTCCGGAGTGTGTAGGTAACTTGTGTTGATTTTGTCACATTAGGTTTGATTCTCCACTTTTTTAGCCACGAGTCTATTTTGTACAGCTGTTCCTGTAGGCTCTGCGAGGCTTTATTTGGGTCTTTGTCACTAGCGAGACATGCGGTATCGTCTGCATATGTTGCCGTTACAACGTTGTCTGTTTCTGGTAGGTCTGCAGTGAATATTGAGTAAAGTACCGGGCCAAGTACCGATCCCTGCGGGACTGAGGCCGTTATATCGTACAGGTTCGAATAGTCTTCCTCATACTTGACCTGGAATTTTCTCTGGGTCAGGTAGGACTTTATGATCATGTAGAATGAGTTCGGTAATAAGGTTTTTACTTTGTAAATGAGTCCTTTATGCCAGACTTTATCAAACGCCTGTTGGATGTCTAAGAACACTGCTGAGCAGTACTCTTTCTTTCTCGCTTAATTTAAACGTATATTTGTGATAGTTAAGATCTTTTGTATTTAAGGCTTATAAATAAAATAAATAAAAATATGGACCAAACTTTTTATTTTTATTTTATTTTATGAAAATGCATTGCAGCGCCGTTTATTTTGAAAAAAAAAAACATTTGTAATGTACAGGCTTTTTGAGTTACCTGTCGCAAGTCTTCATATGAGCCTAATCACAATTGTTTTACATTTATTTACGGAGGAGCTGCGTTGAACAGATCCTGACTCCATCATCAGATCAACTCTTTGTCACTGAAGACTCATAAACAAGAGTTTCGAAATTCAGCTCAATCAGACAAAGGGATTTTGGTCAAATTTATTTATTTACAAACATTGCAAGTTAAATACAATCTTGTAAAAATTCAGTTTCCCTCCATACCACAATATTAAATTTTACTTACCAAATACCATAACACCGCCATAACATAACACAACCATTATTAGAGATCCAGATTCAATTAGGGGATGAGCCGGGTTCGGTTCCCGGACTCGTAAACTGGCGGACTTACCGCATATGGGGTGTTGGCTGGCGCAAAGTACAGGCAGAAGCGGAATGCTACGTATTGGTTGGGAAAGAACAGCACAGCGATTCATAAGTACTACAGCGGAACGCATCTGTGACGAAACGGTACCGCTGCACTGTTCTTCTTCTTCTTTTTATTCTGGCGTTGCTGCACTGTTCAACCGGTTCATCCCACCTCAACCAATGACCTAAGTATGACCTAAGAACTACTAAAAAAATGTCATTCGTGAAGCATGAAAAGCCGATGCCAAAAAACGTAGGTATTTTGGATATCGAACCAATCGCAGCGGGAACAGAGGTCGTCAGAGGTTAGATGGATAAATAAATAATACTGGACTTTTTCACACAGCATCATCTAGCCCCAAAGTAAGCAGAGCTTGTGTTATGGGTACTACATGACTGATATACTACTGATGTACTTTTTGTTTGTAAATACATACATATTATACATAGAAACACCCAGACCCGAGACAAATATTTGTAGATCATACAAACATTGGTCCCGCCGCGGGGATCGAACCCGCAACCTTTTGCGTCGCAGGCGGACCTTCGCCCACTGCGCCACAGAGGTCGTCTTATCGGATGTCGGATGGATAATAACAAAGATTCTTACAATAGCAGCATCATGAATTTAATAGTTAATTAGGGAACTATAAAAAGAGATCTCCAAAGCAGGCAGACACCCTCTCATGGTTCATTTAACTCGTCAGACAAGTGACTCGCCAATAGACCTACCGTCTCACCAATAAAAACTAGTTATTCCGAAGTTCTATCAAATTTACACATCGCATAGCTGTACCTTGCGTAAATTCAGAATAAGTCAGAAAAAATTTCTTACCAATAGTACAAGGTGTAGCTATCCTTCTGATACGTGAAGATGCACAAATCGGCAACGTCGCATCCAAGTAGAAACCTCAAAATAAGTATCATTTTGTCTATGAAAACTGACTGAATTGGTCATTTTGTTTGTCATTCTTTTTTTTTTCTCATAATGGCTTCGCACTTTTTGTGCATTCGCCAATATTTCACATGTAATTTTTTTATTACAAAATTTTTGGTTTCCGCGCTCGTTTTTAGTATCAAATTACGATTTTTATTTTATAAAACCTTCTCGCCATGCTACCTCTTCTATTGGAATGTAAGATTTGTCCCAGATAAAGTTATTTTTTTCTCCTGTTTTATCTGGAAGTACTTAAACAAAAACTCCTTGGTATGTACGAGTAAAATATATACGAACTCTTTGGTGGTACCTATGAAAATATTTTTACAGTACCTACTAATATGTATTCTGTGGTTACACTAGATTTAAACAAGGGTGCTAGCTGGTGGAACTTCGGAATAGCGTTTGTATGAAAGAAATGTCAAAGTTATGCAAGGTGGAACTTTCTAATTGGTTTATTGGTAGCCATTTTGCTTATTCTTAAGTTGAACTAAAGAAAAACTTTACATAGTGTTTATTGGTGACACTGCTAGAGTTTAAAAACGTGGTTTTGTAGTCCCCGCTACCGCTTATGAATTCCACCACAGCCGTATATCGACAGGTATCATGACACCACATCTTTACGCGCCGTTACTTTTTACATGTCACCTTCGGTTCAAATTGTTTCATCAAATTTTGTAATGGAATCGAACCCACACCCCGGACACTAAGCAACGAGCTCGACTATTGGTTTTTCACGGTATTCGGTCGTGAACAGGAGTAGATTCACCGAGTTTTAAGACTATTCTAAGTGATCCCAGTGGTCCTAAACTCGTATTGTATTTGACATCACAGGATCAAGACTATCCAATCTTGAAAACTTAAAAGATCAGTGTTTTTTTTTTTTGAGAATATATTTTCTCGGGTCTGGGTGTTTCTATGCATAATATTTATGTATTTACAAACAAAAAAGTATATAAGTAGTATATCAGTTATCTGGTTCCCATAGCTTTGCTTAGTTTGGGGCTAGATGATGCTGTGTGAAATGTCCAGCATTATTATTATTATTTGGCTTTTTTTTTATGAATGGGTCGGCTCTTGACCTCGAAACTTACACTGGCAAGAATGAGGTCTACGATGGAGCGAGCCTATCCAGAAGGTGCCTATTAACTCTCTTAAAAACAACAGGGTCGTAGCTCAGCGGAAATACAGACGCGGGAAGCTGATTCCAAATGCAGTGCGCATAATAAAAGAACTTTGAAAGCGCTTAGTTCTAAGTGGAATATCAACCAAGTGTGGATGATAATGAGCTGTGCGTCTGAAGTCCCTGTAAAAGAACGGTGAAGGCGGAATAAGGTCGTGTAGCTCCTGGGCACACTCACCGTAGTACTCTCTACATCTACCATCTCTGGAGATCCAGTCCCTGGTCTGATAATCATACAAGACATGATATCCTTGCTACTCCTGCTATGATTCTTGCTACTCCTGTTAAGTCAAAGTCAAAAAGCATTTGCAATGAAATGAAATGAAATTTTTATTTGCAAGAAATATGGTTAACAAGTTGATAAGGTTACAATTTAGGATCACATATTTCACCGAGAACTGGTATGCAAATTTTAATGTCAGGGCAATGTAGTTGAATGTCATTGTGTCACATATATTAAATTATTAATTTTCATTAGATAGTATTTAATTAAATATAAAAATGTTTGTAAAAAAATATGTACTTTCAGTTAACTATTAAAAAAAATCGTCAACACTGTAGAATGTTCTGTCAAGAAGCCATACTTTCATTTTTCTTACAAATAGCTTAATGGGCAATTCTTTTATTTCAACTGGTATTTTATTAAATATTTGCCCGCACATTGCAAAACAGTTTTTTTTTATAGAGTCGTTCTGGGCACTCCTGAAAGTACAATTCTATCAGGATTTCTGACACATCTACGATAAAGGTCACGTGCTCTTCTGAACAAATGCGGTTTCTTTAACGAACTTAGCTGCCTCTAAAATATACAAGCTGGGCAACGTATTCAATTTTAGATTCCGTATTTATTCAGATTTATTCATCCGATATCCGGATTTATTCAGTAGGACCGCAGGGATCACTTAGAATAGTTTTAAAACTAATGTTACTCCTGTTCTTTCGCGACCAATACCGTGAAGAATCAGCAACAAACACGGTTTGGGGCCTAGCATTCTTTTAGGTGATCCATCTTAGAACTAAAAGTCAGCAGAGGAGCCAGTCAAAGAGAATTGAGGCTCGTCAAAGTAAGTTTAGATGCTCATAAAGTACAAAAAACTAACGCCTCATTACTTTGCCTGGCATCACACCTTTTGTCGTTTAAAAATAAAGGTTTATTCAAAATAATGCATTAAAATAGTCTTGCTATGAGCGATATGACTTGCACATACAAGCAACCATCTGATGCACAAACCGTCAGGAATAGAAAAGATTTAAAATCCATTTTCGCGTCACTGCCTCCCTCTTGTGTTACAAATCTATCGCACGTATCGCGGGTGTTGCGGCCGGGCAACTTTCAGCAACTTTTTGGAAATAATAATGTAATACAAAATATAAAATACAACTTTCAGCAACTTTTTCAAAATAGAAATAGAATAGAAAAACACTTTATTGTACACTTAAGAAACACATAACAGGAATTACACAAATAGTAGGTACAATTAGCGGCCTTAACCTGATTGCACACTTGACGCGCCCAGTCATTTTTCTATATAAAAAATGCTGATGACGTCAGAAAATGCGGCTTGCTTCTGGCGTCAGCATTTTCTCTATTGAATTGACATTTCGGCGCGTTCGGCTCGGCTGGACTGTGCGACCACCCTTATTGGCCTATAGGTATTTGAATCTAAATGCTGAGCAAAATAACTTCCTCATTTCCGTTATTTTTTCAGAATATCGATTTAACACTAGAACTGAATGGAACTACATGATTGCAATAAACAGTTCTATTAAATTTATTCGCAAGTTTCTTTCTTATTTTTATAAAAGTGACGTTTCTTCATTTCGAAGAATTTCTTAGAATGAAGCTCCTTAGAGCTAGGTGATCTACTATATTCTTTTATCATCTCGTCCCACTATATCAGTGACCACGAGTTTTTTCTGCCTTGATTCTCTCTGTGGCATTACTAAGCAACTATCGCCCAACAAATTGCCCGTATGACACAACAATAAGTAGCAACGGTTGTATCACAGTCACGCCCTAATTGTGCGGGGATACGAGCCCACGACGGTGTTATGCGAGATGTAGTCAAAATAAAAATATTCGATTTCAATCATTGACGATTCTGATGATGGAGTTTTTAACCTAGGGGGCTATACCGATGTTGCTAACCGTCGGATTAGGCGCGGACCGAAGGGGGAGGTCACAGGGGACATGACCCCCCCCCCCCCCCCCAAATCAATAGTAAAATCTTATGTATTGTGCAATAAAGTCTAATATTAGTATAATGACCCCCCCCCCCCAAAATTCCAGGCTGTGACCGCGCCTGATTCGATATTAGCCTTTATTCCCAAGTCTTCCCTCTCCCAATTTAGCACAGACTCCATTTTTTACATGCCCTAATCTTAACTTATCCAATTTTGCACATTTCCAGATTATCACATTGCCAAATTTTCACAAGCTTCACAGTTCACAGTTGTAATTCTTCGAATCCTTTCAAATTATACAATTGGCTAACGAACGATTACGCGTCGAGTCTTAATGTATCTACTTGATTCTTCACGGTATTGGTCGCGCAAGAACAGGAGTAAAATTAGTTCTAAGACTATTCTAAGTGATCCCAGCGGTCCTACTGAATAAATGCTTTTTGACTTTGACTATGGAAACTCATAGCCGTCCGTGAGCAGTCCGATACCCGGAATGGTAGCAGTCCGGCTCCAATCGTCTAATTTGAAAGAGCCCTTACCCAAACAATTTTAATAAGAGGCCATCGGAGTCTACCGCGGAAGCTACAGCGGCTGTTCAGATAATCCAGCGGCTTTTCGAACGAATTAAAATACCCCTCCTGAAGATCTCAGCTGCTTTCTTACTCATATCATCTTTCGCACAATCCATATCTTCCTCGGCCTACCTCTACTCTTAAAGCCATCCACATTTTGCCGCGGGATAAATGTTTGTATAATCTGCAAATATTTATCTCGGGTCTGGGTGTTTCTATGTATAATGTGTATGTATTTACAAACAAAAAGTCTATAAGTAGTATATCAGTTATCTGGTTCCCATAGTACAAGCTATGCTTAGTTTGGGGCTAGATGATGCTGTGTGAAATTGTCCAGCATTATTTATTATTATTAATATTATTTTATAATTTGTAATTTTTATAGTGATAATCCACACTTCGTTGCTCAACCGAAAAATATGAGCTTATCGAAAATTTGGACACCGGCAAGTAGGATTCTGTGGCCGAGCGGTAAGGCACTCTGGCTTTAGGAGGATCGTCTGATCGATGCGGGTTCGGATACCGTCGGAATTCAAAATTTTGATAAGACTTTTCATTTCATCCACATTTTGTAGGCAGGTACCTTTATAAGTTTTTTTTTTACATTTTATTGATGCATTGTCGCATAACAACATCCAAACCATCGGCTCGAGCACGCAGAATGCTTTTAGATTCCGCTTAAAAGTCGCAACGATGAAAATAAATATGATTTTAAACGTAAATATTGAGAAAATTATTATTTCGCCCTGAAGGGCGTTGTAAATACATTTGAATGCTAAATGTAACGCTTTTAATACCTAGAGCTTTTGTACTTGGATCCAAATGAGGATATCCAAGAACCAAGTGATTTAAGTCGCGAAAGAACAGGAGTAACATTAGTTCTACAACTATTCTAAGTGATCCCAGCGGCCCTACTGAATAAATGCTTTTTGTTTGACTTTGACAAAAGAAAGATGTCCAAAACCGTGTTCTTGGTCCTGGCTCACGGTATTGGTCGTGAAGGAACAGGTCCCAGCTATACCTATAGGAACAGGAGTAAAATCGGCTATTCTAATTGATCCCAGAGGTCCTACTGAATAAATGCTTTTTGACTTTAACTATAGAGTCGTTAAGCAATGATTGAGGCCTTAAGGCGGCCTAAAAACTCTGTCATTTCGCCAGAGACAACAACGAACTTACTTCTACCTCTGTGAGTAAGCAATTATTACATTATTACTATCCCATATTTTTCTTTCACACACAAAACATTATCTTGCATTGTACTAACTGCAGTACTCGCTCGATGTAAAATTTAATACCTTGCTGTCTGTCGCCTATAAATAAAATAACATTTTGGGTCGATTCACATCTGACCGAAGATCCGTCGCGGATTATCGGTCGCGGAACGCCAGAACTGACAAATGTATAGAAAAACACTCGACCGTTGACACTCGACGGACTAACGTATCATCCGTCGGAGTGTTTCATTTGTCAGTTCTGGCGTTCCGCGACCGATAATCCGCGACGGATCTTCGGTCAGATGTGAATCGACCCTTAACTAGTTTGTAAGGAATAGTGTACTATTTTTGCATGACAAGATTTTTATTGTTTTGGTGGCTCTAAATAAATAAATAGGTAAACTGGCCCTTTATGGCGAGACCAAATTACAGTACTTAAGTATTCTTTTTTGAGTTTGGAGTCCTGCAACCTACTTTTGACTACACTAAGAGCAACAAAAAACTTATTTTGTATCGCCATGTGGCTCAAGCACTTATATATGAAACTAGCTTTCTTCCGCGTCTTTCCTTGCGTGGTAGAGTAATACCTTTAGCTGTCCGTCGTGTTACCCGCGGTCTCTCGGGAAAACTTCACTTTCCCGGGATAAAATATAGCCTATGTTCAACAGGGATAATGTAAGAGTCTAATGGTGAAAGAATTTTTCAAATCGGTCCAGTAGTTTTGGAGACTATTCAATTCAAACAAACAATTTATTATAGTGTAGATAATGTCGATATTAATTTACAAACAAAAAGTATATAAGTAGTATCAGTTATCTGGTTCCCATAGTACAAGCTTTGTTTAGTTTGGGGCTAGATGATGCTGTGCGAAATGTCCAGCATTATTTATTATTATTACGCAAGGCGACCTAAAAACTCCGTCACCAGAGTTGATGGTGGTTACTACTTACAACTTAATAAATTACGCTCGCTCAGCCACACATAAAGACGTCTTATCCGCGATTAAAATTGTATTATCCCCCCATCGTCTTAAAATTCATTATTGTCTAATTCTTCTATTTAAATTTACTCTTGTGATACTTATTTAGGGGCTTTCCCTGTATTAATATCCTTTAGAAACGACATCAAAAAACATAACCCTTCCTTTGACAGTCGGGTAAAAAGGTTTTCTTCCGACTGTATGAACTTGTATGTATATTTTGTATGATCATCAATTTCTCCGTCATTGTTGACAGATTTTGAAGTTCTGTTTTATTTGGAAGAGTCGTAGGTAGGTGGTATAATTTTTTTTTAATTTTATTTCTAAGGCATTGATATTATAGGTACTTTTCCCGTATAACTTAAAAATGAGGTTTTTAAAGTCCTCGCTTGTATTTTTCATTTTTAGACCACTTCTTAAAACGTAGTAGGTATACTAGTAGGTATATACTTAATTATTTAGGCTCTCGATCGAACTGCTCTATTCTAGAATAAAATTTAATCTTGGGTAAAAACAAACTCTTGAATGAATGAATGAAAAACTCTTTATTGTACACAATATTACAAAACATACACAATCAATAAGACCCAACGAGACAATGTACAATGGGCGGTCTTATCGCTTAGAAGCGATTTCTTCCAGACAACCTTTGGATGGAAAGAAACGAACATATTGAAGGTATGGCAGGGGGTGTAGGTACAAATATTTATAGGAATAAAAATAATTTAACTAATAAACTCTTTAACTTTTATGCAAAACTATTCAAATCTATTTAGCGGTCTTAAAGTGAATAGAAAACTGAACCCACGACCTTCGGATTGAGAGTCGAAGAATTCCCACTACGGCGACACAAAAACAGGGTCACGACTGTATCCCGAGGCGCGGTAGACATTCTCTCAGATCTTTTTTATATTCCAGATCCTTTGAAGATGTCTAAGGGGGTAGTCAGAGGCATGTACAAATACATATTTGATACATGCCCACATCTTGCAGAAGTTAGTATTCCATACGTGACAGGTTGCAAGCCCATCGCCGCCTATAAGAATACTAACTGGTTTCCTCACGATGTTTTCCTTCACCGTTCAGAGCTCGTGTTAAAGCGCATATAAATTTTACGAAACGCAAAATCCATTGATGCACGGCCGGGATTCGATCCCACGACCATCGGATTGAAAGTCGAGGTACAACCCCATTTGGCCAACACGGCTCAAATCCTAGAAATATATTTTATCTGATAATAAATACACTTATGCCAATAATATATATATACCTAGTAGGTACCAGCTACTCTGCCTTATCTAATAGTAAAATAATAGTAATGTATCTATAAATACCTACCTAACCCAATCTCTACTAATTAGGTATATCAGAAAAGTTTGTTTGTATAAACCTATTTTTGACAAACTCTATGGCGCAGAGTGCGGAAGCTTTTGATGCATAAGGTTGCTGGTTTGATTTCCGCTGCGAGATTAATGTTCTTATGTTCCACATAATTATCATAGGTTGGTAAATAAATAACTTCAGGGGACATGATAAGTGCCTAAAGTTAAAAGATAGGTACACGAGAAGGAAAAGAAGCACAGATCACTGTAGAAGCAAAAAGACGACCTCTGTGGCGCAGTGGGTGAAAGCCCGCTTGTGACGCAGAAGGTTGCGGGTTCGATCCCCGCCGCGGGATAAATGTTTGTATGATCTGCAAATATTTATCTCGGGTCTGGGTGTTTCTATGTATAATATGTATGTATTTACAAATAAAAAGTATATAAGTAGTATATCAGTTATCTGGTTCCCATAGTACAAGCTTTGCTTAGTTTGGGGCTAGATGATGCTGTGTGAAAATTCCAGCATTATTTATTTTATTTATTTATTATTAAAAGTAATAGGTGCCTATTAAGAAGTATTATAATGTTCTAGTCTATTAGTAGGTAATCAATGATCCAATTTTGATAAAAAATTGACTGCTTTGAGGTAGTGCTACGAGTGAAGTCATAATAGTTCCTTATTTCTACAAAAATTGATAACATCTCGTCATTTTGCAAAGCTGATTAATATAGCAAAATCTGTTTTATCTACATACGCTCGCTAAACCGATAATGGATTATCCTACTACTAAATTACAAATCTGAAACTTTTGAAAATTTAGTATTTTCTTAGGTTTTAAAAAAAGTATTGCGTCGTTTTCGTTTTGCTACTCAGCAAGAGATGGCGCTAATAAAATGTAGAGAGAGGTTGAGATCATGGTATCTGAATAATGTCGCACCAATAAACATCTATGGGTCAGTTTTTTCTAGATAAAATATTTTACAGGTACCTGTGCTTTTTCTAACAATCCCAATAATATTTTGTTGACCAATAATAACTTGTTAACAATATTTTGAAACTTCATAAAATCGTTGTAATACACCTAGTAATGCCATCTCGCGGAGGGCTGTCAAACGTATACAAGTGGCGCTAACTACCGAGGGGTTTAGGTTCTAAACAATTGTAAAAGGTTTAGTAAAAAGGTTCTATTTTGTGTTGTCTAGGTTGATGTTATCGTGATTCTTATTATAAACAAAAGATGTCGCTTTTCGTTGTCAGTGGTCAACTCTGGTGACAGAGTTTTAGGCCACCTTAAGGCCTCCGTCATGGCTCATCGACTTATGCCCGGTTTCTATATTCAACGGACATTCGTAGGTAAGAGCTACGACTCGTTTCTACATACAAAGTTTGACAGCTAACTTACCGCCGGTTTCTAGCTGTCAAACTATTGTATGTGGAAACGAGTCGTAGCTCTTACCTACGACTGTCCGTTGAATATAGAAACCGGGGGTTAATAGCCGGACAATTTAACGTGTCCTCCACAGTCGACCACTGGCGGTCACCCATCCACTAACTGACCGTAGAATGTTGCTTAACGATCAGTCAAGAAAGACTACACAAACTACACTAAACTTTGCATTTTTCAACTTATTTTTTTTAAAACAAAATTAAACAATGACATGATCTTTATTTATATTCTACAAACATTCATGATTTAAATCGAAAAATTTATCATTTCCTGCATGTGTAAGCTAAAAGAGTAAGAGCCAGCGACCGGCAGACCTTCATCATTTTACAAAGGCTGGACCATATTCGCGTTCCTTTTTCGTTCGTTTGATGAATATTCGAATGCTTCCCACTACGATTTCTGAATGCAAGGGCCAATTTTTCAAACGGTCCTAACCTAGGACCAAATTATTCAAACCGAAAAATTGGCCCTTGAAGTCGAAATCGTGGTGGAAAGCATCCGAATATTCATCAAACGAATGGGGGGTCTGTGAGTGAAGTAAGTTCGTATGAGTCAGTGGCCAACTCTGGTGACCTTTTTAGGCGGCCTTAAGGCCTCCGTCATGGCTAAACCGACAATTAAACGGTCACGGGACCGACAATTTAACGTGCCCTCCGAAGCACGGAAGCGCTCAGATGAAAATGCCACTTACGACTACAATAAAAACATTCTGATTCTATCTATATCTGTCTGTGTGTGTGTGTGTGTGTGTTGTATCTATGTCTGAGGGTATAGGCACAGAGGTCCCTAAATAACTCTGCCACCTACCTACTTACCTCATTCCTACTTTTTGTGTTTTTTTTTCTGTATGTATCTCTGTTGATGTAATGTGCCTGTGTCTGTGTGTTGTCAAATAAAGTTATATCTATCTATCTATCTATCTACTTTTTTTACCTTTGTTGAATGACGAAGGTCTGCCGGTCACTGGCTCTTATGCTATAATATTTGTTGGCTATTGCCAAAAATTATCAATTACACTTGAGGAGAAACAGCCATTGGCAAATTAAAAAACAGACAAGTTCGAGTCGGACCAACACATAGTGTTCCGTATTTTACCTAAGTATTTTATTTCGCGGGCCGTCAATGGGTTAGATTTTTGCAGGATCGTGATGGATGGCACAAGCTTGGTCAATACCCAGCAGTGGGAGAAGTCGGGCTGTGAATGATGATGATGCTGATTATTTTAATGTTTAGTTATAATTATACTTCGCATAGACTTCGTAACATTAAGAGCGTTAAATTTAAATGTTTTTATTTTTACATGACAATCTGATGAAAAAAAATTTGATGAATATTTTAAAGTCATAGAACAAAAGTTGTTCCATATGGTGATAGTAATACAGTCCTGAGAGGTTTCTGGTGTTTTACAAATAACCCTGTATAGAACAAAAAAAAGAAAGAAAAAGATTAAAAAAAATATAACGGCCACTCTACACATTCGCCGAACTATTATTAGGATAGACGATGACAGGCGAATACAGGCGATGAGGCCCTCTACACGCTCGTCACCGTCGGCATTCGTCTATCATCGGCGAATATGTAGAGGGCCCAGCTTTAGCTGGCAGCAATAAATAAAGAAAAACTATAACCTACCTTTTTTTTTACGGATAGAAAATCTGCTCACAGATGCCAATTAAGTCAAGGGAACGTAATTGGCGTGTGTGCGGTTGTCGAGCACTCGACGACCCACTAAAAACTACCCGATGGCCAGCCTCTATGCATAACGAGGGGCTCCGGGATCTCCTACGGAACGCACGCGGTGCCCTCGAATTTTGCCTTGAGCACAATCCCGGTAATGGCACCCACAGCCACGCCCGGCATCCACACACACGGCTGTTAAACCACGTGCGCGTAGCTCACAACTAGGTATTAATAAAAGCAATGTCGCATCTGTCGGAGTGACTGTCAGACATCACCTAAAATAAAAGTGCACTAGGCCGCAAATCGTGTCATGGTATTGGTCGCGAAGGAACATGAGTAAAATCACCTATTCTAAGAGATCCCAGCGGTCCTACTGAATAAATTGTTAAATTGTATACCTACCAGTTAGCTAACTATAAGATGTTAAATTATGTGTAAATTACCTACTTTTTTTTACTTATCTACTAGCGTAAACTTGCAATAGTGTCAGGACAAACCTTAGTGGTTTTTAGATACTATATAATTTAATTTTAAGGCTTACTATTGTTTAAACGGTAAATAAATGAAAAAAAAAAAAAAAGATTTTTGACTTTGACTTTGGGATTTTCATGAATATGGAAACGCCTTACTTATCCACTAACAGGCTTACCATAGAACGTGACATAAAGTTATTCCGAAGTGTAAACTGTCAAAATGTATGGTTATTCTTGATTTATTCGGTGGAATAACTTTATGTCACGTTCTATGGTAAGCCTGTTAAACTTAAACACGTTTATGAGAACGTGATTAGGTACATTATTATATTAAAAGGTACATAATCTTTATTCTTTAGGTAGGTATACCTACTTACACAAACGTTTTCAAGATTCGTCACGTGAATTTATAACTACGAGTAGCTTTACCAACTATTTATGACTTTTCTTCCATTTCTTTGTGTCACAAGTTACTTAATTTTAAAGTTTAAAAGGATAAGGGCGTACCCTTCAACCTATTTCCACTTATAGCCGTCACACACCCTCTAAAGGTAGGTATTTTATTTATATGTATTTTCCTTCTCTGCACTTGCACGATGCTGAGTGGTAACCTTTTTTGCTAATAACATGAATGTAACTTGTACCTTGTAACTTGTACCTACCACAAATTTAGCAAAATAAACTTTTACTTTACTTTACTTTACTTTTTATTTCAATATTTTTCAAGTATTTATTATAAACTTTTACTTTACTTTACTTTTTATTTCAATATTTTTCAAGTATTTATTTATTTTATTTATTTATTTACAAAATCTTATGTTTATTTGTAATTCTAAGTTTAGTTTTTAAATATTTTATAATTTTGTGCTTTATTTATGATTATTTGTTTTCGTAAATTGTAAATGTAATAAATTGTGATATGGATTTAATTTTCTGAAATAAAATGAATTTGAATTTTGAATTTGAATTTTAAACGTTGAAGTCGGTTTTCATTTTAGTTTTAAAACTTTTTTTAGATTTTTCAATGTTCAGTATACATTTAAATAAATAAATAATGCTGGACTATTCACACAGCATCATCTAGCCCTAAAGTAATCAGAGCTTGTGTTATGGTACTACATGACTGATATACTACTTAAATACTTTTTGTTCGTAAATATAGAAACACCCAGACCCGAGACAAATATCTGTAGATCATACAAAAATTAGTCCTGCGGCGGGGATCGAACCCGCAACCTTTTGCGTCGTAGGCGGGCTTTCACCCACTGCGCCACAGAGGTCGTCAAATTGTCAATTTGTCTAATAGTCAGTCAGACAGTTGCATATATAGATAAAGAAATTATAATACTAGGAAGTAACTTTCATTATCATCAAACAATCACCGCTCCGCAAAAACATGGCGCGGAACGCCAAAAACACTATCAATAATGCTAAATCCAGTAAGTTGATAATCAATTGCTGATTATCTGTTATCAGTACTTGTATCAAAGTAATAATTATTATAAATAACAAAAATATCTTGTCGTTTTACTGCTGTATACGCATTCTGTGCGATCACAGCGAAACTGCTCTTAAAAATTATTTGCGTCTTTTTGACGCTTCAATATATAATAATCAATATAATATGATTGGTGAGTGTTAGCCCAAGATCTTATTAGATGTCTAAGAGTGTTTGTTTGTGTATTTTTATAGTGTAAGCTTCCTGGCTAGACGTGGTGATGGCCGGTGGAGTAAATCTTTGACCGAATGGTGGCCAAGATCGGACTACCGGAGTCGAGGTCGTCCGAGAGCACGTTGGGTCGACGACATAGTAAAGGTCGTAGGAAATGTTTGGACGCGAGAGGCGGGAGATAGAGGAGACTGGCATAAAAGAAGGGAGGCCTATACCCAGCAGTGGGGGATACCAGGCTGAAATGATGATGATGATGAAGCTTAGCCTTGCACTTAGGGATCAATATTAACAATTTCGCCAAGAATCATCGCGGATTCATTAAGATTTTTAGATTTCAATTTAATAACTTGCTAGATTAATCAATTGTAAGGGGATAAAGAAGTTAAAAGTACCCTAAACCAACGAGCATGTATGAAGAATGTAATGAGAGTGAATGAGGCGAAAGTTGTGTGTCAGGATCGTAGCGAGTGGAGATCCGTGCTCTCTGCCTACCCCACAGGGAAAGAGGCGTGACTTTATGTATGTATGTATGTAAAGAAGTTACAGCTCATTTTTTTTTATATGTCGGAGAAAACAAAATGTAATTATTTATCCATGCTAATATTATAAATGTGAAAGTAACTATGTCTGTCTGTTACATTTTCACACCCAAACCACTGAACAGATTTGGCTGAAAATTGGCGGATAAAGGTTGTATCCCAGGGAAGGACATAGGCTATTTTTTATCCCGAAAAAATCCCGAGGAAAAGTCAAAGTCAAGCTCAAAAAGCATTTATTCAGTAGGACCGCTGGGATCACTTTGAAACGTCTTAAAACTAGGTGATTTGAATCCTGTTCGAAAAATAACGACTGCGGTTAGTCTAGTATATTATGGTCATGGGTGCAGTATTGACTGCCGAGCGCATTGAAGGATTCTTGAGTTAACTCCCGAGCGATAACGAGGGTGTAATTTTTATTTTTTGATTTTATTGAGAAAAACCGTGTTCTTTGTCTGGTCGTGAAGGAACATGACTTTATCTAGCTTTTTAAAATTATTTATTTAGATTTGAAGTTTAGAAATACCATTACCTACGTTTTGTAATATCATTATTAGAGATTGAATAGCATAGGTAGTAGGTAGGTATATTTCTGAAAGTAGCGCCGGTGACTGAAAAGTTGAAGAGCAATAGGTTAGCGTGGTATGGGCATGTAATGCGGAGGGATGAAAGTCATGTAACTAAAAGGGTGATGGAAATGAATATGGATGGATATGTGAGTAGAGGTAGACCAAAAACAGATGGATGGATTGTGTGAAAGAAGATATGGGTTAGCAAGGAGTGGATATGGCGATAACGACTTTAACGAGTAATAGGGGAGAGTGTTCATAAGGTTTATAATGGCTTTCCAAGGTTTATAATTGCCAATTCAAAGTGCATTGAGCCCTAATGAAGATATTCCTTGAAGATTAAAAGGGCAATGTAAGCTACTATAACAAAGTCCCAAGCGAATTGCAAAATTTATCAATCACTAAATTTAAAAATACAATTAAACGTCATCTCTGTAAAAAAGCCTATTATAAGATATCTGATTTGGATGACAAAAAAGCTTGGGACTTGCTCCAACTCAATGGATCCATGGATCACCTAAAAGAATGAAAGGCCCCAGACCGTGTTTGTTGCCCTGATTCTTCACGGTATTGGTCGCGAAAGAACAGGAGTAAAATTAGTTTTAAGACTATTCTAAGTGATCCCTGTGGTCCTACTGAATAAATGAGTTTTGACTTTGACTTCCATTATTAGAGCATGATGGAACACAAAACAATCGTACGATCCGTTAAAATATTAATCCGTTGATATTCGTCTTACTTGCCCAAACAACTAACGCTCTGTTAGATAAAGTTTGGTGAAACATGCCATAACTAAGAAACTGATACTTAATACTTTTGTGATTTTTCCGTTGAATCATCGTCATCATCATTTCAGCCTGGTATCACCCACTGCTGGGTATTAGGCCTCCCTTCTTTTATGCCAGTCTCCTCTATCTTGCGCCTCTCGCGTCCAAACATTTCCTACGACCTTTACTATGTCGTCGACCCAACGTGCTTTCGGACGACCTCGATTCCGGTGGTCCGATCTTGGCCACCATTCGGTCAAAGATTTACTCCACCGGCCATCACCACGTCTAGCCAGGTCCGTTCCGTTGAATGTCCTTAAATAAATAAATAGATGTCGCCAAGATGTCGAAGGACCGCGGGTAACCACGGAACATTAGTAGTAGGTATAGGAAGAGCCTATGATTAATAGATAAATTTACTTCCGGGAAAAAACATTTTGAAGTTCAATTTTATGTCCTCACTTAAGTGTATCTACTAGATTACGTAGATATAAGTGTGACACGCGATAAATACTTTTATTTGTTCTTGCCGATCGACATGTGAAAAACTTAGTCAAATTCTAAAAGCATTTATTCAGTAGGACCGCTGGGATCACTTAGAATAGTCTTAAAACTTGGGGTTGGAATGCTAGGCCCCAAACCGTGTTTGTTGCCCTGATTCTTCACGGTATTGGTCGCGAAGAACAGGAGTAAAATTAGTTTTAAGACTATTCTAAGTGATCCCAGCGGTCCTACTGAATAAATGATTTTTGACTTTGACTTTGGGGATTTTACTCCTTTTCCTGTTCTTTCGCGACCAATACCGTGAAAAACCAGGGCAACACACGGTTTGGGGCCTAGCGTACTTTAAGGTAATCCTCCTTAAAACTACATACCTTTGGGGGTAGGTTTGTTCCCCCAAATCTATGGCAAAGAGGTAGCTAATCTCGCTAAGGTCGACATCAACTGGTCCACATACCTTAGGGCCTTTCAGTGGACAGGTTATGTCGGATAGTCCTTTATAGGCTAATTTCCAAGATAATGTTACTTCCGAGATCTAGAATTTGAATTTTTCGGTTGGAAGCGCGCCAGTGCCATCTAGGTGAAGTAGCTCTCTGTAATCTTATTACGATGCCCTTGTAGTTCAGGCGATTGCGGTTAGAGGTCGCTACATACCTGGGAAGCGGGGGGAACGTTGGATAGGTTGTTTAAAAATTGACCTTACTGTATTTAGGTCATAAGGTGTTGTAAACAACCCTTATCTAGTCAGTCCACTTACAAATAAAGGATTTTGTGATATCAGGTGATTCCCCGAACCAAAACCGTGGAAGCCAATTGTAACTTCTGTGTAATCCACAGGCAGCTAATGACTGAAGTGGGTACTTGATAGACACTTGAGTAATTATCTTAGTGCGATTAATCCTAGATTTATACTGCGTAGGTTAGGACTACGCGTTCGACGCGTACCAATACATTTCGACCTCTTACATTGATTTGCGCGAGGCTGGAAAGAAAGAAAGAAAGATTTGGTACAAAGATCCGGAAATGCTACCAAACATATAGTGGCAACATTTTGAAATATATTTTGTATTTTAGATGGCAACATCTCTTCCCTTCATGTTTGCGTACTCTGAAAAAACGTTGTATGAATTCGAACTATTGTAAATACTTATAAAATACAGTCCATTTGAAATTAAATTACACGCCTTCTATTATACGCTAGCTATCCGCCGCGGTGTTACCCGCGATCCCTCGGAAAAACTTCACTTCCCGGGATAAAATATAGCCTATGTTCATCGGGGATAATGTAGGATTCTATTGGTCAAAGAATTTTTCAAATCGGAGTTTCGGAGCCTATTCATTTCAAAAAAACCTTTCTTTATAATATTATAGTCGGTCCATTTTAATAAGCCACATTTGACATTTCATCAAAATTTAACAACGTAACTTTGTACCGGCGGGCATAAAATACTACTATGTTATCGAAGTTAGTACTGCACAATTGCTTAACTTTTTTTCAATTGCGGTTAAATAAGTTATTGTATTAACGACAAAAGAAGGTAATTTTATGATTTATTTCCTTATTACACCATCCAAACATGTTATGTTTCACAACAATTTCTGTTTTAGAGAGAACTGAACGTTGTTACAATGTTGCGTCAGTAAACCCTTGTTCTCTTTTGACACTAGGTATGTTACCCAAAATAATCGAAATTTGAGAGTAAGAATCGAATGAAATGATTACTCGTAAGGGAATATTTCACCTTTAATGTTGGCGGGACGATCTCGACGCCTTTGAGAGAGAATGGTGGGAGATCTCGAAAGAGAGAGATGGTTGGAGGGATTTGGGGGAGACCTTTGCCCAGCAGTGGGACGAAACAGGTTGATTAAAAAAAAAAAAAAAAAAATGATGATGAATGATGGCGCATTAAATACTTATTGTTTTTTTTAAATAAACTTATTTATCCCGAAAAACGTTACTAAATACCAAAAAGTACTTATGTAAAAGGACAACGGGAATATCGCATAAAACTTTTTTTCTCTGTTTGACATGACAACCATAAACTTTTGACTTTTCAAAATGAAGATTTGAACAATTTTTATCAAAATAAATAATTAATGGGATTGTGACGCAGTCTTGATCGTTGTGCAAAGTGACTTTGCGTTCTTGGTGTGCTATTTTTTTCAGACCCGGTTTTTTTAACTGATCTTACATAGTCTTAATTAACGGTTTACTTGGCGATAAATTTAATTCATGTGAATGAATCGATACGGACTTCGAACATAATCGAAGTTTTTAAGAAGGTCACCTCACTAGAAAGCTCAAACTGACAAACGTCAAATGTGGCCTATTTAGTTGGACCGACTATAGTATAGATAGATTAGAGTTTAAAATAGCTTTTTATCCGGAAAAAGTTGTTACCCGTATTACCCGCGGTTAGTCAAAGTCAAATGAAATGAAATGAAATGAAATTTTTATTTGCAAGAAATATGGTTAACAAGTTGATAAGGTTACAATTTAGGATCACATATTTCACCGAGAACTGGTATGCAAATTTTAATGTCAGGGCAATGTAGTTGAATGTCATTGTGTCACATATATTAAATTATTAATTTTCATTAGATAGTATTTAATTAAATATAAAAATGTTTGTAAAAAAAAAAATACTTTCAGTTAACTATTAAAAAAATCGTCAACACTGTAGAATGTTCTGTCAAGAAGCCATACTTTAATTTTTCTTACAAATAGCTTAATGGGCAATTCTTTTATTTCAACTGGTATTTTATTAAATATTTGCCCGCACATTGCATAACAGTTTTTTTGATAAAGAGTCGTTCTGGGCACTCTTGAAAGTACTACAATTCTATCAGGATTTCTGACACATCTACGATAAAGGTCACGTGCTCTTCTGAACAAATGCGGTTGTTCTCTTCAGTCAGTCAGTTCAGTCAAAGAGAATTGAGGCTCGTCAAAGTATAAGGTTTCTTTGGAATACCTACAATAATTGCCTAGGGACCGCGGGTAACGCCACGGATCGTAAATATTGATAGAAATAGCTATCGTCTGTCTATGATAACTTATCATAAAAAAATCATTGTCAACAATTTTCTATTAGACTTTAGATAAATAGGTAATTAGAAGAAACTACGATTTTAAAAAATGGCGGATTAGGATTATGTGAGTAGGTACTTAATCCATTTTGATTACGTTTTACTAATCCCAGCTCATCAATATTATTAAACACGTGACTTAATTTCTCTTTGTATTCTGTACATAAGTGTGGACCAGGTGTCCAATTGTGTAAAGCAACTGGCAATGGACATCGGCTTCATTTTGCCATTTAAAACCTAGCCTGGACTTCAATTGTCATTTTCGTGTTATGTGATTGGTTGAGCTCTATTGGGATGACAACTGGGAATTGATTTCAAGTTAGACAATAAGTTAAAAAAAAAAAAAAAAACAATGTACCATGCTAAATCCATGGGCTGCAGGTAATAGATTATTCACCAACGGGACACAGTGTAATGTCACGGGCGCCATATTGAATCCTAAACGCATCGAAGGATTCTTGAGTTAACTCCCGAGAGATAGCGAGGGAATTCATAGTTAGAATCAGACGAGGGGTTCAAGTGAGAGAACATGAAAAGTTGCGTTGCGTAAATAAGGGTGGTCGCACAGTCCAGCCGAGCTGAACGCGCTGAACTGTCAATTCAATAGAGAAAATGCTGCTGACGTCAGAAGCGAGCCGCATTTTCTGACGTCATCAGCATTTTGCAGCAGAAGGTTGCGGGTTCGATCCCCGCCGCGGGATAAATGTTTGTATGATCTACAGATATTTGTCTCGGGTCTGGGTGTTTCTATGTATAATATGTATGTATTTACAAACAAAAAGTATATAAGTAGTATATCAGTCATGTAGTACCCATAACACAAGCTCTGCTTACTTTGGGGCTAGATGATGCTGTGTGGAAAAGTCCAGCATTATTTATTATTTATTATTATATATGTATAGAAAAATGATTGCGGCGCGTACGGCGCGGACAATTGTGCGGTCAGGTTTAACATGCAGTTCAAACTGCAACAAAATATGAGTTCATGTTGACCTCCAGGTCAAGCCTAGCTCGTCGGTCGTAGCTAGTGGAGAACCGTGGTCTCTGCCTACACCTTCGAGAATAGGCGTCATTTTATGTAGTGTTTGTAGTGTTTGTATGTCAAGCATACAAACTTGTAACATGCATTTTAAGTGAGCAAATCGTGAAAAGACTGTACATTGTTCCAGGAAAGATTATATTCCTCACGGCCCTCGCGTTATCCTCTGGCAGACCAGCGGACGATGAGGTGTCCAGGAACCGGCTTTGGGAGCCCTCAGACCTCTGCCCTCCAGACAAACACTTCCTGCTGCCCCACGAGTGGGACTGCACCAAGTTCTACTACTGCGAGTATGGACTGAAGTATGTTCAACCGTCGAGCTGTGCCCCTGGAACTGAATTTGCGTTCTCTCTTCAAGTAAGTACTAAACCAAAAGAAAAAGTCAAAACTACTTATAATTAAGAAATGAAAAGTCTTATCAAAATTTTGGATTCCGACGGGATTCGAACCCGCATCGATCAGACGATCCTCCTAAAGCGGGAGTGCCTTAACGCTCGGCCAAGAAATCCCAGTTGCCGGTATCCAAATTTTCGATAAGCTCATATTTTTCGGGTGAGCACTTAATTATAGTACAAAAAAAAATTAAGGACAGTTGCAGCAGATGCAGAAAATTATAATGGCATAGTCAGAACTTATTTACATACATACATAAAATCACGCCTCTTTCCCAAAGGAGTAGGCAGAGACCACGGATCTCCACTAGCTACGATCCTGACACACAACTTTCGCCTCATTCACTCTCATTACATTCTTCATACATGCTCGTCGGTTTAGGGTACTTTTTACCTGGCCCTTCTCCAAAATGTCGCCAATTTGATCCAAGAAGGTTCGCCTAGGCCTTCCCCTTCCAGCTGTCTTTTTAAACTACGAATACAACAAAAGAACTGTTAAACAAACCCATATTACGCAATAAAATGCTTTGATTTGATTTAAATAAAACGTTTCTTAAATATTCTTATTCTTTGTTATAAGTGATTCACAATCTAAATTTTGTTCTAGGTTTGCATCGCTCTCGGTACAAACGCCTGCAGCCTACCTGGTTACCCCCCGACCGAAGCCCCAACTACCCTAGCCCCAACGACTCAGCCCCCAACGACTCGACCCCCAACGACTCAACCCCCAACGACTCGACCTCCAACGACCCAACCCCCAACGACTCGACCTCCAACGACCCAAGCCCCAACGACTCGACCCCCATCGACCGCAATCCCTACTCAGCCCACAACACAGCCCCCCTCAACTTGGTTGCCCAACGGCTGCCCTGCAGATTCATCTATCCACCACCTGCTGCCTCATGAAGAGTGCGACAAATTCTACTACTGCAGCTTTGGACAAAAGGTTGAGCGACAATGCGCGCCTGGCACCTACTTTAACTACGCGATCCAGGTATGTCTAGCTACAATTCCTTTTTTTACTTACAAGGCAAAATTGCCACTTAGATCGTGGCTTGCTTCGCTCGCTCTAACAAATAATATTGCTTAACAGGACTGCGACTATCCATGGAATGTACAATGCGCTGTACCACCTACGACCCAAGCTCCGACGACCAGACCCCCAACGACCCAAGCCCCGACGACCAGACCCCCAACGACCCAAGCTCCGACGACCCAAGCCCCAACGACCCAAGCCCCTACTCAGCCCACAACGCAACCCCCCTCCTCATGGCTGCCCAACGGCTGCCCTGCAGATTCATCTATCCACCACCTGCTGCCTCATGAAGAGTGCGACAAATTTTACTACTGCAACTTTGGACAAAAGGTTGAGCGACAATGCGCGCCTGGCACCTACTTTAACTACGCCATCCAGGTATGTCTAGCTACAATTGTACAAGGCAAAATTACAACATAAACCGTGGCTCGCTTCGCTCGCTCTAACAAATTATATTGCTTAACAGGACTGCGACTATCCATGGAATGTAGAATGTGCTGTGGCACCTACGACCCAAGCTCCAACCACCAGACCCCCAACGACTCAAGCTCCGACGACCAGACCCCCAACAACCCAAGCTCCGACGACCAGACCCCCAACAACCCAAGCGCCAACGACCCAAGCCCCTACTCAGCCCACAACACAGCCCCCCTCCTCATGGCTGCCCAACGGCTGCCCTGCAGACTACTCCATCCACCATCTGCTGCCTCATACGGATTGCGATAAGTTCTACTACTGCAACTTTGGACAAAAGGTTGAGCGACAGTGCGCACCTGGCACATACTTTAACTACGCAATCCAGGTATATATAGTTACAATCCTGCAAAGCAATTATTGCCAACTAAACCATGGCTTGCTTCGCTCGCGCTAATACTTCTAATTTTTAATAGGTCTGTGATCACCCATGGAATGTACAATGCGCTGTACCACCCACGACACAAACTCCAGCGACTCCAGCCCCTACACAGCCCACAACGCAGCCCCCCTCATCATGGCTGCCCAACGGCTGTCCTGCAGATTTCTCCATCCACCACCTGCTGCCTCATGTGGACTGTGACAAGTTCTACTACTGCAACTTTGGAGAGAAGGTTGAGAGACAATGTGCGCCTGGTACATACTTCAACTACGCAATCCAGGTATCCACACCAATAAGTTCACTTTTTTTAACTTTAGAACTATGCGCGAACATAATATTACAAAGCAAAATCCAAACAAATAAACGAAATTATGGTTCGCTTCGCTCACACTGTAACATTAAATTTGTAATAGGTCTGCGACCACCCATGGAACGTAGAATGCGCTGTACCACCCACAACTCAACCCCCGACGACCCAACCCCCGACGACACAGCCTCCCTCCTCATGGCTGCCT
This sequence comes from Epirrhoe alternata, assembly GCA_963565295.1. Taxonomy (NCBI): domain Eukaryota; kingdom Metazoa; phylum Arthropoda; class Insecta; order Lepidoptera; family Geometridae; genus Epirrhoe; species Epirrhoe alternata. Next base: position 5,530,220 of record OY751404.1, on the reverse strand, counting down.
AACGGCTGCCCTGCAGACTTCTCCATTCACCACCTGCTGCCTCACGTGGACTGCGACAAGTTCTACTACTGTAATTTCGGAGAGAAGGTGGAGAGACAATGCGCGCCTGGCACCTACTTCAACTATGCCATCCAGGTATGACAAATACCCTCACAGCAACATTTCTAAATAAGCCACAAAACTCATGGCTTGCTTCGCTCGCATTAACAATAATAATGCGCAACAGGTCCGAACTATCCCTTTGATTGGTATGTCAGCATCCCATAAAGACCTGCAAAACAAATCACCCAACCTAAAGTGGTGGGTCGCTTTGCTCGTGCTAATAATTATATTGTTTAATAGGTCTGTGACCACCCATGGAACGTACAGTGTGCTGTACCACCCACGACCCAACCCCCAACGACCCAAACCCCGACGACCCAGCCTCCCTCCTCATGGCTGCCTAACGGCTGCCCTGCAGACTTCTCCATCCACCACCTGCTGCCTCACGTGGACTGCGACAAGTTCTATTACTGCAACTTCGGAGAAAAGGTCGAAAGACAATGTGCACCTGGCACATACTTCAATTATGCAATCCAGGTATGTCTAGCTACAAATACTCGTAAAGCAAAATTGCAGTATTAGCCACAAACTTACAAATGTATTGTTTAACAGGTCTGTGACCACCCATGGAACGTACAATGTGCTGTACCACCCACGACCCAACCTCCAACGACCCAACCCCCTACGACCCAACCCCCTACGACCCAACCCCCTATGACCCAACCCCCAACGACCCAAACCCAAGCACCCACGACACAGCCCCCATCTTCATGGTTACCCAACGGCTGTCCTGCAGACTTCTCCATCCACCACTTGCTGCCTCATGTAGACTGTGACAAGTTCTATTACTGTAACTTTGGAGAGAAGGTGGAGAGGCAGTGCGCGCCTGGTACATACTTTAACTATGCAATCCAGGTATGTTGAGCAACAAATACCCACAAAGTAAAATTGCATAATTAACCACAACAAAAATAATGGCTCGCTTCGCTCGCACTAACACTTTTATTGTCTAACAGGTCTGTGACCACCCATGGAACGTAGAATGCGCTGTACCACCCACGACTCAACCACCAACGACCCAGCCCCCAACGACTCAGCCTCCAACAACTGAACCCCCAACGACCCAACCACCTACAACCCAGCCCCCAACGACCGAACCCCCAACGACTGAGCCCCCAACGACTGAGCCCCCAACCACTGAACCCCCAACGACTGAACCCCCAACAACCCAGCCCCCCTCCGCGTGGCTACCCAACGGTTGTCCTGCAAACTTCTCTGTATACCATCTGCTTCCTCACGAAGAGTGCGACAAGTTCTACTATTGCATCTTCGGAGAAAAAGACGAGCGACAATGTCCGGCTGGCACATACTTCAACTACGCACTCCAGGTATGTCACCAAGTTATTTATTAATTTAAGTTTTATTCCGATTTTCGCTTCTCACAGAAGAAATACAATCAACATCTTGCTTTCAATTCAATTCAATTCAATTTATTTATTTCAGCATAATACTCGTACATACATAATGATACACAAGTACAGCCATAGAGACAATTAAAAACATCATAATAGTAGATTGTTACACAAGGGTCGTAAGTAAGCTATTACAGAACAAGATCCAATTTGGCGCCAGTGCGAGCGCAGCTCGCATAGGGCGCTAATGGATCGCGTGCACCCGAGATATTTAGTCACACGAGCGAGCGCAGCGAGCGAGGGTGAATATAGTTCGAGGGTGTAATAGCTACTTGCAACCGAGGTAAGCATTCTACTTTATATCATTCTTGCGAGGTAAATAAAACATTGGTAATGCAAAATGAAATTTTACGGCTCTGAGTTCCAAGGAGTTTTGCATAGTTTGAAATGTATGGACATCTTCAAAGGATCTGGAATATAAAGATCTGAGAGAATGTCTACCGCGCCTTGGGGATACAGTGGTGACCCTGTTTTTGTATGGAAATTAAATGCCGCCATGTTCAGTGTTTTTTTTTTCAGTAAAAACTTTTCTTACCATTTTATAAGAAAAGAGATTGTTTACCAAGGAGTTTTGCATAGCTTGAACTGTAATGTGAACATTACAATTCAAGCATAGTGCGACGTAATGTTGCCTTGAATTGCAAACACCAATTTACAAGGAGACTTTCCACCATAGTAATCCCTAGTTACTGAGCAAGTATGATATAAATTAATATTACTTATAACTACCGGAGCGCATGGCACTATGTGTGCGCGTCCAGTGCTTCATGAAAGCGCAGTCCATGTCCAGCCTTCCAGCTATAAGTTTCAGATAGCTACTGGTACCGCCCCTGACGCGGCGCATCAGGGATGCTGTTCTGTTGCGGATGATAGCGTAAAAGTCATCGACGCGGGACTCTGCAAACATCCCGGACGCGCTACAGAAGCGGGGCAGTCCCAGTAGCACTCTGAAACCATTATGCTTTGCCCTATACTTTTAAAAACCAGTGATCGAATAGGCCTAAGGAACTGCTCAAATCCAATAATCATACTAACGATTTGGTTATCAAAGCTTGCTTCGCTCGCACAAACACAGCAAAACTGCACGACTCGCAAGTCAAATCCTGGCTCGCTTTGCTCGTCAGTGTTGTTATTTTTTAAGTTGATCGTGTTGTACCTATGTGCTCACTGATAGGCATTAATCCTTTATCCGATAATCTGCGAAATAATTTGCTAACCTATTTAAAACAGTATTCGGACTGATAAAGTTTTTATGAGTTTGATAACAGTCATGTTTAACTTGCTATTTGTGTTTCATTTATATAAATATCTCCAAATAGTCCAAAACAATTTCATGCAAAATTGTTTGCCAAGACTTTACAAATTCCTGCTTTTACCTACTGTAAAAAAGTTATGAGATCTCTACTAGTAGAGCCAAGCCTCTAGCTGAAGTCTGATTTGTGCTGCGCATCTTTGTTAGAGTTATAAAATCTCTACTGGTAGAGCCAAGCCCCAACTGATATCCGGTTTGTGCTGCGTTTTTCTGTTTTGTCGTACAGATTATTGCATTTAATCCACTTCTGTTTGATCGAATGCCGAATTGTTAAGATCTTAACATAATATTTTGATACAAAATTCTAATCAGTGAGAATGATTGATATAAATTATCATCATTATCTACTTATACTGGGCGTTAAAAGATCGCTCTTCAAAATTAAAATGAGGCTTTTGATTGAGTTACAACGGAACAATATATTTTTGTTGATTTTTATTTTTTAGATATAGTGATGTAGATAATGCTTATGCCACAAAATATAAAACAAGTTAACATGTATTACAATGAAATACCGATACGAAAACCCGGTTCCCGGAAAGACGCCACTTGTAGGTACATGGTCGACATTCCCAGAGTTCGTACAAAGCGTTTTGAGTCTACATTTTTCATGCGCACCGCCACATTGTGGAACTCATTGCCGGGCTCTGTATTTCCCGAAAAGTACAATTTAGGGGTCTTCAAATCAAGAGTAAATAGGTTCCTTCTAGGTAAGCATGCTCCATCTTAGACCTCACTACTGCTTAACATCAGGCAGAGTGAGCTCAAATGCTGACCTATTTAATTTAAAAAAAAAAAAAAAAACAGTACCTACCTAAAGTTAACCTAAGTAACAGTAGTACCTACTACTGTTTTCGTATCGGTATTTCATTGTAATCTTTATGATTGTAAACATAATTTAGATAAATAGCTTCTGCACGTGGCTTCGCTCGCGTGGTACCAACATTTTTGAATAGCGTAATTGCTATTCTACACCTATTCAAAGTTTCATCCAAATCGGTTCACTAGTTTCAGATAGAGCCGCAGTATAAATCAGACCTCAGCTAGAGCCCAGAGGCGTCGCTCTACTAGTAGAGATTTAATAACTTTCAGTGAAAGTATTCTGACCTATAAATGAGTCTTAGTAACCAATTTGGGTATGTTTTGGTATGATACAATCAAGAGCTCTCATCTATGAATAGTGTCAGTTATCAAGAGCTCTCATTTACACCCAGTATAAGAAAATATTTGCAAAAACACAATCGGTTAAGAATTATATTTTTTATCGTGTTTTTTAAATTATTTCACGTTTTTATTAATCTAATCTTGGAGCTTAGTTAATTAACTACCTACTTACGTCAATAGATTCGATTTTAAAAACTATACTATCAGAAAAGAATTTGTAATTAGTCATGTTATCATTTATGTAGGTACTTACTGTCAAAAAAAGTAGGTATTTTAATAGTGCCCGCCAGCCTAGCTGAGCTAAATAGTGATGTAATGGTGGAGTCAAAATAACAGATCACATTAATCCCTCCAAAATATTCCAAAAATAAGTTGCGAAAAGCTACAGGTCATAAATGTGTGTGGTGTAACAAGAAAAAGTTACGAGATCTCTACCAGTAGAGCCAAGCCCCAAATTAGGATTTGGTTGTGTGCTGGGATGCTGTACCTACCCCTTTCGGCTTCGGTGGACGTCTTTTTAAACTCTGTATATATTTTCTTTTTTTTCAGACGTGTGACTTCTCATGGAACGTAGAATGCGAAAACGGCAACGGCGGAAACGGAACCACAGACAAATGTAAAGACAATTGCAACCTCCTTCCTTGGGCACATGAGACAGACTGCGATAAATTCTGGCGTTGCGACGGCGAAACTTCAATCTTAACCACCTGCTCTGAAGGTCTTCATTTCAATAGCAACACTTACACTTGCGATTTTATTTGCAACGCCGGTTGTGTTCAAAAAGAGCCTAGAGCTACGATTGGCGCTCATGGAGTAAAGATCTTCTTGCCTTGGGATAAAGTCGATAATGAAATGGAAAGGTTGCTTGAGTTGAGAATGCATGAAAAATATCATATTTGAGGTTGGTCATAGTTAAGAAATTCATTAGGAGTATAATGAAAAATGTTGAAAAACGGAAAGAAAATGTGATAATAATGAAAACAAATTAAAAAATATAATTTATTGTAAATAAATATACTTTGCAAATTACATTTGCTTTTTATTTTAGATATATCGCCTAACTAACTTAATTATAAAATGTTTAACATAATCGAAATTGAGCATTTTATCATAATTATTATTTTATTTTTATAAAATATTGGAATTAACCTTAAGATTTTCTCGATAGCAGGTTTCGCTACTAATAGCGAAAACGCTAAATAAAAAACGAAAGAACTAGCATACTCTTTGAGAATACTTTTCAAGAAAAAATATTCCCTCTATTCGCTCTAGCTATCCGTAATTTCATCCAAATCTGTTCAGTATTAGTAATTAATTTACTCAAACTGTAGTTATTGAGTATCAGCGACATTGACAGCTTCAATTACCTGAAACAAAGAAATATTTAAATAACAAAAATAAAAATAAAAAACTTCGTATGTGATGTGAAACATCGTGTGAAAAAAGGGAGTATGTATTCCTGTTGTCTCCACCCGTATTCTCAGTGGAGACAACGGGAATAAGTAATATTTTTATAATTATACACCCCTATTTTTTACTTACCACAAAAAAATTAAACATGGTCTCGATGTCTGTTACTAAAGAGAAAAAAAAATATAACCTCAAAAGGAGACGAGACGAGTCAGACATGGATTTATGATACACGGTTTTACTGACTGGGGATGATACGAGAGCATAGTTACAATGAGAGTATGTACGCGATTGTTGTCTGTAGTATTTTTTTTTGTACATTGTGAAAGCAAAGGACATCTCACCTCTACCAGGTTGTCCCAACTGGACCACATACCTGGTGGCCTTTCGGCCGACAGTCAATGTCGGATAGTTTTTTATGCAACTTTTGTCGGAATACTTCGTAAGCGCGATTCAGGGTCCAATACATATCGCGTCTCTTGTATGGGAGCTACCAGCGCCATCTAATATTACAGTATGTGGCGACCTCTAACCACGATCGCCTGAACTACAGGGGCATCGTAACAGAGTTGCCGACCTAGCTAATTCAGAGCTTCATCGCTAGATGGCGCCGGCGCGCTTCCAACGGAAAAATTCAAATTATAGAACGCGAAAGTAACATTATCTTGGCAATTGGCTCATATAGAACTATCCGACATTATCTGTCGGTTGAAAGGCCCTAAGGTATGTGGACCAGTTGGAGTCAACCTTAGCAAGGCCTCTTTGTTAGATTGGGGAATTAACACCTACTCCCAAATTGGTGATCATCATCAAAACTTGACGACCTCTGTAGCGCAGTGGGCGAAGGTCCGCTTGCGACGCAGAAGGTTGGGGGTTCGATCCCCGCGGGACAAATGTTTGTATGATCTACAGATATTTGTCTCGGGTTTGGGTGTTTTCAATGTATAATATGTATGTATTTACGAACAAAAAGTATATATAAGTAGTATATCAGTCATGTAGTACCCATAACACAAGCTCTGCTTACTTTGGGGCTAGATGATGCTGTGTGAAAAAGTCCAGCATTATTATTATTATATTTTTTTTATATGTAATTTGATAACGATTCGTTAAATTATTAGGCGTTTAAAAAAGCCCCGCGAAACCAGTTAGATCGGAACTGAAAGAGCCATGTTTTAACTCACCCGCTTAACCTTCTTCCCGTACATAGAAGTGAAAGTAACAGAGACGTTTGTCGGTGCCCCGGTCCGGGCATCGAACACGCGACAACTGCTGAAGGGAGGCGAGTAGAGGTGGAGGGAGATAGCTGCGTCTACGTGGGATGGATTCTCCATACGGTGTAGGCCTAGAGCATCTGAAAAAGAGTTTTTTTTTGAAAAAAAAAATGCCAAATTAACTACGTTTTTTTAAGTTTGGGGGAGACTTTTGCCCAGCAGTGGGACTAGACAGTTTAAAAAAAGCTTTTAAAGAGTTGAAATGAGCCCAAAAAACGAATATTTAATTGTTATTTATTGATTTGGGTTTGGGCATGTAGAGAGGATGGATGACAGTTTGACAAAGCAAGTGTATGAGGCGAGTGTGTATGGGACAGCTGGAAGGGAACCTAGGCGAACCTTCTTGGATCAAATTGACGACATTTTGGAGAAGGGCCAGGTCAATACCCTAAACCGACGAGCATGTATGAAGAATGTAATGAGAGTGAATGAGGCGAAAGTTGTGTGTCAGGATCGTAGCGAGTGGAGATCCGTGGTCTCTGCCTACCCCACAGGGAAAGAGGCGTGACTTTATGTATGTATGTTATTTATTGAAGAGTTCCGTTAAACAGGTCATGACTCTATCATCAGTTCGCTGTCATATTATTGAATTGCCACGAAAAACTAATAAGTATGCCAAAATTCAGCGCAATCGAACACCAGGAAGTGGGTCAAATTGAGCTTTTAAATTGACAGATACAATCAAACTTAGGTATAAACATGCAACCAATGTTTTAAAAGTAAGTAGTAGTTAAAGTAAGTTGACGACCTCTGTGGCGCAGTGGGTGAAAGCCCGCTTGAGACGCAGCAGGTTGCGGGTTCGATCCCCGCCGCAGAATAAATGTTTGTATGATCTGCAAATATTTATCTCGGGTCTGGGTGTTTCTATGTATAATATGTATGTATTTACAGACAAAAAGTATATAAGTAGTATATCAGTCATCTTAGTACCCATAACACAAGCTTTGCTTACTTTGGGGCTAGATGATGCTGTGTGAAAAAGTCCAGCATTATTTATTTTATTTATTTAAAATAGTTGATTGACCCATCGGTTGGTTAAGCCCTCTAAACCCTATAGTACTTAACTTTAACTTACCATTAATATAACAAACATCATTTATTTCAAGTCGTGTCCTTCCAATCTCTTCCATTTCAGAATTATATCCATTTTCATCTTTTCCATGTCCGCCATTTTGCCCATTGTGTCCGCCATTTTGTCCACCATTTTGTTCACCATTTTGTTCACCATTTTGTCCACCATTTTGTCCGCCATCTTGGTTACCATGACAGTTGTTGGGACACACGAGTTCAAAGTCTTCGCTTTCGGAACAACAACGACGTACTGGTTTGTTATTGTTTTTGTGGATTTTTCTTACTTCTGGCTCCATGCGTTCTGGCCAATCGTATCTGAAAATCCATATCCATACTTAATTATTATAAACTAGCTTATGCCGGCTTCGCCCGCGTGGTACCAACATTTTGAATAGCCTATATGCTATTCCAGGTCATCTACGCCTGTTCCAAGATTCATCCAAATCGGTTCACTTGTTTAGGCGTGATTGAAACACAAACATACAAACATCTAAAAAAATTCACAAACATTCAGCTTTATTATAAGAGTGGGAAGTGGCATGTGAACGTAACTCTATCTGTCTGTCTGTTTGTAACCTTTTCACGCCCAAACCACTGAACAGATTAGACTGACAATTGGCATGGATAAAGGTTGTATAGGAAAGGACCGACTGCCCTTTTCCCACATTATGTGGGGTCGGCACAACATGTGTTCTCCATTCTCCTCTATCAGCCGTCATCTCAACACTCACTCCTTACTCATGTCATCCTTCGCACAATCCATCGTTTCTTTGACCTCTACTCGTAAATCCATCAACATTCATACTTTTTATCCCGAAAAATCCTGAGGGACCGGACGACACCGCGGGAGCGCACCTAGTTTTACTATATTTTTCCTTAGAGATAGGATGGTTATCGTAAACAAACTGACACTGTTTCCATTATCTAGTACTAATATTAGGCCTAAGTTTCTTGTGTAGGTTAGTTATGCCCTTAAAACCAGTTCAATCTAGTTTCCGCGTGTTTTCAATTTATATAAACGTAATTAAGTAAATACCTAGGAACTCCCAGTAAGTAAATAGAATATAATGAGCCTATATGATAACCTTTGACTGAGTGTACGCTGATAAGAATTTTCGAGAAACATTTTGCGTGTTGCCCGAAATGACTCGATATACAGGGTTATTTGTAAAACACCGGTCATAAAACAAAAGTTGTTAGTTATGATGATAGTAATAGTCCTGAGAGGTTACCGGTGTTTTACAAATAACCCTGTATAACAAAACGTAGCGCTCGTTGTCGTGCTTGCTTAGTCGTTCTTGATAGATCGTCGTAAGCAACGTTCTGAACGGTCTGTAAGTGGATGGGTGACCGCCTGCGGCATTTTCATCTGAGACCTTCCGTGCTTCGGAGGGCACGTCAAATTATCGGTCTATAATACCAACAAAATGATAATGATTTTGGGCAGACACTGACACCCCTGGATCACTCAAGCTATCTATAGATCGCAATTTTGTTACTTTACCTACTCAGCCAAGCACGTGTTTATCGCGCGTGTATTCGATGAAAACAAAATGATGCAAGCTTATAATCAATTTCTGTTGATAATATTTTCTTACGCATTGACCTTATTATTGTTTTGTTATATTTTTTTAATTGAAAAGATCTTCAGGCGCGTTAGGCATTTTTGAGATGGGAAAAACCATTGAATTGCGACACTGTAACCGTTACCATTCGGCAAAGATTGTCAAACTTTGGGGTCTGTCGGCATTTCCCGCCGCGCCCTTCCGCCTGCAGGCAGCCAGACCTTATTTCGTGCAACAGCTTATGTAGGTACCAACAATTCGTATTTTACCTATTGCCTTAATTATATAAAAAAACGCTTAACAACCCGATAACTCAATAAATTAATAAGAATCTTCTGTTTTTGACATAAATAATATGGTATTTAGTGAACATTCTCTAGATAATGAGTTGACCCAAACTGGGGTCAAATATTATCGAATATGTTTTATTAAAAACAAAACGAAATTAAGCTTTTCTTGTTTAACAGGTAGTATCTAACCTGTTTTCAACAAGCAAATATTTTTATTGATTAGAAGTTTATTGAATAGAAGTTTTCTGCAAAATTCTAAAAATATTACAAAATAAAAGTTACCCGAAACCTCAAGTTTTTACTTCTGTCGGCACTCCTGGACTGCCAATGTTTATTCAATTTATTTATTTCAGCACAATACATACATACACATAATAATACATACATACGTATACATACAGGCGAAAGCCATAACATCTTGGCAGCCCGACGGGACACGGGGTCGCGGTCGGCCGAGGAAGCGTTGGCGGGACGATCTCAACGCCTTCGAGAGAGAATGGTGGGAGATCTCGAAAGAGAGAGATGGTTGGAGGGATTTGGGGGAGACCTTTGCCCAGCAGTGGGACGAAACAGGTTGATAAAAAAAAAATACATACATAACTTAGATCATAAAGACGGGGTAAGCCTTTACCTTGTATTTCCCCTCTGTCAAAATGTACAAGATTCCGAATCATGTACGTCTTGTATAACGTACGTCATATACGAAATTTGCAAGAGTGTGCGTAAAAATGAGGGTGCATTGTCATTTTTTATGCATACGTGTGTAAAATGCGATCGTGTGCTACCTCGTCCCGCGCAAAAACCGGCAGAAAATGTTGAAGTAGGAATTCTATCAATAAATAAATAAATAAATAAATAATGCTGGACATTTCACACAGCATCATCTAGCCCCAAACTAAGCAAAGCTTGTACTATGGGAACCAGATAACTGATATACTACTTATATACTTTTTGTTTGTAAATACATACATACTATACATAGAAACACCCAGACCCGAGATAAATATTTGCAGATCATACAAACATTTATCCCGCGGCGGGGATCGAACCCGCAACCTTCTGCGTCCCAAGCGGGCTTTCACCCACTGTGCCACAGACTCGTCCATTCTATTTTGTCTGAGATACATAATGATACATAGCCATAGAGAGAATTAAAACATCTTAAATTAATATTGTTGTATATATGTAGTATAAATGTATATGTTGCCTACGCACACTGGCGTCACGGGAGACCAGCGTTACAGCAGCTTCGGCTGCCGTAACATTTTGCTGAGTGACGACCTATTTTGCGGTCACTTATAGTTATTTAAGTTAAGAGTGTAGGTAACCAGATTATGTCTAACTTAATTTAATTCAATAATATTACAATGTAAAACATCGTGAGGAAACCAGTTAGTTATTCTTAAAGGCGGCGTAGGCTTGCAACCTGTCACGTATAAAATACTAACTTCTGCAAGATGTGGGCATGTATCAAATATGTATTTGTACATGCCTCTGACTACCTTAGACATCTTCAAAGGATCTGGAATATAAAAGATCTGAGAGAATGTCTACCGCGCCTCGGGGATAGTCGTGACCCTGTTTTTACAATGTACCTGCATTATGTATACTATCTCTTCTGTCTGTGGCACAAAATTAACAAGTTTCTATTTCCTGTCCATCCAAAGGTTACCTGGAAGCGCTTTTAGCGATAAGGTCGCCCATTGTTGCACATATTATTTAAGTGAAATCTGTTTTATTTGTTGTTTTTTCTCATGGTGCAATAAAGCAATATTCTTCTTCTACTTCTTCTTCTTCTTCTTCTTCTTCTATTTCTATTCTATTCCTTCCAGAGCGCATGTCACTATGTGTGCGCGTCCAGTGCTTCATGAGAGCGTGTAAGTTTGTAATACTTCGGTTTTTTTATAGTTTTATTTTTATTTTATTTTATTTTATTTTTGAATTTTTGGTAAACTAACAGCTAGGTAAAGGAGAATGGGCATCCCCGCCCAAATCAAAAAACTATCGCCCGCAGAGTGGGCGTATGGTGGAATGGGTAGACCTTCAAAAACACTCCATTTCATTGTATGACAGCTAAAAAATCCATCCTACAGAAATCGAGATATTTGCAGTTAAATGTGGTGACTTTTACCATCATGTTTTTTGACTTACAGGCTTCCCGCAGATAAGCCATTATGGGCATTCGATAGAACTTTAGAAGCACTATATTTCATTGTATGACAGCTAAAAAATCCATCCTGCAGAAATCGAGTTTTCTGCAGTTAAAGGTGGTGACCATCATGTTTTTTATCTTACAAGCTTCCCGCAGATAAGCCACTATAGGCATTCGATAGAACTTTAGAAGCACGACATTTCATTGTATGACAGCTAAAAAATCCATCCTGCAGAAATCGAGATATTTGCAGTTAAATGTGGTGACTTTTACCATCATGTTTTTTGACTTACAGCCTTCCCGCAGATAAGCCACTATGGGCATTCGATAGAACTTTAGAAGCACGACATTTCATTGTATGACAGCTAAAAAATCCATCCTCCAGAAGTCGAGATATTTGCAGTTAAATGTGGTGACTTTTACCATCATGTTTTTTGACTTACAGCCTTCCCGCAGATAAGCCACTATGGGCATTCGATAGAACTTTAAAAGCACGACATTTCATTGTATGACAGCTAAAAAATCCATCCTGCAGAAATCGAGATATTTGCAGTTAAATGTGGTGACTTTTACCATCATGTTTTTTGACTTACAGCCTTCCCGCAGATAAGCCACTATGGGCTTTCGATAGAACTTTTAAAGCACGACATTTCATTGTGTGACAGAAAAAAAATCCGGAGGATTCAGCTGGGTTGGGCAGCGTTTGGAAAACTACGTCGAGTCTTCTCGTCACCCATACCGCAATGTCTGAAAACGAAAGTTTTCAATCAGTGCGTCCTACCTGTCATGACCTACGGTGCCGAAACGTGGACACTCACAGTACGGCTAGTCCACCAGTTTAAAGTCGCTCAGCGAGCTATGGAACGAGCTATGCTCGGAGTTTCTCTGAAGGATAGAATACGCAATGAGACTATCCGACATAGAACCAAAGTTGTCGACATAGCTCAGAGAATTAGCAAGCTGAAGTGGCAGTGGGCTGGCCATATCTGCCGAAGAACCGATAACTGCTGGGGTAAACGAGTTCTTGAGTGGAGACCGCGACTCGGCAAACGTAGTGTAGGACGCCCTCCGGCCAGGTGGAGTGACGATCTGCGAAAGGCTGCTGGCAGAAGCTGGATGCGTCGAGCCGAGGACAGGGCGCAATGGCGCTCATTAGGGGAGGCCTATGTCCAGCAGTGGACTATTATAGGCTGATGATGATGATGATGATGATGATGATGATGATGATGATGATGATGATGACAATGAAACGTCGTGCTTCTAAAGTTCTATCGAATGCCTATAGTGGCTTATCTGCGGGAAGCTTGTAAGTTAAAAAAGATGATGGTAAAAGTCACCACATTTAACTGCAAATATCTCGATTTCTGCAGGATGGATTTTTTAGCTTTCATACAATGAAATGTCGAGCTTTTAAAGTTCTATCGAATGCCCATAGTGGCTTATCTGCGGGAAGGCTGTAAGTCAAAAAACATGATGGTAAAAGTCACCACCTTTAACTGCAAATAACTCGATTTCTGCAGGATGGATTTTTTAGCTGTCATACAATGAAATGTCGTGCTTCTAAAGTTCTATCGAATGCCTATAGTGGCTTATCTGCGGGAAGCTTGTAAGTTAAAAAAGATGATGGTAAAAGTCACCACATTTAACTGCAAATATCTCGATTTCTGCAGGATGGATTTTTTAGCTGTCATACAATGAAATGTCGTGCTTTTAAAATTCTATCGAATGCCCATAGTGGCTTATCTGCGGGAAGCTTGTAAGTTAAAAAAGATGATGGTAAAAGTCACCACATTTAACTGCAAATATCTCGATTTCTGCAGGATGGATTTTTTAGCTGTCATACAATGAAATGTCGTGCTTTTAAAATTCTATCGAATGCCCATAGTGGCTTATCTGCGGGAAGGCTGTAAGTCAAAAAACATGATGGTAAAAGTCACCACCTTTAACTGCAAATAACTCGATTTCTGCAAGATGGATTTTTTAGCTGTCATACAATGAAATGTCGTGCTTCTAAAGTTCTATCGAATGCCTATAGTGGCTTATCTGCGGGAAGCTTGTAAGTTAAAAAAGATGATGGTAAAAGTCACCACATTTAACTGCAAATATCTCGATTTCTGCAGGATGGATTTTTTAGCTGTCATACAATGAAATGTCGTGCTTTTAAAATTCTATCGAATGCCCATAGTGGCTTATCTGCGGGAAGGCTGTAAGTCAAAAAACATGATGGTAAAAGTCACCACCTTTAACAGCAAATAACTCGATTTCTGCAAGATGGATTTTTTAGCTGTCATACAATGAAATGTCGTGCTTCTAAAGTTCTATCGAATGCCTATAGTGGCTTATCTGCGGGAAGCTTGTAAGTTAAAAAAGATGATGGTAAAAGTCACCACATTTAACTGCAAATATCTCGATTTCTGCAGGATGGATTTTTTAGCTGTCATACAATGAAATGTCGTGCTTTTAAAATTCTATCGAATGCCCATAGTGGCTTATCTGCGGGAAGGCTGTAAGTCAAAAAACATGATGGTAAAAGTCACCACCTTTAACTGCAAATAACTCGATTTCTGCAAGATGGATTTTTTAGCTGTCATACAATGAAATGTCGTGCTTTTAAAGTTCTATCGAATGCCCATAGTGGCTTATCTGCGGGAAGCCTGTAAGTTAAAAAAGATGATGGTAAAAGTCACCACCTTTAACTGCAAATATCTCGACTTCTGCAGGATGGATTTTTTAGCTGTCATACAATGAAATGTAGTGCTTCTAAAGTTCTATCGAATGCCCATAGTGGCTTTTCTACGGGAAGCCTGTAAGTCAATAAATATGATTGTAAAAGTCACCACCTTTAACTGCAAATATCTCGATTTCTGTAGGGTGGATTTTTTTGCTGTCATACAATCAAATGTAGTGTTTTAGAAGGTCTACCCATTCCACCATACGTCCACTCTGCGGGCGATCGTTTTTTGACTTGGGCGGCGCTTCATACATGCCTGCCCGTTCTCCTTTATAAAACATTAAAATAACACATGTAAGGTAACACATGCCAGCATAGGGCCAATTAAAAGTTTACACTGATAGTCATAAATCTAAGTAGGTATGCTATAACAGTATGTGGACGAACAATACAAAGTTATAGGAACAAGTTTTTCTCACCTTATTTCTTCTAAACTTCCACTAAGTAGTTTCATGAAGCAATGTGAGTCTGCGTGGTCATGGATGGCCGAGGCATGGCCGGCCCCCCAACATAGTATCATTATGTTGAACGCTCCATTACCCGCGTCCACTAGGTTACGGGTGTACCTGGAACAAATCCATACTATTATTATTATCTTCTACTAATAAGTCGGGCTTACCTTCCTGACGCTATAACTCCAGAACGCACGAACTGATTTCCACGGTTTTGCATTCGTTGGTAAGGTCTCGGGCTCCGTGAGGTTTATAGCAAACAAAATTCAGGAAAAATCTGGTGGCATCTGGTGGCGAAACCGAGTTCGCTGGGTTTGCTAGTTATAAATAAATAATGCTGGACATTTCACACAGCATCATCTAGCCCCAAACTAAGCATAGCTTGTACTATGGGAACTAGATAACTGATATACTACTTATATACTTTTTGTTTGTATACATACATATTATACATAGAAACACCCAGACCCGAGATAAATATTTGCAGATTATACAAACATTTATCCCGCGGCGGGGATCGAACCCGCAACCTTCTGTGATCAATGATGCTGTGTGAAAAGTCCAGCATTATTTATTTTATTTATTATTACCCATTCAAATTATCTAACTGCACAAAATCAGCAAGAATAAATATTATTATACATAATATAATACTTGTTTTTAGTTATGTGGAAGACTAGGGTCAACGGTTGATGCAATATACCTAACCTTGTGACGTCACGGGAGATTACTAACACATGACGTAAAGAGTTGGTAAGGAGTTGTAAATAATAGATAGGATTGTTTTTCTTAGTATTGTTTGTTTTATTGATTAGACAATGTACATATACATAGATAGCTGCAGAAGCAATGCAGAAGTAAATCAAATCAAATAAATAAATAATAAATAAATAAATAATGCTGGACATTTTCACACAGCATCATCTAGCCCCAAACTAAGCATAGCTTGTACTATGGGAACCAGATAACTGATATATGCTACTTATACATATACTTTTTGTTTGTAAATACATACATATTATACATAGAAACACCCAGACCCGAGATAAATATTTGCAGATTATACAAACATTTATCCCGCGGCGGGGATCGAACCCGCAACCTTCTGCGTCTCAAGCGGGCTTTCACCCACTGCGCCACAGAGGTCGTCTCAAAATCAATTATTTATTTGCAGAATACAGTACATAATAATGTCAAGATCTAGTAGGTAAGTGTTTTTGGGTAAGATCTGATCAAAGGAATCAAAGATGTAGAAGAAATTTTAAGATGGATCACCTAAAAGAATGCTAGCCCCCAAACAGTGTTTGTTGCCCTGATTCACGGTATTGGTCGCTCAAGAACAGGAGTAACATTAGTTCTAAGACTACTCTAAGTGATCCTAGCGGTCCTACTGATTATATGCTGTTTGACTTTGACTTTGAAAAAAAAAACAAGAGCGAAAATACAGGAGCAAAATAAATAAATAAATAAATAATGCTGGACTATTCACACAGCATCATCTAGCCCCAAAGTAAGCAGAGCTTGTGTTATGGGTACTAAGATGACTGATATATTACTTATATACTTTTTGTTCGTAAATACATACATATTATACATAGAAACACCCAGACCCGAGACAAATATTTGTAGATCATACAAACATTGGTCCCGCCGCGGGGATCGAACCCGCAACCTTTTGCGTCGCAGGCGGGCCTTCGCCCACTGCGCTACAGAGGTCGTCAAAATCACCGAATAATCAAAAAAAAAACTTTTTCTTACTTTTTTCTTAGGGTGGATTTCATCGTTTGCAATGTAACTCGGTTTACAGCGTTGAACGCGATCTATTTTTGTTGGTGTAACCCAAATGGTTTGATCTCAGTTACTTGAACTGAGTTTAGTTTGGTTGATCGAGATTAACTTGAATGTTGTTGGCCCTAAGTGATGCAAAAAGTCAGTTACTTGAACTGAGTTTAACTTCGTTGATCGAGATCAACTTGAACGTTGTTGGCCCTAAGTGATGCAAAAAGTCAGTTACTTGAACTGAGTTTAACTTCGTTGATCGAGATCAACTTGAACGTTGTTGGCCCTAAGTGATGCAAAAAGTCAGTTACTTGAACTGAGTTTAACTTCGTTGATCGAGATCAACTTGAACGTTGTTGGCCCTAAGTGATGCAAAAAGTCAGTTACTTGAACTGAGTTTAACTTCGTTGATCGAGATCAACTTGAACGTTGTTGGCCCTAAGTGATGCAAAAAGTCAGTTACTTGAACTGAGTTTAACTTCGTTGATCGAGATCAACTTGAACGTTGTTGGCCCTAAGTGATGCAAGGTACGCAATAAGTTCCATTTAAGTTCTTTACAAAAACCATCTGCAAAATGTGGGCAAAAATAATGCTAGACTTTTCACACAGCATCATCTAGCCCCAAAGTAAGCAGAGCATGTGTTATGGGTACTAAATGACTGATATACTACTTATATACTTTTTGTACGAAGCGCTCGTGGCCGTGCTTGCTTAGTCGTTCTTGATAGATCGTCGAAGTTAAGCAACGTTCTAAACGGTCAGTAAGTGGATGGGTGACCGCCAGTGGCATTTACATCCGAGCGCTTTCGTGCTTCGGAGGGCACGTTAAATTGTCGGTCCCGGCTGTTTAAGTCGTTAAGCCATGACGGAGGCCTTAAGGCGGCCTAAAAACTCCGTCACCAGAGTTGGCCACTGACTCACACGAACTTACTTTTTTGTACGTAAATACATACATATTATACATAGAAAACACCCAGACCCAAGACAAATATCTGTAGATCATACAAACATTTGTCCCGCGGTGGGGATCGAACCCGCAACCTTCTGCGTCGCAAGCGGACATTCACCCACTGCACTACAGAGGTCGGCGTGTAACAAATATGTAAAACATGCCTCTGACTACCTAAAACATCTTCGAAGGATCTGGAATACATAAAAAGATCTGAGAGAAAGTCTACCGCGCCTCGGGGATACTGTCGTGACCCTGTTTACGTTTCACCTTTATTTAAGAAGTCTTTAGTGACTCTGAGTGCGGCTGTTAGATTATGAATCAGATAAGATCAAGACACAAGGTTTACTGGATCTGTAAACAGTAAAACGAACCTAAAACTTGAAGACCGTTATTAATAAACGTGGTTTAAAGTTACGCCAGGTCTAAACTCCAAAAAGTTTATGGTTACTCCTAAGTTACACCCGGCGTAACTTTACACCACCTATATTAATAAGGATCGAAGAGAATAAAATGAAGAGACTCACCTAAATCGGTCGTACTTGGCGTACTTCCTCCAATCCTTAGGGTCTGATTTGTACCCCGCCATCAGTTTCTGAACATCCTGTACGTTGACGTGGTCATGGGAGAACACCATGTGTAACTCCTCTATCAGCTTCTCCAAGCCTGTGATCTCTCTATAAAAATAATTGTCTTCAAATCAAGAGTAAATAGGTTCCTTCTAGGTAAGCATGCTCCATCACCTCACTACTGCTTAACATCAGGCAGTGTGAGGTCAAATGCTGACCTATTAAATTAAAAAAAAAAAAACATTTTGTCGCTGAATGTAGGTACATTTTCTCAAAGTGAATGCAGTTCATCATCATCACCAGCCTATAGCAGTCCACTGCTGGACATAGGCCTCCCCTAATGAGCGCCATCGCGCCCTATCCTCAGCTCGACGCATCCAGCTTCTGCCAGCAGCCAGACAGGCGCGGTCGCAGCCTGAAATTTTGGGGGGGGGTCACTACTGAAATTTAGGGGGGGGTCACTACTCTAATATTAGACTTTATTGCACAATACACAACATTTTATTATTAGGCGTGTACGATTTTGGGGGTCATGTCCCCCCTCGGACCGCGCCTGCAGCCAGAGCAGATCACTCCACTCCAATTCATACATATCTCAAAAAGTTTATTATTAATTTATGCCTACACTGAACGGGACGCTGTAGTGCCTGGGACATTGTTTGAGATGGAGGCTTGTAGCTAAACAATCCTCTCAGATTAATCTTGTCCACAGGAAAGACAACGTCAATACCTGTGGAGCTGGCTAATTTGCGGGTTTCCTCACGATGTTTTCCTGTAATAGTTGAAAATAAATTACAACATAATGTGATTCATAAAAGTTCTTCTATCCTGTAGAAAGCTTTCTCAATCAACCACCCCTTGAGCTTAGCTTTGAATGTGAGTTGAGAGGTAGCGTCGGTCACAAATGGAAGTCGGTCCCATCACGTGCACTAGCTTTGTATAATACATGTTTAATACATGAAGCGCTTGGTGGTGCTTGCTTAGTCGTTCTTGATAGATCGACGAAGTTAAGCAACGTTCGAAACGGTCTGTGTGGATGGGTGACCGCCAGTGGCATTTTCATCTGAGCGCTTCCGTGCTTAGGAGGGCACGTTAAATTGTCGGTCCCGGCTATTTAAGTCGTTAAGCCATGACAGAGACCTTAAGGCGGATTAAAAACTCCGTCACCAGAGTTGGCCACTGACTCATACGAACTTGTATTGTTTACTTACTTGTCCACCTTCAGCGGTCGCTCGATAGAATATGACTCCATGTCCGTGCATTCAGACACTCGGACCTTGCAGTTAGCGTTATCGATGTCCATTGTCTAGATTCTAGAACAATAAGATCGTTTGTCTACTCTAGAGTGATATATCCGATATTTCTTCTTGGAAAACTTAGAATCTAAACAAAAAAACCTTTGAAACTTAGAAACCTTCTTGGATCAAATTGGAGACATTTCGGAGAAGGGCCAGGTCAAAAGTACCCTAAACCGACAAGCATGTATGAAGAATGTAATGAGAGTGAATGAGGCGAAAGTTGTGTGTCAGGATCGTAGCGAGTGGAGATCCGTGGTCTCTGCCTACCCCACAGGGAAAGAGGCGTGATTTTATGTATGTTTATAATTATGTATTTATTAGTATGTAAGTTTATATGTCGTTGTTAGTAAGTGTATATAAATATATATATATCTTTTATATCTTCAACCTATTCTTTATCTAGTCACACCCCTATATATATTTCAATTTGTCCATTTATCCATCCACAGGTTGTCTGGTAGAGATCGCTATTTAGCGATAAGACCGCCGATTGTATGTCATTGTGTTTTTTGTTTAGTTTTCCATTTTTGTTTATTTTTATTATGTGGTGTGCAATAAAGTATTTTCTATCTATCTATCTATCTATGTATGTATGAATCTTAGGCCGTGGACTGATTAGGTGAACTGTGAACTGTGTGTGTGTGCTTTTAATTCGAACCCACGAAAATCAAATGAGAGCCGAGTCTGCGAACGAAACGAATCAAATGAATAGCTTTAAAATGAATGCCAAAAAATGCATAGGTACATGCGGGACTTTTAACGATCCGTGGTAACGCTCAATTCATCTGAGCCAATGTGAGTTTAAGTGTGCTCAAGTGATCCGAAATGTTAGGTTAACACTAAAGAATATAATCACTTTGTCTATGACTAGTGACAGACTTTAAAACGTATAGAAACCCATTAATTAATGCATCAATGTCCATATTAATCAAAGAATTCCGGTAGGTAAATAATTACGGAAGAAGATACCGTATTTATGTTGGTATGGTCAGTGTTGCAAGCTTTGTCTCAAAACAATAATAAACCTTGAAGGTTCACAGACAGCTACGTCAAGGATCTTGTACAGAGAGCTACGAAAGTTGAAGGAGACTTCGAGCGAAGCGATCCGGCATTTGCTTAGCTCGCTTGGCTCGTAGGTGATATTATGCTTATCGCATCGCTCGTAACCTCTATTATATTCCTATTTACAACTAAAACGGACCAAATATTGCATCGTGTAAATTCTTCAACTTACATTATCAAAACCACCTAACACTCGCTTTACTCCTCTTGCAAGCTAGTTATAAAAATATAAAAGTAGGCACTAAACAAAAACTTATTTTTGTTATTTTTTTTTATTTTATTTTATGTTATGATAATAATCTCGGCCAACATTCGCTAAGAGAATTAATGATGGCAAAGGTCTCGTAGGATTGCTTACAAAAACTATTAGGGCATTTAATTTGACCGAGTTGATTGAACAAGAAACTTATTTACTTTGGTAATTACCTACCTACATCAGATAGTCGCCCTTGAAGTAAATAAGATAGGACTAGAAAATTACCTGTCTCACTCTGTAATAGTAGTAAGTTATATATTTAGTAGGTAAAAAGAGGCCTTAATCCGTTATTTCATACATAAATAATTTACAACGGACCCCGCACTCTGATGTCAAGCCCAGACCGAGTAAAAAGGTTTTATAATTTTTTTTTATATAAAATACACGGTATTAAGCAAAAGTATTGGTAATTAACGGCGCGTGAACATAAATAAAATTCACTAGTACCTACAATTTTTTATTGCATCTTGCTGGCAATTTTTATTGACCAATGCAACTCGGGATAAATCATTTGCAATCTAGCTAGACATTGAATAGGTATTTGCAAAGAAATATCTTGACAATATCGCCGGGCTACACAGCAATATTGCAAGCAATTATTGCACTGTGTTTCGAGATATAATCGGCAACTTGGCGGCTATACAATTGCTGGAAGAAATTGCCAAAAAAACAAGCTGGTTTACGAGCACCTTATAAATAATGCTGGACATTTCACACAGCATCATCTAGCCCCAAACTAAGCAAAGCTTATACTATGTGAACCAGATAACTGATATACTACTTATATACTTTTTGTTTGTAAATACATACGTATTATACATAGAAACACCCAGACCCGAGATAAATGTTTGCAGATCATACAAACATTTATCCCGACGCGGGGATCGAACCCGCAACCTTCTGCGTCCCAAGCGGGCTTTCACCTACTGCACCACAGAGGTCGTCAAGACAAGTCTATGAACAATTGGAGATTTATTTGTCACCGTGTTATCTATATCTATATTCTATATATATATATAAAAGAAAGTCGTGTTAGTTACACCACTTATAACTCAAGAACGGCAGAACAGATTTGGCTGAAAATTGGTAGGGAGGTAGCTTAGAGCCAGGAGACGGACATAGGATACTTTTTATCCCGTTCGGTAGCTTAGAGCCAGGAGACGGACATAGGATACTTTTTATCCCGTTCGACAGCGTTCCCGTGTGACTTGACATGAAACGTCAGTCACTATAAAACGTGGTATAACAAAAAAGAATCAGACTTGGAATAACAAAACGCAAATGACAGCTATGTAATTGACGTAAAATGACAGCTATGTAATGACGTATGGATGACAATGTGTTATGGGTACTACATGACTGATATACTACTAATATACTTTTTGTTTGTAAATACATACATATTATACATAGAAACACCCAGACCCGAGACAAAGATTTGTAGATCATACAAACATTGGTCCCGGCGCGGGGATCGAACCCGCAACCTTTTGCGTCGCAGGCGGGCCTTCGCATACTGCGCTACAGAGGTCGTCATTGTGATTAAATTCGGATTGTGATGAAATTTGGAATGTAGATAGTTTGTGTTAGATTTTCTGGGTTAGATTTTCCCTCCCTCTATCTACTATGGGATCCTTGAGAGAAACATAACGCAATAATAGTTAATCAGATTATGTATAATGGAAAGTCAAAACCATACAGTTCTTGCTATAAAAAAAACATTTTCAGTTATGTTATTTCGATTTAGGGTCGATTCACATCTGACCGAAGATCCGTCGCGGATTATCGGTCGCGGAACGCCAGAACTAACAAATGTATAGAAAAACACTCGACCGTTCACACTCGACGGATGATACGTTAGTCCGTACTCAAAACTCCTGCACTTTGTTCCGAATAATGCGCAGACGAAGTCGCGCGGGTCAGCTAGTTTAATATATTTGTTTGTTTTGTATATTGTATTGGTGGCTCTAAATAAATAAATACTGAATTTGGGCATTTTTCAAATTATTTAATTGGTTGTGCCTCGGACCATCTTCTGAAGCAACTCGACGACCTCTCTAGCGCAGTGGGCGAAGGTCTGCTTGCGACGCAGTAGGTTGCGGGTTCGATCCCCGCCGTGGGACAAATGTTTGTATGATCTACAGATATTTGTCTCAGGTCTGGGTGTTTCTATTTATAATATGTAGGTATTTACAAAAAAAAAGTTTATAAGTAGTTTAACAGTTATCTGGTTCCCATAGTACAAGCTTTGCTTAGTTTGTAGATGATGCTGTGTGAAATGTCCAGCATTATTCATTCATTTAACTTTAATTTTTTTAAGCTCACAATTAGAACAGTTAAATAAAGTCTACTGTGCTTGGAACAGTCAGTCCTAATTTAGTTTTTTATTCGCTTGTTTGATTTTAGATGATAAAACTTTCTTAGACGTTAATCTTCTTAGGTCTTAGGTCTTCTTAGGTCAAAAATATTAATTTGGGTTATAAATAATATCAAATCAATTGAAAGTTTATTTCCATTGAACTTTGCTTGAGATAATTACGATACAATGACCATCTATCTTTCATTATAACACATATCATAAATAAACACGCATTTACTCACAGTTATATCACGAAATTTCTCGACTTTTCAACACTCGCACGATTTCACACCACTTAGACAAATAAAAAGTTTTAACAACGTTAAAAAACTAAAACAATTTCTGTTTACCGTTTAAAAATAAAATCACAGCATGTAAAAAAAACTCGTTTACAAAACCCACCTTTCCCGCGTCTTTGCAAAGAGTGAATGATAGAATGTTTGGCGCCACTTTTATTTTGACAGATAAACTTTTTTAGCGCGCGCACGCTGCAAGCTGTCTCAGTACTGACGGGTATTGGCCCTGTGAACAGGGATGGATCTGAGACCATTCTAGAGGGCAATCGGTCGTTTTATATGAACTTGACTATCTGAGGATGAAAAGAAAGCTACACAGTAGTGTTTGTTGCCCTGATTCACTTTTGATTAGTCGCAAAATAACTACTGTCTTGATTACGTACAAAAACAAAATTTTACGCATATTTTCATATAATACTCTCCTAATAAAAAGCCGCGTGTGTCAATCCGAAGTGGGATCGAATCCCGGCCGTGCATCAATGGATTTTGCGTTTCGTAAAATTTATATACGCTTTAACACGAGCTCTGAACGGTGAAGGAAAACATCGTCAAGAAACCAGTTAGTATTATAGGCGGCGATGGGCTTACAACCTGTCACGTATGGAATACTAACTTCTGCAGGATGTGGGCATGTATCAAATATGTATTTGTATATGCCTCTGACTTAGACATCTTCAAAGGATCTGGAATATAAAAGATCTGAGAGAATGTCTACCGGGCCTTTGGGATACAGTCGTGACCCTGTTTACGTATTACCTTACTTAAACTACGTAAATATCTGTATTCTGTGACTTAGATAAGGTTAGCGTGACCAACTGGTAGCCCCCGTAATAGACAGTTTGTTCCTGCGAGCTTACGAGGGGGTTACCATTAGTGACGCTTACTGTAATCACTCATCATCATCATCTCGACCATCCAACGTCCACTGCTGAACATAGGCCTCCCCCATAGATTTCCACAGCGATCGATCTTGTGCAGCCTGGACCCAACGGCTCCCAGCAACCCTTACAAGATCGTCTTTCCATCTCGTGGGGGGCCGTCCTCTGCTGCGATTTCCGGTGCGTGGCCTCCAGTCGAGAACTTTTCTGCCCCAACGGCCGTCAGCTCTACGAGCTATGTGCCCCGCCCACTGCCACTTCAACTTGCTAATCCTGTGGGCTATGTCGGTGACTTTAGTGCGTCTACGGATCTCGTGACGGAGACGTGGTCCCTCACTATGGGCCTCATAAGAAGGCTCAAGGTCGCTGTAATCACTATGCCCAACTTTTTCAGAGATTTTCAAAAAAATCCTGCCCACACCTTGTTCTGCTTATCACGCTCCTCCGTAGGGGTAGGCAGGGACCACGGATTCCACTTGCTACAATCCTTAGGCCTTAGGGCGGCCTAAAAACTCCGTCACCAGTATTGGCCACTGACTCATACGAACGTACGTACGATTCTTAGGCCGCGTTTCCACTAAGTGAAAAGGACATCATCCACGTTTCATACATTTTGGTACAAAATCCAAAATGTGCCGGCCAAAAAAAAGTACTGTATTCCGATTAGAACACGTCGGCCTAGCATTTGTTAATATAGCACCAGAGCTGTAGCACCACTATGCTTCTCTACTATGCATATTCAGTAGGACCGCTGGGATCACTTTGATTTTAGGTACCTAGGTACTCCTGTTCCTTCGCGATTGAAAAATATATGAAATGTCAGATAAATTATTTATGCTGAAGAAATGTGACTTTAAATGAAAACACCAAAGCTTTGGTGCCATATAAACAAATGTTAAGGTCGACTTGTTCTATCAGAATACATATCTTGTTCTATCACATCATATTTATTGTTTATTATTTATTTATTATTATTTTATTGTTGCGTAATTTTTCTGTCAAATGTTATTATTACATTCCTAGATATTACGAATTAGAATAATTAATTCTGTAATGTACTATCTACGTGTAAATAAATAAATCACTTTTTTTAGGCCAGCACTTTTGGATTTTGGACCAAAATGGATGATGTCCTTTGCAGGTGGAAACACGCTCTTACATAAATACATGTATTACGAAGACAGATAAACATTTCTTAAAACAGATAAGTCAATGTAAATAAATAATACCTTGGGGTTCTTTTACAAAGCAATATTTTCAAGTATCCATGCCAACAGACGATAGCAAGCTATAAGTTCGATAAGATAGGTACCTATGTAACTTTAATATATAATGCTGGACATTTCACACAGCATCATCTAGCCCCAAACCTGTGCCCAAACTAAGCAAAGCTTGTACTATGGGAACCAGATAACTGATATACTACTTACACATTTTGTTTGTAATTACATATATATAATACATAGAAACACCCAGACCCGAGACAAATATTTGCAGATCATACAAACATTTATCCCGCGGCAGGGATCGAACCCACAACCTTATGCGTCACAAGCGGGCTTTCACCCACTGCGTCAGAGGTCGTCCAAACTTTGTTTGATCATTTATTTATCTTCTTCTTTCTTTCTTAGTATTCTTATAGGCGATGGGCTTGCAACCTGTCACGTATGGAATACTAACTTCTGCAAGATGTGGGTGTGTATCAAACATGTATTTGGACATGCCTCCACCCTTAGACATCTTCAAAGGATCTGGAATACATAAAAGATCTGAGAGAATGTCTACCTTCTTCTTGCGTGTCAATGGCCGCCACCATCACTCCAGCATTTGTGGCGTCCCTAAGGTCATTCCTTGTGCTTCCTTTCCAGGGCACAAAGGGCAAACGATCAGGTGGGACATCGTTTGGATAGGGACCCCGCAGTCACAACAGGTCTGGGTGGTCGCGATAGCCCCACTTGCACATGCTCCTGCATCGACCGACTTGGGTCCGAAGTCGGTTGATAGACTTCCAAACCGGCCAAGATTACTTCCTCCTCTAGAATGTCTACCGCGCGTTGGGGATACAGTCGTGACTCGGTGACTCTGTTATTTTATTATCTTACTGCAGAGGCCTCCTTATTTCCAGACTTTTCCGTCCCTCCCTCTTAGGTAATTGTGTGTGTGTGCACATGCACGTTGTAACTGTGTGCGTGCGGTAACGCTCCATGGAATAAGCGCTCAGTACAGAGTCGCTTAGGTACAGAGAAACAAAATTAGGCTATATCCACATTGAATTGGCAAGCAACGCGACAATTCGTTTTATAGCAAGTCATTATAAACTTTATGAACAACTAGCTTCTGCGCGCGGCTTCGCCCTCGTGGTACCAACATTTTGAATAGCCTATATGCTATTCCAGGTCACTATCTACGCCTATTCCAAGTCATCCAAATCGATTCACTGGTTTAGGCGTGATTGATACACAAACATACAAACAGCCAAACATACTCACTAACTTTCAGATTTATTATATTATTAGGATAGTATTAGGATATTAGGATGGTACAAGATATTGAAACGCTGGTAGAATGAACGCGGTCTGGCGAAGCCATCAAGCTGTCCGCGCTGGCTCGAGCACTTTCGTGCGGTTCATTCTACAAGCATTTCTATATCTTGTACCTACCATTGTTCATTAAGCTTGTTTGTTGTATTTTTAGAGAAAATTTTTGACAATAAAAAAGTAGCGTCACGGACCGGCGAGGTCGTGGATTCGAATACCGCGTAGGTGCAGTTAAAGTAGCAAAAAAATCACAAGTAAACTTGTGAAGGACTAAAGACGCAATTCAATTAAATAAATGATTATAAAAGTCTAGACTTAACTTTCTCGGAGCAGGTTTAAATCTAGTTTAGCGTAGATTAAAAGTAAACTCACAGGAATGTATTAAGGGACTTAAAAATATGTTATTTAAATTAAAATATGCCTTAGCTTGATGACTTACGGAAAAACCGGCCAGGAGCGAGTCAGACTCGCGGACGAGGGGTTCCGTACCATCTACACTAATAATAAAAAGAGGAAAGATTTGTTTGTATGTTTGAATTGAATAGGCTCCGAAACTAATGGACCGATTTGAAAAAATCTTTTACCATTAGACTCCTACATTATCCATGATCCTGTCCGTCGCGGTGTTACCCGCGGTCTCTCGGGAAAACATCACTTTCCCGGGATAAAATATAGCCTATGTCCATGAGTGATAATGTAGGATTCTAATGGTGAAAGAATTTTTCAAGTCCAGTAGTTTCGGAGCCTATTCAATTCAAAGAAATCTTTCCTCTTTATTATTTAGTGTAGACTAGCGACCCGCCCCCGTTTCGCACGGGTGCAATGCTGATACTAAATATTAGGGTTCAGCCAGCGTTTGCAACGTAAGCGCAAAAAAAATGTTTATTTACGACATCACATTAGAAACCTCTAAAATTATCAGTGTTCCTCTACTATATTATGCATGTATTATACATACAGGGTGTAAAAAGACGTCTACCGAAGCCGAAAGGGGTAGGTACAGCATCCCAATAGACAACCAAATCCAAAAGGATTTTCCGAAATATGCACTAAATCCGGAGAAAACAGCGTTTGAAGAGTACTGTTTGCGTATGTTTTGGGCGCGTTTTTTTATGTAGATTGCTGGATTTTGAGTTTTAAATGTTTTTTTCTTTTATAAATGAAATTATTAGGTAGGTATAGTCTTATTATGTTGTAATAGTAGTAAATAGCCGAAAATAACATAGCATGACGAAGCTAAGTAAAAACATTTTTTTTTGCGTTTTTTTTCGCTAAATATGTTTAGAATCATGGTCTGATTACAACCCCTCAGTTTTCGGTAGCAGTCTTTTTACACCCTGTATAAACCTTCCTCTTGAATCACTCTATCTATTAAAAAAAACCGCATCAAAATCCGTTGCGTAGTTTTAAAGATTTAAGCATACATAGGGATATAGGGACAGAGAAAGCGACTTTGTTTCATACTATGTAGTGATAGTGTACCTAGATGACTCTGTCACCAGAGTTGGCCACTGACTCATACGAACTTATCAAGGATATACCTACAAAGCAATCAGGATTCAAAAGTTAACTTAGAAAGGCATTTTTGAATTCTGTTACACTACAAATACTAGGAAACCAATATGTCCGTTTCTGCACCAAAAAACATTGGACTTATGACGTTTTGCAATCAAGAAATCATTTGTAAAAGTGGTATACCATTTTTAAACGAGAACATCGACCTTTTTGCTCCAAAACGTTGTATCCTATCGCATAATTCGTACTAACATACTACCTTTTGGTTCTAGCGAGTCTTCGCGCAAAAGTAGTATACCATTTTCCGTCTGCTAAAGACAAAAGGGAGTAAGTGACGTTAGTAAGAGGCATTATACGTCCTTTTGTAAATATGAAGAAGATAATCGAGTTAAGTAATTCGTATTGCGTGCGATTTTATAGGTGAACGATGTTTTTACTACGAGGAATGAATTTGTATGGAGTTGAACTTCCTACTAAAGAATAATTGCAGATTGATCTTTTTATGTACATTATGTGGGTAAACTGTGGAGGCACGTCCATATACATAATTGATACATACATTTATAATACATGATTATTTGTAAAACACCGGTAACCTCTCAGGACTGTATTACTATCATCATAAAAAACAACTTTTGTTCTATGACTTTTAAAATTTCATAATTATTTTAGTTTATCAGATTTTCATACAAAAATAAAAATATTTAAATTGAACGCTCTAAATGTTACGAATGTACCTACGAAGCAAAAAAAAAGCGATAGTAGGTAGATAGTAGGCGAGGGGAGCGAGGTTAGAGCGGCGGGGGCCGAAATTTGTTAGTTAGGACAACGAAATCAAGATTTGTTTTTGGTAAATAAACTAATATTATAAAGAGGAAAGATTTGTTTGTTTGTACGTTTGTTTGAGTTGAATAGGCTCCGAAACTACTGAACCGATTTGAAAAATTCTTTCACCATTAGAATCTCACATTATCCCTGATGAACATAGCCTATATTTTATCCTGGGAAAGTGATGTTTTCCCGAGGGACCGCGGGTAACACAGCGACGGACAGCTAGATAATAATATACCTTCAGCGCTCGTGGTCGTCCTAAACGCTCTGTATGTGGATGGGTGACCGCCAGTGGCATTTTCTGAGCGCTTCCGTGCTTCGGAGAGCACGTTAAATTGTTCCGGCTAATTTAGTCGTTAAGCTATGACGGAGGCCTTAAGGCGGCTTAAAAACTCCGTCACCAGAGTCGGCCACTGACTCATACGAACTTACTTAGTCATGAGACATGTCCAAGTATCAAAATTTTTCAAAAATTCGCTTCCATTGCAAGCCTATCGCCGCATTATCAAAGTAGTTAGTTTCTTATAGGGGGCGATGGGCTTGCAACCTATCACGTATGGAATACTAACTTGTGCAAGATGTGGGCATGTATCAAATATGTATTTGTACATGCCTCTGACTACCTTAGACATCTTCAAAGGATCTGGAATATAACAGATCTGAGAGAATGTCTACCGCGCCTTTGGGTTACAGTCGTGACCCTGTTTACGTTTTTAGAGGCACGTCCAAATACATTTAGACTTTGTCGATCATTCCTCTAAACGGTGAAGGAAAACATCATGAGGAAACCCTCGTCTGTAAAAGCGATCGATTGCTGATCGCTCATTGGTTGTTATCGTATTGTAACGTACAAGCACTCGAACCTTCTGGAAGACTCGCGCGTACGATAGATTCTACGAACATTCTCGCTTAGACATACCGAATTAACAATTGGATCGTAATACCTGGACTTAAGGTTCATATTTGTTGGGCGCTACTGACAAGCGACCTTATTACAAGTGTATAAGGTTCAAGGTCGCTTGTCACGTGTTGTTGTTTATTTATAGAAGCTTCCTGTTTATTTGTAGAGAGTTCCCACGGTGAATGTTCTAGGCGTTTCTGTGGGGTATATAAACGGGCGATTTGCGCGTCACAAATCAGTTCTTTGTGAATTACGAGAGTGTTAACTTGAGTGAATAGTGACCAGTGATATTCAGTGCGACTGTTCATAACTCTAAAGTGTGTTTTGAGTAAATTAGTGTGTAATAAAGTTTCGAACGTTATACCTAGTGTTTATCTTCAGAATCGACGAACCCCAGCACGTAACAGTATCTAGCGCCACTACGCAGTAGCAATCACTGGAACTAAAGTGGTAAGGCCAAGGTTTCAAACCTATGATAGGAACTACCAATCTTTAGCTCTCTGAAGTTGTGCACTAAACAATTGCGCATGTAAACTAAAGAAATCCGAAAAGTAATGGGGCCCAAGGTATACAACAGAGTAAACTCTGTATTTCTGTATTTCAGGTTTGGTAAAGAAGGCGAGATAGCACGATGCAACAGAAGCGAGTGAGCGAGACAGCTATACAACGCTGTCTTCGTCTTTTAGACGTCATCAATGGGTTCGCAGCTTCAGAGAGCTAAAGATTTTTGTAGACTACTGTACATTGATTGTCATGTAGTCAGAAACAAAAAGCATTTATTCAGTAGGACCGCTGGGATCACTTAGAATAGTCTTAGAACTAATGTTACTCCTGTTCTTGCGCGACCAACACCGTGAAGTTTCAGCAACAAACACGGTTTGGGGGCTAGCTTTTAGGTGATCCATCTTGAAACTAAAAGTCAAGCTAAAAGGAGCCAGTCAAAGAAGAATAGAGAAAATTGTGCGACTTTTGCTATCGCTTTTACATACTCGTAATAACCAGGCCGTTAAGTGTAGGCTTAAGTAGTCTATTGAAAAATTTTATGGGGTAACCAATAATTGAAAAAAAAAACAGTTAATTAAATAAAAGTATATTTATTTACATAAAACTTACACCTATAACGATTTTATATTATAAGTTATGACTTATTCTAGCATTAACAACATTAACCGTCAACCATCAGTTCGTCAGTCATCCATCAGTCCGTCAGTCATGTCATCAGTACTTCATTCACCATTATTTACTGAATTCATATATAACCGTCATGCATCAACCATCAGTCACCATCAGTCATTCAACCACAAGTTATTAGTGTGTTTTTAGTTCACGATACGTTCAGGGCACTCTGGGGCGTATTTAACGCCCTCTCATCACACTGGTTCGAAAAACTAGTGACACGTACAAAAGAATGAGTAATTTCAAATGTCAATGACATCAGTCATGTTCGTCACGTCAGTCATCACTATATGTCATCATAATCGTCAGCCATCAGTCCAAGGAAGAGACAAGAACAGGAAAGAAAAGAAACCTTGGAAGGAAGTAATTGACGGCTAACTGGACACTACTTCTTTCACCAAATGACCCAGAGGCTGCTACCGCTGCGAGTTGAAGCCAGGGTAGAGAAAAATCCTCGGAGCCCTTACTAAACGCGGACTCAACAGTGGCGTTTAAAGAAAACCACAACTACACTGTATCAGTCATCATATCGTCAGCCATCAGTCCGTCAGTCATCGGTCCATCTGTCAATGCTTTGTCATCAGTCCATCAATCATCAGTCCTTCAGTCATCAGTCCGTCAGTCATCTTACATCCATCAAGTATCATTCATTTCTACATCAACCACCAGTCATACACTATCATCAGTCACTATCGTCATCATCATCATCAACAATGGCCTTCATCTTGGCCTCCAGCTCCTTGGCCGGGTTAAAGACGCCGCTGGTCTGAGCGTTGCAGATGAAACATCGAGCTGTTTTCTTGTAGTTCTCCAACGCGCATTTCTCACAAAAATAGTGTTTGCATCTGGAACAAAAGATATTCAATTTAGTAATATATTTTTATTTAGTACTTCTGCGCGTGGCTTCGCTCGCGTGGTACCAACATTTTGAATAGTCTATAAAATTCTAAGTCACTATCTACACCTATTTAAAGGTTTAGGCGTGATTGAAACACAAACATACAAATATACCTATCCTCAGTTACATTGGGTTCTAACTCAACTAAACTTAGTTACTTCGGGTCCTAACTTAAAACAAACTTAGTTAATCTGGGTTCCAGCACGCCATTCCCAATACCTTTGTGATTTAAGTCAAATAATCTTAGTTACTTCGGGTTCTAACTAAATTAAACTTGTTACGTCGGGTTCTCGGATAACTAAACTCAGTAACTTCAGATTCTTACTCAAATAAACTTAGTTATATTGTGTTCTGATGCAACCAAACTTAGTAACATCGGTTTCTAACTTAACTGAACTCAGTTCCTTCAAGTTCTAACTAAAAATCATAGTTATTCCGGGTTCAAACTCAACCATACTTAGTTAATTCAGGTTCTAACTCAGTTGCGCTTAGTTCTAGCACTAACTTAGTCACCACAGGATCAGTAAAACTTGAACGGCATATAAAACACTTAAATGGGTTCTGGCTCAACCAATCTTAGTTACTTTGGGTTCTACCGAAACGGAACTTAACCTAACTCAGTTGGTCTTAGTTCTAGCACTTACTTAGTCACCACAGGATCAGTAAAACTTGAACGGCATATAAAACACTTAAACGGTAGTTCATCGTCGCTATGTATTTCGTAATCTTCGTCAGAATGCGCCGTTCCCTCATCTCTTTCTAGTTGCCAGCCGTGTTTGTAGTCTGAACGATCGTGGAGGAATTTACATGAATCTGTTGATAAAAAAAAATATTTATATTAAATTCTGGTCAAATACAATTTGAGAAATAAAATGAAAAGTCTTATCAAACTTTTCGATTCCGACGGGATCCGAACCCGCAACGATCAGACGACACTCCTAAAGCTGGAGTGCCTTACCGCTCGGCCACGGAATACAAATTGTCGCAATCGAAATTTATGATCCCATTCATATAATAAAGCTGAAAGTTTGTGAGTTTGTTTCGATGCTTGGATACATTATCTGTCCGGTGAAAGGCCCTAAGGTATGTGGACCAGATGGCGTCGACCTTAGTGAGGTTAGTACTACCTCTTTGCCATGGATTGGGGGAAATATACCCCCAACTGAAATAGGAATTCGTACGTACCTCCAAACCCACAAAAGCCCGTTTCCTTATAATCTTTACAAATATCAGGCTGGTAGTCCCATCTGAAACCAAAAATAATAGCTTAGCAACATTCTATTTAGGGTCTTTCATTTTTTTGTAATTTTTATTTTAGTAATGTTTTTTTGTATTGTTATGAAATTATGTCCCGAGAAAATCGATAAAGACTATCCTTTTAATTGATTGTTGCTTCTTGTATATCTTAGTCCATGCGAGCGTGCGACGTGATGTTGCGGCGCTGCGATTGGTCAACGTCTGTTCTCCTTGAAAATGTTATGCAACATGTCATAAAAATCAATAAAATATACTTTTTAAATTTGGAAAAAAATCACGGCCACGACTGTATTTTATTGTATTTATTTATTTATTTAAAAAAGGACACCCAACACGGGTTTACACTTCATATTCCAAAACAAAAACAAAGTGTCTTAACCCTAGTGTTCCCATAATTACAGGGTATCACAACATGCGTCAAACAACAACTTAAAATAAGTAGGCTTTATGCCTGCCTAATCAGCAGAACAGTTTTAAGTACACATAACATATTTAAATCTTCTATGAATATAAAACTTAATATTATCTAAGAGATCATAGTAGGTAGGTTAGGTTAAGTACCTAGTTAGTATCCCCAAGGCGCGGTAGACATACTCTCAGATCTTTTATGTATTCCAGATCCTTTGAAGATGTCTAAGGGGGTAGTCAGAGGCATGTACAAATACATATTTGATACATGCCCACATCTTGCAGAAGTTAGTATTCCATACGTGACAGGTTGCAAGCCCATCGCCGCCTATAATACTAGCTGGTTACCTCACGATGTTTACCTTCACCGTTCAGAGCTCGTGTTAAAGCGCATATAAATTTTACGAAACACAAAATCCATTGATGTACGGCCGGGATTTGAACCCACGACCTGCGGATTGAAAGTCGAGGTACTAAACTAGGTACGAATTGCTAAGTTAAACTAGCAAGTAGAATCCAGAAAGTTCTAAAACTTAAAAAAAAAAGCCTCATTGAGGTACTTTCACCATATCCTTTCACCATACTGGTTAAAATAAATAGATAATGCTGGACATTTCACACAGCATCAACTTTCGATCAGAAGCTCACATTTCATGATCATATGTTTTTGTTGGCGAAAGAGTCCTTCAGGCGACTAGGGTTTGTGATTCGAAACTCGCACGATTTTAAGAATGAGCACGTCATCCGTCTAATCTTTTCGGCATTTGTTAGAAGCAAATTAGAAAGCAGTGCTTGTGTGTGGAACCCGCATGAGGTAACTTACACGCTCATGCTTGAAAAAGTTCAAAAAGCTTTTCTGCGGTATCTGTATAAGCGTCGCTACGGGTACTATCCTTTCCTTTATCCCACAAAGTTTCTCTTGGGGTGCCTAGGGTATAATTCACTTGAGGTGCGCCGCACCTATGACCAGTTGACTACAGTCTGCAAAATCATCCACAACAAAAT
Source organism: Epirrhoe alternata (assembly GCA_963565295.1). Lineage (NCBI taxonomy): Eukaryota > Metazoa > Arthropoda > Insecta > Lepidoptera > Geometridae > Epirrhoe > Epirrhoe alternata. The sequence continues at coordinate 5,495,310 of OY751404.1, read as the reverse complement.
TGACGCATTGGATCTCAGTGATGTGCTGTGTCGACTATACGTTCCTAACAATTATTGCCGGAGTCGGAAGCACAAGTTGTTTGCAGTGCCATTCTGCCGCACGGTGGCTCGAGCCAATTCCCCCGTCCCGCGCGCTCTCACTGCACTCAATGCTCTTCTCGACTCCAACCCTGACTGTGACCTGTTCAGTGATAGCTGGTCAAAAATATTAACTGAATGTTTGTATTTTTGTGAGCGTCTTTCTTAATGCTAATTATTATTGTAAATTGTGTATGTTTTTATTTTTACTTAATACTATTTTGACTCATAATTCATTCTGACCATGTAATATTTTTAATTATTATTATTTTTATGTAATTTCTTCTTTAATTAATGTAATTGGGTGTATACCGTGTTAATTAAAGTAAATAAATAAATCTAGCCCCAAACTAAGCAAAGCTAACTGAACCAGATAACTGATATACTACTTATATACTTTTTGTTTGTAAATACATACTATTATACATAGAAACACTTCGACCCGAGATAAATATTTGCAGATCATACAAACATTTATCTCGCGGCGGGGATCGAACCCGCTTTCTGCGTCACATGCGGGCTTTCACCCACTGCGTCAGAAGTCGTCAAGTACGTACCTCACAGTGGCACGTAGATTGGCAGGAGCACGTATCGGCCCCTTCCTCACTAGCCCTGAACTGGCGTTACCGGCGGCTGTGTCTTTCTTTTTATAGTATTGTGCGTAATTGTTTAAACCTCTGTACAGCTGGAAGTGATAACAATTTTTTTTTATTTTATACATAAATATCTTACAACGGACCCCGCACTAGGCCAAGCCTGTATCGCGGTAGAACGAGTAAAAAGATTTTTATAAAAATACACGGTATTAACAAATATAATAAAAATTATTTAGACTATTGTAATAAATAAATATCTTAGATACTAATTATAAATCAGATTTCAATTCTTGAAATCTTTCCTGTGGACCAGGCTGATTAAGCTGAGAGGATGGTTTAGATTAGGGTTCCGTGGCCGAGCGGTAAGGCAATCCGGCTTTAGGAGGATCCTCTGATCGATGCGGGTTCGAATCCCGTCAGAATCCAAAATTTTGATAAGACTTAATTTTTTAAGGATGGTTTAGGTGCTGCAAGCCTATTCCATCTCAGACAATGTCCCACTACAGCGTCCCCTTGAGTGTAGGCACAGGTGCCTCCTGACGCTGTATAAATCATCCTTTTCCCCCAGTTACTTAGTACACCCAGCTCGAGCCTATAACTAACACCCACCTTATCATCAGCCTGTCCCTCCAGCTCCTCGTTAACCTTCTGTGCCCTCTCGAAGATGGCCTGAGCATCCCGGTCCCTCTCTGTGTCCAGTTCGTATGTGGCCGTTGCATTCTCTCTTTGTTGCTGCACTGAGAGTGTTGTTCGATCTGTTGTCTGCAAATAGAAGTTTTAATCAGACAATGTGCACAAAATAAAGAGGACTATTTTAACCCTAATGGGATAACACTGTAGAAAAAATAAGGCATGCTATGATGGCACAAAGTTGTAATATTGCTGGGAGTGCGTGGGAGAAATGTTTATTTATTTATTTATTTAAATGTTCGTATGATCTACAAGTATTTGTCTCGGGTCTGGGTGGGTGTCAAAACAAAAAGTATATAAGTAGTATATCAGTCATATAGTACCCATAACACAAGCTCTGCTTACTTTGGGGCTAGATGATGCTGTGTGAAAAGTCCAGCATTATTTATTTATTTATCTTAAATCTAAACTTAGGCTAACTTCTTAGCTATCTTAGTTGGTAACCTACCAATTGCTTACAATATATTATAAATAAAAAAAAAAGCTAGGATACCATAGACATTGTACAGTGTACACACATTAGCTATCGAGGGGCAGAGCGAATTTATCATTGGAATAAAAGAGTGGATGCACAGTTGAGGAATGATAGGCGTGGAAGAAAAATAATGAATGATGAATGCTATTCACCATTAGACACAGATTAAACATATTTTGTGTTCATTTTACAAATCTCTGGAATGGAATCAAACCCACAACTTAATACACAGAGCTGTAAGGTCACTAAAAAACAAAATTAGACTTACTTTGTCCTCATCATCGCTTCCATCATCTATCTCCACCTTCTGTCGCTTTGGTCCTGACGTGGACTGTATGTTAGGGTTGTGTTTTGGTGGCTTCTTAGCCGGCAACACCACACCTTGGTCAGAGTCCGAACTGTTTTTCTCTGGAAAATGTTGAAGATATTAAATGTAAAGTTGAACTTAGATTATAGTAGGTACAATAATAACTTATAGTAGGTACAATAAAACTCTTAACTTAATCTTTACTGAGATAAGGGTTCAGGGCTAGTTAGTAATTTTGACGACCTCTGTAGCGTGGTGGGCTGACGCCCGCCTGCGACGCAAGAGGTTGCGGGTTCAATCCCCGTGGCGGGACAAATGTTTGTATGATCAACAAATATTTGTCTCGGGTCTGGGTGTTTCTATGTATAATATGTATGTATTTACAAAAAAAAAAAGTATATAAGTAGTATATCAGTCATCTTAGTACCCATAACACAAGCTCTGCTTACTTTGGGGCTAGATGATGCTGTGTAAAAAGTCCAGCATTATTTATTTATTTATTATTTAGTAATAATAATAAATAATATAAATAATTGTTTATTTCAGAATACTTTCCATATCAATTCGGTATAGCTATAGACCTAACAAAAATATAATATATAATAAAAGCTACATTATGTAGAAGTCACTTTTTGTTGTCGCTGTGGTGCACTAATGTCCAGTGACGATAAAAATCATTATCTGGACATTCAGCGATTGTCTTTAAGATAGTGTTGTTAGATGCCCGTAGACGCGCCCAAAAGGACACGATTCGAGCACGGAGGATAGCATAGAAGTCAGGAAGGCCTGCCACAGCGAACATGCTCGACGCGCTACAATATCTTGCTTTTCGCATGAGTATACGAAACGCGTTATTATACTGAATTCTAAGGGTACTATATGATTTATGAAAGTAATTAGTCCAAAGTTGACATGTGTATAAAGTTTGACAATAGGTTGCAAAGAGGGTTAGCTTAACTTGGTCACTACATTTAGCAAATCTGCGCGCGAGCATGTTACATCGCACGGCCATGGCGCGGCGTTCCCGCTCCATATCCGCGTCATCACTGTTATCATTAGTCAGTATGTGTCCTAGATATTTAAAACTTTTTACAACCTGCACTGGTGACCCATCCAAGAATACTGGAGGTACTCTTTCCGGACCATTTTCATATTTAAAGATAACCATTTCGGTCTTTTTAGCATTGTATTTTAGTCCATGGGACTTTGCGTATTCGACACATATACCAAGTAGCTTTCTAATACCCGAAATCGATGGACTGAGGAGGACCATGTCGTCCGCATAGCTGAAGTTATTAAAACATACATTCCCGATATGACAGCCGACCCTAGCCCTCCTCAGTTCAACGATCAGGTCATTCATATACAAGTTAAAAAGGTCTGGAGAGGTAAGGCCCCCCTGCCGAACCCCACAGTCTAACCTATAGTCACTAGACAGTGTTTCAGCCCATCTTACATTATTTATTTGGTTCTCGTACCAGTATCGGAAAAGACTTACAACACTATATAACTTTTTAAACACAATTAACGGGATATTTACCATGATTACATATTATTTGAGTTTCCCGATATACAACACTGACTTACAACACTGTTATTAACATTCGTTTTTTCTAGTTTCTCCCAAAGTAGATCATAATTTACTAGGTCGAAAGCGCGGCTGAGATCTAGAAAACATGCATATACAGAGGTTTCTCGCTTGTTGTAGTATTTAACTGTATGCTTTAAGTTAAGTATTGCAGAATCTGTTCCGAGACCCGCACGAAAACCAAATTGCGCATCATCAATATCAATTTCCTTCACCAGTGCAGGTTGCAGAAGTCGCTCAAGTATCTTACCTATTATAGTTCCCAGCGAAATGGGTCTATAGTTGCTTAACTTTGTAAGGTCACCCGTTTTATTTTTGGGTACTGGAACCACCACGGTTCGCATCAATTTCATAGGTAAATAACCATAGCTTAAACATGTATTAAACAATTCAGATAAAATAACCATAGCTTAAACATGTATTAAACAATTCAGATAAAACTCTACACATCTCATTGCCCATGTATGTGGGTGCCAGTAATGGCACCCACACTAGATAAAGATCTGTATTGTGTAGATTGAACTACACAAACATTAATTCAACTACCTGAAAGTATGAACGTTTAGACAGATGGATGTTGAGTGAAGAGTGCCACAAACACTTACACATAATTCACACTATCATCTGTAACGTTGTTATTCCAACTATTACAGAAACATCATAATTGACCAGTGCTCAGAGTGGAAGCGATCTGTCTTGCTTGACGTTCAAGTGACAGTAGCATTTTTGACAGCCAGGCATCTGAAGTTTGTTTTGTTTGACAGTTTTTCTTAACCTCAATTTCTGCAAAAGAAGGGAAGTCACTTTCTTCTCGGCGTTCTAATCGAATGCTTTTCTTGTATTTTAAATCTCAATTTATTTGATCGATTTGGTGTTCATCTAAACAATGGTTTGCTGATTTTGGGTCTATAATCGCCTAAAGGCGATAGACTATTTAGATTTTGGAGCGATGATTTATTGGTGAGTGAATTTTTCGATGACATGCAAACATGTCGTGTTTGTGTGGAAAATGGCGGATTCAAATAGTTTGTTTTTTTTCGTTAACAGAAGCTTGAGTCGGATGCAATACTGATTGGAGCTGTTTTAAAAGTCTGGCCCGGGTAAGTTATCTCAACATCTTTCAGTTAGGGGCAAATAAATTGGTTTCCACTTTTGTATTCTGAACGGAGTTTGTTTGTTTCAGACAAACGGGTGTTTATTTTACTTTGGAATTAATTTTGGGTTAAAATTTATGGAATTTAAAATTATGGAGACACTTCCGACGCAGCAGAATTTGTTCGACCTATGGTGAATTATAAAATTTGAATAAAAAATAAATTTAATTAGGCCGTCTTAAACGGATAACCTTTCCTTTAAAATTTTACAAGATTGCAATAGCTTCAGGTTAGTTTTTCTTTTAAATTGGTTCAGTTTTACTTTTAGATGTAATTTCAGTTCTGTTTTACTTTTAGATATAATTTCAGTATAATTAAATTGATATAATTATTGCCATCCCCCTGAACATATCATAAAATCTATGGAACTGTCTATGCATTAAAAGACTCGTACAATAACAACATCAGATTGTATCATTTCCCCCGCCCTAAGATTAGAAGTTCATCTGGCGCAGAGCTTTATCCAGGTATTCTTATTTTTATTTCTATTTATTTATATATTATCGGTCTGGTGTCTGGCGCCCGAGAGTTTTTGTTCCTTTAGCTTTTTTAGAATTTGTGACACCAACCGACCTATTTAAATTGGTTCAGTTAAACACTTTTTAGTATATTTACATCTTTATTTATCCATATTATAGTAACATTCACACATATTATTATTATTATAATTTTTTTTATTTTTTTATATTACAATTTGTCGCCAGCGTTCAGGGACTTGAAATGGATTCTATGTGTTATTCAGGGGAACTGTAAGTTATTGCAACCTTATATTTGTTAGACCTAAGTACAGTTTTGTTTACAACTTTTGTAACTTTGGTCCGGAACTTTTTTTGAATCCTTGTGACTTTCATCACAGGAGGTTAATTTTCTTGACAAACGAATAACAATACAGTGTCTTAGTGTATTGTGCACTCATTTATGGATATTTGTGGAAAACTTATTTTGAAAAACAATTTAATATGTTGTAGTGATAATTTAGTTTAGATAAAACTTTTGTGAAGCAGTTTATTCCATGCCAACATGTGTAAAACTTGTGTAACCTTGAAAACATCTTATACATTAATCGTTTAACCTTTGATTTTTGTGAACTTGAAAATAACTTATTGTACATGGGTTCATTGTTGAACGGGTAACCTAAAAGTTTTCAAGTAACTTTTTTATTAGAACACTTTGTATTTGGAATTTACTTGTAATATTTTGTCGTTTAAAAATTAACATAAACATAATTAGTTCTTTTAACTTTGTAAACTAAAACTAACTTTTATGAATTTAAAATTAACTTGTGTAAATTTAAAAGTAGTTCAACTTATAAATTATTTAACTTTCAATGATAGTGAACTTAATGAATGTTTCACACACTTCTTTTTGAAGGTTCAAACTTTGACCAGGTAAGAATATTTTTGTGAGTGGTTATTGCAATCTCGGTTAGAAACCTTAACGAACACCTGACTTTGATAACATTTTGAATCGAAACTTTTGAACTTAAACCTTTTTCAGAATTATTTGCGGAATTGTATGGGAATTATTTTAGGAATTATTTTGGGAATTTTTGGGAATTATTTTAGGAATTTCTTCGGAATTATTTTGGGAATTTTTGGGAATTATTTTAGGAATTTCTTCGGAATTATTTTGGGAATTTTTGGGAATTATTTTAGGAATTTCTTCGGAATTATTTTGGGAATTTTTGGGAATTACTTTAGGAATTTCTTCGGAATTATTTTAGGGAATTGTTTCGGAATTTTTGAAAACTTTTGAGGGTTTTGCTTCGAAGTCTTGAACTTTTGTTTGCGGTTGTTTTTGGTTGGTTCTCATTATGGATGAAAGAGTTCAATTTCGCCTGCTCTGTTTTCTTCTGCCTTTTCTGTTGAAAAGGAAGGTGAATCTGAGAGGACTTGTTGTGCTGTTCTTAAATTGGCCGTTCACACTTCTTCAGCTTGTGTGCCTACTTTGTTGCATTCTTTCGACACAATGATCGAGCAGATTAAGGGGAATTTGCCTTCAGCTAATTCTAAGCTTTCTTGGCTTGTGTTCTTATTATCGTAGATTCATTTATAAATTCGCTGATATTGCTTCGCCACTTACTAAGTTAACTGCTGGTAGTAAAAACTCGAAGAAATCTCTTGTTTGGAACGATGACGCAGAAATTGCTTTTCAAAATCTTAAAGAAGTTTTAATTTCTTCGCCTGTTTTGAGTTGCCCTGATTTTAGTAAACCTTTCTTTCTACATTGTGATGCTAGTTCTGTTGGAATTGGTAGTGTTTTGAGTCAAGAGGATGATAATAGTGAACAACATCCTATCGCATTTTATTCTAGATCTCTTAATAAATGTGAACAAAACTATAGTACCACAGAACGAGAATTGTTAGCAATTTTAGATTCAATAGAACATTTTAGACCTTATGTGGAGGGAATGGAATTTACTGTTATTACAGATCATGCGTGTTTGAAATGGCTTTTGAAATTAAATAATCCTAGTGGACGCCTTGCTAGATGGGCTGCTAGAATTTCTCAGTTTACTTTTCATATAATTCATAAAAAGGGTTCTTTACATTTAGTTCCTGATGCTTTGTCAAGGATTTCGGTTGCCACAATCTTAGTTTCTTCTATTCAAATCGTTTCACCGGATGATGATATTGATGATCCTTGGTATAAGAAGATATTTGTTAATTGTCAAAAGTTTCCTTGTAGATATAAAAATTACAGAGTTGATGATAAAACTTTATACAAATTCTGTAAGAATAAATTCAATCCTGATAGTAGATTAAATTGGAAAATTGTTATTCCTAAAGAACATATTTTGGATACAATTAGGTCAAACCATGATGATATTAATTCAGGTCATCTTGGAATTCACAAAACTTTGAAAAAATTAAAACAACATTATGTTTGGAACGGAATGTTTAATGATGTTCAAAATTATATTAAGTCTTGTGACATTTGTAAAGCTTACAAACACTCGACATCTCCACCTTTTGGTTTAATGATTAATCCTAAAAAAGTAGATCGGCCCATGGTTATGTTATCGGTGGATATAATTGGAATTTTGCCTAAAAGTTATTCTGGTCATAAATACATTCTTTCGGTTGTGGACGTTTTCACTAAGTATTGTTGGATATTTCCTATGATAAAAGCAACAACTTTAACTATTTGTAGATTATTCGAAAAAGAGATATTTCTTAAATTTGGTTGTCCTAAAATTATAGTTTGTGATAATGGTACTCAATTTACTGCCAAATATTTTGTAGATTTCATGAAAAGTTATAATATAACCAAAATATTTTATAATACATTGTATACTCCACAAAATAATCCTGTTGAGAGGTACAATAAAACTGTAGAAACTTGTATTTCATGTTTTGTCATGAACGATCAACGAACTTGGTCTAAATTTTTGCCCCATGTTCAATTAGCTTTAAATAATAGTGAAAATCTTGCTACAGATTTCACACCTAATTTTCTCATGTTTGGGAGAGAATTAATTTTTGATGCTTCTTTACACCGTTTTAGTAATTCGTTGGATAATTTAAGTCAACTTGGTTTTGGTGAAAGAAATTCGTTTGCATTTTCTCTTAAATCACTTAGTGATATTTTTGTTAAAGTTCAAGCTAACTTATTAAAAGCTTATAAGCGTAACGCTCGGTATTATAATATAGGGAGGAAAGTCATTTCTTTTGGTGTAGGTGATATAGTTTGGAGGAGAAGTTTTGTTCAGTCTAATGCTCCTTTATATTTTTCGGCAAAATTTGCGCCTAAGTTTGTTAAATGCGAAATTATTGAAAAAATTTCTAATAATGTTTACCTTTTGAAAGACCTCAATAAAAACACCTCTGGTCGTTATCACATTAAAGATATTATTAAATATTAAAATTTCAACTTTTTGGCCTTTAAACTTTTTTACTTGGTTTTGATGTGTTTGTTTGATTTAGCATTTGTAGAAGACGATTGTAGATTGATGTATGTTTGGATATTGCTATTTGTGTGAGGAAGAATGAAAGGAATTTTTATGAATATATCAAACTTTGCAATTAAGTTTCAAAAAATAACTTAGGTAATTTTTGGTTTAAATAACTTTTAGCTTCATTCATTATTGTCAACATCGAAAGATCTTATTGTATATTTTGTATATTCTGTATATTTTGTATATTTTTAGAGAACTTTGTTCGGTTGTTCTCAAACTAATTTTAGATGAGTCTGTTTGACTTATATTGGTTAGGATAGTTTTTGTCGTTTGTTTGTGATAGTCTGAATTTTAGATTAGTTTTCTCGGACTTGACATTTTGATATAACCCTGATTAGACATTTTTTGGAATAATATTCCATACCATTTTTGGACACGGTTCTCAGATTTTTCCCTCTGGTTCTGTCTATTTTGCGTGTTATTGTGCCCGGAAAATTGGTAGGGTTGAGCCGATCACAATATTCACAATCAATTTTTCCCAAGTGCTGCTGTGCCCGGAATGTTGGTAGAGTTGAGCCGATCACAGTACTCTTGTTGTTTTTTTGGCGTGTTCATTCTTTTCCGTTTGAATATCGCAACCTTTTGTTGTATTGTGCCCGGAAAATTGGTAGAGTTGAGCCGATCACAATACACAAATTTTTTCGAGTTTGCACACTTTCGTGTGTCGGACAAAAAATTTTGAAATCACATTTTTCCCATGTGAGAATTTACTGACTTTGGTCTGGTAATTTGGTAACTTTCTGTACCGAGTCGGTGACGTAGGTGTCCAACCGCACTTCATATTATGGTCAGAATGTAATTTTATTTATTTTGCATGTTTTGGTTTAAATTTAAATTAAATGAATTGTATCACTTTAAGTCGGTGACTAGGAAGTCTAACCGCACTTTAAGATTCTTTTGGGATCATTTGTTGCAATTTAATTTTTGTGACCTTTACATTAAAATTGTCCGAGTCGACGACAAAGTTGTCTAGTCGCACTTTTGAAACGTTTTGTTGTGATTGTCAGTTTAGGTTTGAAATTCTTTGATAGAGTTTTCTATTGGTTGCATGTGTTTAAGAGTTTTGTCTTTCTAGCTAGTTTAGATTTGATAAGATTTGGTGTTTTTGGAATCTTCTGTGTTCTTGTCTCTCTAGCACTTCCTTGTTCAGAGCGTGCAAGTCCACATTAGTAGAGTTTTTAGTATAGTTTTGTAGAGTCATTTGTAGAGTTTTTGATAGAGTTTTGTAGAGTTTTTGACAAAGTTTTGTAGAGTCATTTGTAGAGTTTTTGATAAAGTTTTGTAGAGTCATTTAGAGAGTTTTTTTATAGTCTTTTTTGTAGAGTTTTGTAGAATCTTTTATGAGTCTTTTTGGCATAAAAGAAAGTAGTCCTTTCTTTTATTTTTTTTGGGATGGTATGTAATGTAACGTTGTTATTCCAACTATTACAGAAACATCATAATTGACCAGTGCTCAGAGTGGAAGCGATCTGTCTTGCTTGACGTTCAAGTGACAGTAGCATTTTTGACAGCCAGGCATCTGAAGTTTGTTTTGTTTGACAGTTTTTCTTAACCTCAATTTCTGCAAAAGAAGGGAAGTCACTTTCTTCTCGGCGTTCTAATCGAATGCTTTTCTTGTATTTTAAATCTCAATTTATTTGATCGATTTGGTGTTCATCTAAACAATGGTTTGCTGATTTTGGGTCTATAATCGCCTAAAGGCGATAGACTATTTAGATTTTGGAGCGATGATTTATTGGTGAGTGAATTTTTCGATGACATGCAAACATGTCGTGTTTGTGTGGAAAATGGCGGATTCAAATAGTTTGTTTTTTTTCGTTAACAGAAGCTTGAGTCGGATGCAATACTGATTGGAGCTGTTTTAAAAGTCTGGCCCGGGTAAGTTATCTCAACATCTTTCAGTTAGGGGCAAATAAATTGGTTTCCACTTTTGTATTCTGAACGGAGTTTGTTTGTTTCAGACAAACGGGTGTTTATTTTACTTTGGAATTAATTTTGGGTTAAAATTTATGGAATTTAAAATTATGGAGACACTTCCGACGCAGCAGAATTTGTTCGACCTATGGTGAATTATAAAATTTGAATAAAAAATAAATTTAATTAGGCCGTCTTAAACGGATAACCTTTCCTTTAAAATTTTACAAGATTGCAATAGCTTCAGGTTAGTTTTTCTTTTAAATTGGTTCAGTTTTACTTTTAGATGTAATTTCAGTTCTGTTTTACTTTTAGATATAATTTCAGTATAATTAAATTGATATAATTATTGCCATCCCCCTGAACATATCATAAAATCTATGGAACTGTCTATGCATTAAAAGACTCGTACAATAACAACATCAGATTGTATCATTTCCCCCGCCCTAAGATTAGAAGTTCATCTGGCGCAGAGCTTTATCCAGGTATTCTTATTTTTATTTCTATTTATTTATATATTATCGGTCTGGTGTCTGGCGCCCGAGAGTTTTTGTTCCTTTAGCTTTTTTAGAATTTGTGACACCAACCGACCTATTTAAATTGGTTCAGTTAAACACTTTTTAGTATATTTACATCTTTATTTATCCATATTATAGTAACATTCACACATATTATTATTATTATAATTTTTTTATTTTTTTATATTACACATCATTAAACTAATTTAATTGTTATTATTATTATTATCAACACTATAATATTATAAGAGGAAAGATTTGTTTGTTTGTATGTTTGAATTGAATAGGCTCCGAAACTACTGGACCGATTTTAAAAATTCTTTCACCATTAGAATCCTAGATTATCATTGATGAACATAGGCTATATTTTATTCCGGGAAAGTGATGTTTTCCCGAGGGACCGCGGATAACACAGCGACGGATGCGACGGAGCTGATGTGTGTATATAGTGTACTCAGAGCTCTTGAGCCTTGAAGATGTATTGGTGTTTTATGAAAATCATGATCCACAATGGACAACATTAGCTTACATTAGAGTTGAGTGGAAGAAAGGAAGGAAGGCCTTTGCCCTGCAGTGGGACATCACGGGCTTATAATAATAATAAATGGCTGAACGGATTTGTAATTCCCAAGGGACTGGGTCGGGGAGCGCAGCGCAGGTGGTTTGAAGTACTTAGTAGATTACTGGTATTGAAGTAGTATTGTAAGTTGTGTTGTTTCATTATTAGGTAAGAAAATGATATTGTTTACCTTCAGAACTGGATTCCTTGCGTTTTCTACCGCCTCTGTTTCTGATATTACGTTTTATAAATGTAGCGGGAACTTCGACTTCTTCGTCGGACATTATTTGTTCTTTTTTATAAGAAACTCGCCAAACTTTTGGTAGTACCCAACACCTGATGTAGATGCTGGTAGTATTAAGGTATAGCTAGCTTTTATATTAGAATGGATTTCAAGAAACGATCCCTAGTTTTGCACATAAACAAACCCTAGAATAGCCAAGAGAAACCAAAACACAAAACAAAAAGGTTATGTTATTGGGCTTCCAACTAAATACTTCAGTTTTCCCTAAAGTAAGTAATAATAAAGTGATTCTTTTCCTTAGAAACTTTGATGCTGGTTACTTCATAGAATAATTATAGGGATTAACTACACGTTGAAGTCTCTCGAGTTAGTATTTTCCACTTTTTAAACATGAAAACATCACTAATAAAATGACGAATCCATAAAAATAACGCTTGATACTCAGGTAACTGCCCTAAAGTAAGGAAAAACTACAAAGTTGGAAACCCTGTATTGACAATTAGAAATGTCACTGTCAGCATGACAACAATTTTTTTTTTTTTACTATTTTGGCTGAGAGCGTTACTACGATACCATCTTTACTTTTAATTAATAGATCTGTGGTTTAAACCTATACTCGTTCCTTCAGTTCGTTCAACTCCATCACAACCACAGACGTACTAGGGATACTGCGTATCAGACGGAAAACTCAGGAACAAATCTACTCGCCGTAATTTAATCTGTGGGCCACATCTCATAGATTTTGACAAATGAAACCACAGAGTATTGAAGAAAGCATCGTGCTACCACCGTAGATAATAAATGATTTCTTTCCTCATTCATTCCAATCACTCATTCTATTTATATTCTTTCCTATTTTTTCCTATTCATGAGCCGAAGGCCCAATGTACTTAGGTAATTAGGAGGTGTTGTGAAAGGCAAGAAATAATTTAACATATTGATCATTTATTATTTTTTAACTTAGTTTTATATTTATTATAAGCTTTTGCCTGCATGGCAGGTAATGTCTTGTTGGCTAATCTGACAACATCCGTACCTTTTAAAATTCGGTTTATTATACAGGGCGTCCCAAACTTATGGGACATGAAGAGGAAGTACCTTAAATATCGTAGATAGTGTATTTTGCTTAAAGAAGACTTTATGTTATTTTTAAAACTTAGTAATTCCGCATTCATAGATTTTCTAAAAATTACTTGCTTCGTCTGGGAATCGAACCGACTCAAATGTCAAAAAAAAAATCACCCTACTTTTATGATGCCAATCGAAAGAATAGCTAAAAAATAATAACTCTGCTTAGGTAACATTGTATTTTAAAAGAAAGGAACAACGTAAAATGAGTTTTGAATGTATGTTTTTATGTTGATTAAAATGATTAATTTTACGTTGTTCCTTTCTTTTAAAATACAATGTTACCTAAGCAGAGTTATTATTTTTTAGCTATTCTTTCGATTGGCATCATAAAAGTAGGGTGATTTTTTTTTGACATTTGAGTCGGTTCGATTCCCAGACGAAGCAAGTAATTTTTAGAAAATCTATGAATGCGGAATTACTAAGTTTTAAAAATAACATAAAGTCTTCTTTAAGCAAAATACACTATCTACGATATTTAAGGTACTTCCCCTTCATGTCCCATAAGTTTGGGACGCCCTGTATTGCACCAGTTAAATACTGCTAAACGTAACGTGAATCCCAGAAATAGATCTTTTACAAGATTTTTGTGTAATTCGCAATGGAGAAAGTCAAGCGAATATTTAGCTTCTATATTATTTTTGATGCTTTTAATTATTTCTTTACTATGTGTTTCTAAATATTCGTTGGCTTCCTCAGTAATAATACCAAAGAACCTCACGGCATTTTCTGAAGGGTAGGTTAATTTTTTTTCTTTTACGGATTTGTATTCTTTAAAAGATATCCAATTATGGATGGAGCCTGTTTCAAAATTCAAATTTGTAGCGGTTAACTCATCCTCACACTGCCGACATTTAATTTTTCCTAATATTTTTCTTATAACCCATCCTGCAGTATATGCACGTGAGTGTACATGTAGTCTTTCTTGCCTACTTGTAATAGATGTAGGAAATATTTCTGGTCCTACTTCAGAGGATTCAGGGACATTATCATTATTTTCAATTTCATTTTCCTTGGTGGTGCCAAACAAAGCCTGCAATTTTAACAATTGGACCCCTGAATCCTCTTCACAATTATAATTTTTTGAGTGAAACTGTATAAATCTAGTGATTAGCAGTGATTTAAATGTGCTTATAAAGGTGTGGCAATCTGGGTCATTATTTCTGAAATTATACGACCGCACTTGACCGAAAAAGTTTTCAATTGGGTCCGAGTTAAAATATCGCGGACGTATAATTTTAATTTCTTTTTTTTCCAACTGTTGCCACACCCTTTCGTAACTTTTTAATGTTACAATCCAATTTTTCAAAGAAGGTACAGATGTTTCTTTTCCTTTTTCATCAACATATCTTATTTCTGAAAGTTTTTTTATAGCATCTCGCCAAAACGTGTGGTGCATTGAGTTTTTTGTAACTGCATGTCTTAGCGGTTTGCCTTTTGATTTTTTTGAGTATAAACTCGCTCCATTCACTGAGTCGAACAAATCGTCAAAAAATGATACCACTTCTGCGGTATTTTTTAATGTAGGGCTCACTGGACTGCCATCTGCATATTGCGCTGCAACAAAAAAAAATGAAGATATTAATATGCGAAAACGAAGCTTCGCTCTACATGATGATGATCATGGCTATTATGAGGGTCGGATAGTAGTTTCCTGATTTACTATGAAACTAGGTACTTAAAGGAAATTTAAGCTTACGTACTAAATTGGTTCTTATCTATACTAATATTATAAAGAGGAAAGATTTGTTTGTATGTTTGAAATGAATAGGCTCCGAAACTACTGGACCGATTTGAAAAATTCTTTCACCAATAGAATCCTACATTATCCCCAATGAACATAGGCTATATTTTATTCCGGGGAAGTGAAATTTTCCCGAGGGATCGCGGGTAACACCGCGGCGGACAGCTAGTCCATACTAATATTATAAATGTGAAAGTAACTCTGTCTGTCTGTCTGTTTGTTACCTTTTCACGCCAAAAGCACTGAACAGATTGGGCTGAAAATTGGCATGGATAAAGGTTGTATCCCAGGGAAGGACATAGGCTACTTTTTATCCCGGAAAAATCCCGAGGGACCGCGGGTTACACCGCGGGAGCGCAGCTAGTATTATATAAAATGCTTACCAAACTGAGCGGTGTAAGACAAAGTGGCTGCAACCGTTTTACTAAAAACTCTAGTACAGTTTTTTACCTGAAACATAAATATAGTTGAATAAGCTTACCGCTGAAACTAAAAGCAAGAAATTTTTAAATATAATTACAATCAAAATTCAAAAGAGAGAAATTACTAACCTTCATCTTTTTAATTTTTTCTGGAATGACATGTTCATCATTTAACTTGTGCAGTAGTCGCATCTGTGCATGGTTGCAATCTGTTTAGTATACTTCAACAATATCAGACCATTTTGATATCTTGCCTTGGTATATTATGTTTTTTGTAAGAAAGTTGTTTCGGAGCCCTTTAATTAGGTGTGGTGGATCATAAATCACACTCAAGACATGTCCGTTGATTTCAATAACTTCATCTGCAATATGACTTGATATAAGATTCACATTATATTGAACAATAAATCCTACTAATATTTTTTTTTTATTTTATTTTATTTGGGAAACAAACAGTACATAGTGACAATTAAATTAAAGAGCATATAAAAACACATAAAATAGACAAATATACATATAGACAAATATATGTAGATCATACAAACATTTGTCCCACAGCGGGGTCATACTCGAAAAAATGGTAAGATTTTATCCATGCTATTACATTTATTACCTTTAGAAGCTGGGTTTTCAACAGCTTCATGCACAAATTGCACAGGTACAGAACTGGAAGTCATACCCGTTACATCTGAAATGGAAATATTGGTTAAATAAATATTTAAAATGGTAAGATTTTAGTAAGTAAGTTCGTATAATAGATTTTAGTTATATTATCTAATCATGCTAATTATTATATTCAACAATCATTATGAAACTTTGCATAAACATTTCAGGGGTATCGAAATGGAGAAACTTCCCGGAAGCCATAATTCCATAATCCTGCTGTTTCTAACAGATGTTTAACACTATTTATTATTGCTTACTCTTCTAAATCAATGCCTAGGCAGTAATGAGTCTAGTTTTTTTTTACCAACCAGAAGTAGAGGTAGTCTTCATCCAATGGATCTAGGCATTTGTGAAGTTAGCCGTTTGTCTGCCCAGAACACAATTTTTGTATGAAAAAGCGCTCACTGCGCAGACAAACGGCTAACTTCACGAATGCCTAGATCCGTTGGGCGAAGTGTACGTCTACCTATCCTGGTTTCTATTGAATATTTTTTAGATATTTAAATTAAATGCTCACCATTATCAGTCCGCAAACGTTTTTCTTTCGGCATGGTTTTACAATAGGAATGTTCAATATGAATTCTCTTTCGAGAATAGTCATGATCTGAGATCTTCATCGTATACCCTGTAAATAACATTAGTAACATTATTAGTCTTTCGAGATGTAAGTATTTTAAAATAATGGGCCGGGGTGTACAAAAGGGTAAGCAGCTGTACTCACCAGTGTCCTTAGAAGATGCTTCAGGAGTTCCACTTGCTATCTCGTTGTCCGTGAACAACGTCGGATAGGCATCATAGCGAAGACGGCATTTCAAGCGAGATGCTGTACGAAACCGCTTCTCAAAATGTTTCGAACACACGTAATGCCTTCGAAGCCGGTCGAAGCTAAGGCTTCGTAAACTATCACTATTGATAAACTCCAACCACTTCTTGAGTCCTATCTCAGTTTTGGGAAACTTATAAAGAGTGACGTTCTTTCGCCTACTATCACAATTTACAACACAGCACCTTGTGTACATCTTTGAGTATTATGAGAGGATAAGTTGCGGAAATTAATCAACACAAAACTTCACTCGATCACAATACAATCAAAATGGCTGACGGATGCGGTTAGCGGACATATGCGTTTGCGCGGCACCACGGCTCCGGAAACGGAAAGTTTACTAAAAGACATTCGTTCCGTTCACAGAAGTTCACAGACGAGGTTGTTTCATCTGTGGTTCCGTTCAAATTCATTCCGATTCTATTAGAGGTCCCATAGACAAAATTCCCAATTTGTTTGTATGGAGTCAACCTGCCGGGATCACAACTCATTCGTTTCGTTCATCAAAACAAGCGTTCCCGGAGCGCCTTGCGCGCTATTTTCGTGAAAATAAAACACAAATTACTCAAATAGAAACAGTTTTGTGTCCAAAATGAGTGCGCCAAACGGCATGCTGTACGGTGGCGATGAAATAGGCGCGTTAGTGTTTGATCCTGGTCATCATTCGCTAAGAGTTGGGTATGCGCAAGAGGATACTCCAAAGGCTGATATCCCAGCAGTTATCGGCGTTGGGCCTGCCACCCATATCCCAGAACCTGAAGAAAAGGTCCCTGATGGAACTGTTACTCAAAGCGGTAAGTTTAGAGCTACGTTTCTTGATAATTTTCGACTCATGAATCTCAATATTTTCTTACAAGATACAATGATCAAAGATTCTGTAGATCTGGTTTCTCAATGGTCCATTTCCTCTACACTTGCTCTAAAAGCACCGCAGAGTGAAGTTAGTCTATAGTTTCCCTAGAAAATATCAAAGATTTTGGTGAAATTTGGTTATGTTACTCCCGATCAGCAATTTGAAGATCCATTAGTGAACATAGGCCTCCAAAATATCTCATATATAATTGATCGAAAATTACAACTAAGCGCTTCTGTGCTTCGGAAGGCGCATTCAATTCTTCGTCTCCATAACTCATTTGAACATTATTGTCTGAAGTAAATGAAAATAAATATTATAAAGTTCATAAAACAATCTCTGTGGTGCAGTGGGTGAAAGCCCACTTGAGACGCAGAAGGTTGCGGGTTCGATCCCTGCCGCGGACAAATGTTTGTATGATCTACAAATATTTGTCTCAGGTCTCAATTTCAATTTATTCATAAAACTTAATACACTAAATTACAATTATTATAAATAATTTACATCAAACCCCGCACTAGGCTAGGCCTGTATCGCGGCAGTTCGAGTGTAATTATTAAATAAACATATTCATAATAAATACCCTAAGATACATATAAAATATATATATAGATTACAATAAACTAAAATTATCACGACGTACGAACTGTACGCACAAACGGGGTGTCTCGCAGGCGCCCACGGAACCGTCGGGTTGGGTGGGGGGTCTGGGTGATTTCTATGTATAAATGTATATGTATTTACAAACAAAAAATTATATGTATAAGTAGTATATCAGTAATGTAGTACCTACCCATAGCACAAGCTCTGCTTACTTTGGGGCTGGATGATGCTGTGTGAAAAGTCCAGCATTATTTATTTGATTTATTTATCACCTCTATCCTTTCATGTTCATAATAATATTCATTTTTCAGGCACAAAGACAGGAGACCTCAGCTACTACATAGATGTGACACAACTCCACGTTCCTCGGCCACAGATGGAAGTCCAGACCTACATGAAAGACGGACAGATTGACAACTGGGACTTGTTTGAGAAGATGTTAGATTATTGCTACTCAAAGGTATTGAATCTATGAACTAAAGGAGAATGAATTTGAAGTCTATAATTTTATTTTAGACTAGCTGGCCGTGGTGTTACCCGCGATCCCTCGGGATAACTTCACTTCCCCAGGATAAAATATAGCCTATGTTCATTAGGGATAATGTAGGATTCTATTGGTGAAAAAATTTTTTCAAATCGGTACAGTAGTTTCGGAGCCTATTCATTTCAAACAAACAAACAAATCTTTCCTCTTTATAATATTATTATAGTATAGATATTGAAATTGAATATTGACTGTTAACTTATTAAAGAGGTCTACGGCGGCCTAAAACCTCTATCACCAGAATTGGCCAACTCAACATTTTTAAAAATGACATTCATCACCAGGTTATCCGCTCCCCATCAGAACACCACCCGGCTCTATTCACCGAGGCAGTATGGACATCGCGACCAGCTCGAGAGAAGCTCGCAGAACTGCTCTTCGAGAAGTACAATGCTCCAGCGTTCTTTCTTGTGAAGAGTGCTGTGCTGGCAGCGTTTGCTAATGGCAAGAGCACGGCTTTGGTGGTCGATGCTGGTGCCAGTCAGACTTCTGCTGTGCCCGTTGTTGATGGGTTAGTATTGTGTGTTTTAAAAATAAAGATATTTTGAAGATATCTTTGCCCAGTTTCACCAGATTTCTCCATTCGTCTTGTGCCAATTGGACCCACAATATTTTTTATTGTTTTTATTTTTTTTTAAGTATTATTTTTCTCATCAAAAAAGGTTCATTATACATCCTAATCCTAATATCCTAAATCTGAAAGTTTGTGAGTATGTTTGTATGTTTGTGTAACAATCACGCCTAAACCAGTGAACGGATTTGGATGAAACTTGGAATAGGCGTAGATAGTGACCTGGAATGCATATAGGCTATTCAAAATGTTGATACCACGCGGGCGAAGCCGCGCGCAGAAGCTAGTAATCTCTAATCTCTAAACTTTCAAGAATAGACTGGATAAATATTTAAAGCGCATTGACAAGGACTAAGATATAATCAGCTCTGAGAGCTGCCTGTATAATAGACCTATATAATAATTAATAATCTAATCTATGTACCTATTAGATACGCGGTAGTGAGTGCGGCGGCGCGCTCCCCGGTGGGCGGAGATCAGCTCGCCGCGCACGCCAAGGTGTTGCTACATAATTTGCACATACAGATGCTGCCTATATACTCTATACAGGTAATTACACATAACATACAGATAATGTACAGTTGATCAAAATAAAAATGTTAATCCTAAAAGTTGATAATTTTGATGATATACAAACTCAGTATTTCTGAAGACATCACAACCAATATTTTGGCAAATTGTAAAGATTCCTTAGTCTCCGTTTATAATAATTTCTGAACAAAGTTTATTTCTTACTAGCTTAGCCTTACCTCTATGGCGCAGTGGGTGAAAGCCCGCTTAGGTCGCAGTTGGTTGCGGGTTCGATCCCCGCCGCGGGATAAATGTTGGTGATCTGCAAATATTTATCTCAAGTCTGGGTGTTTTTATGTATGATATAAGTAACAAAAAGTATATAAGTAGTATATCAGTTATCTTGTTCACATAGTACAAGCTTTGCTTAGTTTGGGGCTAGATGATGCTGTGTGAAATGTCCAACATTATTTATTTATTATATTTAATATTACAGAGTAAAGAAGTGATACGTGAGAGAGAGCGGGGTCGCTACACACTTAAAGCACTCCCCGCCGGCCTCACCACATCCTGGCAGCAGTACATGCTGAAGAAGCAGTATGAAGACTTCGTGCATAGCGTCGCTCAGGTGATGATGAAACACAACAGTTTATTTTTGAATCACCAGGCGGGTAGGTGGGCAGATGATATTATTCACGTCGCTAACCATAAGGCGTCCGTCATTATAGTCTTTTTCACGCCGGAACGTATGCAAGACACATTGAATTTGTTTCGTTTCACGTTGTCTAGCTCACAACAAGTTTGAAACAAAAAAAATAAGAAAAAAAACTAAACGATAAAACATACAAAAAAACATGATTTTGTCTATTTCCTGTTTAATTATTTCATAAATTATCATAAACGAGCCATAAAATATAAATAAATAAACAATAAACATTTTCTAAAAAACTCCGCCAAATAACAGTACTGAGTAAAAAAAAAACGTACATACACCCGAACATAGAACCTCCTCCTTTTTTTGAAGTCGGTTAAAAATGGAACGTAATCTATTATAGTCTTTTTCACGCCGGAACGTATGCAAGACACATTGAACTTGTTTCGTTTCACGTTGTGTGGCTCACAACAATTTTGAAACAAAAAAGTAAAGAAATAAATTTAAACGATAAAACATACAAAAAAAAATGTTTTTGTCTATTTCCTGTTTAATTATTTCATAAATTATCATAAACGAGCCATAAAACATAAATAAATAAACAATAAACATTTTCTAAAAAACTCCGCCAAATAACAGTACTGAGTAAAATGGAACGTAATCTATTAGAGAGTGCAAAAATGAAAATCTAAACAATCGATGAATCGATAAGTAAAAAATAATCGTTGGTTTAGTAATTTTGTCTATGAATGAACCTTGTAATCGATTGAGATGAATTGATAGTAGTGAAACAAAAATCGATTTTGATAATCTCGATTAAACTTTAGGACATTACTATTAGACTGATTTTGACATCATCACGAAGTGTCTTGCATACGTTCCGCCGTAAAAAAAAGGCTTTAACGACCTTTTTTCTACGACATGCCGCATGCATTAATATTTAAAAAAAAGCAAATATTTTTATGACTGCATTGGACAGACGAAACTGGCGAGTTCTCGTAACAAAGGCCATGACTCACTTTGGGGCGCTGCGCCAAACGAGGATGTATTCCCATCGACCCAACTTACCTCTCCGCTAGTGGGGTAGATGGGAATAAAAAGTCCCTACGACCCCACTGCTCAAGTCAATGGGATCGTTGGAACTTTTTATAGTGCAGAGGTAAGTGGGGTCGTCGGGAATATATCCAAACAAGTTAGGAATATTCTAACATAAAAATCGTATGAGCCGTGTTGGCCGAATGGGGTTGTACCTCGACTTTCAATCCGAAGGTCGTGGGGTCGAATCCCGGCCGTGCATCAATGGATTTTGCGTTTCATAAAATTGATATGCGCTCTAACACGAGCTCTGAACGGTGAAGGTAAACATCGTGAGCAAACCAGTTAGTATTATAGGCGGCGAAAGGCTTGCAACCTGTCACGTATGGAATACTAACTTCTGCAAGATGTGGGCATGCATCTAATATGTATTTGTACATGCCTCTGACTACCCCCTTAGACATCTTAAAAGGATCTGGAATATAAAAGATCTGAGAGAATGTCCACCGCGCCTTGGGGATACAGTCGTGACCCTGGTTTTTTTTTAATCGTATGTTTTTTAATCCCCAGGTATCAGAGAACACATACGACGAGAGAGTAGCCCTCAGTATGCCGATGAACCACTATGAGTTCCCCGGAGGCTACCATCAGGACTTTGGTCCAGAACGGTTCAAGCTGACCGAGTCATTGTTCGAGCATTCACTGTCGCCTCCACAACTGGGTAAGATGATCAATACTTTTTTTTTCTTTAACCTATGTTGTCCCACTGCTGGGCAAAGGTCTCCCCCAACTCTCTCCAACCGTCCCTCTCCTTTGATAGGTTCCACCACCCACTATCAATACTTACATAGAAATAAAATTGAAGTGTGTCTGTGATTTGTAATTAACTGTGTTTTCTCAAGTGCATTATATTAGTTATTTACATGATACCCCAGATCATATAATACTAGGATGAAATTAAAAAATAATAAAGCTATTTTTTTATTTTGTCTGTCTGTCTGTGTCGTACCGATTTGAGTAGGACTTTCACTGGAAGGTAGAGGAGATTTTCGGATAACATATAGGCTATTTTTTATCCCGGAAATCCCACGGAATAGGGATTTACACATGCGTTTTTCCCTCGTGAATCCCGGCTTTGAATTTCCGGATAAAAATGTAAAACACGATAGAAATATGTCCATACATATTTGTTTATTTCAGACCAAAGATTCATTTTGTTAGTAGGTAACTCTTATAAACTATAATAGTACTTGCTTAACTTAAAAATAACAATCACAATCACACAAAGACAGTTAGCAAGTGACTGTTTTGTTAATATTATTGTTTGTATATTCCAGTGTGTGCAGCGGCAGGTGCCTGTGACGCAGACGCTCGGCCTGCTCTGTGGGGCTGCGTGCTGCTCTGCGGGGGCGCAGTCCCACCCGGGTACCCGGAGCGACTCACCAGGGAGCTCACTGCCAGGTAACGCTCACTCTGACTACCCTCAGGCCTTGATCTAATAGATGTAACTGTTTCCCACTCATAATAAAGCTGAAAGTTTGTGAGTTTGTTTAGATGTTTGTGTATCAATCACGCCTAAACCAGTGAACTGATTTGGATGAAACTTGGAATAGGTATAGATAGTGACCTCGAATAGCTTATAGGCTATTCAAAATGTTGGTACCACGCGGGCGCAGACCTATTTCATTAAAAAAAATATAGTCACATTGTTTTTTTTTCAACAGGGCGCCACACTCGCATCGTTTGAAAATGCACGCGTCAGCGCCTCCAGCTGAAAGAAGATTTGCAGCTTGGATCGGTGAGTTCATACACCCACAAAATGTCCTAGTAAGTTATAATCTGTGCACCCGACCAATCTTCTTTTCATTGATCTTCTTTCCTCTCTATCCAGTCTGCCTGGAAGAGATCGCTTCTTAGCGATAAGGCCGCCCATTGTACATTTTCATCTGATTTTTCTTTTGTTTTAAAGAATTTTCATTCATTCAAATGTCACATACAAAACTTTCAACGAAACTAGGCCTTGAAGTTTGCATTTTCAATGCGCAGTAGCTGAATTATGTATGAAAAAGCGCCACTGCGCGTATCAAATAGCTAACTTCACCTTGTTCACATGTGCTTAGGTCTGTCAATGGTGTAGAATAGTGTTTTGTACCTTGATGTGACGTTAAGTCTAAAACTATATGATCTACTTATCTATCTATTTACCCCGCAGTGTTATTGTCTAACTTGAAATCTATTTCCAGTTATCATCCCAAGAGCTCAACCAATTTGATATATAGTCCCAGTTATCACTTTTTTTTTTTTTTTTAATTAAATATGTCAGCATTTGACCTCACTCTGCCTGATGTTAAGCAGTAGTGAGGTCTAAGATGGAGCATGCTTACCTAGAAGGAACCTATTTACTCTTGATTTGAAGACCCCTAAATTGTACTTTTCGGGAAATACAGAGCCCGGCAATGAGTTCCACAATTTGGCGGTGCGTATGAAAAATGTGGACTCAAAACGCTTTGTACGAACTCTGGGAATGTCGACCATGTACAAGTGGCGTCTTTCCGGGAACCTGTAACACTGGGAATAGATTTCAAGTTAGGCAATAAGACTGCGGGCTAAATAGATAGAATTTGATCTTGTTTTAAATTTATTTATTTTTAGCCTGCTTCGTCCCACTGCAGGGCAAAGGCCTCCCTCCCATTTCTTTTTTTTTTTTTTTTTGTTTAAAAAACGTTATTATTTTTTGTTTTAAAACGTTATTTTTATTTTCCAGGTGGTTCAATCCTGGCTTCAATCGGCTCCTTCCAGCAGATGTGGATCTCCTCTCAAGAGTACGACGAAGGTGGAAAGGGACAGCTGGAACGAAAATGTCCTTAATTTTATATTTTTTAGATTTTGAAGTGTAATGTATGAGTGTATGACTGAAATGAAATATATAGTTTTAAGAATACTTTGGTTTTTATTGATTGGATAGGCGACAATGATATTGTAAATCTACTATATAAAAATAAGTCGGGTTTTCGACGGAGTTCGCTGGGTTTGCTATAGTCTTTTTCACGGCGGAACGTATGCAAGACACATTGAACTTGTTTCGTTTCACGTTGTGTGGCTCACAACAATATTGAAACAAAAAAATCAAGAAAAAAAATTTAACGATAAAACATACAAAAAAAATGTTTTTGTCTATTTCCTGTTTAATAATTTCATAAATTATCATAAACGGGCCATAAAATGTAAATAAATAAACAATAAACATTTTCTAAAAAGACTCCGCCAATTAACAGTACTGAGTAAAATGGAACGTAATCTATTAGAGAGTGCGAAAATGAAAATCGATGAATCGATAAGTAAAAAAATAATCGTTGGTTTAGTAATTTTGTCTATGAATGAACCTTGTAATCGATTGAGATGAATTGATAGTAGTGAAACAGAAATCGATTTTAATAATCTCGATTAAACTTTAGGACATTACTATTAGACTGATTTTGACATCATCTCGAAGTGTCTTGCATACGTGCCGCCGTGAAAAAGACTATAGTTTACTATAAATACGTTGTGAGTACTCGAATTGAGGCCACGCACCGAAAATCGCAGCAGAGGACGGCCCCCCACGAGATGGAAAGACGATCTTGTAAGGGTTGCTGGGAGCCGTTGGGTGCAGGCTACTTAAGATCGATCGCTGTGGAAATCTATGGGGGAGGCCTATGTTCAGCAGTGGACGCTAGATGGTTGAGATGATGACGGCTGATAGAGCGGAGTGGAAGAGGAAAACCTGTTGTGCCGACCCCACATAAAAGTGGGATAAGGGCAGGGAAATGATGATGATGACGTTATGTTCATAGTTATCGAAGTTTAAAATCCGGACTTGGACATGACTGTCACAGACAAAAACGTCGCTCTGACTCAAATTGTGCTATTATCAATTAGTTTTATAGCGCACCATTATAAACCTTATGAACAATGGTACAAGATATAGAAACGCTTGAAGAATGAACGAGGTCTGACGAAGCCATCTAGCGGGAAGCGCTGGCTCGAGCACTTTCGTGCGGTT
Organism: Epirrhoe alternata; assembly: GCA_963565295.1. Taxonomy (NCBI): domain Eukaryota; kingdom Metazoa; phylum Arthropoda; class Insecta; order Lepidoptera; family Geometridae; genus Epirrhoe; species Epirrhoe alternata. The sequence goes on along the minus strand of OY751404.1, from coordinate 5,469,636 downwards.
CATTCTACAAGCGTTTCTATATCTTGTACCATTGTTCATAAGGTTTATATTGGTGCGCTATAAGATTGACGCGTCGCTTACCAATTCAATGTGCATTGAGCCTAAGACAATTTTGAGTCTTCAATTTGTGTTTTTTTTTTTTTTTAATTAAATAGGTCAGCATTTAATGTGTTCGAACCTATCTATGCTTTTTAACATCATGGGATAGGCTATCATAATAGAAATAAAAAAAAAACATTCTTTACACAGTATATTCAAAAACAATGGCTTAACTATACAAATAAATAATGGAACTGACAGTACACGCAATCTTTAGCTCTCTAAGTTGTGCACTAAATGATTGCGCAGGTTTGGTAGAGGCGAGATAGCACGATGCAACATAAGCGAGTGAGCGAGGCAGCTATACAACACTGTCTTCGTCTCAAAGAAGTCAATAAGCATTTATTCAGTAGGACCGCTGGGATCACTTAGAATAGTCTTAGAACTAATTTTACTCCTGTTCTTGCGCGACCAATACCGTGAAGAATCAGTAACACACACGGTTTGGGGGCCTAGCCCCCAAACCGTGTGTGTTACTGATCCGTGTGTGTTCTGATCCATCTTATAACTAAAAGTCAAGCTCCAGTGGAGAGCCAGTCAAACAAAAAGGCTCGTCAAAGTTTAGATGCTCATAAAGTACTTTACGTGTTTTGGGCGTCATCAAAAATGGTTTCTGCGCAGCTACTTCAGAGAGCTAAAGAATTGTTGTGTGTACTGTAGGTACTTGCCATTCCTGTCCTCTATAGAATAGTACAATTTTAAGCTAAGTGGGGAAAATTTCATTGTTTACAAATAGTAAGTGCTCTTGTTACCTTTTCACGCCCAAACCACTGAAAAGATTAGGCTGCAAAAGGGCATGGATAAGGGTTGTATCCCAGGGAAGGATGTAGGCTACTTTTTATCCCGAAAAAATCCCGAGTGACCGCGGGTTACTGCGGGAGCGCAGCGAGTTTTGAATATAAGCTATGGATTTAAAAAATATAGTAGATTGATTAACTTTAATCACTGACCTATTCTTTAATACCTAGGTAAATAAAAATACCTATATTCTAAACGGGGGACGTATTCGCGTTCGTTTGATGAATATTCGAAAGCTTCCCAGCTTTTTCGGTTTGGAATATTTGGTGCTAGGCTAGGATCGTGTTTTAACGTTTGAAAAATTGGCCCTTGAAGTCAGAAATCGTGGTGGGAAGCGAACGAACGAAAAAGGGAACGCGAATACAACCCGGAACATTATTGCGAAAACAATAATTAAATTCGGAATATTTACAAAAAAACACTTATTTGCAATTGATTTTGATGAAATAATACAATGATATTTAATTTTGTACAGTCAGATAACACGAGATATTTATAAATCCATACTAATATAATAAATACGAAAGTAACTGTCCGTTTTACCTTTTCACGCCTCAACCACTGAACAGATGATAAAACTAGGGATGAAAGAAGATGTAGTGTTGAGGATCGAGCAAGGTATGTTAAGATGGTTTGGGCATGTAGAGAGGATGGATGACAGTCGTGTGACAAAGCAAGTGTATGAGACGAGTGTGTATAGGACAGCTGGAAGGGGAAGGCCTAGGCGAACCTTCTTGGATCAAATTGGCGACATTTTGGAGAAGGGCCAGGTCAATACCCTAAACTGACGAGCATGTATGAGAATGTAATGAGAGTGAATGAGGCGAAAGTTGTGTGTCAGGATCGTAGCGAGTGGAGATCCGTGCTCTCTGCCTACCCCACAGGGAAAGAGGCGTGACTTTATGTATGTATGTATGTTTTCCGAGGAAGGACATTTTAAGGACAAGCTACTTTTTTCAAATAGTCATGGTTAAGAAGAAATATTTAATGACATTTTGTATGGGAAACACAGAATTGAACGAAATTGGTAACAGTTGTCTTAAAACTAAGACAGTAAGTTCGTATGAGTCAGTGGCCAACTCTGGTGACGGAGTTTTTAGGCCGCCTTAAGGCCTCCGTCGTGGCTAACGACTTGATAGCCGGGACCGACATAACGTGCCCGAAGCACGGAAGCGCTCAGTTGAATGCCACTGGCGGTCACCCATCCACGTACAGACCGTTTAGAACGTTACTTACTTCGACGATCTAACTAATAACATAACTAAGACAGTAAACAATACACTTATTTAGTTATAGCGCCATGTTCGTCTTCAATGTGTTTCTTGAAGACCGCCCTGTCCCCGGATTCGAACCCGCACGCACCGCACACCAAAACATCCGCCGCTTCCACTTCCTCGCTGTCCAGTTGTAGAGCCGCTGATAACAATAAGTTTTTTGATTACAATAATTTTTTTTTTTCTAACCTAACAATAAATTTTTCTATCTAACAATAAATAAATATCCCACAAAAATCATCCTATTTACACATGTTTATGCAAACAAATAATCTTTATCTTTATCAAAAATATATAGATAATTCTTTATAGTTACACCATGATATACTTAAATTACAAAATTAAAAAAAACTTAAGTCTAAATTCAGTGGCACAATGGCCGGCCTTATCACTCAGAATGATCTCTTCCAGGCAACCTTTGGATGGACTGGATAGAAAAAAAAATGTAAGTAGGTATAAAAATAATGTAAGTACAGTAAGTTCAAGAGATGTAGGCGTTCGTGTAGCCGTTTAGATGCTTAAAAATAGCCTCACCACTGCGCAGACAAACAGCTTAATTCACTGCCTACATCCGTTGAACATTTTAATATTGTACATTGTATTTTTATTATAAAAAATTCACATAGACGCCCACGATACAGGCTTTGCCTAGTGTGGGGTCCATTGTAATTTGTTCCTATAATTATACTTACAACCCGGGCGCAACAACTAGACACCTGGCTCTCGACTCGACTCCCCTCCCGCTACCCCGCGCGAGGCCCCGCTCTCGTCCTTCAGTACAACCCGGGCGCAACAACTAGACACCTGGCTCTCGACTCGACTCCCCTCCCGCTACCCCGCGCGAGGCCCCGCTCTCGTCCTTCAGTACAACCCGGGCGCAACAACTAGACACCTGGCTCTCGACTCGACTCCCCTCCCGCTACCCCGCGCGAGGCCCCGCTCTCGTCCTTCAGTACAACCCGGGCGCAACAACTAGACACCTGGCTCTCGACTCGACTCCCCTCCCGCTACCCCGCGCGAGGCCCCGCTCTCGTCCTTCAGTACAACCCGGGCGCAACAACTAGACACCTGGCTCTCGACTCGACTCCCCTCCCGCTACCCCGCGCGAGGCCCCGCTCTCGTCCTTCAGTACAACCCGGGCGCAACAACTAGACACCTGGCTCTCGACTCGACTCCCCTCCCGCTACCCCGCGCGAGGCCCCGCTCTCGTCCTTCAGTACAACCCGGGCGCAACAACTAGACACCTGGCTCTCGACTCGACTCCCCTCCCGCTACCCCGCGCGAGGCCCCGCTCTCGTCCTTCAGTACAACCCGGGCGCAACAACTAGACACCTGGCTCTCGACTCGACTCCCCTCCCGCTACCCCGCGCGAGGCCCCGCTCTCGTCCTTCAGTACAACCCGGGCGCAACAACTAGACACCTGGCTCTCGACTCGACTCCCCTCCCGCTACCCCGCGCGAGGCCCCGCTCTCGTCCTTCAGTACAACCCGGGCGCAACAACTAGACACCTGGCTCTCGACTCGACTCCCCTCCCGCTACCCCGCGCGAGGCCCCGCTCTCGTCCTTCAGTACAACCCGGGCGCAACAACTAGACACCTGGCTCTCGACTCGACTCCCCTCCCGCTACCCCGCGCGAGGCCCCGCTCTCGTCCTTCAGTACAACCCGGGCGCAACAACTAGACACCTGGCTCTCGACTCGACTCCCCTCCCGCTACCCCGCGCGAGGCCCCGCTCTCGTCCTTCAGTACAACCCGGGCGCAACAACTAGACACCTGGCTCTCGACTCGACTCCCCTCCCGCTACCCCGCGCGAGGCCCCGCTCTCGTCCTTCAGTACAACCCGGGCGCAACAACTAGACACCTGGCTCTCGACTCGACTCCCCTCCCGCTACCCCGCGCGAGGCCCCGCTCTCGTCCTTCAGTACAACCCGGGCGCAACAACTAGACACCTGGCTCTCGACTCGACTCCCCTCCCGCTACCCCGCGCGAGGCCCCGCTCTCGTCCTTCAGTACAACCCGGGCGCAACAACTAGACACCTGGCTCTCGACTCGACTCCCCTCCCGCTACCCCGCGCGAGGCCCCGCTCTCGTCCTTCAGTACAACCCGGGCGCAACAACTAGACACCTGGCTCTCGACTCGACTCCCCTCCCGCTACCCCGCGCGAGGCCCCGCTCTCGTCCTTCAGTACAACCCGGGCGCAACAACTAGACACCTGGCTCTCGACTCGACTCCCCTCCCGCTACCCCGCGCGAGGCCCCGCTCTCGTCCTTCAGTACAACCCGGGCGCAACAACTAGACACCTGGCTCTCGACTCGACTCCCCTCCCGCTACCCCGCGCGAGGCCCCGCTCTCGTCCTTCAGTACAACCCGGGCGCAACAACTAGACACCTGGGGCCTTAGCCAAAAAACAAGTAGACATTGAAATGGAAATGGACATAGACAGATAAGGACTATAACTCACGTGCGGCGCATGACATTATTTAACGCGTTTTGTATGGCACTGCATACGTTTTATGCCAAATATCGCGGCATGTGAGTTCCTGGCTTTATCAAACGTCGGATTGACACATCGAGGATGGAAAGTTGCCACAGAATTCATTATAGTAGCAAAGTTACCATTGACATTCCGGGTTGATCATTCCACCCATGGATTTAGCATTGAACCTTTTTGGTACTCTGGATTCCGCATTTCAAGTTGAACTAGGAAATTGTCCGTCATATTTGTCACTCTATGGCCCATTTTGCCTGTGTTAAAAAGAGAGGTCGCAATGACACTTGCGTACCGGCCTGTGACGTAGCGCGCCACCTCTACACCATAGATTTTTTGTTTACACACCAGCTGGTGTGCAAGTTCGAGATGTAAAATTACGAATTTTCTCATAAATAAATGGCTTTTTTGGACTATGTTTGTGATAAGGTGCTGGTTTGGCAATTATGTCCTGTGCTGTTTCACAATTTCCAAGCAGAATCGGTATGCTTACGGAGAATGAAACAAATATTTCTTTTTATCGGTAAGTCATACCAGTGAAAAATACGTTTATGTTTAGAGTTACGGAAGCTATTTTATAAAAAGTTAATCATTGCATCATTTAACATCGTTTTACTTCGATTTCATGCGTGTATTTGGGTAATCTCATTTAGAATTTTCATTCTAGCGAAATTTACATTCCATTTTTGACATTTCTTGTACTCCATTGCTGCGCAATAGTGTTGTAGTTGTATCGACATATTTATCGATATTTAATGCATTTTTTTTGTATAGATACTAGGTAGGTATGAACATAACTATTAACTTGGTCTATTTTACATTCTGAATTCCAGCTGACCTAGATTTGAAATAATCGTGGATTAGAAATATCGAGAAAGGCGAAGAATGGAGTCCTACACAACTACAAGAATATATTCCACTTTGAAAAATCATGGTATACATTTTGCATTCTTATGTAGTGCCAACAATATTTCCAAACCAACTTTTGTCGTGCAAACCTGTAAAAACGAAGAAAATGTCAACTCATTTTTTGACGAGAAAATTTCTTTAGGCGCGTTGGGAATTTTTGAGATAGGGAAAGGATATCTTTGGATTCACTTCACGAGTCTCGTGCCCGGTACAATTCAATGGTTCGTTTGAAGGTAGCTACGGAATACGGATCCTACCCTCAATAACGCATTCTTTATTTTCAGAAATTACCAAGAAAAAGAAAGCTCGTAGTCTCGTAAATTCTGGCTATGGGGCGTCTTCATCTACTGCTTTAGATATCGAGGAATACCATCTTATCATAATTAACAGATAACAAGTATATTAATACTTGTTTTATTTTGAGGACTTTAACTGGAATTACATGTTTTGAATTTGATATTGTTTTATTTTAATAATTAGGTAACTGAAGAAGTCTGAAAGTAGCGCCGGTGACTGAAAAGTTGAGGAGTAATAGGTTAGCACGTAATGCGGAGGGATGAAACTCATGTAACTAAAAGGGTGACGGAAATGAATGATGGATATGTGAGTAGAGTAGAGGTAGACCTAAGAAAAGAAGGATGAATTGTGTGAAAGAAGATATGGGTAAAAAAGGAGTGGATATGGAGATGACGAGTGATAGAGGAGAGTTGAGACAGAGAACATTTTGTGCCGACCCCGCATAAGCGGGATAAGGGCAGGCCAATGAATGATGAATAATAAGGCAACTACAATTTTATTTCGTTCTACAGTAATAAAATAATTCGTTCTACAGCAATAAAATAATACCTTTATAGAATAGACAATTCTAAAAATTCATTAAATCCTTTTTCATGTAATTATCGATAAGAAATGCACAACACTATTCCACCTTAAAAACATATCTATAGTTGTCTATGAATGGATTGAAAAGTGGAGACACTCAAATTACTCTATGGTTCTATCTAGTACATTATTTATCTTTGATTCCACCGCACAATTAGAAGACGCTTCTAGGATAGACAGATTGTCTATAGACCACGTACACTCTAGACGATCACCCACTGTTGCGATGATGCGGCATGCCTCACGTGCCATCGTGCATGAATGTCTGGGGCCAGCTTATGGTCCGCAGAGTACAAAGAGTATAACGTATTTAAAATAGCGTCTTAAGGTGGGTACACACTAGAGAATTTTATCGAGCATTTACAAATGTAACGTTTTTACAAATAATAAAAATAAACAATAAAAGGAGAATGGGCATCCCCGCCCAAATCAAAAAACTATCGCCCGCAGAGAGAGTATGGTGGAATGGGTAGACCTTCAAAAACACTCCATTTCATTGTTTGACAGCTAAAAAATCCATCCTACAGAAATCGAGATATTTGTAGTTAAATGTGGTGACTTTTACCATCATGTTTTTTGACTTACAGGCTTCCCGCAGATAAGCCACTATGGGCAATCGATCGAACTTTAGAAGCACTACATTTCATTGTATGACAACTAAAAAATCCATCCTGCAGAAATCGAGATATTTGCAGTTAAAGGTGGTGACCATCATGTTTTTTGACTTACAGGCTTCCCGCCGATAAGCCACTATGAGCATTCGATAGAACTTTAGAAGCACTACATTTCATTGTATGACAACTAAAAAATCCATCCTGCAGAAATCGAGATATTTGCAGTTAAAGGTGGTGACCATCATGTTTTTTGACTTACAGGCTTCCCGCCGATAAGCCACTATGAGCATTCGATAGAACTTTAGAAGCACTACATTTCATTGTATGACAACTAAAAAATCCATCCTGCAGAAATCGAGTTATTTGCAGTTAAAGGTGGTGACCATCATGTTTTTTGACTTACAGGCTTCCCGCAGATAAGCCACTATAGGCATTCGATAGAACTTTAGAAGAACTATATTTGATTGTATGACAGCTAAAAAATCCATCCTGCAGAAATCGAGTTATTTGCAGTTAAAGGTGGTGACCATCATGTTTTTTGACTTACAGGCTTCCCGCAGATAAGCCACTATGAGCATTCGATAGAACTTTAAAAGCACTACATTTGATTGTATGACAGCTTAAAAAATCCATCCTGCAGAAATCGAGATATTTGCAGTTAAAGGTGGTGACTTTAACCATCCCCCCCGGTGGATTCCGATCTTGTCGCGATGAGGGGGCTCAGTAACCGTGGTTCGGCGGCCCTCGGTGAAGCCAACAGGGATCCCAGGCGGGGACGCTCCGAGTGGGCTTGCGGTTGGGCCCGCTCTGGATGCGTCTGAGGCGGGTGCGGAGGACGGAGTAATTTCTGTCCCCCGCAGTCAGGAGGGGTCGCGGGAGAAGAGGCGTGTCGGTGTGTCGTTGCCGTTCGCCCTATCTTCCGTGACCAAACGGTGGCGCACCGTTGATGCGTTGGCGGTGGGGCCGCAGTGGAAGAGGAGTGTCGGTGTTACGTTGCCGCTCTCCCTATCCTCTGCGGCCGTTCGGAGGCTTCTCCACGCGCAGCTCTTTAATTAGAGCGCGCAGTGGACGAAGGGAGCTGAGAGCTCTGGTGGTGAGTAGCGGACGCTAGGTGCGGGGGCACCTTCGTCCGCCTTGCACTGCTCACTACGACGCGGGGTCTGCCGTAAGGGCGGGGATCGCCGGAGGGGGTCTGGATGTAGAGGCTCTGCCAGTTTCCCGGACCCCCTCCATTTCAGGCGACGCCGGAAAGGCGCTGGGACGTTTAGTGGGTATACCGGGAGTCCCCGGGAAAAAAAAAAAAAAAAAAAAAAAAATGGTGACGATTCGATAGAACTTTAGAAGCACTACATTACAGTCGAGATATTTGCCTATAACTGCAAATAACTCGATTTCTGCAGGATGGATTTTTTAGCTGTTACGCAATGAAATGTAGTGTTCCTAAAGTTCTATCGAATGCCCATAGTGGCTTGTCTGCGGGAAGCCTGTAAGTTAAAAAAGATGATGGTAAAAATCACCACCTTTAACTGCAAATATCTCGACTTCTGCAGGATGGATTTTTTAGCTGTTAAACAATGAAATGTAGTGCTTCTAAAGTCCTATTTAATGCCCATAGTGGCGTGTCTGCGGGAAGCCTGTAAGTCAAAAAACATGATGGTAAGAGTCACCACATTTAACTGCAAATATCTCGACTTCTGCAGGATGGATTTTTTAGCTGTCATACAATGAAATGTAGTGCTTCTAAAGTTCTATCGAATGCCCATAGTGGCTTGTCTGCGGGAAGCCTGTAAGTCAATAAATATGATTGTAAAAGTCACCACCTTTAACTGCAAATATCTCGATTTCTGTAGGATGGATTTTTTTGCTGTCATACAATCAAATGTAGTGTTTTAGAAGGTCTACCCATTCCACTATACGTCCACTCTGCGGGCGATCGTTTTTTGACTTGGGCGGCGCTTCATACATGCCTGCCCGTTCTCCATGTTTTATAAATTTTTTTTTTTAATAATCCAGCATCATTTAATGATGCTGGATTATTAAAAAAAAAAATAATATGGCATGTGCTACGGGTATACTACGTAAATATTTTTTGTGACTGTTACACTACTTAAATATTTTTTGTTTGTAAATGCTTAGGCACATTATATCACCACCTTTACCTATTTTCATAGAGAAAAATCTTACTTCTTACTAATATTATAAATGCGAAAGTCTGTGTGTGCGAATGTTTGTCTTCACGTATCTCCGTGACGACTTAACCGATTGTGATGAAATTTGAAATGTAGATTGTTTGTGTTAGATTTTCTGGGTTAGATTTTCCCTCCCTCTATCTACTATGGGATTCTTGAGAGAAACATAACGCAATAATAGTTAATCATATTATGTATTTTGAAAGTCAAAACCATACACGATAGAGAGGAGTGGAAAAAACGAAGGGAGGCCTTTGCCCTGCAGTGGGACACCACAGGCTATTAATAATAAAATAATAATAAAAACCATACAGTTCTTGCTATAAAAAAAAATATTTTTAATGTGGATTTTCGTATAGTTCTCCTCTCTTGAACCGGGAACTGCATCAAGGATTGGCGTCATTAGCCAAGGGCGTTGTGGATATCCAAAGTCTCCTGAAAACAATATTTCTTTAAACCTTTTTTTTTTACTATTTAAAAAAGATTATTGTTTTTAATATATATTTATTAACTTTAAGAGCCGTGTTGGTCGAATGGGGTTGTGCCTCGACTTTCAATCCAGAGTTTGTGGGTTTGAATCCTGGGCCGTGCATCAATGGATTGTTCGTTTCGAAAAATTTATATGCACTTCAACACGAGCTCTTATCTGTGTAGAAAAACATTGTGAGGAAACCCGCAGCTTAGTCTCCACATGTATTGACGTTGTCTTTCCTGTGGCAGGCAGATTAAGCTGAGAAGATGGTTTAGGTGCTACAAGCCTATTCCATGTCAAACAATGTCCCAGGCACTACAGCGTCCCGTTGAGTCTACACTCAACGGGACGTTGTAGTGCCTACGCATAGGTTGCCTCCAGGTTTTTGGGAAATCAATCCATTTTCCCATTACAGCTGGGTGGTTCAGGGCGTCCACAACTTCTATAATGCAGCGACTCATTGTGCGTTGGGCTAGATGGTGATTCATCCCCACGATTCGTTGGTAGGATCCTGTGGCTAAAAACTAAGCGTGCACCATACCTACAAACGACAAACAAAACATTATTTTAAGTACTTATACAAACATTAAGGTTATTAAGGTTATCTTATTAATATAAAAAATAACCTACTTATTAAAGAAATCGATCAGATTCTTTCAGGGGAAAGAATTAAGTATATTATCACGATGTGAGACGGGAACGATCTTCGGAGCATGAACATATTGAACATGTTTGTGGAAGACAATTCCGTGTATCTTAAGCCGTCCACAGCGCCGTATTTTAATGTTTTCTTATATGTTAGCATTGTTTTTCACCAATTGTACGTGCTTATTCGGTTAATAACATGTTAAAAACTCGAAAACACGGCGCTGTGGACCCAGCTTTGGGTTATACACAGATTGTGCTTGTGCTATTGCCGTAGAAACAAAGAAAACGGAAACTTTTACCTTGAGTTCCAAGGAAATATCGCTCGATTCCTTCAAGGTAGATTTTTCACGTAGCTCTTCACACAAAATTTTTAATTCTTCTTTTTTAATCCGAAAGACTCTTCGACGGGATCCAATGTTTGTCTAAGAAGATACCCTTTCTGGCGTTGTAAATAACCGTCCTCATTTTGAGCGCTCCATAATAAATTTAGAGCATGCATTTTACAGCTTGAAAAATATTAGAAAGCTTTACAAAATCACAGAAAACTATTACTCAATACAAAATTACACGGTGACAGATGATCGATCAAAAACAAGGCACCATTTTATTTCTACTGCGATTCCGCTGGGTTTTTGTCAACTTTGCCAGTTGTCTTGTCAGCGATCAAAAACGTAAACAAAGTATCAATTGCGACTATCAAAAGTGCATCTTGGCTACCATTTTTTCCATTCCACTCATTATGACGCGTAATTTTCATACATACTCTTTGTAATCTATGGCAGAATCAAGTGCAAAATGAGTGCAACATCGCCAAATCAGTGTTGATAGTAGCCATGGAATGGAAACGAATCTATGTCATCTTGGCTAGCCCCCCTGGCTCTCGACTCGACTCCCCTCCCGCTACCCCGCGCGAGGCCCCGCTCTCGTCCTTCAGTACAACCCGGGCGCAACAACTAGACACCTGGCTCTCGACTCGACTCCCCTCCCGCTACCCCGCGCGAGGCCCCGCTCTCGTCCTTCAGTACAACCCGGGCGCAACAACTAGACACCTGGCTCTCGACTCGACTCCCCTCCCGCTACCCCGCGCGAGGCCCCGCTCTCGTCCTTCAGTACAACCCGGGCGCAACAACTAGACACCTGGCTCTCGACTCGACTCCCCTCCCGCTACCCCGCGCGAGGCCCCGCTCTCGTCCTTCAGTACAACCCGGGCGCAACAACTAGACACCTGGCTCTCGACTCGACTCCCCTCCCGCTACCCCGCGCGAGGCCCCGCTCTCGTCCTTCAGTACAACCCGGGCGCAACAACTAGACACCTGGCTCTCGACTCGACTCCCCTCCCGCTACCCCGCGCGAGGCCCCGCTCTCGTCCTTCAGTACAACCCGGGCGCAACAACTAGACACCTGGCTCTCGACTCGACTCCCCTCCCGCTACCCCGCGCGAGGCCCCGCTCTCGTCCTTCAGTACAACCCGGGCGCAACAACTAGACACCTGGCTCTCGACTCGACTCCCCTCCCGCTACCCCGCGCGAGGCCCCGCTCTCGTCCTTCAGTACAACCCGGGCGCAACAACTAGACACCTGGCTCTCGACTCGACTCCCCTCCCGCTACCCCGCGCGAGGCCCCGCTCTCGTCCTTCAGTACAACCCGGGCGCAACAACTAGACACCTGGCTCTCGACTCGACTCCCCTCCCGCTACCCCGCGCGAGGCCCCGCTCTCGTCCTTCAGTACAACCCGGGCGCAACAACTAGACACCTGGCTCTCGACTCGACTCCCCTCCCGCTACCCCGCGCGAGGCCCCGCTCTCGTCCTTCAGTACAACCCGGGCGCAACAACTAGACACCTGGCTCTCGACTCGACTCCCCTCCCGCTACCCCGCGCGAGGCCCCGCTCTCGTCCTTCAGTACAACCCGGGCGCAACAACTAGACACCTGGCTCTCGACTCGACTCCCCTCCCGCTACCCCGCGCGAGGCCCCGCTCTCGTCCTTCACTACAACCCGGGCGCAACAACTAGACACCTGGCTCTCGACTCGACTCCCCTCCCGCTACCCCGCGCGAGGCCCCGCTCTCGTCCTTCAGTACAACCCGGGCGCAACAACTAGACACCTGGCTCTCGACTCGACTCCCCTCCCGCTACCCCGCGCGAGGCCCCGCTCTCGTCCTTCACTACAACCCGGGCGCAACAACTAGACACCTGGCTCTCGACTCGACTCCCCTCCCGCTACCCCGCGCGAGGCCCCGCTCTCGTCCTTCACTACAACCCGGGCGCAACAACTAGACACCTGGCTCTCGACTCGACTCCCCTCCCGCTACCCCGCGCGAGGCCCCGCTCTCGTCCTTCAGTACAACCCGGGCGCAACAACTAGACACCTGGCTCTCGACTCGACTCCCCTCCCGCTACCCCGCGCGAGGCCCCGCTCTCGTCCTTCACTACAACCCGGGCGCAACAACTAGACACCTGGCTCTCGACTCGACTCCCCTCCCGCTACCCCGCGCGAGGCCCCGCTCTCGTCCTTCAGTACAACCCGGGCGCAACAACTAGACACCTGGCTCTCGACTCGACTCCCCTCCCGCTACCCCGCGCGAGGCCCCGCTCTCGTCCTTCAGTACAACCCGGGCGCAACAACTAGACACCTGGCTCTCGACTCGACTCCCCTCCCGCTACCCCGCGCGAGGCCCCGCTCTCGTCCTTCACTACAACCCGGGCGCAACAACTAGACACCTGGCTCTCGACTCGACTCCCCTCCCGCTACCCCGCGCGAGGCCCCGCTCTCGTCCTTCACTACAACCCGGGCGCAACAACTAGACACCTGGCTCTCGACTCGACTCCCCTCCCGCTACCCCGCGCGAGGCCCCGCTCTCGTCCTTCAGTAGCGTTAGCATCACTGTTACCGTTGCACGTAATCATAAAATAATAAATTAATATAACATTCTTTTTTGTTTTATTTCCGTAAGAAATTTATTGTTTTACCTACTTATTGTATAGGTAGATACTAGTATGAACTTGAATAAAAAATTACATTTGATTAACAATATTGGCAATTAATCCCAAAATAGACTCTAAATAGTTTATTACTGCTCCAATTCGTAACTAAGCAATAAATACTGCATTCGTTACTAGTATACAAATGTTTTATCTCAGTAGGTAATTAAATTATAAATCAGTAATACTTTGGTTTTTAGTTAGGTTAGGGTTTTTATTTCAAACCTCGCCATTCGGCGGAATTCCATTGGAATTCAAATTATAATGGAAACTGTTATTTTAGTTAAAATATAATAAAGCCTGACCAGAAAAATAAAAAACGAGCACTGGGGGCGCTACATGTATGCATATGTTTACGTTTCTTTTTTGCACTCAGTACTGTAGACAAACGTCATTTGAGTCAGGTGTCAAGTTATTGCGCCCGGGTTGTAAGTGTCCTATGTAATTGAACAATGTTTATGAAATAAATTATCTTATTATCTTATCTTATTATCTTATACTGTAAGGCTCAATGCACATTGAATTGGCAAGCGACGCGTCAATTAGTTTTATAGCGCACCATTATGAACCTTATGAACAATGGTACAAGATATAGAAACGCTTGTAGAATGAACGAGGTCTGGCGAAGCCATCTAGCGGGACGCGCTGGCTCGAGCGGCTCATTCTATAAGCGTTTCTATATCTTGTACCATTGTTCAAAAGGTTTATAATGGTGCGCTATAAAACTAATTGACGCGTCGCTTGCCAATTCAATGTGCACTGAGCCTAAAACTGGTAAGCAAGACTAAGTTCATATTGCTCGAGGCGACCTCTAACTACAAGGGCATCGAGAGTTGCCAATTACAGCGACCTAGCTACTTCGGAGCTACTAGATGGCGCTGGGATCACAGCTAAGCGAATTCCCATACAAATGACGCAGAAATGTAGTAGGTACATCCTGAATCTCGCAAGCAACATTATTCTTGGCAATTAGCCTATATAGAAATATTTAACTGTCGGCCGAAAGGCCCTAAGGTATGTGGACCAGTTGGGTCGACCTTAGTGAGGTGAGACCACCCTCTGCCATTACTTACTTACTTACTTACTCCTTTGGCGCAGTGACCCAAAGTGAGTCTTGGCCTCCGATACGAGAACTCGCCACTTGTTCCTGTCCAACGCAGTTTCGTGCCAGTTGTCGGCTTGTAGATCCCGCAGGTCGGCTTCCGTCCGGTCACACCATCGGTACTTGGGGCGACCAACCGGCCTGCGACCGACCGGACGGCCCCGGAACGCTCTCTTGGCACTAGAACGTGGCCAAGCCAACGGAGTCGATGTGATTTATATTCTCCAATGATGTTAGGCTCAGCCACCAGTTCTTCAATTTCGGCGTTTTTTCGGGCTCTCAAGCTGCCATCCGCTCTCCTTACCGGACCCAAGATTCTCCGAAGAACCTTCCTCTCTGCTACTAAAAGCTGGTTCTCCTCCTTCATGGTTAGTGTCCAGGCCTCACACCCATACATGAGGATAGGTCTTACGACGGTCTTATAGATGCGGATCTTGGTTCTTCTACTGAGAAGCTTGGACACTAGCACCTTGTGTAACGCAGCACTACATCGCAGGAAGTTTTGTATGCGTATTTGGACTTCCTCTTCGCGGGTATTTGTGTCTGTAATAGTGCATCCGAGGTACTTAAATTTGGCAACTCCGTTGAACGTAGTATCTCCAACGCGTAGATTTGCGCGCGGAATGCGAGTGTTCTTAAAGCGCTTCATGTGCAGATACTCCGTCTTATCGCAGTTCACCAAGAGTCCAACCTTCTCCGCTTCCTCCACCAGAACTTTCGTGGCCACAGTGACTTTTTCACGGCTTTCCCCCAGCAAGGCAAGATCATCAGCATACCCGATTACCTTATGCCTTCCATTCAGCGATATACCTGTGTCCAGTGCAAGCACTTTTCTGACAATATATTCAAGCACTAAATTGAATAGCATTGGCGACAGGGCATCACCCTGCTTGAGACCGGTAATCACCGCGAAGTCCTCTGTAAATTCTCCATCTATTCTGACTCGCATCTTGCTCTCACCAGTAGCTACCACTACCATACTAACGAGTTTAGTTGGGATTTGGAACTCCTTTAGGATAATGTACAAGGCACTTCGATCGATACTGTCGTAGGCTTTTCTGAAGTCAATGAACAACGCGTGGATACTCTGAGCGTACTCCCACTTCTTCTCCATTAGTTGTTTTAAAAGGAATATCTGGTCAACTGTACTTCTATTTCGGCGGAATCCACACTGATAATCACTGAGGATCTGTTCCGCATAAGGTTCCAACCGTCTAAGTAGCACGTATGACAATACCTTATATGCTGTGGGTAAAAGAGCTATCCCTCGGTAGTTTGTGCATTTCTTTCTGGAACCCTTCTTATGTATTGGGCAAATTACGCCTGTGTTCCATTCATCCGGCTGCCTGCCTATCTTCCAAATCACGTCCAGAAGCTCGTAAAGTTTCCAATGAATTGCCTGTCCGCCATACTTCCATAGTTCCGAAGGGATGCCATCCACACCTGATGCTTTATTGTTTTTGAGCGTCATAATAGCCTGTTGGACTTCTTCAAAGGTGAGTGATTCCACTTCAGTATCTATATCTTCTTGTGTCTGGCATAGACTGACGCGGGGGGGAGGGCAGTTCAGCAATGTTGCGAAGTAATTACGCCACGACGACCTGATTTCAACTGGGTCGGTAATAAATTGCCATCTCTCTCTGCCATTAATTGGGGGAATTCCGCCTACCCCGAAATTGCTTTAACTTCTTAAGTTCTGTCGAACTTCTAGTGCACAAAGAGACATTTAATGCAATAGACACATATTTTCGACCATAAGTTCTGCAACATAATAGGCTATTTTACACTTTTTTGAAAACTGTTTTAAATCAATCCTGAGGTCATAATAAACCAGTAGAATTCTTTTTTTTTTTATAAACCGCAAAATGCCTTAAAAATGCATTTTAATTTATGATGTTTAGTTGTCTCCCGAAAACGAGAGCCGCCATGTTGTGACGTCATGTGGTTTGTTTTGTGAACAAAACGACTGTAAAAGATAAACTTTTTGTTCCTAACTTAACACAGTGACGTCACAAAATGGCAGACGGCGTTTTTGGTGGCTTGAAGATAGAAGAAAAATTACGATTTTTAAAATTGAATTATAAAATGTTTATTGCATTTTTATGAATAAATATCGACGTTTATCGTTTACTTGTAACGAAACCTATGGTATACATGCATTTTTATGTGTTTTCTTACATGGTGTAAAATAGCCTATTATGGTTAATAAATTTACGGTCGGTTTCTCGAACGCTTTTCAAATTGACAAGCTGATTAAACTTGAAATACTTGGTCCTCATTGGTCGAATGACAGATTTGACAAATGATTACTTAATATTGAAGATCATTTGCGTTTGAGAAACCGGCCGTAAGCATGTTTGTATGCCACCGTCCTTTCTATGTAATTTTCTATCCTATCCATCCAAAGGTTATCTGGAAGAAATCGCTTTCAGCGATAAGGTCGCCCAGTAATTAAGAACTGTTTTTGTTACTTTTGTGTTTCTTTTTGGTGTAATATTCTATTCCACATACTTATTTCCTCACTATGTTTTCTTTCACTTTGAGAATACTAATAATGTCACAAGCTGTCACCCATCCACTTACGGACCGTTAAGAACGTTGACGATTCGTTAACTTCGACGATTCAAGAACGACTGAGCAAGCACGACCACGAGCGCGTCCGTAACTATGTAAAGTATACTTTTATGTACTCGATAAATATGTAAAGTACTACTTACTTATATACTCGTTGTTTTTATCAGGTACATCTTTTACGTGTAATCGTGTTACGTGGTGCATAAGCTGAAAAAAATAATATAATTATTTAATACTAGCTATATTCCACTTTTTTTTTATTTAATAGGTCAGCATTTGAGCTCACTCTGCCTGATGTTAAGCAGTAGTGAGATCTAAGATGGAGCATGCTTACCTAGAAGGAACCTATTTACTCTTGATTTGAAGACCCATATACTTTTCGGGAAATACAGAGCCCGGCAATGAGTTCCATAATTTGGCGGTGCGTATGAAAAATAAAGACTCAAAACGCTTGTCACTATCTACGCCTATTCCAAGTTTCATCCAAATCGGTTTTGGTTTAGGCGTGATTGAAACACAAACATACAAATATCTAAAAAACTCACAAACTTTCAGCTTTATTACATGAGTGGGATGGGATATTTAATTTACCTGTCTATGCGTGTTTCCTCTAAAAGGGCATCGTGCGCATTGCAAGCTCGCAACGCCCCCACCTCGAGATGTGTTTGCGTGTTCTGCTTTCTGAAAAAAACAATTACAAAAATCAAATCAAAGTTTATTTACAAAAAATTAGACAATCGTACAGATAATGTGTGAAACGAGTACTTATTATTATTCATTTATTTCAGATCATAATAAATCCATAAAACACATGATTATTACACATACTTTTTACATACAATATTCTATCATTAAAAATCAGCATTAAAATTAAATAAATAAATGTCACAATCACACAAGAATAGACAACATGAACTTAAAATATTTATGAATTGAATTAAAAATAATATTAGATAGAGCCCATCGTTATGCGCATCCATTTACTTAAACTTAATATCCTAATAATATAATAAATCTGAAAGTTTGTGAGTATGTTTGTATGTTTGTGTAACAATCACGCCTAAACCAGTGAACCGATTTGGATGAAACTTGGAATAGAAGTAGATAGTGACCTGGAATAGCATATAGGCTATTCAAAATGTTGGTACCACGCGGGCGAAACCGCGCGCAGAAGCTAGAGAATACCTCTAAATGGTTAGGCAATCAGGTATGGTTGTTGTACTACATAGGTTACAGTTGGTTTTCATGTGTATGTGTTTTCAGTACATGTGTGTGAGTTGATATTACTTTTTAAACTATCATCGGGAAACTTCAAAAACATTGAATCATTATGAAATGAAAAGTATTCCGACGGGATTAGAACCCGCATGAGAATAAATTCTTAGATTCGCCTCGAAAAGGTCACGTGTGAGTCATGTGACTGCTCACCGACCCCACTGTATTCCGTGCCGACACCAACCAGTAACGCCATCTAGTTCTGTACTCGTTAAACTTTTACGGTAATTTATACATTTCTAAAAGACAATTTTATAGTTAAACGGGTGATGTCATTATCTTTCGATATTTCTCGAGAGCTCATTTCAATCAGAAGTAACAAAATTTTATTTAAAAGAATATTTCTTTCAAGAATTATTTTCTAGTCATCATTCCCGATGATTCCCCTGTCATTTTTTACCACGTTATTTTCTAGTATATTTGTTAACTACCCCCTATTTTTTAATTACCAAAAAAATTTCAAACATGGTCTCGGCGTCTGTAACTTATCATTTATGTACTTAGTTAAAAAACTCAAAAAAAATATTACTTTTTTTTTTACAAAAACTTCTAATCTCAAAGTATCTTTATAAATTCACCTTATGAGCGGACATTTCCTTAACAGCATTGCATTTGAAGGTGCACTGCTTACAACTATACAGATACAGCTTGAAGTTAGGAGATGAGAGCAGTTCGATCGGCGG
This sequence comes from Epirrhoe alternata, assembly GCA_963565295.1. NCBI lineage: Eukaryota > Metazoa > Arthropoda > Insecta > Lepidoptera > Geometridae > Epirrhoe > Epirrhoe alternata. The sequence continues at coordinate 5,450,647 of OY751404.1, read as the reverse complement.
TGGTAGGTCACTCTTCTTTTTCCTCCCTCTCCTGCTTTTTGTCATTGATGCTGAGTTCACGAATGCTCTGGAAAAGTATTTAAAGTCAGAGTAAGTAAGTAAGTTCGTAATATAAATCTTGATCGGGTTTATATATTTGAACCATTTGGGTCGAGACCCTGGGTCCGTGGGGTTCCGGGGCCCATCGCGTCTTCAAAAATCTTTCAGGGCGTCTGGTCGAAGCGTCTCGTGATTCGAGAGCTGGCGACTTTTTGGCTCAAAGAATCAGCATTGCCATTCAGCGTGGCAATGCCGCCAGTGTTTTGGGCACGCTTCCGACTGGCAGTGACCTGGATCAGTTGAGCTATCTATAGATCGTTTTTACGACGATCCTTAGATAGCTTGACTGATTCTATTGTATTTTGTAATTTTATGTACATATTGTAGTAGCTTAGTTTCTGTAAATAAGTTCGTATGAGTCAGTGGCCAACTCTGGTGACGGAGTTTTTAGGCCGCCTTAAGGCCTCCGTCATGTCTTAACGACTTAAATAGCCGGGACCGACAATTTAACGCGCCCTCCGAAGCACGGAAGCGCTCAGATGAAAATGGCACTGGCGGTCACCCATCCACTTACAGACCGTTTCGAACGTTGCTTAACTTCGACGATCTATCAAGAACGACTGAGCAAGCACGACCACGAGCGCTTCAAAGTCAGAGTAAGTTCGAGTCAGTGGCCAACTCCGGTGACGGAGTTTTTAGACCGCATTAAGGCCTCCGTCATGGATTAACAATAATAGCCGGGACTGACAATTTAATGTGCGAAGCGCTCAATTGATAATGCCAATATCGGTCACACATCCATTTACAGTGCCACAAACTTATCTGTACTGGTGGCCAAAGAGGAACTAACGAATTTAACTTCAAAATATATTTTTCTGCCAACACCAAATGCGTTAACAGATAAAATAATCGTTGGTTTAGTCATTTTATCTATGAATGAACCTAATAATCGATTGAGATGAATTGATCGCAGTGAAATAAAAATCGAGTTTGCTAGTATTGTATGCTAGTCTCGATTAAACTGTAGGACATTACTATTTGATGGACTTTGACATCATCTCGAAGTGTCACGCATACGTTCCGACGTGAAAAAGACTTTATGAGAAAAGTAGATAGATAGATAGATAATTCTTTATAGTTTTTTTTTCTTTATTGTTTTTATTGTTTAATATAAATACAGTACTCACTTAGCTCTCTGCAACGCTTTCGCCTTCTCTAATATCTGTACGGGAGTTAATGCTTTTTTCTCTGTGCTCGGCGCGGGCTCAGGTTGTACCTGAAATGATAATAAACATTGTTTATAAAGCTACCTCTGTGGCGCAGTACCTCTGTGGGATAAATGTTTGTATGATCTGCTGATATTTATCTCGGGTCTGGGTGTTTCTATGTATGTATTTACAAACAAAAAAGTATATTAGTAGTATATCAAAGTCTAATCTTTTTGACTGACTGTCAGTCAAGACTATTCTAAGTGATCCCAGCGGCTGGGATCACTTAGAATAGTCTTAGAACTAATGTTACTCCTGTTCTTGCGCGACCAATACCGTTAAGAATCAGCAACAAACACGGTTTGGGGCCTAGCATTCTGTTAGGTGATCCATCTTAAAACTAAAAGTCAAGCTCCAGTGGGGAGCCAGTCAAACAAAGTTGAGGCGTTAAATAAGTTTAGATGCTCATAAAATAAAAAGAACTAATACCTATTATTGTTATCTACGTGAGATTAATTCATGCATTATTTGATTATTTGCGAGTGCAGCGCTCGTAGTCGTGCTTGATAGATCGTCGAAGTTAAGCAACGTACTAAACGGTCTGTAAGTGGATGGGTTTTCATCTGAGCGCTTCCGTGCTTCGGAGGGCACGTTATTGTCGGTCCCGGCTATTCAAGTCGTTAAGCTGTGACGGAGGCCTTATGGCGGCCAAAAACTCCGTCAGCAGAGTTGGCCACTGACTCATAAGTACTTACTTACTTACTGCGAGTCATGAAAAATGAAACTTTACCTCTGGTTGTTCAGTTGGCTCGGGCTCTGATGATTGAAGAAACATGTAAGGATCTTGCTCCTCATCAGTCTCTAGCATCACGTACGATTCCTGGTTCTCAGCTGAAAGTATACATTCTTTCAATAAACAGGTGTTTTTTGTGAAGGGCAGTGATGGCAAAGTCCGAAACCACCATGCCCTCATTTTTTTAGAAAACAATAACATCTGACGACCTCTGTGGCGCAGTGGGTGTAAGCCCGCTTGGGACGCAGAAGATTGCGGGTTCGATCCCCGCCGCGGGATAAATGTTTATATGATCTGCAAATATTTATCTCGGGTCTGGGTCTTTCTATGTATGTATTTACAAACAAAATGTATATAAGTAGTATATCAGTTATCTGGTTCCCATAGTACAAGCTTTGCTTAGTTTGGGGCTAGATGATGCTGTGTGAAATTTTCCAGCATTATTTATTTACTTTTAGGCCCTTACGACATAAAGATATGTCATGCATAACCTATGAACCATACAAATTTTTAGTTTATGCATGACAACTTTATAACAAGTTTATTAAGTACTTAAGGGCTTTAGTTTTTATTGAATCTTTTAATTCTGAGCAGTAGCACATATTCCCATTCATACGAGTATAATAAAGCTGAAAGTTTGTGAGATTGTTAAGATCTTGGAACAGGCGTAGATAGTGACCTGGAATAGCATATAGGCTATTCAAAATGTTGGTACCACGCGGGCAAAGCCGCGCGCAGCTAGCTAGTCTATACTAATATTATAAAGAGGAAAGATTTGTTTGTTTGTATGTTTGTTGGCTCCGCAACTACTGGACCGATTTGAAAAATTCTTTCACCAATAGAATCCTACATTATCCCCGATGAACATTTTTTTTTTTTTTTTTTTTTTTTATCTCCTTTTAGTCTTGCCATCTGCCTTTCTGGGCATTTAGCTAGTGTTTTGTCTTGCTTCCATTCGTGAAGGGCGTGAGTGGTAAGAGCCCAGCGGCCATTCCACATTATAATGCTCCCATTGAGGGCTAGATAAGGTCTTGAGGGGCTCTCCTCTTCAGTCTTTTGGACCTTGTGTACTCTTTCGTGAGGTTAACAGCGAGATCGTTTGGATGCAGCTCCATGCGCTTAAAATAGGACTTAATCTTGTTCACTATGTCTTGCTTTACTGTTGGCATTTCCAAGTCGCGATGTAGTTGGTTGTTTGTGACATACCAGGGGGCGTTTGTTATCATGCGCAGCATTTTGGATTGAAAACGTTGAATAATTTCAAGATTTGTGTCGGCCGCCGTACCCCACAGTTCGGCTCCATACGACCATATTGGCTTTACAATGCACTTGTAAATTAGCAGTTTATTCTCGATCGATAGTTTTGATTTTTTGGATAAAAGCCAGAAGAGCTTCCTGAGCTGCAAACCAAGTGCTTTTCTTTTTGTGAAAATGTGTTTCCTCCAGGTGAGGCGTCGATCTAGGTATATACCAAGATATCGCACGTCGTCACACTGGGGTATTTGTATGCCATTGAGTTCAACTGCGGGACATGTGCCATGTCTTAGGGTGAAAGTAACGTGAGCTGATTTTGACTCGTTGGCTTTTATTCGCCAGTCTTTAAGCCATGTCGAGATTTTGTTTAAGCTTCTTTGCAGCATTGCAGAGGCCACAGTTGGGTTTGCGTGAGTTGCAATTAGAGCTGTGTCGTCAGCGAAAGTCCCCACAAAGACGTCTTCCGTTGTTGGTAGGTCATGTGTATACAGTAGGTATAGGATTGGGCCCATTACGCTTCCCTGGGGAACACCTGCTTTAATCTCGAAGAGACCTGTTCTCTCCTCCTCGTACTTCACGTAAAAGTGTCGCTGATTTAGGTAGGATTTGATGAATCGGAAGTGATTTAAAGGTAGGGCCTTTAGAAGTTTAAATAACAAGCCGTCATGCCAAACTCGGTCAAAAGCTTGTGAGATGTCCAGAAAAGCCGCCGAACTATACTCCTTCAGTTCAAAAGCGGTATTTATAGTGGCAACTAGGCGGTGCACTTGCTCTATTGTCCCGTGCTTGGCGCGGAAGCCAAATTGATGTGATGGGATTAAATCGGATCTGGCTATCTCGGGCATCAGCCTTCTCAGATACAGAGTCTCCAGCAATTTAGACGGTATCGGTAAGAGGCTTATGGGGCGATAAGAGGTTACGCTAGAAGGATCCTTGCCTGGTTTGTTTATTAATATTATTTCTGCTACTTTCCACTGTACAGGGACATGTTCGAGTCGCAGTGTAGCATTGAAGATTTGGGTTATAAAGGTTATACCCGACTTAGGTAGTTCTTTTAAGACTTTCGCAGTTATTAGGTCATACCCCGGGGCCTTATTTGAATCCAATTTCTTGATGGCACAGCGCACCTCAGCTTTTGTGAATTTGGTTATATAAGGAGGAGCCAAATGGTAATTAGTGGATAATCCTTCTCTTATTTCTTGTTTCCTGGAGGATCCTGTGTCATCATTGGGAGTGAATACCTTTGATAGATGTTCTGCAAAGAGTTCCGCTTTATCAGCATCGCTCTTAGCCCAGGTTCCATCACTTTTGTGTAGGGGAGATTTGTATGTAGTGGGCTTTTTTATTGATTTGGTAATTTTCCATAAGGAATAATCTGTGGCGATAGTGGCGTCTAAGCTCTTGAGCTTATCTTCCACTTGTTGGTTTGAGATGTCGTTGAGAATGTGTTTTAACTTTTTGGTAAGTTTGTTGAAGATTTTTTTGTCTTTATAGTGTCTTGAAGTTTGCCACTTTTTCCTTGCTTTTCTTTTTTCTTGTATAGTGTCAGAGACCACGAGCGGGTACTTAGGAGCGAAGTCTAAGCCATGTGAAAGCGCAGGAGTAGCTTTCCATGCAGCTTCTTGAATGCAGTTGTTGAAGCTTTCGATTGCTGCTGCAATGTCATTATTTGTTTTTAGTGGAATTTGTGTCTTCAGTGTCACTTCTATTAGAGAACGAAAGTAGTCCCAGTCGGTTTTTTTGCTGTGTAGTTTACATGGCTTGTCAATTTTGATGGCATCATTTTGCAATTCGGCTATGACCGCTGTGTGGTCTGATGATAAGTCGTAGGTGGAGCGACATTGTAGAAGGGAAGGTTGTATACCCTTGGTAACAAAGAAATCAACCAAGTCAGGTTTCTTGCTGGCAGCGGTTGGCCAGTAGGTTGGTTCTCTGGTGGATGAGACCTTGAGGTTATGTTTTTGAACTGTCAGGTGCAATTCTCGTCCCTTAGTTGTTGGGATTCTCGAGCCCCAGATTGTGTTTTTAGCGTTGTAATCGCCACCAGCTATAAATCTATGGCCTAGAGTATTAAATAATGCACTATATGTTGCACTTTTTAGGTTATGTTTAGGAGGCATGTATAATGCAGAAACTGTTATAGGGCCAAGTGAGCTTTCGATTACAATGACTGTGGCTTGGATTTCATTGGTGCAAAATGAATTTGATACGTGGTGTTTGATGTTACTCTTGACAAACAGAGCAGATCCTGCGTGGGCCTTGCCGTCAGGATGGTTTGTGCAGTAGATTTTGTATTTTGGGATCTCAATATGGCTCAATGCGGTAAAGTGTGTCTCAGATATTAGCATAACATCTATGTTGTGAGAGTAAAGAAAAGATTTTACTTCAAGTGCATGTTGAGACAGCCCATTAGCGTTCCACATTCCAATTTTCAACGGTTTGCATGAGAGGGGCCTCGGTGGGACAAGTTGGGCTGCTTGCGTCCCCCCTGGGCAAAACCCTCATCATTCCTGGTAGTAGAGTGCGTCCGGATTTCAGACATGAAGTTGATTAGTAGATTGGTCATAGTCGTCATCTGTAACATCATTTGTTGGAACATGCTTAGGAGTTCTTTAAATTCACACGTGGTACTTTCACGTGTGGTGTTGTTGTTGGTTGGATTTTCTTCCTGTTGTGGCTGCTTTACGCTTTTCGTTTGATTTGAGTGTGCAAAGATAGGTGCAAGTTTGGTTTGTGAGGCTGTGAGTGTTGTGGTTTCAGGTATGGTTTGTGATGGTATACTACGAGCTGCTTCAGCATAGTTTAGGTGAGGTCTGATATTCTGTTGGATTGGTTTCGGTGTAGATTTGGTAATATAGAAGTTTTGTGGCGGTTTTTCTGCGGTTTTCTGTTTTTGGCGTAATGGTGGGAATTTTTGTTTTTGGAGTTCTTTGTATACTGTGCATCCTTTATAGTTTGCAGGGTGATTCCCGTCGCATAGGACGCATTTTACATCCTCAGACCTTTCTTTGCGAGTGCAGTCGAGGGAGGCATGGCTACCGGCGCATTTGACGCATCTTGGGCTTCGACGACAATAACTTTTGGTGTGGCCGTATGTCATACAATTGGCACATTGTGGTATGGTACGTTTGGGCCTTGGAGCCTCAAACTTAACTCGACAGTAAATCAGGTTGTTAATTTTGTAAATGTCTTTGTTGTTGGGGCTTGGCTTTAGTTCCACTGTGAACATGTGTAGTGGATCTTTGCTCATGGCATGTTTTATGTTCCATATGTTAGTGACAGAGTGATTTAAGTCGGCAAGGGCCTCTTTAATGTCATTGGTGTCTGTAGATGGGTGCATGTATTTCAGAATGACTCGGAAGCTTCTTTCTTGTTTAGGCTTGTAGGTGTAATATTCTGCGCCTTTGGCATCCAGTTCTTTGACTATTGTTTGGTATGCCTCTTTTGATATAGGTTGAATTTTAACTTGATTGTTACGCATAATTTTCATTTCAAACAGTTGTTCAGCGACTTCATCGAGTAATTTTGTGAGAGGTTGAATGTTTGTAACATTGTCAATGAAAATTGGTGGTGGTCTGGGTTCCCTTTCTATTGTTTGAGTTTGAGTCTGAGGCGTTTCTTCCTCATCTACATTTAGCAGAGAGAAACTGTTTCTAGTTTCCATTACTGGGGCAGCATTGCCAAGGTCTTTAGCACCACGTTGGACTCTTTTGGCTTGATTTCTTACGTCTTTCTCGTCTGGAGAACGAATTCTTTTTTGTGTTTGTACTCGTTGCCATGGTGCACTGGTACTTGGTTGGCTTGGTTTGGTTGGTGTTGCTGGTGGAAATCCTGCAATAGTTTGGTTTTTTCCAGTGACATCACTTAGAGATGCCGATCGTTGACGGTTGAATAATCCGGGATGAAAAAGTTGCTGTGTCAGCGTTTTTTTGGTTTTTTCTGGTAGCGTTTCCTTTGTTAGCAATTCTTTGCCCCCCCCAGAATACGTGGGGCAGCCCGAGCGGAGCTCGGGGAGGGATTCTCCGGTCATACCGGTACCCTCCTGGGGTAGATTATTTTTAAGACTTGCTTCCATAGTTTTTTGTAATTTATTTTCAGGGTTTTCTTCCCTTAGCCAAGATATTCGGTTTTGAGGCGCCGAAGGCTCGCCTTTCGCCCATCATATTCCGCTCCCGATGAACATAGGCTATATTTTATCCCGGGAAAGTGATGTTTTCCCGAGGGAACGCGGGTAACACCGCGACGGACAGCTAGTAGATATTTAAAATGAATTAATACCGTCAACATCATCGCTGGCCAGCACACAAGTGATGGTTGTATCTGCATCGGCCGCAGTGTCGGTTGATACCATCTGGTATGTATTGCTGCCATCATCATTCCTGAAGACAAATTTCATAATCATTGATTTGAAAAGAATGAATACAATGATATTAACAAAATCAATTTTGAGATAGACGTTTTCTGTGACTCCCTAAGAATCTTCAAAAATAAATTATTGAGCCATTTTGGCTCAAATTCTCCCTTTTAATTCTTTTTTTGTTGGTAAAGAACGTACTATTACTTAGTTTAATTTTAAGTTTGTTTTATTGTTTTAGTTTTTTCAACATATTCATATGCGATATATAGTGAAAGCTGTTGTATACTGTAAATTGTTATATATATCAGAAATGTGTATTTACTATAATAATATTTGGAAATGTTTTAATATATATGATGTGGTATACTTATTTAAATAAATAAATAAAAATCGACAAAATTTTAGTTCAGAAACATCGTGAGGAAACCAGTTAGTGTTCTTAAAGGCGATGGGCTTGCAACCTGTCACGTATGGAATACTAACTTCTGCAAGATGTGGGCATGTATAAGTATTTGGACTACTCCTAGACATCATCAAAGGATCGGGGTCCGTATTCAGTCATGTTTACAAGCACATCTAACCTTTATAGGACTATCCAACATTGACTGCCAACAAGGCTCTAAGGTATGTGGACCAGTTGGCGTCGACCTTAGTGAGGTAATCTCCCTTCTTTTTTTTTATGATGAATGGGTTGACTCTTGACCTCGAAACTTATATAGGCAAGAATGAGGTCTACGATGGAGCGAGCCTACCCAGAAGGTGCCTATTAACTCTCTTCTCTCTCTTCTCTTTGACTTGGATTGGGGGAATTACACTAATCCCAAACAGCATTGCGCTAAGTAAACTTACTTGACTATAGTAAAATTCAGGAGATCCAGTTGCAAGTACTTTGGTTGATCACCGCTGGTGGTAGGTAATATGCTGTCAGGTTCATACTCTGTCACATTCTGCGGCTCACCCTAGAAATAATTAATCATCAGCTCCCTGCCCTTTTCCTACATTATGTGGGGTCGGCACATGTAAAAAACGTAAACAGGTTCACGACTGTATCCCCAAGGCGCGGTAGACATTTTCTCAGATCTTTATATTCCAGATCCTTTGAAAATGTCTAAGGGGGTGGTCAGAGGCATGTACAAATACATATTTGATACATGCCCACATCTTGTAGAAGTTAGTATTCCATACGTGACAGGTTGCAAGCCCATCTCCGCCTATAAGAATACTAACTGGTTTCCTTTCGATGTTTTCCTTCCCCGTATAGAGCTCGTGTTAAAGCGCATATAAATTTTACGAAACGCAAAATCCATTGATGCACGGCCGGGATTCGATCCCACGACCTCCGGATTGAAAGTCGAGGTACAACTCCATTCGGCCAACACGGCTCTCTATTCTTTCTACTCTCGGCACATGTATTCTTCTTCTATTCTCCTCTATCAGCCGTCATCTCAACACTCACTCCTTTCTTACTCATGTCATCCTCCACACAATCCATCTGTTCTTCGGCCTACCTGTACTCGTGAATCCATCAACATTCATACCAAGTACTCTCCTAGTTACATGACATTCTTCCTGTTGAGCTTGTAATTAATGAATATCATCATCAATTCAATTCAAAACGGTTATTGTTTTATGTTAGTTGGTCGATCTTGTTATTTCATACGACATGGATAAGCCCATCGCAACGACCAGGTACCAGAAGAAAGTGGCCTATGTATGTCAATGCCTCCACCAGACATTGGACGCCCAGTCTCGTGTTTCCGTCACTTCGGATTCTCACATCAACCGATTTAGACTAACTTCTAGTTAACATTTTTTAAGTAATTCTTTTACATAATAAATAATTTTTGCTATTGAAAGTTGCATTTTTTCACTCATAATCATCTTATAATAGTAGTGTTTCATAACATCAACAGCCCACAGAAGCTTTAGCCTAGATGTTGTTCATAGATAGTCCAAATTAAGCAACGTTCCAGTATGTAGTTGATCTAAGGAGACTATAGTATTTTTTTACCGTTTTATCATACGGCGACACTTCCACTATATGTAGTTGGCCTGAAAAAGAAAACACACCATTAGGCAGTCACGGACAATAAGATGTATACACTCCATTTAAAATTAATGTCACACTAAAACTAATAGCTGAAAATTGGCATGGATAAAGGTTGTATCCCAGGGAAGGACATAGGCTACTTTTTCCCCGAGGAACCGCCAAGGAAATCCCGAGGGACCGCGGGTTACGCCGCGGGAGCGCAGCTAGTCATCTATAAATAAATAAACCAGTTGTCTTCAATACTCATAGATTCTATTTCTCTTCAAAGCAATAACCTATAAAATGATAAATTGTTTTCTATTGTAGACTTTTAAATGTATCTCACCATCTTTATACTGAGCGGAGTACATCTGGTGTTCATCAGGCATATCGAGGTCCTGAGTTTCCAGGCTTCCCTCATCGTTTGACATGATTACTGAAACAGAATTTGGTCTACTATTCAATTCTTATCAAGCCTTAATGACTTGAAATAAATATATTGCTGAAACATTTCACACAGCATCATCTGGTCCCATGAGTAAAGAAAAGTATCTTCATGAGTCAACCCTCTGGTCAAAGTCAAAAAGCATTTATTCAGTAGGACCACTGGGATCAGTTAGAATAGTCTTTAGAACTAATTTTACTCCTGTTCTTTCGCGACCAATACCGTGAAGAATCAGGGCTTGGGGGTTTTAGGCTTGGTTTTGGGGGTTTTAGGCTGTCATACCCATCGAGAGTTCTAGTCATTTTCTCATTATCTTCAAGTACTTTTGCTAAAATTCTCGGGATAGTCGACGTGCGTTGAAATTGAACATTTTCAAATTTTTCAATACATGTTTTGAAAATAGAATGGGCTCATCATCAGCTGATCGATAAGAAAATCCAAAACCTATTCTATTCCTAAAATCTGCGCAGCATTTTATATAGAACATTGCAGTTTTATTAAATGTTTACGATTGTAAATTATTGTAAACAAAGTTGTACGTCAAATCTCATTCAAAAATTAAAATTCTCATTCATTGCAACACCACATCGTAATGTCGGGGTTTCTATTTATTGAAAATATTGAATTTTATAGTTGCAACAATCGACATGTACTCACAATTTGATGGCAACAAATAAATTAATCCAATCCGTTCAAAAGACACACTGAAACACAGCGATATTTTCAAACAATGCTAAATAAATTATCACGCAGTCTCAAAATCTCAAATACAGAATCAGAAATACTTGAAGTCGGCCATTTTCATTTCCGTAAAAAAAAAGTTCGTCGCAATCAAAAGATGAGAATGGAATTCTACCTTTTCCTTCCATAACCTACCATTGTAACAGAGAAAAACTAATTTTTCTACCAAAATAGAGTGCTGCCAGTATAGTTTTTTACGTCCTCATTTCATTTTATTATTTAAGTTCGCTTTTGAATCTTTATAAATCTGCAATAATATTTCAAGTTAAAATTAAAAATCCATAATAGGTCAAAAAAGACTTCTCAGTAGTTTCATTACATCTATCTCTGTTTCTCTTATGTAGCGGAGATATTTGCTATCCTTCTCTAAATTAGATTGTAATGCAGGGTAGAGTTCAACAAGGTAGAGCGGTATCTAATAATAGAATGAATGAAGTGCGAGTACGTATGTAATGCTAATGTTGAATATTTTAGTCATGCGCTTTTGAAAGCGCGGGAACCAATATTATCCATCTCTTTCGCTCTTAGAAGAATCCCGTTTAAACGTGAAAATGTTTAAAAATAAGTTATATTACTAATGAAGATGAATTTCATACGATTTTTTTTGCCAAATGGATTATTTTTTAATTCTGAATTAGAAAAAAATACTATCAAATGCTCGTTCCATTGTGAGAAATAGTTTTGATATGTTAAGATTCAAATCCTAGATCGCGCTAGTGAAGGTTTCTTCTTCACTGCAGCACATTTCAGCTGGATATAATGGAAAATTGGGGAGTCCGTAGCTACTACGTAAGCCGGCACTGGTGGGGAGCCGTTCTAACACCCCACCATCAGATATGTTGAAGCGCCTATGCAATCATATTATGGTAAAAATAAATAATGATGTCAAATAATGTCAAGAAAATGATAAGAGAGGCCTAGGTCTCATCCTCACGTTAGTAGCTGATTCGACTTCCTTTTGCTGTTTGGAATAAAGTTTTGTTCAATTAGACACCTTCTTTATTTACCAAATTTTTTTAATTCAGTTTTTATCTTCTATTTTATTTATTGTTTATTTCCTTGTAGTCAACAACTTTTATTTTTAAACACACCTTTTCTATCTATTAAACTGGAAACTTTTTGCTTTAGGTGAACATGTCCCTACGTCAAGTTGGTGTGTGCTCTCTAATATCATATTAGTACCTACCTACTTTGTTTTACCTACCTGCAGGTAGGTAAAGTTTTCCAAAAAATTTAAAAATAAAATACTTACTTTCATATATAATAAAATGCAATTGGAAACATCTTTAATTAAATAAGAATAATAAGATCTGATGAATTATAAACTTAAATAGTTTATTTGCTTGTCCTAAGTAATTTAGTATCTACTTAATAATCAATTTGGTACCTATATCTATTTTATTTATGTATTTTGTAATTTTGGTACCTACCAACTTGAATGCCTGTGGGTGACCTGATTAATGTATTAATTAACTGCGACAATCAGTTACTTTGATGATTAAACGCGTTTTTTTTCGCATTTTCTGCAGTTCCCTACCGCCATTGCAATACTGTGAGCGTCGTTAGCGAACTTTTAGTAATGTGTTGCATTTATGACACAAATTGTTGACAACAATATTAACAAGTTAAATACCTACCTACCTAAGCTTACCTCTTACTTAAGACGAATGTGAGTGCCTACTCAAACCTATTAAGGTTTTCAGGCACAATATTATGCTAAATATGTAGTTATTTAAGTAAATAAATAAAAAATTATTACTACTACTTAAGTTTCATAAGACGACCTCTGTAGCGCAGTGGGTGAAGGCCCGCTTACGACGCAGTAGGTTGCGGGTTCGATCCCCGCCTTGGGACAAATGTTTGTATGATCTACAGATATTTGTCTCGGGTCTGGGTGTTTCTATGTATAATATGTATGTATTTACAAAAAAAAAAGGATATAAGTAGTATATCAGTTATTTGGTTCCCATAGTACAAGCTTTGCTTAGTTTGGGGCTAGATGATGCTGTGTGAAATTGTCCAGCATTATTTATTATTTATAAGTAAAGCAGGCTCAGAGACATCTCGCCATTGCGTAGGAAAATAATAAACAGATTGAATGCAATTTGGTATTTGGCAAGTCTCCAATCCAACAGCTCTACCAAGTAAACGCTAGAGTTCCTGTTCTTAATATCGCGTCGGTATCCTTTTATAGTCACTAGATGTCGCTTTTAGGTGGGAGTTTTAAAATTTTAAATCCAGAAAAGTGTTTTACTATTCGAAACGAAGCCCAGTGTCTGGAAGAAATCGCGATCTAGCGATAAGACCGCCAATTGCAACCAATGGTTCTATGTAATTACTCTATTATGAGTTACCTTCCTACTTTTTGTTACATTGTGTTGCAATAAAGATTTTTTCATTTCATTTCATTTCATTTTTAACCGACCGTCTTGGTATAAAAATATTATATATTCATGGGAACATGATAAATGTGGAAATGTAGTCTACTAGCCTGATCTTGTTAAAACAAAAATGTTAAAATCAGTTATAATTCAATATAAGCAAGAGACAAAAGGAAGTCGAAGTAGCTACCTCGGTGAGGTTGAGAATTGTTAACTCTCGTTTTTCACTTTAAATTGTTTGCAGTTTTATGTTTCATTTTTCATTTTACAATATCCATACATGACATCTATCCAGACGACATTATCAGATGACAGGGGCTTAGACCGGCCCCCTGCCACGACCGGTTTCCCGTGTAGCTTTGGACTCCCCAAATACACAAAGTAAGAACTTGTATCAGCCAAATTGGAGGTAAAAACTTCGCTTGCGCGATCTAGATCGTAGCTTGCTATTGGTGGACGTGCTTGACGTCATGATTCTTTAAAGGCGAGGTAGGTAGAGTCACCATCACAGGTGTATTGAGAATTTATAATGTCTAAGCATGGTCGAATTGCTATACGCTATGTCATATTTCAAAACTTCGTACCTACTACATTATATAAATAAATATGAAATGAAATGAAATAAATTTATTTGTCAGAAGAATGGTTACATAAAGATTTTAAAGTTATTAATAAGTGTCACATTCTCCACCGTATGAACACGGTATACAAATCTCTAGTCGTAATTACATAAATAGAATCAGAAAAAACTTATACTTAGATGTCAAACCATGTCTCAATAGGTAGGTAAAATTTATAACAAACATGCAGAATAGTAAATTAAAAAATTAAATTAAGAAATTGATGTCAAGCATTGTCATAACTAATAATAATAGAATATAGTAATTATTTTAAAAAATCCGAAACTGTATAATATTGCCTGTCATGTAACCACAATTTTAACTTAATTGTAAATTGTTTAAGAGGTAGTTCCTTGAAACTATCGGGAACATTATTAAAGATACGTCCACACATAGCAAAAGAATTATTTAAGTAAAACTCCGTTTTAGGGACCCTTGAGAGAACAATTCTATCCGGATTCCGCACACATCTATTGTAAATATCACGTGCTTTAACAAAAGTATCAAAATGCTCTTTAACGAACTTTGCCGCTTCAAAGATGTACATGCTTGGCAAGGTAAGTAGCCTTAGCTTAGTGAAATAAGGTTTACACGAAACCCAAGGTGGAACTCCAACAATTGCACGAATACATTTTTTTTGTGCAATAAATGCCCTGTTAATATCAGTAGAGTTAAACGCAAAAAAAATATAAATAAAAAAATATAATTAATATAAATATGAATAGTGCTGGACATTTCACACAGCATCATCTAGCCCCAACCAAACTAAGCAAAGCTTGTACTATGGGAACCAGATAACTGATATACTACTTACCTGTATTCGTTTTGTTTGTAAATACATACATATTATACATAGAAAAACCCAGACCCGAGATATATATTTGCAGTTCATACAAACATTTATCCCGCGGCGGGGATCGAACCCGCAACCTTCTGCGTCCCAAGCGGGCTATAACCCACTGCGCCACAGAGGTCGTCCTAATTCGAATAATTCGGTCGTATTATAGTCTTCCATATAAAATACTGATTTAACCAATGCTGTATGTCTACTGCGCAAACCGATAAAAATGTACTTACCTACTAACCTAGAGCTACCTACTATAATTATCAAAAAAAATAAAAAGAACTAACCGAACAAAAATGAAAGTAAAATAATACCTATGTTCTAAAATTGATTCCTATACTACATCATAGCAACTATTTGAAAGTTGTTTAAATAATATAATTATAATCTTATCATAGGTAAGATTATAATTATATTATGTCTATTTTTTGAAAGTAGGTACCCACAGTTTTGCCTTCTGATACAACACCGATCGTCATAAACCTATGCCAAATTAATATTCTTCCCAAAATACCTACGTAAATGTTTATTACAAGCAGTAGAACGTTTTATAGAAATATCAAGTAAAAGAAGCGACATCTGTATTTTCTTTGCGTAACTGGGTAGCTACAAGGCTGTCTATCTCATAACCCAACCCCTCCTGAAGCAAAAGCTGTGCCCTAGTTATTATCATAAATTATCATAGCACCGAAAATGACAAAAACAAATTGATAAATAAAAAACTAGGAAAATATATACCTACTCAGGTACATGAATTGATTGTTCCGTATAGTTACGTGAAATTTGTTCTCCGTGAAATATTGTTGTTGTTTTTCCTCGTGAAGGGTAGATTTTTCCTATAATGACAACCCCAAATTAGGTTGCACCACTGCGCAAGTCAATACAGCGTCAAATTTCCGTTCTGCCAAGAAAATTGGTAAAAAAATACGCATGTAATACGCAAACGAACATTTACAGTAGTGTTTTATGAATTAACCAAAAGTTTATGGCGTAAGCCATTTTCGTAATTAAAACAGCGAAGGAAATACTGGACATTACCACCGGAACTCTTTCTCCTGGTAAATTGTTTGATCAATTTTATTGTGTAGATTTTATTCTTACCTCTTATTATTTTCCCAATTTCTGCTTGTAAATATACATAAAAAAGCTAAAAACTTTATATTTTACGTAAATAGAATTCGTTCTGAGTGAGTAGAACCAATTTTATTGTAAACTATTATACCAAAACTCATAGGTAGGTACAATTGTCATGTCAATATCGAGTAGAAGAAACCCTAAGCACTTCCGGGTTTTTGTAAGGGTCTAGTCACACAACATTTTCCAAAAAATAAACTATCGTCTAAAAACCTACTCTTAATTTGGGAACGTCAATTTGCTTTTTTAAAAACTTAGAAAAATTAATATAATCTAAAAATAAAACTAGGAAAACGTATGACCGATTTGAGGTTTATTTTAGTAATGAATAATACATGGGCAGGATGCAGCCGGGCGATCCAGAGACAGCTGCATCTGCATTTTTGAGAACAATGGATTTGCTTATGCATCAAAACTTATACTTATTTCTTATCCTAGTATGGGATGCAGGGTGGTATCCTTAACTACCTGTAATTTGTATACGAGATCTCAACTCAATAATATTTACAAAGTCTCTCGACATTCTTTTAGATCTGTAGATAATGAGGTAGTAAGTTATCTAGAGTCATTCAAAATCTGACCCAAAAAATGTACTTAAGTAACCTACCTAACCTACGTTCACACACTGGGTACTCCTATACCGACCTAATTCCTCAAATAACAAAAACGGTCACGACTTTATCCCTTCTCTCAGATCTTTTATGTATTCCAGTTCCTTTTAATATGTCTAAGGGGGGTAGTCAGAGGCATGTTTCTCTTATTGTTGTGGCAAATAAGTAACCTATACCTACTTATGCAAAATATATTCACATTTTCACACTTAGTTTTTTTTTAGGTCAACTATGACAACTGGAGCACCCGGTGCGGTATTCTTTCTTGGTACACGAGCTCATTATCAGGTGCGTATTTACGAGTTTGATAGCTAGGTAGGTAGTACTGTTGGCCCAAATATCGAGGTATACCACTGATGGCCAAAGACCTCCCCCATTCGAGTTACGATCCCTCGAGAACTCGTTCATAGGTGAGAGTTTAATTGTCGCAACAAGACAAATGTTTGCAAAGATACCTATTTGTTTTTTTTTTAGTTTCGTGTTTAGGTTGTTGTGTTAAGAATTATACGGGTAGGTACATGGTATATTCTGCTGATACCCACTGGAATCCTAGAGAGTTCGTTGCGTAGTCTGCAGGCACCGCGCAGCCGACCCTATCTCTATTATAACTCCACTTATGCCTGCTTTTTATATGCGACGAACGATAGTAATTTACCCTTAAGTACATCCCTTAACGTGTTAGGTGTGCTATACATAAAGAAAAACTTAGAAAAATAATATACAAAAAGCATTTTAGATACCTGCCTACTTTCAGATAAGAATAAGTAGTTACATAGATTGAACGATGTCCCAGGTACTGCAACAACCAGAGAGCCAGTTCGACGCAGAGAACGGCAACACAGAAACAATCTACCAGAACCCCTCGACTTGGAAGTCTACCTTAGATCGCGAGTGCGGTCTTGGCCTTACAGAATATAATACTGGTGCTGGGCCTTTCGCTGACCGTACGGGGTACTCTGTACTTAACGACGTGAATGGTGAGTCGTGTCACTAGTTCTTACAAACCAGTGTGGTGAAAGAATTTGAAGTGAGCATTCTCAGACTATAGGTAGTTTACCTATTCAAAATCCTTTCAAAGATAGGTCTAAGAGGTAATCAGAGACACAATCAACACAATGTCAAGGTAGCAAAAGTTAGCACTCCATACCTTCGTCACTGTTTAGAATTACCTAATAACTGGTTTCCTCATGAATTTTTTCCTTCACCGTTTCGATAGTTGAATTGAATAAATAACTGAATAGCTCTATCCTCGCGATTCTATGGATTTCTCCACCATTTAGACACTCGAGTATTTTTAAACTAGGTATCAAAATATGATTGCTTCTTGTTTCAGCAAGTTTGTTTAGTTGAGGATATCATAATTAAAATTGCTTTTTGTTTCAGCAATAGACGAGAAAGACAAAGACATGAAGAAACGCAACAAGCGACGGCCCAGCGAGACCACACTCTGCAGCGATGACATGAAGCCATCGCAACTCAACCAAGTGCCTAACGAGTATGTATTTACAGATCTTTTAGAGGCCTTTTGGTATAATTAGATGATTTAGACAGCGGCCAGACTTCAGGATCATATGCCTAAATTCAACAAGACAAGCAGTGCATGGGTCATTGTAAAATAGGTGGTAGCGCCAAAACCCATAACGGCATTATCCACAGAAAATACATTGTCAATACCTACGGTGTAGAGCGAACTTATTTGCGCATTTCCTCAAGATGTTTTCCTTCACTGTTTAGAGCCCGTGTTCATTGCACACTTCACACCCAGAACTGAATAAACACCCCATTCGGCCAATGCTTTATGTAGAGAAAGCCCAATCTTACCACTTGCTATGCACACTTAGATATACATTGTCCTAATCCCTTACTAGGTTCCCCTGTGTCGTGGGTATCAGAAACTAGTAGTAGGTACCTAACCTACCTGCCACAACACAGACCCCGGAAGAAACATCTGCAGAACACGCCAATATTGGTCCCACCGTGAGAATCGAACTTGCGCCTTGCGTCTCAGGCAAGACATCATTGTTGTAGTGTTGTAGTGTCGCAATCACCCATCCACTTACTGACCGTTTAGAACGTCTCTTAACTTCGAAAAGAATGACTATGCATACTGACGAAGAATGACTTAGAGCCTTGGCTCAATGTTGTACAACATTGACAAAAAAAAAAAAATTGTACAACATTGAGGGCAGCTACTTTTCTTTTGTAGTTAGATGTTGTTTTAAGAAAATTATAGGTTTAAGTGTTTTGAAAATACCTACGAGTAGAAACGGATATGGATTTTTGAATAAAAAAACAATTGTCAAAACAAAACAAATTGATGATTTTATTTTCAGAATAAACATACCTATCTATAGTTTCCTCTCCTGGCCCTCGGGCTCTGACTCAGAGTTGGAGTTCAAGGGGCCCTTGAGCTAGCAGCTACGCCACTGGCTACACGACGAGCGCTTCCTGACCCATTTCACTAAGAGATCAATAAGAGATGAAGATGATTAATATTAAACTTATTTCCAGCAACGCATCACCAAAAGAGAAATCAAGTCGTCGTTCACTCCTCACCTTCCTATCCTCGCTGGGTCGCCGCAAGAAGCGGCTCGGTACGGACAAGCTGCAGTACCTACAGCACATCGAGAGCGCTCTCACTGTCTGCACGTACAGGGAGTCTTGTCGCTGTCTTGAATGTCAGGTTAGTAAAAGAAAAACAGCAAATTCAGGCATTTACAACTTTACTAGATGATACAGTAAAGTTAGAAACATTCTATCGGACGCGGCTGACAGCCGCGAGCTGGATAATGATTGTACACGCTCGCTGTGCAAACTATCAGACGTAAGTCGCGGACGTGTCCTTGAGCTTTCGGACGTCCGACAACGATCTGGCGCGCTGGATCGTTGTCGAGCTAGCTTATTCATCAAAGTTTTGTTGCATACCTATCTAAGTATCTATCTATTTTTAGTATTAGGTAAAAGTGAGCAATTTAAAAGTATGTTCGGTAGAAAAGATTTGTGTTTGGATATTGGATACCTAAGAGGCGAGGCAACGTCTACACACTCAACGGGACGCTGTAGTGCCTGGGACATTGTTTTAGCTGGAATAGGCTAGCAGTTAAATCGGCCTTAACCACAGGAAACGCAACAGCTATGTTACTTAACAAAATGATCCCAATGCTTGATTTTGAGAGGTCGAGTGGCAGGTTAGAGATTACCTACCTACAAAGATTGTGAAAGTTGAATGATACGATGTGATTGATCGTTTAAATTTTATAAGTAAACAAGAAATGAGCAATCGTAGCTAAAACTACCTACTTAAATGAAAAAAGGTAGGTACATTGATTTCCTTTAACAGTACGAGATCGCTTAAACTTAACTCGTCCCGCTATTAACAATAAATTTTAATCGTGTGACTTGTTCTAAAATTGAATCTATGACAATGATTTTCCTTCTTATCTATTTATTTGTAAAAAAAAAATTCATAACGAATGAGCAGCATTATGAACACACCCTTATTATTTTGGCTATTGAGTATTGAGTCAAATTAGATTTTGTATTCATAATTTCTCTATTTGAATTTGACATTAAGTAGAAACTTTTAACAACTAATTTATATTGAGTTCATCAAGCAAGATTAGGTTCAAGGTAGGCTAGATGAAAATCAGTGGTCTCTGCCAAGCCCCCAGGAGAAAGCTGGAATTTAGAGGCCTATCAGGCTTACCTACCATAGAACGTGACATAAAGTTATTCCACCGAATAAATCAAGAATAACCATACATTTTGACAATTTAAAATCATGAAAAACTTCTAATTTACGTACAACCGATCTTTAGAAAGATTATGGAAGATACCCGACCACTCCATTTGGTTTGGTGGATGCGTGAATGGGTACCTTTAGGTATTAAAATATGAATTCATTCATTTAATGTACTTATTTTATTATTTACATTATTCTAATGAACAGTTTTGTTACCAATGTAAAGTAAAACTACTTAATTATATTGCTAAGCGTTTTCAAGGCATTTTTTTAAAGCTATGGATGCCCTTCTTCCTGTTAGCCTAGTATAGCACCAATTAAATAACGATTAATTTGTTAGTAAACATTTAAAATTGGAAGAATTTTTTATATCTTTACATTTATATTGGCTTTATGTATCTTACAATATTGCTACATATTAACTAAGCAAGTACTAGCAAAATTTCCAAATAAATGTACCCTACCTATAACGACATGGTGGAAAATGAAATGGTGCTAAATAATTGTACTGAAAATACAGTAATAATAATTATACTGGTAGTCAGGTACAAAAGCTAGTCAACAAATTTATCTATATCAAACTCTTTAGCGTCCGGACTGTCCGTGTTTACTGTTTTTCTGCGCTCCTCTAACCTCACACATTTGAGACACTTCTGTCCTTTTCTAAGCCAACAGCCTCTATGGTACATAGAGTTGCATTTCTCGCATAAAAGAGCTCCGCTATCGAACGGATACAATATCTCATTGTTCCCACAAACTTCACACAAGTAACCCTTTCCCGAACACCGAGGGCAACCGGTGATATGAGTCCTACAGATCTCGGTTAGTTCAGTTAGTTGAGTTTCTAACGAACCATCGTTTATAGCCTGTAGATGAGCCATACTATATTTTTTGTTCACGTCTCCGAGTTGAACAAATAACGGAGTCAGTAAAGCGGTACCTTCACTACAGTTGCATAGGTACCTCCTCATCCATTGCAGATCTCTTCTCATCTTATGCACCCATTCTAACTCAGCGATAAAGTTGAAAAGTTTAGAGTTTATTCTCTCAACATCTATGTACGGTCTCGCCCAGGATAAGTTGAGCATTTGGTATGCAAGACGTGACACATAACGCTTCTCCCAATCCCAGTTGTGTACGACTCGAGCTGGTATTGCAGAGGAGTCATTCCAATGGCATGTAGCACAGAAATAGAGACCGGTGTAGTCACACAATCTAGGTTCGTTCCACGAATCTTTGAATGTCAAAGCTGTGTGGCATTCAGCACATTGGTAGTCTTGATTTGCGAGACCCCTTTCGGGGCAGATGCTCATTTCGAACTGCCCTTTCTCAGTCATAACAACATGCGCGCACATTCTACATATATCATCTACGCATTTATAATGGCATATATAACTGCAGTCTGTACATATGTATGAACTTTGAACAATACTCCAAATAACTCCGCTGCAGTGATCGCAATATTGTTTTCTGTTCGACGGATTCACCTGCTGCTCGAAATGGTGCCCTTTTATCGATACTTTGGTTCTTGAAAGCCCATCATTGTCATTCAAATCCTGCAGCCTCAAACGCAGTTCGACTAGGTAACGCACTAACCATTTTCTCTCTTCAGAGCATTGTGGACTGTTTAGTACCAACTCTTTGCACTGATTTATCGCTTTCTCTATCTCCTCCTTTGACGCGGAGCTGTGTATCTTCAGTTTTTTGTTGGTGATTGATTTTGGGATGAAGTTTGTGTCGTAGTTTTCATCGCCTGAGACGCAACCAGAAGTTGACGATGATTCAGTGATGGAGGCATTTTCTATGCTTCTAGGGCTGCAGCAAATTAGACTGTTGCGATATTTCGGCGAGTCGTTCGCTAGCGCAGCGGCCATGGTCACGAATTTAGTGGAAAATTATACTGTTTTGTGTCGCACAAAGGATTCAGTTTTCGCATTTGCACGATGTTTGCACTCCGATTTTGATGTTTTGCTGGTAAATAACGAGTGCTATCTGTGAATACGTTACATCACAGCGGGGTTTTGCGTCGTTTTTGCGGAATTAATCACGAATTATCTCGTTAATTATACATTTCATTTCGTCATTTTATTTTGTTTGACGGATACTGTCTGACTGTGTGTGACTGACTTCTTTCAATGTTTGGCACTTTGTTTGACACGTTTGACAGCATGATATTGGTTTATTTTGTTGGTACTTGGAAATATTGATATAGCCGTTCCGTTTTACACAGTTCTCCGATGTGTTTTAGATACAATTATTATTCTTTACGCATCTAATGGTCTTCTTAGATCCATAAAAATTATGATATTCGAATTTCTAAGCTTTCTGTATAAAACAGGGCTTTTTATTCAACAGTTGATATTTCTTGCACTGTAGTTTTACTGTTTGTAGTTGCGTAGAACGGAACGGGCAAAAGTTTGACGTTTATGCAGTGATGCCAACATTGCAAGATAAAATATCACGTTCCGTTTACTTTTTAGCACAAGTCGCAGTAGCCATAAAGAAGAAGTTGAAGTTGAACATACCGCACGCTTAATAAAAAACCGAAATAACTCAAAAAACACGAATTTTGGCAAATCGCATTTAAAGTTTTCATGACTCGACACCAACTTTAGTTTATGGAATATAAAAAAAACTATAACAGTTTCATTTAGTTTAATGAATTTAGAGCAAAGCCAATAGATAGTATTTTAATAATGCGTACTAAAAATATTGATATTACTTATAGTTTTTTCAATCCAGGGCGCTAAAAAAAATATTACTGACTTATTTCGTTTTATTATTAAAACTGATTTACTTTTACAAATTTATACACGGCATAAAATGAAACAATGCACTTTTCTTTAAAAAAATACTAAATAATTTGGAATCAAAATGAAATGCTCTTTTACTTTATTAAATTTTAGATAATTCCACCTCAGTATATATTAAAGTTACCTTTTACTATGAAAATCATTATAATTTAAAGGGTTTGTTTGTAAAATAAAATGCAATTGTAATTATTTTTCTGCAAAATGTATTAATGGTTTTGAACACATTAAAGTAAACAAATTCTTGTTTTATTGTGTAAACATTTTTAAGAAAAACTTCGGTAATCGTTTACATTTTCTGTCTCTTATTTCTCACATCTACCTCTTTAAAATAATTTTCTTCGTATTTGATGTTTTATACCAAAAGGTTTTATAAAAATGATTAAAGGGAATCGTTTAGGGTTCCCTTTAGTCATTTTTAGTTGTTTTATGTCGTAAAAATTTAAGTTTTGTCTGTTTGTGTTAGTATTTAAATTATATCCCCAATCATCGTGCAAGGCTTTAAGGTCCCTTAAGGAATCAAACGTTAACTCGTGGACAGTGTTCCCTGGTTAACAATTTTTTGGATTTTTGATAGGAGCTATGTATTGGTCCGGATTGTATATAGTATCTGATTTCAAGTTCTCTTTATTAGGCTGTACGCTATCGGTTTCGTTTTGAGTATGCCCCATTATGAGAAATTTATGGGTTATACTGATAATATTCAAATGATTTACAGCCTACATGTAAATCGTAGTTTTGTACAAAAATTTTTATTTTGTCCACATCAGTAGTCGGAAAAAAAATGTTATTCTTAGCTTCAAAAGCTTTGCCACTCAAGCCTACAGTGGTATCATCCCCATAAAGCTTTTCGAG
This sequence comes from Epirrhoe alternata, assembly GCA_963565295.1. Taxonomy (NCBI): domain Eukaryota; kingdom Metazoa; phylum Arthropoda; class Insecta; order Lepidoptera; family Geometridae; genus Epirrhoe; species Epirrhoe alternata. The sequence continues at coordinate 5,426,784 of OY751404.1, read as the reverse complement.
ATAATCCCAAACACAAGTTCCGATGTCAATAGCACCTCGTTTTGCATCTGCTTCAGTCCAAAAATAACAGAGAACTCTATCGTAAGCCTCCTTTATGTCATCTTGATTAGTTAGTTCAGTTATCGTAAAGTTATAACTATTTCGTTTTGAGTTGTAATAGTGTCACCTCGAGGGCATTGTAACACTGCCTCTTAAGTCATAAATTGAAACAACATGGTACATTCGTCTACTTTTTTTCGATCTTCCAATTTTTTCCAAGTTCGTTCTCTTTCAAATGCATTTGATACTTCTTTTCTTTGGTCATCGTTAGAGTTGGTCTGGGCTACACATACACCATATAGATCTTTCTTCGGTTGGAAGAAACTCAAATAGAATTCGCTGGTAAAAACTGTATGATATGCAATGCAGTTGCCAGTTTCTTTATTCTTCTTTACTTGTTCTTCTACAAAGTCTTCATACAAGTCTTTGATCGTTTTTCTACCGTCGATATATTGCATAGTTGTAGTGACTCTAACATAATGAGATTCTAATCGAGGAATCGAATCTACCTATATGTTTTCGTATGTCTTCAAGTAACTGCATACTAACAGGCTTACCATAGAACGTGACATAAAGTTATTCCACCAAATAAATCAAGAATAACCATACATTTTGACAGTTTACACTCCGGAATAACTTTATGCCACGTTCTATGGTAAGCCTGTAAGTCTTTTATGTTTTCCGTGTTTTCGTTCTCGTTAATGCCAGAACTGTTGGAACAATATTGATTTTCTCTGTGCATTTCAGTCGACATTTATTTTATTGATACAGGGTAATTTAAGACAGCGAGCTGCCATAGTTTTGCGTGTCTTGGACATAGTCACATACGATTTTCCTGAATTTCTCAATCGCTTCCAGGTTCTGCTTCCAGCTTTTGGAATCTCGAATCATCTTGTTTTAACCGACTTCATTTTATTTATTTATCATACTAAAAGGTTGACATGCCCCTGAAGCTAAAGGGAAAAGTCTACAAAACGGTCATCAGACCTGTCGTGCTGTATGGATCTGAGTGCTGGGCTACGAAAGCGTCAGATGAGAGAAGAGTGCATGCGACAGAGATGCGAATGCTGAAATGGATGTGTGGAGTGACGCGAATGGATAAGGTGAGGAATGAATATATTCGGGGAAGTCTGAAAGTAGCGCCAGAAACTGATAAGTTGAGGTTAGCGTGGTATAGGCATGTAATGCGGAGGGATGAAAGTCATGTACCTAACTAAAAGGGTGATGGAAACGAATGTGGATGGATACATATCAATCCACATCCATCTTTTCTTAGGTCTACCTCTACTCATGTGATGGATTGTGTGAAAGAAGATATGGAAAAGAAAGGAGTTGATACAGAGATGACGAGTGATAGGGGAGAGTGGAAGAGGAGAACATGTTGTGCCCGCATGAGCGGGATAAGGGCAGGCCAATGATGATGAATAAAAGGTTGCATAACATAAACAATTTGTAGTAATAGCAATAAGTAAACCACTAATTGGTCGCGAAAGAACAAGAGTAAAATTAGTTCTAAGACTATTCTAAGTGGTCCCAGCGATCCCTCTGAATAAATGCTTTTTGACTTTGACCTTGACTAAGGTTTATAAAAAAATACTATGTATAATCGACTATTATCTTGCGACCTCTTTGTTGTATTTCAGTATCAGAGTCAGAGCTTGAGGTGTCTGTGCTTGATGGCACTATTAAGGTTATGGTTTTATGGGCAGCAGCGTTAGCAAATTTATCTCCAAAGTTAAATGATGGATCTTGAACGTCGTCATCAATATCGCTTTTATCGGTGTAAATTGAGGAAGTAACTATTGCAGAACTGACAGCAACACGATGTCTTCGGGCTCTTACCTTACAACACTTAGACTATCAAGCTCTGGGGTATTCTCGATAGCATCCTCATTTTCTGAATTGGAAATCGGAGCATCTACATAAAACAACGCCTCTTTGCGGTAGGGGTAGACAGAGAGCACAGATTTCTATTCATCTCATTTTATAACAATGTAGATAGGTAGATACTTATTAAGTAAGTAGTATATTTACCTCCAATGGAGTACTTATTTCGTAGGAATCATTTTCATGTGGTTTAACTTTCATGTCCTGGTTTTGTAATGCAGAAGCGTCATTGACCAGACCCAAAATTCTTTAACTTCTCCAAGACATTATTTTGAAACAATTCAAAAACTCGTTTGAAATCAGTTAACTAGTTAATTTTAAAAAGACATAACGAAAAAAGTTTCAAGTTAATCAAATAACATTTTAAACCTAAAACGTAATAAAACAAGATTGTAACGCAGTAGTATTATTGAATTTAATCATAAACTGATTTAAATACGAAAGCGCACAAAATGATTCCTATTTTTTAAAAGTAAATAGAAACAAATCAATTTACTACTCCCAACTCCATAAAACTTTTAATAATAAAATGAAATAAAACGAAATATTGATATGTTCCAGTGTCAATATTTAAATATAAAGTGAAATAAGTCTAAAACAGGTATATTTACTATTAAAAAACTACGATTCAACTCATTTACCTTTTCTAATAAAGTAAATCATTTGTTTATAATCTGCAAGTACAACAGCATTTCTCTCGTTGCCGCTGACGCATCACTGATTGATGTCTCTTTACGAGTATCAACTTGTTTGTCGCTTTTGTAAAAAAGAGACGGGTAGTCTTTTATTTCACGTCACGGGCTGATTTTGAAGCCGCTGTCGAGCCTAAACCATTCTTCGCATGTACTTAGTGCGTTTTATTAGAAAAAGTGAGAAAACTCATTTTTTGAGTTATTCCGGTTTATTATTAAGCGTGCGATACATTGCGCTTTTCATTTCGACCAGCTAAAATAAATCTTCATCAAAACGGCTATGTAATAACACGATTACATACATTAAATTAAGTTCTAGATGACCTAGCATTAGCGTTAATTTGTGCTAATTACCTAGATAAGTCGTATGGTGACCTCATGCCAATATTATTGCTCGTGTAAAGTCTAGGTCATGGACCCAGTAGGTAATAAAAAGGTCGTACGGAGTGTGGGCAGTTAAACGACTGCATGAGATCATCCTTTATGAATACATAGGTACCTACATATACTTGTACCTACTACCTACCTACGACTTTAATCATAACAATAATCCCGATCGAAACGAAACATGACGGAAAATTCTTGGCACAAAAAAAGTCGGATAGACCGAGAGCTAATAAACATATTTTTTATATTACATGGTAGTATGAAATGATGGTGGCGGACACTAGTTAGTATTCAAAGGCGGGTTAATTTTTTTAAAATAAATAAATGGTTGGTCACATCACATCATATGTTTTTTAAATTAGTTTAACTAGATAGGTAGGTACTTATATCCGTCACATAGGAAGGGGCAGGCAAATTATAAAAAAGTTTTGATAGTATTCTGAATATCCTAGGTAGTACCTAAGCCGCTTTCGTGTTTCAAAGGACACGTTAAATTGATCGATCCCGGCTAATAGGCATGATGACTATTTTTCAAAATCTGTTCTATGATGTTCAGAATGATTTGTTATGTGAAAAAAATATCATATTTCAGTAGAAAATAAAGGTTTTCTAACATTAAATCAAATGTAAAATTAAAATTTGAAATTCACGCCAAAACGCTCGTCCGTGTCATGGCGGCTGTTATGACGTCACAGCTCACCACGCCAATAGCAAATACTACGTGCATAGACACTTCAAAGGAAACAAAAGGCGCGGTTTTGGTCTAATAAATTGAGGATTGACGTCACGCACTCTGATTGGTGTACAGCTATCATGGCGGATTGTTGTATTTTGTAGATTTATTTGATTAAATAATTTAATAATCTCGACATTATTAGGACAATAAATGCATTTTTCTCAATCCTTGAATCCTATTTAATTAGACCAATTAAATATTTTGGCGAAACTTGATTACTGTCATCATGCCTATTAGGTCGTTAAGCCAAACTTCGTCACTAGAAACGAAAACAGGGTCACGACGGCGCGGTACACATTCTCCCTGATCTTTTATGTATTCCAGATCCTTTGTACATGTCTAAGGGGGCTAGTCAGAGGCATGTCCAAATACATATTACTTATTTGATACATGCCCACATCTTGCAGAAGTTAATCCGTCAATAGAGTTGGTCACTAACTCGTACAAACTTACTTAGAGTGCGTTTCATCAAATAGTTCCTATGCCGCCATGTTGGCAGTAGATTTTTTTTAGAGTGCGTTTCATCCACAATCATTCATATTTTCAGGGGTCAGCGGTCTGTCTGTCAACAGTTTCAACACAAAGACGTATCTCTAGGTTTTTCAAGGTTTTATTGGAATTTCTTGAGGAAATTATGCCTAAAACATTCTACTGCCAACATGACGGCATAGGAACTATTTGATGAAACGCACTCTACCTGTTACTTACAACTACTACTGTTCGGAATAAGTCAGCTGTTCAACCGACTGCAACCAATCACAGTGCAGGAATTGATACAAAACTGACGTTTCTTGCTCTGTGATTGGTTGCGGTCGGTTGAGCAGCTATTCCGAACCAAATGCATTCCGCTGAAGTCTGAATCACTACCCTGAATATCCTATTGTGTAACAGAGCAGCTACTTCGACTGCGATGAAGACTACGAAGACTACGAGTCTGATGATGACAGCGAGTACAGCATGTACGTCGCGCAGCTGAATGCGCAGCGTGAGGCTGAGGAACTTCCGGAGGAAGATGACGAGGTAGATATCTAAACAAGTGACACGGGGAATCATCGTGTCATTAGTACTTTCGAACCAGTATGGTGAAAAGTTTTTAGATGCTACTCAAAGAAGCTAATAAGGTGTGTTCGTCATCATCAGAAGTAAAAAGTCGAAAGATCGTATGAGTCAGATACAACTTATTTTAGATCAAAACTCCCCAAGGCACAGTAGGTAGGTAATCCTTATTCCCTTCTTTTTATGTCACTACCAACGGTGTGGTGGTCTACTGTCGTTAAACGGGTAGTTAGATTTGGGTGAATTGTGACATCAACATCGAATAGTAGTTAGCTTCGTTATAATAAGGCATTGATCAATGGGTTTCATTGAATTGACAATCGATAAAATGGGCTACTGCCACATTGATCTGCCTAAGCATTCGTGATGCTAGCTGTTTCAGTGCACAATTTTGTGTCACAAAGCGTCTATTGTACGAAATACCTAATTTCATGAATGCCTATCCATTAAACTTGTTGTAGTCTATACTTATATTATGCAGAGGAAAGAGTTGTTTGTTTGAATTGAATAGACTCCGAAAGTACCTACTGGACCGATTTGAAAATTGTTTAAACCACTACAATCCTGCATTATCCCTGATGAACATAGGCTATATTTTACAAGAACACCGCGACGGACAGCTAGTCACTACATAATATAAAACAAAGTCGCTTTCTCTGTCCCTATATCCCTATGTATGCTTAAAAAAAACTACGCAACTGATTTTGATGCGGTTTTTTTCCATAGATACTTATAGAGTGATTCAAGAGGAAGGTTTATAATGTATAATACATGCATAATATAGTAGAGGACTGATCATTTTAGAGGTATCTAATGTGATGTCGTGAAATACTAATACATTTTTTGCGCTTACATTGCAAACACTGGCTAAACCCTAATATTTAGCATCAGCATTAAACCCGTGCAAAGCCGGGGCGGGTCGCTAGTTTAATATAAGACGAAACGTTTACAGGTATTCATAGACCAGGCGCAAAGTGACAACACATCCACCGATATGCTGCTGGAGCCCAAGAAGATGTCGGTATCCTCCTCCAGCCCCTCGGAGCCGGAGAGCATGCAGCTGGAGGTGGCGGCCGGCACGCCGCTGCTGCTCAACTTCCTGCTCACGCATCCCATCACGTGCGCCATCCAGTAGGTAGGGCTTGACAATCATGATTCTACTGTTGCCCAGTGGCGTAGCTAGGTAGCCAAGTGCCCTGGTACAAAATAAACTGGGGCCCTATATGAACGGTTTAGGTTTTATCAAGTCAAAATATGCAGGTTGTGGTAAAATGTATGCGTATTTTGAATTTTTAGTAAAAACTTACGATTTGATTCGTCATTTTCTGGGCTGACTGTAGTTATTTACATTTTTTCAAAAATCTAAATAACTAAAGGTTTTATTTTCAAAATAATCATATCTATAGTTTCCTAAGAACAAAAGCCTCCGGACTCTCGGGCTCTGCCTCTCATATTTTTCGCTTATAAATTTATGGTGTTGCCATAACAGGCTGACAGACCTGTAGAATAGGTTGCGAGGAGCGTAGCGACGAGCATGGTAGAGTCCGAGGGCCCCTTGAGCTTGGGGGCCCGGGTGCACTGCACCGCGCAGCCCTCCGGTAGCTACGCCACTGCTGTTACCCGTCTATCGATCGATGCATCAAACGATAGACAACTAACTTCTCTCAGTTGGGGTAGATACTGCATGTTACACGATGTAGCCTGCATGTTACCTACTACTGTAACTAATCAATCTTGTGAAAAATTCGATTATCTAAATCTTGATACTGTTTCTATCCAGATAGTCAAGAATAAGTGAAAAGTTCTGTTTGCACCAATTTCATATGTGAAAAATTCGATTATCTAAATCTTGATACTGTTTCTATCCAGATAGTCAAGAATAAGTGAAAAGTTCTGTTTGCACCAATTTCATATATTTAGACACTAGGATTTAGCTGGTACATTGCCAATTATATTAGGTACCTACTTCTATACAGGGTGTAAAAAGACTGCTACCGAAAACTGAGGGGTTTTAATCAGACCATGATTCTAAACATATTTAGCGAAAAAAAAATGCAAAAAAATTTTTTTACTTAGCTTCGTCATGCTATGTTATTTTCGGCTATTTACTACTATTACAACATAATAAGACCATACCTACCTAATAATTTCATTTATAAAAGAAAAAAACATTTAAAACTCAAAAACCAGCAATCTACGTAAAAAAACGCGCCCAAAACATACGCAAACAGTACTCTTCAAACGCTGTTTTCTCCGGGTTTAGTGCATATTTCGGAAAATCCTTTTAGATTTGGTTGTCTATTGGGATGCTGTACCTACCCCTTTCGGCTTCGGTAGACGTCTTTTTACACCCTGTATATAGGATTTGGCTTTCCCGATCTAAAAACCGAAAACAAAAATGATTTATAATAACATAATGTTTTTTTAACATAATGTTGGTTATCACACAAAAAAAATATAACTCATTTTGAAACCGTCCTTTAAGTTGAAGAAATATTAATTAAGTATTAATAATTATTCCAGAGAATTGTAATAATAATAATTATACAAATTGTATTATTTTAGTTACTTATTTATTATTAAAAATAGTCAAAACATAACGTTTTAAGTTTTAACGAATTTTAAAGTTTTTCTTTTTTAATTTAAATTGAATTTATTAAGTACCTGACATTTCAAAGCGTGCTAAAAATAACTCCGTACAAATAAGAGAAAAAAATATTTACAATGCCATTAAATGTATCTAGCTATTATATTATCATCGCTTTCTACATTCTAAGAAAAATGACACTTTGTAAATAGTCATAATAAAACTTGTAAAAAAAAATCTGGGACAGTATGATGTGTAAAACTAGCTTTGGGTGCTTGCACTATAATTTGTAGCGCGTGTTTAAAGGTTTAACTGACAGTTATAGTGAGAAATCGCTATTGATGTTGATGTAGGGCTAACCAGCAGATATTTTTAGTTCCTAGGTTTGTATACCTACTGGTAACTTTTACTTTCCGATCATGGTTCAGCCACAGTCGCAGCCTGGTGGGGGGTTACTACTGAAATTTGGGGGGTGGGGGGGTCACTACACTAATATTAGACTTTATTGCACAATAAACAAGATTTTACTATTGGACGTGTACGATTTTGGGGGGCGGGGGGGGGGGGGGGTCATGTCCCCTGTGACCCCCTCGGACCGCGCCTGTTATGGTTACTATTCAGGTACCTAGCTACCTATCCCCTAATAATTAAATAATAAAGCAAGCATCACTACATAGTATAAAACAAAGTCGCTTTCTCTGTCCCCATATCCCTATGTATGCTTAAATCTTTAAAACTACGCAACGGATTTTGATGCGGTTTTTTTTAATAGATAAGAGTGATTCAAGAGGAAGGTTTATATGTATACATGCATAATATAGTAGAGGAACACTGATAATTTTAGACGTATCTAATGTGATGTCGTGAATTACTAATGCATTTTTAGCGCTTACATTGCAAACGCTGGCTCAACACTAATATTTAGCATCAGCATTACACCCGTGCGAAGGTCGCTAGTCCAATATAAGCTAAAGTTTTAGTTACAATACTACGAGTTTCGAAGATATTGAAGATTCAAAAACATCTAATGTTCTGTAAATGTTGCTTCCTACAGTTTTATAAAAAAGAAATATCTTATTCTTGTCAATTTGCTTAAAATATGAAATACTCTACCTTCATAAGTACCTATAGCAATATCTACAGAGATCTCTACACCGCCCTCTTGAGGGAAATCTGTTAACTTCGCTCAACGGGTCTAGCATTCGTGAAGTTTGCCGGTAGTGACCGCTTTGTCATACAAAATTGTGTTCTTCGCAGGCAAACAGCTAACTTATCGAATGCAAAGATCCGTTGAGTGAAGTGTACTTAACTTACATACATACAGGGTGTAAAAAGACTGCTATCGAAAACTGAGGGATTGCAATCAGACCATGATTCTAAACATATTTAGTAAAAAAAAGGAAAATTCTTGTTTGGCTTAGCTTCGTCATGCTATGTTATTTTCGGTTATTTACTACTAGTACGACATATTAAGACCATATCTACCTAATAATTTCATATTAAAAAGAAAAAAAAAATTAAACTCATAATCCAGCAATCTACGTAAAACAACGCGCCCAGTAGGTACATACGCAAACAGTCATCTTCAAACGCTGTTTTCTCCGGATATAATGATTTTTTCGGTAAATCCTTTTGGATTTGGTTGTGTGTTGGGATGCTGTACCTACCCTTTTCCGCTTCGGTAGACGTCTTTTTACACCCTGTATAATAGTCATTCTTTGTATGTATAGAATTTAAGCTATTGGCAATACGCACAAGCGAGCCCTTAGTTATAAGTGGTTTAGGATAAGTTTCAACATAAAAAAAACTCAGGATCTAGTCAGGATTCTAGTCATAACTCCCTCGATTCACTCGGGAGCTATCCCTCGCTTTCGCTCGGAAGCTAACAATGCCTGGGCTGTATTAATAACTTCATTCTACTTAGTCTGTAGGTCTGTGTGTTTATGTATAAGCTTTAAAGTGTAATGCTTTGAATAAAACAATTATTTGAAATCAAATTCCAATTTTATTCTCTAAACATAATTTTTACACCATACATCGCCGTAAGACGTTTTAAAATCATTATTATTCTACAAATCATCAGAAAATCAGAAAAATCATTATCTCAATTCTAGTAATTTCTAAGTACAGAAATTACTCGAAAAAATATCGTCATTATTCAACATTGAAGTCCGACACCCATATATTTAGTCGTAATCTCGACTCAACTTCCACTCAACCTCCAAATGCATTAAGGTATGCTTGGTCGTCAAAAATCCTCCACTCTTGTCATATGACATTTTCTTGTGGAGAAATGAACTGTCATCTCAATAGGTCACGACCTATAGCGCCACAAACTTATCTGTACCGGTGAGGCGCTGTTATCGCATTTGGTGATAAATTTTTGAGTAAAATTCGTTAGTTCCTCTTTTGGCCACAGCTCCAGATAAGTTTGTGGCACTACCTTGAGATGACAGAGTTGAGGATGAGTCGAGATCTAAAAAACTACTAATAGCCTTACCATGAAACGTGACAAAACTATTTCTCGGAATAAACCAAGAACAACATACAATTTGACAGTTTACTTACACTCAGGAATAACTTTATACCAGGTTTATTAGTAGGCGCCTAAAGATATGGGTGTGAGGTGTAAATTAATGATATATTTTTACGCGAGTATGCTGTACGTCTAGTCCAAATCACAAAGTATTCAAAGTAGAATCCGAGACCAATTATACATATTCATCCACAATCTTGAGAATCTTACAAGTTACAGTCCTTAAAAAATCTACGAATTTCTCTAGCATAGTTTATTTTAAATCGCCCTATTCGAGATATCAAGCTACTTATCTATCGACTATCATGAAGCTTCACTGGAAGTGTTAACAGTTAACTATTGCAGCGTCCCGTTGAGTGTAGGCATCGGTTCCTGACGCTGTATAACTCAGGCCTGTAGCGACCTCTATCCGATATCGCCACAAACGACGAGTACCTACTTCAGAGCTTGTACTTCTAGTTGGCGTTGACCAATTTGTGGGTAGGTGGAATTTCCCCAAAGAGCGATCTCGCATTATTCAAGGTCGACCCATCTGGTCCACGTACCTTGGAGCCTTTCGGCCGACAGTTGATGTCGGATAGTTACATGTATAATAGATGATTTCTACAAAAAATCATCTAGTGTAGATGTAAAGGCCTAAGTTTGGCCCACCATAGGACATCTACACTAATATTATAAAGAGGAAATATTTGTTGGTTTGAATTGAATAGGCTCCGATAACTGATATACTACTTATATCCTTTTGTTTTGTAAATACATATTATACATGAAACAACTAGACCCGGAATAAATATTTGCAGATCATACAAACATTTATCCCGCGGCGGACTTGAGATGACAGTTGAGTGGAGGGCGAGTCGAGATCGAGATAACGTTATCGGTGTTAGTATCTAAATTCATATGTAGCACATGAATTAGAACAAGCACCATTTTGTCTACACTTCCAGTGAGAGCTGTACAAATCTAGACTTATTACACAAGCCCTCTTATAACGTACGATAGTTCCAATTTCATCAACCTAGTCGGATCTTAAAGTCTCTCTCTCCATCTAATTTTATGTTTGTCTCGCTTGCACATATTTTGTGGAGTCAATAAAAACTATCTTACGTGATAAGACGAAAACAAATTGCACCTTTTCCAAGCCGAACAGGCTCATGTTTATAATTTAAAATGTATGTTGATATCTTTTTAACATCAAGACTCGCCCAAAACGCGGTAGACTTTAAATATTGCTGGACTTTTCACACAGCATCATCAAACGGTTGCGGGTTCGATCCCCGCGGCGGGAATATTTGTATGATCTACAAATATTTGTCTCGGGTCTGGGTGATAATATGTATGTATTTTTACAAACAAAAAGTATAATGTCAGTCATGTGGTACCCATAATACAAGCTCTGCTTACTTTGGGGCTAGATGATGCTGTGTGAAAAGTCCAGCATTATTTATTTATTATCTAGTCCCAAAGTAAGCAGAGCTTGTGTTATTGTTACTACATGATATACTTTTTTGTTTGTAAATACATAGAAACACATCAGACCCGAGATAAATATCTGTAGATCATACAAACATTTATCCCGCGGCGGGGATCGAACCCGCAACCTTCTGCGTCCCAAGCGGGCTTTCACTGCGCCACAGAGGTCGACTTTAATATTTCTTTCTGTGGCAACATACATTTTAAACAATAATTTGCTATGTACTTGTGCAATGCAGGTACACAAAACCCTATTAGGGCAAGTCTACTAAATTATTCTATTTAGACATTCGTTCGATTTGTCCAACATGAAAAACAAGATAACAAACAGACACTTTTGTCCAGGGCGAGAATCGAACTAACCACCCACAGCGAGTAAGTCAGTGACTATGAGGCTAGATATTTCATTTTGTCACTATTATTAAAATTCTCATCAGGAGGATCGAGAAAGGTATGTTAAGATGGTTTGGGCATGTAGAGAGGATGGATGACAGTCGTTTGACAAAGCAAGTGTATGAGGCGAGTGTGTATGGGACAGCTGGAAGGGAACCTAGGCGAACCTTCTTGGATCAAATTGGCGACATTTTGGAGAAGGGCCAGGTCAAAAGTACCCTAAACCGACGAGCATGTATGAAGAATGTAATGAGAGTGAATGAGGCGAAAGTTGTGTGTCAGGATCGTAGCGAGTGGAGATCCGTGGTCTCTGCCTACCCCACAGGGAAAGAGGCGTGACTTTATGTATTAAAATTCTTCTATTTTAAGGTAATTTACCTTACTCGTGGTAATTTTTTTATGGTTTATACTGTCATGTAATCAGTTAGACAAATCAACGAACGATTTCTTTAAGGCGTAGTATTTTCACTAGCGTTATTAAACTATTTTACTAATTAACATAAGTACTTAATTTAGTTACGAAAATATTCTGAACGTAGCATTAAGGGCTTGAACACACGCATTTACAACAGGCAGATCTTACATTAAGGGCCGTTACAGACGAATTTATTGCTTATTGAGTACAAACTCAAGCTAAGTGATTATTGATTTAAGTTTAACCTGTTTCAGTATCGACATGACGGAGGCCTTAAGGCGGCCTAAGGCTCAATGCACATTGAATTGGGAAGCGACGCGTCAATTAGTTTTATTGCGCACCATTATAAACCTCATGAACAATGGTACAAGATATAGAAACGCTTGTAGAATTAACGAGTTCTTGAAAAGCCATCTAGCGGGACGCGCCGGCGCGATCGGTTCATTCTACAAGCGTTTCTATATCTTGTACCATTGTTCATAAGGTTTATAATGGTGCGCTATAAAACTAATCGACGCGTCGCTTGCCAATTCAATGCGGCTTGAGCCTAAAACAGTCACTAGTTACGAGCCCTAGCTGAGTGTTGTATGTGTGAATTATTTTCTAAATTCTATCCTAGTTGCACTTCGAACGAACAGATGCGTAAGTCTAGTAAAATTCATCAGTTGAATCAATTTTAAAATCCACTATTTTCGACTTGAGTACGTCGGAGTTATTGGCGAAGATTCTTTTGTACACAGACTAAACCTAATTATACTAAAACTTGCACGTTCTTATTTTGTTCTCACTAAAGGCGAAAACGGCATGTCGTTGAAAGTGACATAACTAAAAGTATAATCAAAATGGCGTCTCTTGAGCTTCTGTAGCTGCTAGTCTTTCTTAAACTATCGCGATCATTATTCATAATTACGTATTAATTTAACGGGATCGGGAAACAATAAGGTACGCGATAAATCCCGTTAAATTAATACGTAATTCTGTAGCAGCTGTTAGACACAGCAAGCAAAATGGTCTTGACTAATTTTACCCAGAAATACTTAATTTTGACAAAAAAATAAGTAATTTTAGAAATGTAACTGTAATAGTCATTCTATCTATTATGGACTTTATCTTCACTAATATTATAAAGAGGAAAGATTTGTTTGTTTGTTTGTTTGAATAGGCTCCGAAACTGCTTTACCGATTTGAAAAAATCTTTCACCATTAGAATCCTGCATTATCCCTGATGAACATAGGCATGTTAAAGGTCAATAGTTATAGTTTTAGTTAGGTACATCTTTTCTAACGACTCTTTGTTTTCCTAGGAAATCAAAATAAATAAATATTTTATTCCGGGAAAGTTAAGTTTTCCCGAGGGAACGCGGGCAACACCGCGACGGACAGCTAGTTAGTCGTAAACGAAATAAGAACGAAGCATTTTAGTATAGTTAACTTTAGTCAGTGCACAACAGAATCGTCGCCATTGTCTCAACATTTCTCAAGAACTGTGGACTAAATTTTGACATATTTTATTTCTTTCAATCTATATATCTAACTAATGTCATGCATTTGGAGGACAAGTCAATTTATTGAGCAATTTAATTCAGTTTAAGCTATCGTATGATTTGTTTATAAACTACGCAGTCACCAAAACTTAAATCACGATTTTATTTCTGTCTAAAACTATAAAGCGTTATTTGTAAAACACCGGTAACCTCTCAGGAATGTATTACTATCATCATAAACAACAACTTTTGTTCTATGACTTTTAAAAAAACATAATACATTTACCAAAAACAAACATTTAAGATTTCGTCGTCCTATCTAATTTCCGCTCCCACCGCCCTAACACCGCTCCTCTCGCTATTATACTATAGCTTTCTTTTGCTTCGTACATTCGTAAAATTTGAGCATTCAATTGAAATATTTTTAATTTTGTATGAAAATCTGATGCACTAAAATAATTATGAATTTTTAAAGTCATTGAACAAGTTGTTCCTTATGATCATAGTAATACAGTCCTGAGAGGTTACCGGTGTTTTACAAATAACCCTGTATAAACATAAATTTATATAATTCTATAGATCATAATTAACTATTTAGGAATGGCTTGCATACTAACGTCCGTACTCAGAGTTGCTAACGGCTATTAAAATCCGTTCCTTACTAAAAGTTTTAAATAGAAATGTGATTTTTTGTAATTCTTTGATAGTGAATTTCAAGGGACAAACAGACACGTAAAATTTTTTATGTAATTAATTTTGTAGTTTAATATTATAATCTAAGTAAAAAATGCTCTATACGGAGATCTTATTAATATGGGACTCTTATATTTTTTATTGCAATAATGAAATTAATCTATCAATATTGATCAATGAATAAGGGCCCTATTTAAATCTAATTAAAATAAATTATATTTAATTGTTAGCACGTTTAATTTAGTTATAATATAACTATATTATATCTATTTTGGTGGGTTAGGTGTTTAATATAACTAATGCGAACACATAAGCCTATGTCATTGAAATTGATAAATAAGTCCAAAATTGTGTTTAAACATAATTTGTATGTTTTTATAAATAAAGATAAGTCTGGCTCAAGACACATTGAATTGGCAAGCGACGCTTCAATTAGTTTTATAGCGCACCATTATAAACCTTATGAACAATGGTACAAGATATAGAAACGCTTGTAGGATGAACCGCACGAAAGTGCTCGAGCCAGCGCGGCCCGCTGATGGCTTCGCCGGACCTCGTTCATTCTACAAGCGTTTCTATATCTTGTACCATTGATCATAAAGTTTATAATGGTGCGCTATAAAACTGATTGACGACGTTGCCAATTCAATGTGTCTCGAGCCTAAGATCTAAGGTAGGATCTCAAGACTGTTGAGGGTAGTCAAAAACTAGTCCAAACATTGAGAGATCAAAAGTCTTATCAAAATTTTCGATTCCGACGGGATTCGAACCCGCAATGATCAGACGATCCTAAAGCCGGTGTGTTACCGCTCGGCCACGGAACCCTTGTCGTCAAAATCGAAATTTTGGATCTCATATTTATCGGTTAAGTTCAATAATGTTTTGGTCTACAATTGTATCACTGAAAATGTGATAATTACCTAGTAGAGGATTTTGGCTTTCTTAAGTTGCTGCGTCACCCATTTTTGATGACCCATATAAGACAAAGACAGCGTATAGCTGACTCGCTCACTCAAGTTTGTTGAATCGTCCTATCTCGCTTACTCTACAATGGACAATACGCACGAAGAATCTGTCTCTCTGAAGTAGCTAATCCATTGATGCCGCCTAAAAGACGAAGACAGTGTTGTATAGCTGCCTCGCTCACTCGCGTAGGTTTCATCATGCTAGAGTCTGGCTAAAAAGCTGGCACTGGCAAAGGGCGGCAAATTCAAATAATTTATGTATTGCGACACCAAAATTACGATGAGTGAATTGGAATAACCTAATTGAATACTTGGTAATTAATTAATCAGTACACAATACAGGGTGTAAAAAGACGTCTACCGAAACCGAAAGGGGTAGGTACAGCATCCCAACACACAACCAAATCCAAAAGGATTTTCCGAAATATTTATTATATCCGGAGAAAACAGCGTTTGAAGAGTACTGTTTGCGTATGTTTTGGGCGCGTTTTTTAAGTAGATTGCTGGATTTTGAGTTTTAAATGTTTTTTTATTTTATAAATGAAAATATTAGGTAGGTATGGTCTTATTATGTTGTAATAGTAGTAAATAACCGAAAATAACATAAAATGACTAAGCTAAGCCAAAATATTTTTTTTCGCATAATATGTTTAGAATCATGGTCTGATTGCAACCCCTCAGTTTTCGGTAGTTGTCTTTTTCCACCCTGTATTATACTATAAATGTGAAATGAATATTAGTTACTCTTTAATAGTAAGATGCGTTTTTATATCATTAGGTCGTTGTTCTAGTTATGTATTAATATAATGAATCAAAATAGGCAATTTTTAGGTAAAAAGTATTACGTACGTACATAAATGAACATTTTAAATTTTAAATTTTATAACGGGACTTAATCGCGTAGGTATAACATTTGTTTATTTACCTCGACGTTTCAGTAGCGTTACAGCTACCGTGGTCACGAGAAGACTGCCCGCCGGTATACTAGGTAGGCTTCTCGTGACCACGGTAGCTGTAACGCTACTGAAACGTCGAGGTAAATAAACAAATGTTATACCTACGCGATTAAGTCCCGTTATAAAATTTAAAATTTAAAATGTCTTCGAGTCGCGAAAGTTTAAAATGTGTACATAAATGAAGTATCAAAACAATATTGTCATACTAACAAATCAACACCAGTAACCGGCCTTCTTGTTTGTCGAATTGACGTTGACATTCGTATCGTATTAGAGCTGTCATGTAAAAAGTTTGCAAGTAATTCTAGGGCCAACTTTCGTTAGCCAGACTCTATCTTGCCTATTCGCGCAAACGTACGCAATCGTGCAACTAACTTCAGAGAGCAAAAGATCCATCGTGACTACTGTACACATGTTTCACCTAACCCACCGTTTATTAAATTAGTAATCTTTATCACAACGATCATCGTGATCCCAATATTTATGGTTCCTCGGTACATCGGACACATGTCTTCTTGTCGGAGACTTTTCATCACTGTTCCTAACCCTGGACCTACGTTTATCATCATCAGAGACATTATCTTTGGATTTCTGTCGAGTCCAATCACCTTTTTCCCGTCTCCAATTCTCAACGGGTTTTTTACTAGACTTTTGGAGTTCGTTATTAACTTTGTCTATGACTTTATCGTTGTCCGGTGCTGTTGTTCTGTCTTCGAACTGGTCAAAATCAGCTATGGTAGCCCGTTCTGGGTATTCTTGATAGTTTTCTGGTTCTGGGTAGGTACGATCGGATAATGCTAGCTCGGAGAATTCTTCTTCGGGTTGGTAGGTATCATAATTGTATTGTTGAATGTAATGACCGTCTCCTTGCTGTAGATAATTATTGTACTGTTCTTTAAAGTTGAAGTGTGGGGGTGGGAACTCGCTGAAGTTCCTCGGTAGGTTCGGAGGTACTAACGGGGGAGGTAGAACAGACGGATCGAAGACCGGTTCCTCCTTTTCACCTTCCCCTTGCCTCCAGGAATTTAAATCATACCGCTTAGTCAAATTTGTCTTCGGAGTCCATTCGTAGTCCTGATTAACGGGTTGCTTCATTAAACCTGCTCCGGCACCTAAAATCGGTCTCAATTTAGGCTTAGTACTCCCATCCTCGTCCGTTAAGCTTATGTTGCTTAAGTTCTGGCTTAAGCCATCTTCAGACTTTTCTTCCGGGCTTTTCTTCCACGATCCGTAGCTAACTTCACTGTAATCTGAGTCGGAGGTTAATTTTAAGTTGGATGCATAGAATTGTTGGAGGCAGTTCGGGAGTGGAAGGAACTTGTTAAGAGCCATATCCGAGGATAGGAGGAGCCAGACGATGCCACAAGGTGGTGGAGTGAGGAGTCGGAGACGGATCTTGATGGTCAACTCTTCGGTCTCTGTTTGTTGAACTGCTAAGAGCTCGCGGCCATTTTGCATCAACTGTAACAGAAAAAACACGGTCACGACTGTATCCCCGAGGCGCGGTAGACATTCAGATCTTTTATGTATTCCAGATTCTTTGATGATGTCTAAGGTAGTCAGAGGCATGTACAAATACATATTTGATACATGCCCACATCTTGCAGAAGTTAGTATTCCATACGTGACAGGTTGCAAGCCCATCGCCGCCTATAAGAATAACTGGTTCCTCAAAACGTTTTTTTTTTGTATTTTTAAAAGGCCAACACGGCTTATATTTAGTTAAATTACCCCACTGGAGCTTGACTTTTAGTTTTAAGATGGATCACCTAACAGAACGCTAGCCCCCAAACCGTGTTTGTTGCTGATACTTCCCGGCATTGGTCGCGCAAGAACAGCAGTAACATTAGTTGTAAGACTATTCTAAGTGATCCCAGCGGTCCTACTGAATGAATGCTTTTTGACTTTGACATTAAGTATAGCATTTATGACGAGAAAAAGTAATGAAGTTACCTGTGTGGCCAAACTCCTATGTGCTCTAACATCATCGCTGGCCAGCAAAGCCTTCATATACTGCAGGAGTGGAGAAGCCAGGATATGCACTTTGTTTCCATTGCACAGTCTTGCCTCTGTTGATTAAAAACATAGTTTTATTTAAATCAAAGTAAAAACTTGAAAAATTACGTGTGTAGGTACTTTTTGAATCGTCAGGAAAGATTTTCGAATCGTCAAGCGTGGCGGGAAACGCCGTGATAAAGGTTCTTTACCGTGTTTAGTAACGATGTTCAAAACTAGATGGCGCTGACAGAGGTGTCGATAACTCTATCGCTCTGAGTTCAATAGATTTTACCCATCTCAAAAATGCTCAACGCGCCTAAGTTTTCACTTCAACATGACTACATCTCCAAGGCGCGGTAGACATTCAGATTAGTATTCGAGATCTTTTGAAAATGCCGTAGTCAGAGGTGTTATATTTGGCACAAGCAAGCTTTTTGTAAAAGTTAGGTTAGCTAATCGCCGCCTAAAATTCTTGTTATAATAGAAAAATATGACATTCATGGCTAAAGACACATTATTTATACCCGGTGATGCAAAGTAAGTAAGTTCGTATGAGTCAGTGGCCAACTCTGGTGACGGAGTTTTTAGGCCGCCTTAAGGCCTCCGTCATGGCTTAACGACTTAAATAGCCGGGACCGACAATTTAACGTGCCCTCCGAAGCACGGAAGCGCTCAGATGAAAATGCCACTGGCGGTCACCCATCCACTAACGTACCATTTCGAACGTTACTTAACTTCGACGATCTATCAAGAACGACTAAGCAAGCACGACCACGAGCGCTTCCGGTGATGCTGATTTTGATAAAACAAACAGAGACAGGGTCACAATCCTCAAGGCGCGGTAGACATCTTCTCAGATCTTTATGTATGATCCTTTGAAGATGTCTAAAGGTAGTCAGAGGCATGTCCAAATACATACATTATTTGATGTAAAGAGTGCAAATAAAAAAAAAAAATCAATTTCATTTCATTACATTATTTGATACATGCCCACATCTTGCAGAAGTTAGTATTCCATACGTGACAGGTTGCAAGCCCATCGCCGCATAGTGGATTACTAACTGGTTATCTCACAATGTTTTCCTTCACCGTTAAGCATGACGTGTTAAAGCGCATATACATTTTTATGAAAAAAATCCCATCAAACACCCGGAATATAATTAGGTTAAACGTTAAAAAAAAATAGTTGACTTGGCCACGTTCTGCGTGTGGGGGACGAGCGAAGTGCCGAGAGAGTTCCGGGGCCGTGCGGCCGGTCGCAGGCCGGTCGGTCGGCCCGAGTACCGATGGAGTGACCGGACGGAAGCCGATCCAGGGATCTACAAGCCGACAATTGGCAGGAGACTGCGTTGGACAGGAACAAGTGGCGAGTTCTCGTATCGGAGGCCAACACTCACTTTGGGTCACTGCGCCAAAGGAGTAGTAAGTAAAAACAAGATTTTACCTGAAAAATAATCCCCCATAAGATTGGCAGCGTTGATTAGGAATAGTGGATTGGCTCGTTCTAATATATCCAATTCTGAAACAAAAATTCCAATTATTATTATTTATTATTTCTTTTTTTTAACTCTTCTTTGCATCTTGTCATCTGCCTTTCTGAGCATCTAGTTAGTTTTATCCTGCTTCCGTTCGTGAAGGGTGCGAGTGGTAAGAGCCCATTCCACATAATAATTGCTCCAATAGAGGGCTAGATAGGTCTTCAGGGGCTCTCCTCTTCAGACTTTTAATTCTTGTGCACCCTTTCATGAGATTAACAGCGAGATCGTTTGGATGCAGCTCCATGCGCCTAGAATAGGACGTGAGCTTGATTACAATTATTATTTAGCATATAACTATATCAAGTTTAAAAGTGGTAGCGCTCGTGGTCGTGCTTATAAGAGGCCTCGGGCTACAAAAATTGCATCTTGCTGACAATCATTGACCAACTAGCATTTGTGCGCGGCTTCGCCCGCGTGGTACCAACATTTTGAATAGCCTATATGTTATTCCAGGTCACTATCCACGCCTACACAAAGTTTCATTCAAATCGGTTCACTGGTTTAGTCACCACTCAGCATGTGGTGCAGCAACTTGTAGCTGTTGCAGCGCTGCTTGTCTGTGGCGCCGGTGACTCCAATTTAGCGAATTGTCAAAGTTAAGTAACTCACTAGAGAAGGTGCCCTGCATGATGACATTGAGTAGAGTTGTCCGCAGCGGTTGCTGGCGCTGCTGGCGCGTGAAGGAGGCGCCCACGCCGGCCAGCTGGCGGGCCGTCACGGGGTTGTCAAAGTTAAGTAACTCACTAGAGAAGGTGCCCTGCATGATGACATTGAGTAGAGTTGTCCGCAGCGGTTGCTGGCGCTGCTGGCGCGTGAAGGAGGCGCCCACGCCGGCCAGCTGGCGGGCCGTCACGGGGTTGTCAAAGTTAAGTAACTCACTAGAGAAGGTGCCCTGCATGATGACATTGAGTAGAGTTGTCCGCAGCGGTTGCTGGCGCTGCTGGCGCGTGAAGGAGGCGCCCACGCCGGCCAGCTGGCGGGCCGTCACGGGGTTGTCAAAGTTAAGTAACTCACTAGAGAAGGTGCCCTGCATGATGACATTGAGTAGAGTTGTCCGCAGCGGTTGCTGGCGCTGCTGGCGCGTGAAGGAGGCGCCCACGCCGGCCAGCTGGCGGGCCGTCACGGGGTTGTCAAAGTTAAGTAACTCACTAGAGAAGGTGCCCTGCATGATGACATTGAGTAGAGTTGTCCGCAGCGGTTGCTGGCGCTGCTGGCGCGTGAAGGAGGCGCCCACGCCGGCCAGCTGGCGGGCCGTCACGGGGTTGTCAAAGTTAAGTAACTCACTAGAGAAGGTGCCCTGCATGATGACATTGAGTAGAGTTGTCCGCAGCGGTTGCTGGCGCTGCTGGCGCGTGAAGGAGGCGCCCACGCCGGCCAGCTGGCGGGCCGTCACGGGGTTGTCAAAGTTAAGTAACTCACTAGAGAAGGTGCCCTGCATGATGACATTGAGTAGAGTTGTCCGCAGCGGTTGCTGGCGCTGCTGGCGCGTGAAGGAGGCGCCCACGCCGGCCAGCTGGCGGGCCGTCACGGGGTTGTCAAAGTTAAGTAACTCACTAGAGAAGGTGCCCTGCATGATGACATTGAGTAGAGTTGTCCGCAGCGGTTGCTGGCGCTGCTGGCGCGTGAAGGAGGCGCCCACGCCGGCCAGCTGGCGGGCCGTCACGGGGTTGTCAAAGTTAAGTAACTCACTAGAGAAGGTGCCCTGCATGATGACATTGAGTAGAGTTGTCCGCAGCGGTTGCTGGCGCTGCTGGCGCGTGAAGGAGGCGCCCACGCCGGCCAGCTGGCGGGCCGTCACGGGGTTGTCAAAGTTAAGTAACTCACTAGAGAAGGTGCCCTGCATGATGACATTGAGTAGAGTTGTCCGCAGCGGTTGCTGGCGCTGCTGGCGCGTGAAGGAGGCGCCCACGCCGGCCAGCTGGCGGGCCGTCACGGGGTTGTCAAAGTTAAGTAACTCACTAGAGAAGGTGCCCTGCATGATGACATTGAGTAGAGTTGTCCGCAGCGGTTGCTGGCGCTGCTGGCGCGTGAAGGAGGCGCCCACGCCGGCCAGCTGGCGGGCCGTCACGGGGTTGTCAAAGTTAAGTAACTCACTAGAGAAGGTGCCCTGCATGATGACATTGAGTAGAGTTGTCCGCAGCGGTTGCTGGCGCTGCTGGCGCGTGAAGGAGGCGCCCACGCCGGCCAGCTGGCGGGCCGTCACGGGGTTGTCAAAGTTAAGTAACTCACTAGAGAAGGTGCCCTGCATGATGACATTGAGTAGAGTTGTCCGCAGCGGTTGCTGGCGCTGCTGGCGCGTGAAGGAGGCGCCCACGCCGGCCAGCTGGCGGGCCGTCACGGGGTTGTCAAAGTTAAGTAACTCACTAGAGAAGGTGCCCTGCATGATGACATTGAGTAGAGTTGTCCGCAGCGGTTGCTGGCGCTGCTGGCGCGTGAAGGAGGCGCCCACGCCGGCCAGCTGGCGGGCCGTCACGGGGTTGTCAAAGTTAAGTAACTCACTAGAGAAGGTGCCCTGCATGATGACATTGAGTAGAGTTGTCCGCAGCGGTTGCTGGCGCTGCTGGCGCGTGAAGGAGGCGCCCACGCCGGCCAGCTGGCGGGCCGTCACGGGGTTGTCAAAGTTAAGTAACTCACTAGAGAAGGTGCCCTGCATGATGACATTGAGTAGAGTTGTCCGCAGCGGTTGCTGGCGCTGCTGGCGCGTGAAGGAGGCGCCCACGCCGGCCAGCTGGCGGGCCGTCACGGGGTTGTCAAAGTTAAGTAACTCACTAGAGAAGGTGCCCTGCATGATGACATTGAGTAGAGTTGTCCGCAGCGGTTGCTGGCGCTGCTGGCGCGTGAAGGAGGCGCCCACGCCGGCCAGCTGGCGGGCCGTCACGGGGTTGTCAAAGTTAAGTAACTCACTAGAGAAGGTGCCCTGCATGATGACATTGAGTAGAGTTGTCCGCAGCGGTTGCTGGCGCTGCTGGCGCGTGAAGGAGGCGCCCACGCCGGCCAGCTGGCGGGCCGTCACGGGGTTGTCAAAGTTAAGTAACTCACTAGAGAAGGTGCCCTGCATGATGACATTGAGTAGAGTTGTCCGCAGCGGTTGCTGGCGCTGCTGGCGCGTGAAGGAGGCGCCCACGCCGGCCAGCTGGCGGGCCGTCACGGGGTTGTCAAAGTTAAGTAACTCACTAGAGAAGGTGCCCTGCATGATGACATTGAGTAGAGTTGTCCGCAGCGGTTGCTGGCGCTGCTGGCGCGTGAAGGAGGCGCCCACGCCGGCCAGCTGGCGGGCCGTCACGGGGTTGTCAAAGTTAAGTAACTCACTAGAGAAGGTGCCCTGCATGATGACATTGAGTAGAGTTGTCCGCAGCGGTTGCTGGCGCTGCTGGCGCGTGAAGGAGGCGCCCACGCCGGCCAGCTGGCGGGCCGTCACGGGGTTGTCAAAGTTAAGTAACTCACTAGAGAAGGTGCCCTGCATGATGACATTGAGTAGAGTTGTCCGCAGCGGTTGCTGGCGCTGCTGGCGCGTGAAGGAGGCGCCCACGCCGGCCAGCTGGCGGGCCGTCACGGGGTTGTCAAAGTTAAGTAACTCACTAGAGAAGGTGCCCTGCATGATGACATTGAGTAGAGTTGTCCGCAGCGGTTGCTGGCGCTGCTGGCGCGTGAAGGAGGCGCCCACGCCGGCCAGCTGGCGGGCCGTCACGGGGTTGTCAAAGTTAAGTAACTCACTAGAGAAGGTGCCCTGCATGATGACATTGAGTAGAGTTGTCCGCAGCGGTTGCTGGCGCTGCTGGCGCGTGAAGGAGGCGCCCACGCCGGCCAGCTGGCGGGCCGTCACGGGGTTGTCAAAGTTAAGTAACTCACTAGAGAAGGTGCCCTGCATGATGACATTGAGTAGAGTTGTCCGCAGCGGTTGCTGGCGCTGCTGGCGCGTGAAGGAGGCGCCCACGCCGGCCAGCTGGCGGGCCGTCACGGGGTTGTCAAAGTTAAGTAACTCACTAGAGAAGGTGCCCTGCATGATGACATTGAGTAGAGTTGTCCGCAGCGGTTGCTGGCGCTGCTGGCGCGTGAAGGAGGCGCCCACGCCGGCCAGCTGGCGGGCCGTCACGGGGTTGTCAAAGTTAAGTAACTCACTAGAGAAGGTGCCCTGCATGATGACATTGAGTAGAGTTGTCCGCAGCGGTTGCTGGCGCTGCTGGCGCGTGAAGGAGGCGCCCACGCCGGCCAGCTGGCGGGCCGTCACGGGGTTGTCAAAGTTAAGTAACTCACTAGAGAAGGTGCCCTGCATGATGACATTGAGTAGAGTTGTCCGCAGCGGTTGCTGGCGCTGCTGGCGCGTGAAGGAGGCGCCCACGCCGGCCAGCTGGCGGGCCGTCACGGGGTTGTCAAAGTTAAGTAACTCACTAGAGAAGGTGCCCTGCATGATGACATTGAGTAGAGTTGTCCGCAGCGGTTGCTGGCGCTGCTGGCGCGTGAAGGAGGCGCCCACGCCGGCCAGCTGGCGGGCCGTCACGGGGTTGTCAAAGTTAAGTAACTCACTAGAGAAGGTGCCCTGCATGATGACATTGAGTAGAGTTGTCCGCAGCGGTTGCTGGCGCTGCTGGCGCGTGAAGGAGGCGCCCACGCCGGCCAGCTGGCGGGCCGTCACGGGGTTGTCAAAGTTAAGTAACTCACTAGAGAAGGTGCCCTGCATGATGACATTGAGTAGAGTTGTCCGCAGCGGTTGCTGGCGCTGCTGGCGCGTGAAGGAGGCGCCCACGCCGGCCAGCTGGCGGGCCGTCACGGGGTTGTCAAAGTTAAGTAACTCACTAGAGAAGGTGCCCTGCATGATGACATTGAGTAGAGTTGTCCGCAGCGGTTGCTGGCGCTGCTGGCGCGTGAAGGAGGCGCCCACGCCGGCCAGCTGGCGGGCCGTCACGGGGTTGTCAAAGTTAAGTAACTCACTAGAGAAGGTGCCCTGCATGATGACATTGAGTAGAGTTGTCCGCAGCGGTTGCTGGCGCTGCTGGCGCGTGAAGGAGGCGCCCACGCCGGCCAGCTGGCGGGCCGTCACGGGGTTGTCAAAGTTAAGTAACTCACTAGAGAAGGTGCCCTGCATGATGACATTGAGTAGAGTTGTCCGCAGCGGTTGCTGGCGCTGCTGGCGCGTGAAGGAGGCGCCCACGCCGGCCAGCTGGCGGGCCGTCACGGGGTTGCGCAGGGCGGCCGCGCGGAATGTTGCGAATGCTGCTCTGTTGATACACCATATTGTTTTATATAATATGAGCACAGTTAAAGAGGAAACCAGATCGACTGTTGCTAAATATAAAGCGCGTCTAGCACATCATCCCTGGAACGTATAGAGTAAAACACGGCTTGGATACTGACTGGTTTATTCATACGTCAAAACTACCCACATTGACAGTATAAGAATACCCTACATTTTTCCCTCTTTAAATCTAAAACCAACACCCTTAAAAATAATGTTTTAGCTATGAATACCTTTAATGTCCCTACTTACTTGACTACATACTATTATCTACAATACATGTTCTGTTTCCTTATCAGTACATAATGTTTTTAAATATTTACACTTTTGTTACTACATTCTATGACCATTGTCTAGCCTAGCACGATTGTAAGCTCTCAGAGTTCGAGCTGAAGCGTCCTGCGGTGGAGGTGTCGGAGAGAGTGCGGCGCGCACATCCGGCGCCGCCGACGCCGGTGGAGCTGCCGTATCAGGAGGTTTTTTAGGACTATCGCCGACTTCCTCCCCCGCAGCATCCTCAAATGTCTCATCGGCATCGCTGTCAGGCCTCGGCAATTCAGCTGAATCTTGTGACCGATTCAGCTTAGGACGCGACAGAGAATACCTACTCTTACGATTTAAAGAAATTACTTGATCCTGGTGCCTGCGCCATCGCAAGCCATCGTCGGTATCCACTCTATAGGACACCGGTCCCGTTTTCCCTACGACTTTGCCTCCTACCCATTTCTGACCTTTATCCGAGTACCCGCGTACTAGCACCGAGTCACCGACACCTATGTCTCGCTGCTGACCCCCCTTGTTATCGACCTGCCGCTGCTGGGCACGTCCGGCCGCAGCGCGTCGAGGCGGCCGCGCAGGCGCCGGCCCAGCAGCGCCACCGCCGGCGGTACGTTCGTCGTCGCGTGTTCTACGTTTCGATATTGGAAAAGAAACGTACATAAAGCTTTAGAAACGTTTTCGCCTTCGTGAATCGCGCGTTTAATAACTTTTTTAATAGTTTTCACGGCATTCTCGGCTGCTCCATTGCCCTGGGGCCTGTACGGTGCCGATGTTACATGTTTAATAATATTTTTATTACAGTACTCCTTAAACTCTATTGATAAGAACGGAGGGCCATTATCCGTGACTAATTGTGACGGTAAACCAAACCTCGAAAATAATGACCTCAGAACCGAAATAGTGGATTGAGCATCCGTTCTATTCATTGCCACAACTTCTATCCATTTTGAAAAAGCGTCGATTATAATTAGGTACTTTTTCCCCCCACATTCCGCAAAATCGGCATGAATGCGATGCCAGGGCTTCAGGGGAAACTCCCACGGGTGGAGGGGCGCGTGTGGCGGCGCATCTCTCACTGCGCGGCATGCGTCACACGTTCTACACAAATTTTCAATATCTTGGTCGAGATGCGGCCAGTACACGTAGCTACGCGACAAATTTTTCATCTTATTTACTCCCAAATGTCCTTCGTGAATTTCCGCTAAAACCCTGCTTTGTAAAGGTGGGGGAATAATCAACCTATATTTAAATATTAAACATCCTAACTCAAGTATAATTTCGTTCTGTCGTACAAAATACGGTTTCTCTTCGTCACAACTTGACATAGATGGCCACCCGAACATTACATATCCTTTAATCTTACTGAGTAATTTATCTTTATCCGTTTCCACCCCGATCTCTTTAAAATCGACCGGCATTGTTTCGCGTACCAAGTCAACATAGCTAACCGGTTCCGAGTGTCGCCGGCGCCGCTCGGTCGACAATGGCAATCGAGACAATGCGTCAGCTGGCCCGTTATCAATCGATCCTACAAATGTTGTTGAGAAATCATACGCAGCCAAACGAGCCGCCCACCTTTGCAGCCGACTTGCTGCCGTTTGTGGGATTCCACCTTTTTCTCCAAATATATAACTTAGAGGTTGATGATCTGTTCGTAAAACAAAACGCCTACCGTATAGGTATTGATGGTGTTTCGTTACCCCGAAAAATATCGCAAGCGCTTCCTTATCTAACTGACTATAATTTTTCTCAGCTGAGTTGAGTGTACGAGATACACAACTGACCGGGCGCTCGCTGCCGTCTGGATAGACATGCGCCAGCACCGCCCCTAGTCCGTACGCGCTGCTGTCCACGGACAATATGAGGGGCCGCCCCTCCTCGTAATGCGCCAAAACTTTGTCACTAGACAGTGCGCGTTTAGCGGCCGAAAACGCCCTATCACATTCAACATTCCAATCCCACTTAGTGCCTTTTTTTAGAAGTGAATGCAACGGTTGCAAGATAATGCTGAGATTAGGTATAAACTTCCCATAATAATTGAGCATGCCTAAGAAACTTTTTAGTTGAGTAACATCATTTGGCTGCGGGGCCTCACAAATAGCCTCTAGTTTTTTAGGATCGGGGCGGAGACCCGTCTTATCAATAATAAACCCGAGATATTTCACACTTGCTTGTAAAAAACTACATTTCTCTCTCTTTACTGTGAAACCCATTTCATTTAGTCTCTCCAAAACAGACCGCAAATTGTTTAAATGATCTTGTCGGGTGGGACCTGTTACACAAACATCATCGAGGAATACCACCGTATTAGGTATACCACGCAGGGTTTCCTCCATGATCTTTTGAAACTTTTCCGGTATACAAGATAAGCCAAACGGGGTGCGCCTATAGACAAACGTGCCTACATGAGTAGTTATGGCTGTATACTGTTGGGAGTTCTCTGTTAACATGAGTTGTTGGTAACTATGTTTAAGATCTATTTTTGAGTATTCCTCTCCCCCACTTAAAGTTGCAAACAATTCTTCAATGCGGGGAAGAGGGTACGGATCGCGTTTGAGTTTAGGGTTTATCGTTACCTTATAATCCCCACAGATTCGTATATCGCCACACTCCTTTATGACAGGCACGATAGGCGTCCCATAGTCTGAAGACTCGACACGGTAAATAGTGCCCTCGCTCTCGAGCCGCTGCAGCTCGCGCTCGACGCGCGTGCGCAGCGCCAGCGGCACCGGCCGCGCCCGCACATATACCGGTCGGTCATCCGTTACATACAACTGAATCGATTTCTTACAAGTACCTAACTCATCTGTAAACACTTTTGGAAATTCTTGTATTAATCGGTTCACAAATGGGTCGCTCACTTGATCACTAATTTCATTTAAATTTTCGATCTGAATATTTTTTATTCCCAGAGCGCGCACCCACTCTCTTCCCAATAATGGACGGCCCCCATCCCGAATTACATGAAGCTTGCACTTAGGAACCGACGTTTCTCCGAGAACTAAATCGACTTCAATGACCCCGAGCGATTCCATTTTTGAACCGACGTAACTCTTTAAATTTAAATAATCCGGTTGAATTACTTTTTCTGAAAAAATACGTCTATAAAAGTCCTCGTTGATAGTTGAAATTCTACTACCTGTGTCGATCTCGAACTCGACCGGGCGACGGTCCACCGACACCATAATAACATAAGGTCGATCACCTGTACCGTCCACCTGGATGTTGAAGAAGTCCTCGTTCTCGTCGTCACTCACATAATTATGTCGGGCACCCGCACGTCCCTTCTTACACATCACCTTCAAGTGGCCACGCACACCACACACATCACAATTATACTGTGCGAACCGGCACTTGTCCGGCCGATGCGCCTTGCCGCACCGCCAGCAGCGCGCGGCCGGGTCTCCGCCGCCACGGGACGCCGCGGCCGCCATGCTGGCACCGCCCGGGCCCGAGCGCGCGGAGCCGCCGCTCCACCGCCTCACGTTCGCCTGATGCAAGCCTTCGCTTGCCGCACCGCCGCCGCCGCCCGCAGCCGCCGCGCTGGAGGCCGCAGCCGCCCCCGTGGCACCGCTCACCTCCGCGTGGCGCTCGGCCGCCTCCAGCGCCAGAGCCAGTTCCACAGCCTCCTTGTACTTGATGTTCTTCTCGGCGAAGATTCGCGACCGCATAGTCTCGTTCGATAGTCCCGACACGAACTGGTCGCGAAGGTTCTCCTCTAAAGTAGCTCCAAAGTTGCAAGTGGTGGCGAGGTGTTTGAGATTTTGTAAATATTCCGTGAGCGATTCGCCGCCATTTTGTCGTCGCAAACGAAAGACGTGTCGCTCGGCAATCTCTGATCTTTGCGGCTCCAAATGATCGGTAACAAGTTTTGCTAACTCGTCAAAAGTTTTTGTCTCTGGATGCGCCGGGGAACACAAATCGCACATCAACGCATATGTCGCCTCTCCAACCACAGTTATTAACAATGACACTCGAAGTCCCTCCTTGATCTCGTTTAGCACAATATATTGTTTCACCCGACGAATATAGGCGGGCCATTGTTTAGAACTGAGATCAAACGGTTCTAGTTTACCGATAGGCATTACGTATCACTGTTTTATCACTTAATTACGCGTGAATTCAAATCGTCGCCAGTGGAACGTATAGAGTAAAACACGGCTTGGATACTGACTGGTTTATTCATACGTCAAAACTACCCACATTGACAGTATAAGAATACCCTACAATCCCCACCAGCCAGCAGCCCAGCTGCTCCGACAGAGCTACCAAAAACGACTAAAGAGACAAGACATCCAAACGCTAGACCGAAGAAGCTAGCAAATGCCTAAAGAGTCGCGCTCCAAAAGTGGAGCACGAGCCACGAACTACAACAACTGACAACACTATCCGCTTATAGCCGCGAGACTGATTGCAGATCAAAACTGAGGAAAATAATTACGTTTTAAAACTAAAAGAAAAACCTACTTCAATGTTCGACTCTACACGCGGCGTGTCTATAACGTCAGTTTGACATAATGCATAGAGAGTCTTAGACTTATCTGTCGATTCGATTTACAATGGCTAGGAGGGAAGGTTTTTAGAGTTTTACAGAAAAACTATCAATCCCTCAGGAATAAAATATAGATGGGACCACCTCTGGAGCATACCCTTTCAAACAAAAAAATAATTTTCAAAATCAGTCCACAAATGGCGGAATAATCGCGTAACAAGATACAAAAAACGAAAAATAATAAAAAAAAACATACAGGCGAATTGAGAACCTCCTCCTTTTTTTGAAGTCGGTCAATAAATAAATAATATGTGTAGCAATGGGCGACATTATCGCTAAAAGCGATCTCTTCCAGGTAACCTTTGGACGGATAAAAATTAACTGTTGAGGATGTAGAAAGTAAACAATAATGCTACAATTTTTTGACGACCTCTGTGGCGCAATGGGCGAAAACCCACTTGGTTGGTTGCGGGTTCGATCCCCGCAGCGGGATAAATGTATGATGTGCAAATATTTATCTCGGGTCTGGGTGTTTCTATGTATGTTTCACAAACAAAAAGTACATCAGTTATCTGGTTCCCATAGTACAAGCTTAGCTTAGTTTGGGGCTAGATGATGCTGTGTGAAATGTCCAGCATTATTTATTATTCTACTTACTGCAGTCTGTTCTCATCCGGGCACATGTTAGTGATGGTGGACTCAAAGTTCCTCAGTTTCCTGTTAAATTGTATCCCATCTTCGGACGGAGAGAATTGTTCCAACTGAAATTAAATTGGCAGTTCATAGAGGAGTGTTGGTACCGACATTGATGTATGGAAGTGAAAGTTGGGTGTGGCAGAAAAAACATCAGAGTAGAGTGAATGCTGTTGAAATGAGAGCGTTGCGTAGTATGTGTGGGGTAACGTTGAAGGATAGAGTGAGAAATAGTGTGATAAGGGAACAGTGTGGAGTGAAAGAAGATGTAGTGTTGAGGATCGAGAAAGGTATGTTAAGATGGTTTGGGCATGTAGAGAGGATGGATGACAGTCGTTTGACAAAGCAAGTGTATGAGGCGAGTGTGCATGGGACAGCTGGAAGGGGAAGGCCTAGGCGAACCTTCTTGGATCAAATTGGCGACATTTTGGAGAAGGGCCAGGTAAAAAGTACCCTAAACCGACGAGCATGTATGAAGAATGTAATGAGAGTGAATGAGGCGAAAGTTGTGTGTCAGGATCGTAGCGAGTGGAGATCCGTGGTCTCTGCCTTCCCCTTTGGGAAAGAGGCGTGATTTTATGTATGTATGTATGTATGAAATTAAATTGAAAAAAAATCATTATAGTAAGTCCGATGAGTTAGTGGTCAACTCTTGAATCTTAGGCCGCCTTAAGGCCTCCGTCATGGCCTAACAACTTAGCCGAGACTGACAGTTTAACGTGCTCTCTAAGACCCCTCGCAGACTACAGACTTTCTATCGGTCGATAGTTGAGACGGGCTATACTTCTCCATACTCATTACGAGCCGAAGTATATTCCGTCTCAACTATCGGCCGATAGAAAGTCTGTAGTCTGCGAGGGGTCTAAAGGCCAGAAGCAGTTAGTTGTTGAAGCAGTCACCCATCAGAGCGCTCTTGTTGCTTAGTGGCTTGGCTAAGCCTAAGCAACTACAAAGAGTTTGTTTTTATCAAACAGGTATCTGTGGTGTTTGAACTACCCAAGGTACAAAACTTGTTCGTCAACGAAATATCCGTTGATACACGGGATTCGAACCCGTATAACGTTCCCTTTCTCATAAAAAGTTAGAGTTGAAATCAAGTCTTGTTTAACTAGCTAGTAGCTAAGCTGCGCTCCCGCGGTGTGACCCGCGGCCCTTAATTAATTTTTTTTATTATTTAATTTTTTTTCCGGAAAAAAGTAGCCTATGTCCTTCCCTGGGATACAACCTCTATCCATGCCAATATTCAGCCTAATCTGATCAGCGGTTTGGACGTGAAAAGGTAACAAACAGACAGAGTTACTTCACATTTATAATATTATTATGGAAGTATGGATGGTTAAGGACATTCTCCTAAATCATTGTATGAAAAATTAGTAGAAAATACTCACCAAAACCAACAAAGGCTGGAACTGCTCATCAATATGCAGCAACTCCTTCAAAACTGCATCATCCTCCGAGGATATATTATCCAGCAGGTCAACCGTCTCCGGCTCCATCTCCCTCAACTCCTGGTGGGATATCTTCCGTTCCAGCTTCTCTCTGGGTAGCTCTCTGGTTTCTCTGGGCATGTTCTCAGTCTTCTCCTTGTCTCTGGGCTCGCGATCTGGGGATACGACCACTGTCGGTTTGGGAGGGTTATTGATGGGTAATAAAAATTTAGTTTGTATGAGTTTGTTGCCAACTGTTGTGACGGAGTGTTTGGTCGCCATGGCCTCATTAAATAAATAATGCTGGACATTTTCACACAGCATCATCTAGCCCCAAACTAGGCATAGCTTGTACTAAGGGAACCAGATAACTCATATACTACTTATATACCTTTTGTTTGTAAATACATATATATTATACATAGAAACACCCAGACCCGAGATAAATATTTGCAGATCATACAAACATTTATCCCGCGGCGGGGATCGAACTGCAACCTTTTGCGTCCCAAGCGGGCTTTCACCCACTGCGCCACACAGGTCGTCAAACTTTCATAATATGCTTCTGAATATAGATTGATATAATTTAAGAACAAGAAAATAAGCTGACTTCAATATGTAACATAAGTAGGTACATAGAAAACATACATACAGGGAACATAGAGCCTCCTTTTTTTAATGTCGTTAAAAATCCCGTCAAAGAGAGAGAATCACAAGAATAGCTTCTGTAGGCAAAACAAATGGGAAAAAGTTTTTTGTGAAATTGCGCAGTCAGCATGCATATTTTAAACTTTCACAATCTCATTTTACCAAACATATTATTATTATTTTGGGTAGACTTTTATCTGCTCGACCCATTAGGATCGGTGATTTTTAGACAAACACGGGCCTAAGCCAAGTGCGTTAGGAGCCTGTAGCGCCCCACTGCAGGGCAAAGGCCTCCCTTCCCTCTCTCCATTCATCTCTATTTTGGGCTACCGTGGACCGGAACATAAATTGACATAAACAGAATTATATCGCGTTACTTACATTTCATTTTATTTTACGAGTTAACTGTTACAACAACCGCGCTTAGTTACAACTTTATTTTAATGTGAGGGTAGTTGTTTCAACTGTCGCTAGCTTTTACTCCAGTCTACCCGCAACCACGGTAGTTGCAAATAAGTATTCAACAATATTCAAAACAGCGCCATCTAGATTTAAACTGAGAACTAAGTTGCTCAGTTTAAATCTAGATGGCGCTGTTTTGAATATTGTTAGATGTTGTTGTTATTGATAGATTGGTTTCTCATACACATACACATACACAGAAACCAATGGGATATTTTAAATTAATTAAAGATACGCTGGGGGAGACCTTTGCCCAGCAGTGGGACAACATAGGTTAAAGAAAAAAAAAAAGATATGTTATGTTCAGTAAACGAAGTTTAAAATACGGGCTTGGAACTTCTGTTGGACGCAAACTGAAGTAAAAACTGTGCTATTATGACAATTTCGAGTCTTCAATTTCCACGCAAGTAACAATCTAAATATTTTTAATACCATTGATGGGAAACACAATGGCAATTGCATGGATGATTGAAAAGAAAGCTAGATAAGTTAGATGAACACAAACAGTGTTTTTTTGCCTGATTCTTCATAAATATGTTCGCGAATGATGACGATACAATAGCATAATGAAATAGTAACTAACATATTTGTCTAAGTATTTAGTTTATAAGTTTGGAGGTTTTTGTCCATTAATGTCTTTGAGTATGACAGTAACTTCTTAATTGTTAATGGTTGCTAAGGAATCTCTTGTAATTTGTCTTTAAGTAGGTATTTAGTTTATAAGCTTCGAAGTTTTTTGTTTGATTAAAGAAGCCATTAATGTCTTTGAGTATGACAGTTACTTCTCAATTGTTAATGGTTGCTAAGGAATCTCTTGTACTTACTTTATGAGCATCTTAACTTACTTTGACGAGCCTCAATTCTCTTTGACTGGCTCCTCACTGGAGCTTGACTTTTAGTTTTAAGATGGATCACCTAAAAGAATGCTAGCCCCCAAACCGTGTTTGTTGACCTGATTCTTCACGGTATTGGTCGCGAAAGGACAAGAGTATTTAGTTCTATTCTAAGTGAACTTGGACTTCTCTTCCAGGCAACATTGGGGTGTAGACTGGCATGTGGTTCCCATAACACAAACTTTACTTTCTTGGGGCCAGAGAAATTTCCAGCATTATTTATTTACTAGCTTCTGCGCGCGGCTTCGCCCACGTGGTACCTACATTTTGAAAATTCTAATATGCTATTCCAGGTCACTATCTACGCCTGTTCCAAGTTTCATCCAAATCGGTTCACTGGTTTTGGCGTGATTGAAACACAAACATACAAATATCCAAACATCTAAACAAACTCACAAACTTTCAGCTTTAAATGATTGGGATTTCTGGTGTTGAGATAAATAATGCTAATTAATGTATGAGCAACATACCTGTAGCCCTAGGGCTGAGCTCGGCGAGGGTCCTAGCTGTTTCCTCCTCGGTCCTGTCTCCGGGGCGCGGTCTGTTGTGTCGCCCAGTGTAGCCACGGCCTCGGCCACTGCTAGACATATTATGTTCTACTGGAATGAAGAAATTTATTGGTTAGTTCCATCTGTAATGAAGATGTATTAGTCGGGAAGGAACAGGAGTACGACCTCTGTAGCGCAGTGGGCGAAGGCCCGCCTGCGACGCAAAAGGTTGCGGGTTCGATTGGGCTCGGGTCTGGGTGTCTCTATGTATAATATGTATGTAACAAACAAAAAGTATATAAGTAGTATATCAGTCATCTTAGTTCCCACAAGCTCTGCTTACTTTGGGGCTAGATGATGCTGTGTGAAAAAGTCCAACATTATTTATTTTATTTTATAATTGTTAATGTGGAAGGAGGGAAGGGAGGCCTTTGCCCTGCAGTGGGACGACACGGGCTAAATAATAATAATAATGTAGCTGGGAAAGCGTGGGAAAGGCCTGCACAGGACCGAAAAAAGTGGCTTTATAGAGGAGGCCTATACTGCAGTGGGTGCAACCGGGCTGAATAGTCACCGGAGCAAATACATACATATTATACATAGAAACACCCAAACCCGAGATAAATATTTGCAGATCATACAAACATTTATCCCACGGCGGAGATCAAACCCGCAACCTTCTGCTTCCCAAGCGGGCTTTCACCCACTGCGCCACAGAGGTCGTCACAGAGTTCTCTTGCATTTCTTTGTTTCAAGATTGTAAACTTTCTTTTTGAATAAATTCATTCATTTCATTTCACACAATCCATCCATATTTTTATACATACAAATAAGCAAATAAATGCAACTTGCAATACAGAATAAAAGGTAATACTGCAAGGTGCAGTTAGCCTTCTATGGGATTAAAAAAACTTAAGCTCACCAGTGACTCAATTCAGATGACACAGCAACAGATAAGGGGTCAATGACCTTTTTTATTTTTTATCAGATGACAGGAATATCCTAGCAAGGAAGATTTCATCACTTAGCAAAAGGTTATTTGTTCGATTTTTTTATTTTTTGTTTTAAAACAACAATTTATTTATGTGCTAGACTTGGCACAATATACCTATTTGAGGAAATAACCTTGGATTTCAAAGATAAATTGCATGTTGTAAATATGACTGTGTTGACAATAAAACCCTTACGTATTTCCGTATCGTAGAACAAAAAGGTCAATATTTTTGAACAATAGCATCGTACTTCCGAATACATACTTACGATTACTACTGGCTACGATCTATCACACAACAATAAAGGTTAGAATATAAATTCTAGATATTCATATCATGTTTTATTCAGGATTTTCAGATTAAAATGCATATGAGATCACGTTAACAAGGAAAATAAACTAAATTGCGCCGGCAAAAAATCGTCTTCGGTTTTTTTTTGTAGGTTCACTCAAACTCTTTGTTTTGGGACACATCTCGTAATAATTGCAGGAAACAAATTTTAATAGAGCAAACGTAATATTTACTTACCAAAATAGGATTCTCCACAAACTTTTGCGTTATTTATTTTCCAGTTGTTTTGTCGCGAAGCGGCTGTCAACGTTTCGCTTCCATTTTGGAAATGCTAGTGCTGTACCAAAGTTTGTAAAGAGGTTGGAATACTGTACGATTTTTTCAGAAATTCCGATTTTTAATACACTGGTTTTTTAGGACATGCTTCTCCTAAAGGTCCCTGTGATGAATGTAATTACAAAAATAGCACTGGAAGTGCATAACGAAATCTTTTACTATCATTATTATTTGTTATATTTATCGATTCGTCGTTTTAGACGGTTTCTATCCCTACCGCAAAGCCGATCGAAAATTTAATTGACATTTCAGTGACGGGGGTGAATGAAGCGAAGGGTGAGGGGTGTGTAATTCAGTGCGGGTGGAAAAGCTAAATTCTGTTTTTCTCTTCTATTCTCTTGTTTTAGTTAATCCAAATGAATTTATTCTAACTCTAAACTATCTGAAATACCTTTTTAAAAGTCCAGAACCACTTAGTTTGCTTTAGTTTATCTGAATTTGAATAAAACCCTTGCTGCGGCTATTACATCTGTTTTTATTTACTGACATTATTTTTTTGTGGATGTGACGTAATTCATCGATTTTTGCCAAATAAAAAAATAAAATCAATAGTGGTGTGTAGTTGAAAATCAGAAAACCGGTTCATAAAAATAAATATTTTGAAAAATGTCGGAAGCTCATAGCGAACCAATAAATTCACATGCCGCATCATCATCGGCTTTATCGAGAAAGGAGAGCGTGGTTGTTGCTGGTGTGCCCAGCGATAGTCCAGTGACGGATCCAGGGCAGGTCCGCGGGGGAGCTAGTGATGCGACGGCGGGAAAATTTGAGGGGCAACGCGGGAAATCAGGGGCATTGAAAAAATCAGCCCGGTATCGAAGCCGGTCACTATCAGCTTCTTCGGCAGACTCTTACAGCTCCACATCCTATACTGGTAAGTTTCGATCCGTTTATTAATAATCTTGCTGTGTTTTCACGTTTCGGTTGCCAAGTCAATGATGCTACACAAAATAATCTTGTTTTCAATACGTTTTGTTTGTTTAGTCCTGCTTTTCGTACGGTTGTCAACGGAGTTGAATGATGCTACCCACGATGAATCAAATTAAAGCAAGGAGCAAATTAGTTATTGAAAAAGCCAATTAGTGATAGGTATCTATCTATTCCTTCTTATACCTTTATTAGGTCTGTATTCTGTGATATAGGTAGGTATGCTAAAGTTATGTAGGTAGATACCTACCTAGGGTATAACTGCTATAGTTTTTACCTACATGTTTGTTTTGTTTTATACCTACATAGATAGGTCGGTTATGTAGATAAGTAACCTAAGTATAATTTATTTGCATTAAATAAATCCTTATTCCATCTCTGATCTGCAGTTTTGGTTCTAGGTATGGGTATTGTGGTAGGCATGGTCAACAAAGAGAATAAACAATATAAGTAATTAAAAATTAATATAATTAAATAAAAATGATTGAAACAAAAAACAACAATAAAGGTATAATGACCTTTATGAATTGGCATAATCTTAGCCCAACAGTAAATCATGTTGTGTGCCTAAATAAATATAAATAAAATAGTGTGGGATTAAAGCTAGATACCTACTTACCTATTTATTAACTCTTGGGTGTTATTTATACTTACCTAGGTAGCCCAGATAATATAATACTAGTAGTAGGTAAGGTAATAAATAAATAAGCCTTTTATTCAGACGTGGACTTATTTCTAAACCACTTATAATTTATTTCAACTTAATTAATATTACTGCGTCTGCGTGCCCCTTTGGACAAAGGCCTACTCCAATTGCAACCAACGATTTCTATCTCCCGCTATTCGGGACCATCAGCCACCAGCTGTGGCCTTCACATCATCAATCATCTTCTAGATGGTCTGCCTCGCTTGCTTTTATTTTCGTTAGGAACTTACTTTTTTCTTTAGTAGGTAAGGTACTAACCTAAATCTCGTCGTCTGTAAATTACAGTGTAGGTACAAAAACCTACTTCCATTACATTAAGTAAACCACGCTATGGTAAATAGGGCGATATAATTTACATGCAAAAGCTCTCAAGAAAATGTGTTGTAAGAGAATGTAACTAGTTTGTTTTAGATTATTCAGCACCAGCTACTGTATAGATAATGTACGCCAAGCAAACTGGAAAAATATAAAATGTGGTGTATTAAATTAGTGGTTTATCTCATAGTAAGTCGGTAAGAAAGTTCCTATGAGCCAGTGGCAAATCTGGTGACGGAGGTTTTAGGCCACCTTATGGCCTCCGTCATGGCTTAACGACTATACCACAAGTGCTTCGGTTATTATTCTTGATTGTGTACTTGATACCTAATCAAGACACTATGCCTGCTAAGACAGTTTTATCGTAGGTAGATACTTACTGCAGGTACCTACTAAATCAAAATGCTATGCCAGCTACTTATAACTTTTATGAGATAGGTAAACTAACTGACGGGTAAACGAGCCCAAGGCGTTATTGATCTTTGAAAACCTGAACATGCCAATCAGTACCACTCTCTTTGAAGCCGAAGATCGTGTCAGATGGAGAAAAAAAATAGAACAGTGTAATACTTACTTGCACTAAGTCAGAATCCTCAACTGTAAGGAAACGATTGAGGTTAAGGAGACCTATCTATAATACCAACCTTCTAACCATCACCATCATCTACGTTAGCCAGAATCGTTCCACTGCAGGGCAAAGGCCTCCCTCTCCTTTCTTCACACCTCTCAATCTTGAGCCAAACTGTGCCAGTCATCTGTAAAACTGTCGAGACGTCCCGACACCTTCTCCGGGGTCTGCCGCCTGGTGTTTGGGCCCAATCTGTAGTAATTTTAGCCCAAAGATTGTCCGGCATCCGGCATACGTTAGAATATAAGAGTATAAATCACAATTTTGAGTTTTAGGAAAGATGATTATGTCATTTTACTCTTCTACCGAAGAATGGCCATGGTGAGCTTTGTCTGAATCCAGCCCTGTGCTTAGTATGTCATGGTTACTCCAGAATAAACATGGAAGCTCTAAATGTTGCAATGCCCTGTACCTATTGAACAGTGAAGTATGTAGTGTGCGTATTTCAGTCGTTTGGTATACATACTTATCTACTAATAGGGCAAAGTTTGTACTATACATTCATGAAGCAGCTTTTCACTAGGTAGGCACCTAGATGTGAATTGCTTGTGGTTTAGGTAACTTGCTTTGTCGTTCCTGATAGATCGTCCGACCGCAATGGTTGCGGTTTCAAAAGTGGAAGGGTATCGCTAAAGTCACATTATCAACTGCGTCCTTCAGGGCTTCGAGGGCATGTTAGGTCCCATTTAGTGCTATACGGACGTCTTTTGTCTGGAGCTAACGTATAGAAATCAATTATTGCGTTCAATGGTCGACCGTACGGAAGATCCATACTGCGGAGCTCCGTACGGTAGTCCGTACAGACCAACCGTAGCACTTAATGGTCCCTAAAGTGTCGCGGGCGGTCCTAGAGGCGGACTGAACTGGTGACCTCTGTCACCAGAGTAGACACCTAACTCATACGAGCTCTCTTTAGTCTCTCTTTACGAGTAGGTATCGAAATGAAGCAGCGTTTCCATAATATGTAGCGGTCGTGGTATATGTCTTGCTTGTTGGCTGGCTAAACTTCAGTAAGCCTACCTAGTTAAAAGACTTACACGAAATGCCTAATGAATTAAGCATGGCAAACATGTAAAAGTCGTGTCCATGCAAGATATAATGAAAATTGCTAGTAGGTAGGTTAGCTTCTTATCTTGCATTATAAGTGTAGGTAAGTAGGTAGGTAGGTATATAGTTAATTATGTTAAAATAATTGTGATTTTTAACATGCCGTAAAAATAAATGAATGCACGCACAAAATAATGCAAAATTAAAGGTCGTTATGTTTTCTTACGTAGCAAATGCACATTTTCATCTAACTAGGTAGGTACAGTCACGGACAATAAGATGTATACACTCCATAATGTTTCAACCCATGTACAGGTCAACACGTCCAACAATGTTCTGGTGTTTTTATTGATTTCGCCACTAGTTCAATGTGAAATCAATTTCCGCTTTTTGTTTTTAATCTACATCTATTAGTTTTAGTGTGATATTAATTTTAAAAGTATTGAGTGTCTCTTATTGTCCGTGACTGTACTTATTACTCTGAGAAATACCTACCTATTATACTCTGAGAAATACCTACCTACTTAGTAGGTGTAGGTATTACTCAGTGTTTTTTTTTGCACTTTTCCGAAATCATTCCGGAATCAATAATTCCGTAAATATTAAGGTTGAAATTGTCTTAGATATTAAAGGGTCACTGAATAATCCTCGGACCAAATGATCATTGGTCCTAGGAATAATCTGAAAAATTATGACATGACTCTGACTGAGACGTGCGTGACGTTCCTAATATTTACGGAATTATCACCGGTTTTTTTGAAAAACCGGTTAATTCTGTAAATATTAGGGACACGTAATTGTCTTAGTTATTAGGTCAAAAAAGGATCAAGATAATACGGAAAAATAATTATGTCTGGGACGTGCGTGACGTCCCTAATAAGTCGGGATTCCTTACAAAATCCTATTCCAAGGATTATGGGTTTTTTTTTGTATCGCCTACGGATCAGTCGCCGCGCCGGGGTACCTACCTAGTCTCAATTTACCAATAATGTAACTTGGGTAGTAGTCTGGCATAGATACCTACTACCTATCTAATCTACAGTGTAATTTCCAGAGACGCGTTAAATAGGGATCTAGGTAGAAGACCTAGCTTTACCTAGGCACTTATGTACCTGAATAAAATTGAAGTTTCTGTCTGTACCTAATATCTATCTATAAAATTCGGTAGGTAGGTACAGTTCTTCTAATGGATCTGGGCATGAACTGCAGGGGGCAGGGGGTTACAAGTTGGTGACGCTGACTGTAACTAGCACTTACTGACCGTTTCGAAGTTAAGCAACGTTCGAAACGGTCAGTAAGTGGATGGGTGACCGCCAGTGGCATTTTCATCTGACCGCTTCCGTGCTTCGGAGGGCACGTTAAATTGTCGGTCCCGGCTATTTAAGTCGTTAAGCCATGACGGAGACCTTAAGGCGGCCTAAAAACTCCGTCACCAGAGTTGGCCACTGACTCATACGAACTTACTTACCTGGGATAAGAGTAATTTGGGCTCCAATTGACGATTATAAGGTACCTACGTATACAGTAGGTAGGTAAAATGCTTACTTTTGCATTTTGGTAACAAGCGCAAAACATAAATCCACTACGGCTAGACTTCGGCTTGACCAATCAATTTCATGCAGCGTGTACTGCAGCTAAGCTAAGTTAGTATGGAGACGGCTTCAGGTCAATCAATATAGGTATTATGGTCGTTTCCTTATTGTAGGTACAAAAAACTTCAATAATTAAACCTAAACAAGGAATCAAAACCTTGAAGAACTTTATTGTTCGCATTTATCGACTATTCTTCGATAGAAAAACAGTTACTTACTTACCTACCTATATTTTATGATTTTTCTCGGATAAAAATGGAGGATTCCAAAGCGCTTCAGAGCTTTATCTCTATACAATAAACATGATTGTAGATAGATACATTATTCATTGATGTAAAAGTAGTTTTGCTATGCTGTTTGTATGAAATATGTTTGCTCATGAATAAGGCATAAACACATCCAGAGATACTTCCAAAATATGTTTTGTAATGGCGGTAATGTTTAGAAATAAGGAAACTTATTTCTTTCAAGTTTTCTTTGAGACGGTTTCTGTAACACGTGCCCTTTTTAAAAGGGCAAAAGCCCAACACAACACGTGATTATTCATCAAATTAACTGGTATTTGACTTATAAAATAATACAGACATAATAATGTATTAATCGATTCTCCGTCCGTATCCTAATAGATTTTATAGATTAATAGGCAACCTGTCAAGTAAGTAATTGACCGATTGTCATCAAAATGACGTTGTTTAATCGCCACTTAAATTTAACCTTATACCGTAGGTTTTACCGTTTAAGAAGTGGTTTGATGGACAGTAATCTTTCCGAAACCATTGAAAGCGTAAGTTACATGTTATTAATAAATGTCTTGAATCGTTGACTAATATAGCATCAAATTATTTTACAGCTATTTTTATAAAATACGAGATTTATTTGTCCATTGTTGAAATGCCAATTGTGATATCCACGCAAAATCTTACTAAAAACATGTATTTAACCAGACGGCTGAATATCATTCAGGCAGTTAGTTGAACGGCGCCGTTTAATGAAATTGCTAGGCGTTTAGTTTAACAGCTGATTAAACCAGTTGGCTGCGACATCTATATAGCTTTACTGAATTATTTCTGCGACAAAATATAATGTATAAAATACTATCGGCCTTGAGTGCTTGGTTATAAATAGACGGGAACAGACTGACTTTGGAGATCGTAAACTCGATCCTATGAGGTTTATGAATGATGACGTAAAGTTCAATAGCTGTATCACATACCATCATCAAAGTTACTATAACTTTTACTATCTATCTTCATAAATATGTAAATGACGGACATAATGATGAAGATAAAAGTGGCACATAATAGTAAAAATCGAAATATAATAATATGTACCTTACCTATAAGTATAGAATTTGTCTATAGCTACACGCACTTAACCTTCGGCCGCACGCAATCTGTAAATTATAACTCACAGAATTTGAAATATTACTTACGTTAAAAATATGGTAAAAACTCGAAAAACCATCAATCCATAGGCCTCAGGTCAAGCTATCAGAATTCACCTTCTGGTCAGGTTCAGGTATTTTTAAGAGTGATGTCGAATACCACCTTGTTAATCACATAGAATTCGATATGATAGACAGCCAACGTGTAAACAAGACAAATGTAAACAAAACCATTGTTATAAAGATGCGTGACTTTGAGATATTCTGCCATCACGAGATATTTTTTACAAGACTGGTGTCGACGACCTTAAACAAAGATTGCTTTGATGTTTTAAAACGTGGAAACAATGTTTTTTATACTTCAATGGAACCTTAATTATTTTACTTTTTAACGCCTAGGTACTATTGAAATATCTGATTAATATGAATTGTGAAATACCTTTCAATAAATCTAGATAAATGATCTAAGTTTTCAGTAAGCTAACAAATCTATGATAATTACCGTAATAAACTCGAAATATAATGTTTATGTTCTTAAAATAGACTGTACTGCATTGCACCACAAACATCGACCTAATTGAGCAACACCATATTGTAATCAGCTGCATTTCCTCATCATAAAACAACAGATAATGTCGATCAAGTAAGTCATATTATGATTCGTTTACAATCATTTTATTTTGCGAAATCCGACTCCATACTCTGCGAGCGCATACACCTAGTTCGAATCAAGAATGCCGGTCACACTTTTCGCGCGCTTTCCGCCGGAATAACGTATTTTATTTTTTTCTGCATTCGATTTTCAAACCGGTTTCTTTTCGCGGTGTCTTCGGTGATTTTTATTTGTGCCAGTGTGTGATAGTGATGTCGCCAATCGATAATTTCTAAGAAATTTATCGATTGAGTGAGTGCTGTGGTTTCTCGGAATAATACTTGGTTAGCTTGCAGTGCGAAATGAATGAAATATCGAGAAATTCATGATAAAAACCGTTAATTTTGTTTCTTAATTATGTAGATTCCTTGTACCTAATGATCGAAGCTTGTAGGTAATAATATACTTAGACCTAATAAGCCTGGATCTGCCTGGATATACTTATTATTGATAAGACGTATTTATTTCAATCTTTCGATAATAGTAATCAAATTAAATGGTCGTTTAAAATATTTTTACATGAAAATAATAACTAAAAAAAGTATATAAGTTATTATAATTAGGTATCTTTCCTACGACCGTTAGAAAGAATGAAAATCTTTTATATCTACATATTATATAGGTATGTAAATTTAATTTTACTCTACCTATTCTGACCTAGAGATCGGGTGGTAAGCTTGCTGTGTCATCAGGGATGTTTTTCTTCCTGGTCGTGTTCTTCATTTCTGAAGATATCGGATCCTTGAAAGGCTTTCGTCCTTGTGAATAAGCTTAACTTAGTCTGGTTTTCGGCTTAGAGCGGTAACAACAGGGAGACCAGTAAGCGCGGTAGCCTGGTTACACCAACGACTTGGTGATCGACCTGGGGGTCTTTTCCCATCTAATTTGCCTATCACAACATTATCCAGATTATCTGGATGGCGGCGGGTAATGTGACCAAAATAACCGAGGATTCTCTGGTAGCATGAAGTTGAGAAGCTGGTTGTAATCCGAAGCTGCTCAATTATTTATTTGTTCGCTTGGCGGTCCAAGGTATTCGAAGCATGCTTCTCCAACACCACATCTCGAAGGCGTCTATCTATCATTACGGATGTGTAATTTCGGTTACGGATATTTACAAATTATTATACCGGTTTCGGTTACGGATATTTTTTTATTTCGGATATCCGGTAGTTTATTTATTTAGGTATTTATTTAGAGCCACCAACACAATATACATCTTGTCATGCAAAAATGGTACACTATTTCTTACAAACTAGTTAAATGTTATTATAATTGTAGGCGACAGACAGCAAGGTATTAAATTTTACGTCGAGCGAGTACAGATAAATTAAAAGTTAAAGTAATAAAAATATTTCAATCAAAGGAGAATGGGCATTCCCGCCC
This sequence comes from Epirrhoe alternata, assembly GCA_963565295.1. Lineage (NCBI taxonomy): Eukaryota > Metazoa > Arthropoda > Insecta > Lepidoptera > Geometridae > Epirrhoe > Epirrhoe alternata. Next base: position 5,382,078 of record OY751404.1, on the reverse strand, counting down.
AAATCAAAAAACTATCGCCCGCAGAGTAGGCGTATGGTGGAATGGGTAGACCTTCAAAAACACTCCATTTCATTGTATGACAGCTAAAAAATCCATCCTACAGAAATCGAGATATTTGCAGTTAAAGGTGGTGACTCTTACCATCATGTTTTTTGACTTACAGGCTTCCCGCAGATAAGCCACTATGGGTAATCGATAGAACTTTAAAAGCATTACATTTCATTGTATGACAGCTAAAAAATCCATCCTGCAGAAATCGAGATATTTGCATTTAAAGGTGGTGACTTTTACCATCATGTTTTTTGACTTACAGGCTTCCCGCAGACAAGCCACTATGGGCATTCGATAGAACTTTAGAAGCACTACATTTCATTGTATGACAGCTAAAAAATCTGAATTTGAATATGTTACTTAGGGAGCTATAAAAAGAGGTTTCCCAAGCGGGCAGACACCTGCGATGGTTCCTTCATCATGTCGGTCAGCCTCAAAGTATGGAAAATTACGAGTCAACTTTCGTCATTTTACCAAGGCTGAATTTTATATAAACGGTAAACTTTGGTTTACGGTTTGTTTTATACTTGTTGCATACATATTTTATACTTGTTGCATACTTGTTTGATACATGTTGCATACTTATTTGATACTTGTTGCATACATGTTGCATACATGTTTTATACTTGTTGCATACATGTTTGATACTTGTTGCATACATGTTTTATACTTGTTGCATACATGTTTTATACTTGTTGCATAATTGTTTGCTACATGTTGCATACATGTTTTATACTTGTTGCATACATGTTTTATACTTGTTGCATACATGTTTATACTTGTTTTATACGGCAGACTTTGAGGCTGACCGACATGATGAAGGAACCACCGCAGGTGTCTGCCTGCTTGGCAAAAATCTTATTATAGCTCCTCAAGTAACATACACAAAGTTCAGGTTTTATACTACTACGAAAGCATACTTACAATTACTTTTGTTTAAGGGTGACTTTCAGGGGGTTGGAACTGTACTAGGGATCTGACAAAGGACGACGTGATTTCTAATACTGTTTCAAGCCAAATATATCAAAATGAGCTTTATACACTTTGACATGATGAAGGAACCACCGCAGGTGTCTGCCCGCTTGGGAAACCTCTTATAATAGCTTCCTAAGTAACATTATAAAATTCAGCCTTGGTAAAATGACGAATCTTGGGTGCTATTTTGGGCACCTTTGATGCCTCATATCTCCCAAAGCCACCCGGACCCAAACTTCATATTTGGGGATCGTACATAACCATACTGGGACTACACACAGACAAAGTCTCAGCCTTTATAAAATGACGAAGGTCTGCCGGTCGCTGGCTCTCACCCTATAAGTCAAAAAACATGATGGTTAAAGTCACCACCTTTAACTGCAAATATCTCGATTTCTGCAGGATAGATTTTTTAGCTGTCATACAATGAAATGTAGTGCTTCTAAAGTTCTATCGAATGCCCATAGTGGCTTGTCTGCGGGAAGGCTATAAGTCAAAAAACATTGATGGTAAAAGTCACCACATTTAACTGCAAATATCTTGATTTCTGCAGGATGGATTTTTTAGCTGTGATACAATGAAATGTAGTGCTTCTAAAGTTCTATCGAATGCCCATAGTGGCTTGTCTGCGGGAAGCCTGTAAGTCAAAAAACATGATGGTAAAAGTCACCACCTTTAACTGCAAATATCTCGACTTCTGCAGGATGGATTTTTTAGCTGTTATACAATGAAATGTAGTGCTTGTAAAGTTCTATCGAATGCCTATAGTGGCTTGTCTGCGGGAAGCCTGTAAGTCGAAAAAAGATGATGGTAAAAGTCACCACCTTTAACTGCAAATATCTGGATTTCTGCAGGATGGATTTTTTAGCTGTCATACAATGAAATGTAGTGCTTCTAAAGTTCTATCGATTGCCCATAGTGGCTTATCTGCGGAAAGGCTGTAAGTCAAAAAACATGATGGTAAAAGTCACCACCTTGAACTGCAAATATCTTGATTTCTGCAGGATGGATTTTTTAGCTGTCATACAATGAAATGTAGTGCTTCTAAAGTTCTATCGAATGCCCATAGTGGCTTGTCTGCGGGAAGCCTGTTAGTCAAAAAACATGATGGTAAAAGTCACCACCTTTAACTGCAAATATCTCGATTTCTGTAGGATGGATTTTTTTGCTGTCATACAATCAAATGTAGTGTTTTAGAAGGTCTACCCATTCCACTATACGTCCACTCTGCGGGCGATCGTTTTTTGACTTGGGCGGCGCTTCATACATGCCTGCCCGTTCTCCTTTCAAATATATTAATATTATGTACAAATTTTAAAAATGGAAACTAAGCAAATACAATAGTTTCGGTTTTTTTTAAAAGCATTTATTCAGTAGGACCGCTGGGATCACTTAGAACTAATGTTACTCCTGTTCTTGCGCGACCAATACCGGGAAGAATCAGGGCAACAAACACGGTTTGGGGCCTAGCATTCTTTTAGGTGATCCATCTATAGTGGGGAGCCAGTCAGCAGGGTTACGGCCCCTAACATCCCTGGTCCACATGTTCTACTGGCGCTGTCCGACTTTTCTGCTTTTCAATAGAATCGTTATAAGCAAATACTGCGTCACTCAACTCGGTTCAACGACATAAAATATTCATAGTTAGCTAGGTATCTAGATAGACCTAAATAGTACCTACCTACCTAATGTTCTTTCATCATTATCATCATCACCGAAGCGCTCGTGGTAGCTTGCTTAGTCGTTCTTGATTGATCGTCGAAGTTAAGCAATAAACGAATTTGAATGAGAAGACTTCCCTCCTTGTCTTCTTGTGTCTTGTGTTCTTGACTTGTCTTCTCGTGACCACGGTAGCTGTAACGCTACTGAAACGTCGAGGTAAATAAATAAATGTTTTACCTACGCGATTAAGTCCCGTTATAAAATTTTAAATGTCTTCGAGTCGCGAAAGTTTAAAATGTGTATGTGTAGGTAAATGCTTTTTAGGAGTGTAGGTAAGTAGGTAGCTACCTACTAGGAATATAGAGATTTATTGAATCAATCATCACATACTGCATAACAACGTCCATGTTATGAACTGCCTGGATGCACTTTGAATGCACTCCGCATTCAATAGGTATTCTATTACTTTTTTGTATTGACAGCCGAGTTGTGAGTTAAAAGCGGCGATGAGCTTGCAATCTGACACGTCATCCCGCTCATATAATAAAGTTTGTGAGTTTGTTTAGTTTTGTTTTTGTTTTGTGTTTCAATCACGCCTAAACCAGTGAACCGATTTGGATGAAACTTGGTATAGGCGTAGATAGTGACCTGGGAATAGTCAAAGTCAAAAAGCATTTATTGAGTAGGACCGCTGGAATCACTTAGAATAGTCTTAGAACTAATTTTACTCCTGTTCTTGCGCGACCAATACCGTGAAGAATCAGGGCAACAAACACGGTTTGGGGGCTAGCATTTTTAGGTGATCCATCTTAAAACTAAAAGTCAAGCTCCAGTGGGGATAGCATAGGCTATGCAAAATGTTGGTAGGTACCACGGGTGCGAAGCCGCGCGCAGAAGCTAGTAAAATCTAAAAAGAAAATAGACTTCAATGTTGGCGCGGTGTGGCTCAGGGCGTCAAGTAAAAGTGAGGCTAGCACAGGACCAGGAAGAATGACAAAAGCAGAGGGAGGCTTACACCCAGCAGTGCATGGGTGGATCCAGGATTTTTTCTGGGGGGGCACAGAAACAAAAACTGACCCGTGCCCCCCCTCCCGAGATCCGCCTATGCAGCAGTGGGTGAAGTCATGCTGCGGATGATGATGATAATGAGTAGGTACCTACCTAACATAGGTAGGTATGTAATAAGTAGTACCTAGGCTATTAGATATCGTTGGTTTTAGCATGTTTCTCTAACTGAAAACAATCGATTAGAAATGGCACCATTCGATATACAAATCGATTACCTACAGTGAAGCTAGGGTTGTCACCATTTCATTTTCTACACTAAGCGTCTTACCATAGAACGTGACATAAAGTTATTCCGGAGTGTAAACTGTCAAAATGTATGGTTATTCTTGATTTATTCGGTGGAATAACTTTATGTCACGTTCTATGGTAAGACGCTAATATTATAAAGAAGATTTGTTTGTTTGTTTGAATTGAATAGGCTCCGAAACTACTGGATTGATTTGAAAAATTCTTTTACCATTAGAATCCTACATTATCCCTGATGAACATAGGCTATATTTTATCACGGCAGGCGCGGTCCGAGGGGGGAGGTTACAGGGGACATGACCCCCCCCCCTAATATCGTACACGTCCAATAGTAAAATCTATTGGACGTGTAGACTTTATTGTGCAATAAAGTCTAATATTAGTGTAGTGACCTCCAAATTTCAGTAGTGATCCCCCCCCCCCAATATTTCAGTAGTGACCCCCCCCCCCCAAATTTCAGGCTGCGACCGCGCCTGTATCCCGGGAAACTGATGTTTTCGGTAGGTACAATTTGGTAGTAGCATAGATTTATTTAGTTCATGGCAGCCCTAACTTATGCGATTACGAAAGAACCTTGATCGCTTATTCCTGGAGAAACGACCTTGTCGTTTAGTGACGACTGAACCATAAACAACTACGAAAGCGAAATGCGATAGATCGACAACTTTTCTATGACTTTAATACATTTTGCTGATAATTTTATTTCATCATCATCATCCTATAGCAGTCCACTGCTGGACATAGGCCTCCCCTAATAAGCGCCATTGCGCCCTGTCCTCGACGCATCCAGCTTCTGCCAGCAGCTGGATGCCTTTCGCAGATCGTCACTCCACCTGGCCGGAGGGCGTCCTACTACGTTTGCCGAGTCACGGTCTACCCCTGCGGTTATCAGTTCTTCGGCAGATTCTCTGAGCTATGTCGACAACTTTGGTTCTATGTCGGATAGTCTCGTTGCGGATTCTATCCTTCAGAGAAACTCCGAGCATAGCTCATTCCATAGCTCGCTGAGCGACTTTAAACTGGTGGACTAGCCGTACTGTGTGTGTCCACGTTTCGGCACCGTAGGTCATGACAGGTCATTATAATTTTTTTTTGTAACTAATACTACATAAAACTTTAGATACATAAGTACCTAGGTACTTAATTACAATTTGTAATAAAAAAGTAGCCAAGTAAAGGTTAACACTTTTAAATGCCAAAAATGCAGGTAGTTTTAGATAACTCGAGTGATTCGAACATACAATGGGTTGATCGTCAGGCCACAAGAAGAAAGCGTAACTGGATGAGACAAGGTCTTATTAGCAGCGAGTACTGTGCATAAATAGAAATAGTTTATTCAGAACAGACAGAGGAACAAATGATATAAAAGTACGATGAAACTGCAGAAGTTATTTAACTGTGTAGCAGCTTCAACGTTCACCTCCTTAACACTAACATAGTTCTGATTATATCTAGCTTAATAAAAGTATTATACACTAATTTATATTTGCTATCTTAATCATCATCTTGTTCTCCACAAGACCTCTCTTCAACTTTGCAAGGCTTTGGCTCCACTATACCATCATTAGCACAGGGGTCTTCCTGAGTTGGACATTTTGGAGGTTTCGCTCTTGGTATAACTTTGATATGATCAACATCATCTATCATCAGAGCAGTTGTCTTCTCTTTTTCTTCGCACATTATGTTTACTTCGTCAGTGTCATTTTTTTTATGTTTCCTTTACTAGGTACTAGTAGGCTGTACCTATCGTAGTTATACTAAGTATTTTCATTCATGCGACGACCTTTGTGGCGCAGTGGGTGAAAGCCCGCTTGGGACGCAGAAGGTTGCGGGCTCGATCCCCGCAGCGGGATAAATGTTTGGATGATCTGCAAATATTTATTTCGGGTCTGCGTGTTTCTATGTATAGTATGTGTGTATTTACAAACAACAAGTGTTCGATATTTGCTCAAAAGAGGGTGGATGAATTTTGTTTGCCCTCCGCTTTTTCTGCGACTACCGCCGCTTCAAAATCGGTGGCCGGCCGCACGCCCCCCGCCCCGCGCCCCGCCTCGGGCGCTGGTCAGTTTTGCTTGTGCGACTGCCCTGATTCGGTCGTGTTCTCATCTATTGATTTGAGAAGCTATCTGTGATAGTCAAGTAACTCTATTCTTCGTTATTATTGCTGCCGTGCACAATAGTAACTTGTGTGAGACGTTCTCGCGAAACTTCGCTGTGCTGGTTACTCTGTGTTTTGGACTTTACAATCTGCCTACTGCATCTAGAAGACCGAAGAGCTCTGTGCTGCCCACCCTTACAGAGGACGGCGTGTGGGAGCGGAAAGGTTGGTGGTAGACTTAGTTCATCTACTTTCATGAGCAAAAATCGTCTTCCAATCACGGGGTATTTATTTCCTTAAGGTAACAGCTTAAAATATTACTACTTAGGTCCTTCGAAATCTTCCCAGCCCTAACAGACTCCACATTTTGATCCATCGAGTCGGATATTTTGATCCTACTAATCGGATTATATATTACTAATTTTCTTAACGTAAAAAATTCATACTCAAATAGGTACTATCCACGTTGGTTAGTAGCTTAAGTCGCCATTTTGAATAAACCACGTTACCGTGTAACCAACTTATTCATTTTGTGCATGCAAGCCGTGCTTGTAATTTATTCGTTAGAAACTTATTTGTCTTATTTTTATGGATTAGGTAGACATTTGGTTTAATATTTCAAAATGCCTAATCCTGATGATAAAGCCTCTGACAAGGCTCCCTCTAGAAAGGAGTTGGAAACTACGCGTCAAATTAATAAATGCATTGCAAAAAAGCAACGTATTTATGCACAACTTCAGCAAATATTTGATTTATCAAACCAAATTGATACCCATCCCGAGGTACTAAGTATGTTCCTTTTGCGTGCCTCAGAGCTTAGTTCACTGCGCGAATCATTTGAAAGCATTTGCATGGAAATTTATGATTGGCAATTGACTTTAGATCCCGATATGCAATTTACGGATATTGATTTAAAAAACTTTGATGACCTGTACTTTCGCGTAAGGCTGTGTCACTCAAAGCACGCTTCCAAAATGGCGGACGTTCCTCCATGCGGTAAAGATCATTCAAAGGTCGAATCACGTCCACGTTTGCCTAAACTTGAATTATTCACGTTTGATGGGAACATTGAAAGTTTCACAACATTTTATGAAACATTTTGCTCATTGGTGCACAATCAGGAAGGTATATCAAACATAGACAAGTTTCATTACTTGCTATCGTGTACAAAAGGTACCGCACTCAGCATTGTCAAAAGTGTGCCTATAACTTCAAGTAATTACGAAGTAGTGTGGCAGTCCCTGCTTGATAAATATCAGGACAATAGGATGCTAGTAGGTAAATATCTTGATAAGATGTTGAGCTTTCCCGCGTTAAAAACTGAGTCTCCCTCGAATTTAAATAATTTTATTGAGACTTTTGACCACTCATATCGCGCTATAAATGCACTCAATATTGAGAATTTATCTAGCTATGTACTGTGCCATATAGCATTAAAAGGGCTTGATCCAAATACACGAAAGACTTTTGAACAAGGTATCGATCAAAAGACTATACCTACCTACGAACAGCTTATGTCTCATGTACATAATCATATAAAGGTTTTGGAACATTCGCAATCTAGTCCTACTGTTTCGCAAAATAGGAATTCTACACCTAACAATACTTCAAACAAAAGGACGAGTGATAACTACACAAGAAAAACTTTTACTGCGCAGACGCAATCTAAAAATAACAATGTGATTTGTGCGCATTGTGGCCAAAATCATATGGTTTTTCGCTGTGAAAAATTCCGTGAATTATCACCCGAAAAGCGACTCAGCCGTGCTGATAATTTGAAATTGTGCCACAACTGCCTCAAACAAAATCATTCGTCTGCCGATTGTCGTAGTCAGTTCAAATGCTTTGCCTGTAATCAGCGCCACCATGCATTATTGCATCTGGATTCCTCTGCTCCCGCTGCACGAGACGTTCCCGCGCACAGTAGCAGTGCGGAATCTATAGATACCCATAATGCGCACGCGCATGCGAAGTTATCACTTTCGAGCGTAAACAACGTGAAGAACTATATGGTTCTACTCGGTACAGCTATAGTCAATGTTATTGACTCATTTGGTAATTTGCAAGCTTGCCGCATTCTTATCGATTCAGGCGCTCAATCGAACTTTATTACGATGGACTGTTTAGAACGACTAGGGTTGTCACGTCAAAAATGTCCGTTTAATATTTTCGGCTTAGCCGGGAACAAGGTAAAGAATTTTGGCATGACGTCATGTACCATTAAACCGAGACATTGCGAGGCTCCGACGTTTAAAATTGATGCGATTATTTTGCAAAAAATTACCTCTGACCTACCTTCGGTAGAAATCTCCGAAGAAGTTTCCAACCACTATAAAAATCTTTTACTGGCGGATCCCCTATTTTACAAAAAATCGCCTATCGATATAATTATCGCAGGGGATGTATTCCCTGATATCTACGACGGGAATAAAATAACTGTAAGCCCCACACTACCCGTAGCACTAAGTAGTGTATTCGGATTTGTTTTGTGTGGAAAAATGGAAGTACCGTGTACTTCTGATGATGTCACTAACATCGCAACATTATCTTGCAATTTGGTGTCGTACACCAATGACAGTGACACCATCAATACAACCCTAAAATCTTTTTGGGAGTTAGAGGAGTCGCCGTGCGACAACCCTAAACTCAGCCCACATGATGAACTTGCTGAAGAGATTTATTCCAAGCAGCACTATAGGGACGATACTGGTAGGTACGTATCACCTATCCTGCTAGACCCAAACCGTGCCACCCTCGGTGAGTCACGTGGTCAGGCCGTGCGAAGGCTTCAACACTTAGAGCGACGTCTCGCACGCTCGCCTGAGTTACGTACTCCGTATGTTGAGTTCATGCGCGAGTATGAACAACTCGGACATATGCAACCGTACACCGGCACAGAGCCGAGCAAGTACCTAATTCCGCACCATTGTGTGGTGAAAAGCTCAAGCACTACCACGCCTGTGCGAGTGGTATTCGATGGTTCAGCGGTCACGTCAAATGGCGTATCATTAAATGATACATTGCTCACCGGTAGGAAGATTCATCATGATATCTTAAAAATAATTTTCAATTTTCGTCTTTATGATATCTGCTTCACAGCTGATATTGCAAAGTTCTATAGAATGATTTCTATAATTCCTGAGGACCGAGGTTATCAGCACATTCTTTGGAGAGAATCACCTTCAGACGAAATAAAAACTTACGAACTTCTGACTAACACCTACGGATTGCGTTCATCCGGTTACGTCGCTGTTCGCTCCTTGCAGCAACTTGCTCAAGACGAGGGTAAAAATTACCCTCGTGCTGCTAAGGTTCTAATGGAAGGTTTCTTTGTGGACGACTTATTGTGGTCTACACAGGATCTTTCAGAAGCCTGTACGTTACAGGACGAGCTCGTAGCTGTATTAAAACTTGGCGGTTTTGATTTGCGCAAGTGGGCAAGTAACTCCCCTGAGTTACTCTGGAGAATCGGAGCTGAAAAGGCTGCAGCCATTAACTTTAGTGATGACACCGTGTGTTCTTCACTAAAGGTACTAGGACTAAAATGGCTGCCCAGTGATGATTGTTTTTCGTTCGACTACAACATGACGGACAATACCTACACTAAACGATCGGTGCTAAAACTGCTTGCAAGCATTTTCGATCCCGTTGGATTTTTGTCCCCCTGCACATTTCTCGCTAAATGTATAATGCAGGATTTATGGAAGCTTAGTCTTGACTGGGACGAAACCCTCCCAACTGAACTGCGGGACAAATGGTCCAAGTATATAACATCACTGTCTAGTCTCTCAGCAATAAAAATCGAGCGACATTTGCTTATACCTAACTTCTGTGAGGTGCATCTAATTGCATTTTGTGACGCATCTACCCGTGGTTATGCGGCATGTATATACGCTCGTAGCGTAAACTCTAATAATGAGGTCAAGACCAGACTGCTTATCAGTAAAAGCAAAGTCGCGCCAATCAAACCTCTTACGATTCCACGACTTGAGCTTATGTCGGCCGTATTGTTGTCTAAATTGATTTCATTCATTCAACAAAATATAAAAAATATTCAATTTAAAATAACTGCATTGACTGACTCCAGTGTTGCGCTCGCTTGGTTGCAAACGCCTCCTTACAAACTTCAAACTTTTGTGTCTAATCGTGTCGCTCAAGTAGTGGAGGTAGTTCCCTCGAACAGCTGGTATCACGTGAGAAGTGAAAACAATGCCGCTGACATTTGCTCGCGCGGAACCATGCCCACTCAGCTCGTAGCTGATTACGAGCACTGGCTGCACGGACCCGATTGGTTAGCTGATGACGTTCATCAGTGGCCAATTAGTCCGTTTTACATAAAGGATGACACGGAAATATTAGAATTAAAGTCAAATGTTGACACATTCTCCTGTCCATCTCAAAACTTAACTGACGATTTTGCAACGTTTTGTGAAAAGTTCTCCTCATTCACAAAACTGCAACGGGTACTTGCTTGGTGCTTACGATTTGCAAAAAATTGCAGACAAGCAAAAAATAAACGTTTGTGTGGTCCATTATCAACACACGAGTTGAACGCGGCCCACGATCATATCATTAAATCTACGCAAAATACCTACTTTGGTGACGAAATAGATAAACTTAAAAATAATAAATATGTTCCGTCGTTACGGAAGCTATCACCCTTCGTCGATACCCATAATTTCCTCAGGGTGGGGGGTAGGATATCCCAAGCTGAACTACCCTATGAAAGCAAGCATCCCTTGCTATTGCCTAAAAAATGTCATATAACATTTCTAATAATAAATTATTTTCATAATAAATACCTACATGTAGGCCCTCGCTCATTACAAGGTATTTTATGTAAACGATATTGGATTATTTCCGCGCGCAATGTCATTCGTAGCGTGTTATCAAAATGCATCGTATGCTTTAAATGCAATCCTCCATCCATCCAACCTTACATGGGTACGTTACCCGCTGAAAGATTAAAACCTAACAAGGTTTTTGATCAGGTCGGTTGCGATTTAGGTGGCCCGTTTCTAATTAAATCTAGTACTAAACGTAATGCAATCGTCTTAAAATGCTACATGTGCCTTTTTGTGTGCTTTTCTACAAAGGCGGTTCATATTGAAGTCATCAGCGACTTATCAGCTGACTGCTTTCTAGCTACACTAGATAGGTTCGTAGCGCGGCGCGGTCTATGTTCGTGCCTACATTCCGATAACGGAACAAATTTTGTCGCTGCCGCAAAGTATTTAAAGGACGTAGGTATTTTTTTTAATAAAAATAATGATGCCATTGCTGAAGGTTGCGCTTCTCGCTCTATTGAATGGAAAAATATTCCACCTACAGCAGCTTCTATGGGCGGATTGTGGGAAGCTGGAATCAAATCTGCCAAGCACCACCTTCTTCGGGCAGTAGGTGATAGGGCGCTCACATTCGAGGAGCTCACTACTGTTTTTTGCAAAATTGAAGCGGTGCTCAACTCACGTCCCTTATGCCCATTGTCTAACAGCCCTGATGAGTTTGAAACCTTAACACCGGGTCATTTCTTAATAGGTCAAAGTTTACTTGCTGTACCCGAGTACAATTTAGATGATGCGAATATAAACCGGCTAACTCGTTGGCAACACATTCAAAAAATCTCCCAAACGTTTTGGAAAAGGTGGTCCGATGATTACCTCCATACATTGCAGCAAAGAGCAAAGTGGTTCGCTCAGTCTCCAAACATTAAGATTGGCGATTTAGTTCTTATTCGATCTGAGCTAACTCGACCATTGAACTGGGTTCGGGCTAAGGTAGAACGCGTTCATGAAGGCCCAGATGGGGTAGTTCGCGTTTTAACTCTGAGGACGCAAAAGGGACTACTAAAGAGGCCAGTAAATAAAATATCTCCTCTTCCCTTTTCAAACTAATACATCCGTAAACTACACACTTATCTATATACATTTTATACAGTAAATTTATGTACTTATCTATAATCTAGTTACTTATAAAACTTAAATATACTTATATACCTACTTATTAATTTCATTATAACGAAATTTACTTTTTTCTTGTACTGGAAATTATTATACTAATTTCGGTGGGGGGAATGTTCGATATTTGCTCAAAAGAGGGTGGATGAATTTTGTTTGCCCTCCGCTTTTTCTGCGACTACCGCCGCTTCAAAATCGGTGGCCGGCCGCACGCCCCCCGCCCCGCGCCCCGCCTCGGGCGCTGGTCAGTTTTGCTTGTGCGACTGCCCTGATTCGGTCGTGTTCTCATCTATTGATTTGAGAAGCTATCTGTGATAGTCAAGTAACTCTATTCTTCGTTATTATTGCTGCCGTGCACAATAGTAACTTGTGTGAGACGTTCTCGCGAAACTTCGCTGTGCTGGTTACTCTGTGTTTTGGACTTTACAATCTGCCTACTGCATCTAGAAGACCGAAGAGCTCTGTGCTGCCCACCCTTACAGAGGACGGCGTGTGGGAGCGGAAAGGTTGGTGGTAGACTTAGTTCATCTACTTTCATGAGCAAAAATCGTCTTCCAATCACGGGGTATTTATTTCCTTAAGGTAACAGCTTAAAATATTACTACTTAGGTCCTTCGAAATCTTCCCAGCCCTAACAGACTCCACAACAAGTATATCAGTTATCTGGTTCCCATAGTACCTACCTACAAGCTTTGCTTAGTTTGGGGCTAGATGATGCTGTGTGAAATGTCCAGCATTATTTATTATATATATTTATTAATTCCATAAGCAATGTCAGACTTTTTGAAAATGTTCTTGTTAAAGCTCTACTCTTCAACTAGTTAATAATTCATAGTTTAGCAAAATATAAAACATGTCGATATTAAAAAAGAAAGTTTACACCATAAGTGATGATATGAAGAAGAAGAAGAACTCAGTTATCGAAGACTTTAAACCTAAATCCAGTCCTGTCATAGAAGACGAAAAGAAAGTTGAAATTCTTGAAAATACTGAGAAGAAAGAAGAAAATGAAGCAACTGAGGTAAAGAAGGAAACAGAAGATATCAAGGAAGAGAGAGAACCTAGACCGAATTTGAAGAAACGACATTCTGTTATATCGGGACGGAGTGATTTTTGTAAGTTTAAGAGTCAAAATCGCATCAATAAAAGCTAAGCTCTTGGTGCAAGTAATTTCCTCTATTTCTCTCTTGTATATTTCCTAAAGCGCTCGTGGTCGTGCTTGCTCAGTCGTTCTTGATAGATCGTTGAAGTTAAGCAACGTACGAAACGGAAAGTGGAAGGGTGACCGCCAGTTGCATTTTTATCTGAGCGCTTCCGTGCTTCGTGGGGACGTTAAATTGTCCCTGCTATTAAAGTCGTTAAGCCATGACGGAGGCCTTAAGGCGGCCTAAAAACTCAGTCACCAGAGTTGTTCACTAAATCATACGAACAATTTTTTAACAAGAAAAATATTAGACGACCTCTGTAGCGCAGTGGGCGAAGGCCCGCCTGCGACGCAAGAGGTTGCGGGTTCGATCCCCGCGGCGGGACCAATGTTTGTATGATCTACAAATATTGGTCTCGGGTCTGGGTGTTTCTGTGTATAGTGTATGTATTTATTTACAAACAAAAAGTATTTAAGTAGTATAACAGTTATCTGGTTCCCATAGAACAAGCTTTGCTTAGTTTGGGGCTAGATGATGCTGTGTGAAATGTCCAGCATTATTTGTTTATTTATCAAGTGATGACGAAGTTATAAGATTTCAAACTTGTTCGGAACTTATCTACTTAAATATAGCTGTTTCCGTGTTCCGGAGTAGGTAGAGTTTTCTATTGATTTGTTACGCTTTATTGATTAGACGAATTTTTGTTTGTTTTTGTAATTGTACCTAATCAATTTTACGGTTTTATTGATTGAACGTTAAAACACAGAATGAATCGCCCAGATTTTTTTTATGATGAATGGGTCGGCTCTTGACCTCGAATCTTACACAGGCAAGAATGAGGTCTACGAGCGAGCCTACCCAGAAGGTGCCTATTAACTCTCTCAAAAACAACAGGGTCGTAGCTCAGCGGAAATACAGACGCGGGAAGCTGATTCCAAATTTTTGCAGTGCGCATAATAAAAGAACTTTGAAAGCGCTTAGTTCTAAGTGGAATATCAACCAGGTGAGGATAATAATCAGCTGTGCGTCTGAAGTCCCTGTAAAAGAACGGTGAAGACGGAATAAGGTCGTGTAGTTCCTGGGCACACTCTGGGTTAGGTAATGATTTTGAGTAGGTACGCATACCTACTGCTGAGTACTGAAACTGTTAGGTGGGACACTGCAAAATACCAGTGCTTATCCGATAAATATGAGCTTATCAAAAATTTCGATTGTGACGATTAGGGTTCCGTGGCCGAGCGGTAAGGCACTCCGGCTTTAAGAGGATCTATAATTTGTAATTTTATAGTGCTAGTCCACACTATCGAAAATTTGGACACCGGCAAGTAGGATTCTGTGGCCGAGCGGTAAGGCACTCCGGCTTTAGGAGGATCGTCTGATCGATGCGGGTTCGAATCCCGTCGGAATCCAAAATTTTGATAAGACTTTTCATTTTTAAGAGGATCCTCTAATTGTATCGGGAATTTTAGGTACTTAGGTAACTGTATAATTTCCACAATCATTCGTAATCTTACGACTTACATCTCCAATTCCGCAACTGATATTTTACTTTCTGTTCACTCAAGATCCTCTCCATCATTCCAGGGTCATCATCAGACGAGGATGAAGGCGTCCAGCCGCACGAAAAGGCGATCGCAGCCGGCCAGCCGAACCCAGCGTACTGTGTTCGGAACATAGAGCAGAACGCGTTCGGAAGGAGGGAGATAGAGATAGCCGAGCAAGAGATGCCGGGGATTATGGCTTTAAGAGCCAGGGCGAAGGAGGATAAGCCATTGAAAGATGCTAAGGTAGCGTAAGATGTTATCACTGACTTAAAATAAGAATGATTTTGTTTCTTACAAGCTTTTATGGACCACGGGACCACCGGAATCGAGGTCGTCCGAGACCACGTTGGGTCGACGACATAGTAAAGGTCGTAGGAAATGTTTGGACGCGAGAGGCGCAAGATAGAGGAGACTGGCATAAAAGAAGGGAGGCCTATACCCAGCAGTGGGTGATACCAGGCTAAGATGATGATGATGACAAGCTTTTTAATTATTGAAGAGTTCAGTTGAACAGCTCCTGACTCTATCATCAGATCAGCTCGCTGTCACCATACTACTTATTATACCTACTAAAGACTCATAAGTGTACCAAAATTCAGCGCAGTCAGACACCAAGAAGTGTCTTTAGCTTGTATGATTTGACCGGAAAGCATTTAAAAGAGGAGGTTCGATAGCTCACTGCGCTCGCTAGATCAATGCATCTTGGCTCGCTTCGCTCGAGCGTTTAATAATGAGAGACTGTATTAAATCTGTAAAGAGACGTGATTTTTTTGTAGGTACTTGAGTACTAGCGGTACGCCCGCAGATTCACTCACTGGACACCAAAGTCTGTCCCCTATATTCCTTCTTAGGGGTAGATTTCCTAAATCCTGTAGGTTTATATGTCGGCCAGTCACCAAATCCATAATAGATTGTGATTTTTAAATGAATTTCAGATAGTAGGATGCACGCACATAAACGCCCAGACGGCCGTGCTGATCGAGACGCTGGCGGCGCTCGGCGCGAGCGTGCGCTGGGCGGCCTGCAACATCTACAGCACGCAGAACGAGGTGGCGGCCGCGCTGGCGCATGCGGGTTAGTGGGGACCACTCTACACTCTTTTAAACTTATACAGGGTGTAAAAACACGTCTACCGAAGCCGAGAGGGGTAGGTACAGCATCCCCACACACAACCAAATCCAAAAGGATTTTTCGAAAAAAACATTATATCCGGAGAAAACCGCGTTTGAAGAATACTGTTTGCGTATGTTTTGGGCGCGTGTTTTTACGTAGATTGCTGGATTTTGAGTATTAACTGGCTTTTTCTATTATAAATGAAATTATTAGGTGGTCTTATTATGTTGTAATAGTAGTAAATAACGAAAAATAACATAAAATGACTAAGCTAAGTAAAAAAATTTTTGCGGTTATTTTTTCACTGAATATGTTTAGAATCATGGTCTGATTGCAACCCCTCAGTTTTCGGTAGTTGTCTTTTTATGTGGTTTAAGATCCTATCACCCTGTAGGTTTAAGATCCTAAAGAATGTCTACTAGCAATGCCCGCGAGTTCAAAGTCAAAGTCAAAAAGCATTTATTCAGTAGGACCGCTGGGATCACTTTGAATCGTCTTACGCGACCAATACCGTGAAGATCGCGACCAATACTTCGTTCGCGTGGACGATACTCATTCACCCTAGTTCTTCCCCCGTAAACCCCGATCCCGTAGGAATACTTACAACCTTCTTCCAGCAAAAGTCCCATCAAAATCGGCTCAGTTACAGAGATGGGCGGTACCTACTTATTTGTTTTTCGGCGTGAATCCTGATTTCGTGGGAATCTTGGATAAAAGCCTTTTATGTTGCCTACATTTCCTACAATTCAACCTTCTTTCAGTTAAACCTGATTGCACACTTGTCCGCGCCGCAGTAATTTTTCTATACAAAAAATGCTGATGACGTCAGAAAATGCGGCTCGCTTCCAACGTCTATTTTATAACTTTCTCTATTGAATTCGGCGCGCTCGGCTGGATTGAGCGACCACCCTGATTGAGTCCTAATAAAATCGGTTACAGTTTTGAGGATATGATCACGTTTTTTCCCCAGGTTTCTCAGTATTCGCGTGGCGTGGAGAAAGTGAAGAAGCGTTCTGGTGGTGCATCGAGCAGTGCTGCGCGCCCTCCGCCGGCTGGCAGCCCAACGTCATCCTGGACGACGGCGGGGACGCCACGCATCTCATGCTGAAGAAGCATCCCACCGCATTCAAGTTCATCAAAGGTTGGACGCTAGGGATAGTGTAGTCAGAGCATCTTGCAGACTTGAAGCGCTCGTGGTCGTTCTTGATAGATCGTCGAAGTTAAGCATCGTTCGAAACGGTCTGTAAGTGGATGGGTGACCGCCAGTGGCATTTTCATCTGAGCGCTTCCGTGCTTCGGAGGGCACGTTAAATTGTCGGTCCCGGCTATTGAAGTCGTTAAGCCATGACGGAGGCCTTAAGGCGGCCTAAAAACTCCGTCACGTGAGTTGGCCACTGACTCATACGAACTTACTTACTTTACTTGATTGTTCAATCATGTGCTTTCGTTTTTGTTCGTCGTTCACTCACTCGTAAAGTTTTCATTCATTCGTCTGGTATTCACTCTCTTAAAATCTTCTTATTTGTTCATTTTCATTCAATCATTTACAAAATGTAAATCATGCTCATACTTCTAATATCTACTCGTTAATTCTTCCTCTTGTTCATTCGTTAGCTCTTTAACTCATTCTCATTTCACTATCTTTCTTTGAAGGAACATAATTATGCTGTCTTCTATGCATTTAAAATCTATACGCTTGTTTCCAGATTTAAAAAATTTGTATTACATAATTTAAACTTTTAATTTACAGAAAGGATCTTTATGTTCATTCACTCATTCGTTCGCTCTTCCACAGGTATCGTAGAGGAGAGCGTGACGGGCGTCCACAGACTATATCAGCTGAGCAAGGCGGGAAAACTTGTGGTGCCCGCGATGAATGTGAACGATTCCGTTACCAAGACCAAGTTTGACAACTTATACTCTTGTCGGTAAGGATATTATGTTCTATAAAAGTAATCAATTTACTAGGAAACAAACTACAATGCTTGAAATAGGGAGTTAGTTTTTAGACTGGTATTTCTCATTTCAAAATCTTGTTTTCTAGTACAGAATGCCATAAACTACAATTTTGAAAATATTACTAAACTCAGTTCATTCTTCTTGTCATATAACTGATTGGAGTAAGATAGAAGAGTAAGAAATAAGGAAAATAATGACACTGAGTGTGGGCATAATAATAAGTAAAAAGTAAGTAAGTTCGTATGAGTCAGTGGCCAACTCTGGTGACGGAGTTTTTAGGCCGCCTAAAGGCCTCCGTCATGGCTTAACGACTTAAATAGCCGGGACCGACAATTTAACGTGCCCTCCGAAGCACGGAAGCGCTCAGATGAAAATGCCACTGGCGGTCACCCATCCACTTACAGACCGTTTCGAATGTTGCTGTTGAACAGTTGGAGCATTTATTCAGCTAACAATCAATGTTCACAGGGAAAGCATAATAGACGCGTTAAAGCGCAGCACGGACCTGATGTTCGGCGGCAAGCAGTCCGTGGTGTGCGGCTACGGGGAGGTCGGCAAGGGATGCTGCCAGGCGCTCAAGGCGCTCGGATGTGTTGTGAGTCTTATACTTAGCATTATCATCGTTTTCGTCATCATTTTTGTCATAACTGTCATTGTTTTTGTCATCATCATCGTTATTGTCATCTTCATCATTCTTGTATTCATCACCATCATCGATATTATCATCATCTTTACCATTAATAGTGACAGCATCAGAATCCTAACCGCTATTGTCTTTATCATCATCGGTATTGTCATCAATAATATCAGTTTCATCATCTTCATCATCAACTCTTTCTTTAATGTCATCTTCATCCTTAATTTTTAAGTGTCATCATCCTTGCTATCATCATCTTCACCATTGACGTCATCGTCATCACCATGACCATTAATAATAAAAAAGTATTTATTCACCATTGTTAGTATCATCACCATCCCATCATCGATATAGTCTGCATCATCTTCGCTATTGTCATCATTACCATGTTTACTTTCATCGTCATAACAGTCTTCAAGATTATCACTATCAACATCGGCGATATTGTCACCACATCATCATTAGGTATTAGCAGACGCGTTGAAGAGAATAACTTCTTGATGTTTTTTGTCAAAAATTGTCCTGAGAATAGTCACACACCTATTAGGTTGGTGTAATTATATTATGTTTTTTAAATTCCAGGTGTACGTAACAGAGATAGATCCAATATGCGCACTACAAGCTGCTATGGATGGATTTAGAGTTGTCAAATTAAATGAGGTGAGTTTTCTTGTCAATCAGAGCAGCACAGGATCGTGGTGGATGGCACAAGCTTACAGAAGCCTATACCCAGCAGTGGATGAAGTGAGGCTGTGGATGATGATAATGAAGTTTTCTTGTTAAACGTTAACCCGGGAGTGTTTTTGGACACTTTTTCATTTCAGATAAAAATAATAGAATTTGAAGCTTTAATATGAATACGGTGTTTTATCCTGCTACTTCCCTATGAACTTATAATGTAGGTATATCCTGAACTGATTCCGAAGTAAAATTTCACATCAAATCGTTAAAAAAACCGTTTAATACATTTCTATAAAAGTTGAGGAGCAATAGGTTAGCGTGGTATTGGCACGTGATGCGGAGGGATGAAAGTCATGTAACTAAAAGGGTGATGGAAATGAATGTGGATGGATATGTGAGTAGAGGTAGACCTAAGAAAAGATGGATGGATTGTGTGAAAGAAGATATGGGTAAGAAAGGAGTGGAGACGGAGATGGCGAGTGATAGGGTAGAGTGGAGGAAGAGAACATGTTGTGCCAACCCCGCATGAGCGGGATAAGGGCAGGCCAATGATCATGAAATTTCATTCAATGATATTCACATCTTATAAATACCTACTGTTCATCTAAAAGTTGTAACTTTGTCCACATTTTAAAGGCTTTCTTTACAATAATTTCAGGTAATAAGACAAGTAGACATAGTAATAACAGCAACAGGAAACAAGGGTGTAGTGACACGTGATCACATGGAACGGATGAAGAACGGCTGCTGTGTTTGTAACATGGGTCATAGTAACACAGAGATCGACGTACATTCGTTACGGACGCCGGATCTACTGTGGGAGCGGGTGCGGAGCCAGGTGACAGTAATTATCTAACGCTTTTTCTATTATCTTTAGCACTTTTAACACTGAACTTTTAGAATATCAACACTTTTTCGAATACTATGAATTTTTCGAATTACACTATGAAATTTACGATTATCACTATGCATTTTTCGATTATCAACACTTTTTCGATTACTATGAATTTTTCGATTATCACCTTGTTTGACTATGAATTTTTCGAATAACACTATGAAATTTTCGATTATCACTATGCATTTTTCGATTATCAGCACTTTTTCGACTATGGCTATGAATTTTGGGTTTAACACTATGATTTTTTCAATGGCTTTTATAGGAAAATACGATTATTACTTATAATAGTATCACAATTAAGTTATTGACTATCACTAGTAGGCATACTATTGCTTATCTCCACAAATATCTAAGTTATTTATCACTAGAACTTTTTGATTATTCATTTGAACACTTTGAACTTCTTGAATATAAGTTTTTATCTACAGCCATTCTTTGAAAACCAAGTTTTAGATATTTCACTATTTCATTTCTTAATTTTCAATTAACTGACTAAATAATAGCATAGGATCATTTTGGATGGCACAAATAAAGGGAGGCCTATGCCCAGCTGTGGGCTTAGTCGACAAAATTAAAGTAAGTAAGTTCGTATGAGTCAGTGGCCAACTCTGGTGACGGAGTTTTTAGGCCGCCTTAAGGCCTCCGTCATGGCTTAACGACTTAAATAGCCGGGACCGACTAAGCAAGCACGACCACGAGCGCTTCAACAAAATTGTCTGTAGAGGATAGTGACGAAATACTTTAAATTATGGAAGCCCATTATTAGTCTTAGTGTGAGGTTAATTTTTGATTATTATCTATACTAATATTATAAAGAGGAAAGATTTGTTTGTTTGAATTGAATAGGCTCCGAAACTACTGGACCAATTTGAAAAATTCATTCATCATTAGAATCCTGCATTATCCCTGATGAACATAGGCTATATTTTACTTCGGGAAAGTGAAGATTTCCCGAGGAATCGCGGGTAACACCGCGACGGACAGCTAGTCACTAAATAAATTCAACCTTACCATGAAACGTGACATAAAGTTATTTTTTCGACCTCTGTGGCGCAGTGGGTGAAAGCCCGCTTGGGACGCAGAAGGTTGCGGGTTCGATCCCCGCGGCGGGATAAATGTTTGTATGATCTGCAAATAATTATTTCGGGTCTGGGTGTTTCTATGTATAATATGTATGCATTTACAAAATAAAAGTATTTATGTAGTATATCAGTTATCTGGTTACCATAGTACAAGCTTTGCTTAGTTTGGGGCTAGATGATGCTGTGTGAAATGTCCAGCATTATTTATTTATTTACTAGCTGCGCCCCGCGGTTTCACCCGCGTAAGTCCCGTTCCCGCGGGAATATCGGGATAAAAAGTAGCCTATGTGTTAATCCAGGGTATCACCTATCTACATACCAAATTTCAACCAAATCGGTCCAGCCGTTTTTGCGTGAAAGAGTAACAAACATCCATACATCCATACATCCATACTTACAAACTTTCGCCTTTATAATATTTATAGGATTATATTATTTTATTTATTTCTCGGAATAAACCAAAAATAATCATACATTTTGACAGTTTACACTCAGGAATAAATTTATTTATTTTTATTTCTTAGGAAAACAAACAGTACTTAATAACTACATAAAAATCAAGTTGAATATGTAATGGACCATTAAACAGTTTTCACATTTTATTTATCCATTTATCACATTCATCATCTCCCTGCCCTTTTCCCACATTACGTGGGGTCGGCACAACTTGTGTGCTTCTTCCATTCTCCTCTATCAGCCGTCATCTCAACACACACTCCTTTCTTAATCATGTCATCCTTTACACAATCCATCACTCTTCTCTTTAGCCTACCTTTACTCGTGAATCCATCAACATTCGTACCAAGCACTCTCCTAGTTACATGATGATGTCTATTTATCACATTATACCAGGTTTATAAGTAGGCGCCTTTGGGTTTAACTTACAGGTGGATCATATAATCTGGCCGAGCGGTAAGCGTATAGTGCTGTTGGCAGAAGGTCGTCTCGCCAACTTGTGTTGTTCCTCGTTACCGTCGTTCGTGGTGTCGGTGACGGCCGCTACGCAGGCGCTGGCTCTTATCGAGCTGTATAATGCGCCACATCATCGCTATAAGGTAATACATCATCCCAATTGTGAACATTCATCTCACGGATGAACATCCCAATTGTGACTTGTTTGCGGATGGATGGAAGCAGTTATTGTGCGAATGTTTAAGATTTTGTGAGCGACATGACATTTAGGTTGACATGATTAATTACTATGTATTTTATGCAAGTTTATTAATTTTAATTTATTTCATATTTTATTTGCATTCTAAGACTTTATTAATGGTGACTATTGTTTTGTATTGTTAGTTTTGTATTTAATTAATGTAATTGGTAATAACCGTGTTAATTAAATTAAAATAAATATATAACTCTAGATTTCAATTTCTATTTGTTTTGCTTCGTTCTTCAGTTTTATTATAAAGTAATAATTACAGTAATCGTTCATTTTATATTTTTCTTTTCTGTTGAATTTTATTATGACGTAGCAATTCTGTGCTCCGTAATAAGTAAATACCTACTACCTACTACGATTTAAAATTAGTATATAATGTGAATATATATGTGTGTGTGTGTGTAGATAAATTAATAAACCTTTGTTTATAACTTGGAATGAAAAGTGCTTAATATCGATCAATCTTAATTTTGTGAGTTCGTTTCATCATAATTTTGTTGTTTATTCGTTCATCATCGTTCAGCTCAGTCATTCGTTCATATTAGCGATCAAACTTCACTTTGTAAGTTTGTTTGATCACAATATTCATTTTCGGTCATATTAGCGATCGAACTTTACTTTGTAAGTTCGTTAGATCACAATTCTATTTCGTTCTTCATTCATTCATTTTAGCGGTCAAACTTCACTTTGTAAGTTCGTTAGATCATACCATTAATATTTTTAATCTAAAAGTTTTAGCATGTTTGGATAATTGTCTAGTTGTGTTTCATTTCAATCACGCCTTAACTAATAGACCTATTTTGATGAAACTTAGAGTACCTAGGTAATTAAGTAGACGTAAGGGTGCCGGGCGTGGCTGTGGGTGCCATTCCCGGGACAATGCTTAGGCAAAATGTGAGAGGGGCACCGGTGTGTTCCGTAGGAGATCCCGGAGCCCCTTGACATGCATGGAGGCCGGTCACGCGTCAGTTTTTAGTCGGTGAGAGTCCGACATAACCCTTCCGCTTTCCCCACGGGGCGGTAGGGTATCCATAATGGATTTTCTGACGCTATAAAAAAAAAGGTAATTAAGTAGATCAAGTCACTCAAGATCCTTTGAAGATTGTATGCTCATCTACATACCTATTCGTCATATAATTTTTGTGTTACTATTTTGTGTAACAAATTGATTATTTTCTCTACCCAGGCCGATGTATACCTTTTACCAAAGAAGATGGATGAGTACGTAGCATCTCTTCACCTGCCTACATTCGACGCCCACCTCACGGAACTCACAGACGAACAAGCCAAGTACTTGGGGCTCAATAAAGTAGGCCCTTTTAAGCCTAACTACTATAGGTATTAAACTAGCTTGTATTGGATTTGTTATTTGTATTATTTTCACATTTATAGCTTTTGGTAACATTTGAACCATCACTATAGCAAATGTATTAATTTGGTAACATAATGAACCATAATTTGAACTGACTCTAAATAATATATCAAAGTTTTTGGTAACATTTGAGCCATTATTTTAGACAAACTGTATTGTATCGCTACCAAAGTATCTGGTAACATTCGACCCATAAATAACTAATTAAAACCCGTTTCACTAATCATAATTAATATCAAGGCGTGTGGTAACATTTGAACCACTACTGCAACTGACCCATCTTACCGAACTTACAAACGAACAAGCCAACTTAAGGCTCAACATAGTGGGTAATTTCAAGCCTAACTACTGTAGGTATTAGAATAGCTTGAATTTATTTGTATTTTCACTAGCTTTTGGTAACATTGGAACCATCATTTCATTATCAAAGCAATTTTGGTAACATAATGAAACATCATTATTTGAAAACCGATTCAATGTAACATTTATATTAGGTAATCAAAGCGTTTGGTAGCATAATGAATCATCAGCTGACAAAAATTTCATATTATTTAGGTATCAAGCGTATGACAAAAACGTGCAATTTAGATGAGGTGATTAAAATACTAAAATGGATAGTGAAAATTCTAAAAGATGGCGGTAGTAGTTGATTCTAAATCTGTCACTGTCAAAAGATGTAGGTATTTGAACAACGAGAAAGCAACTTACAAGTTCAAAACATTAAAATACACGCAATTTCTTGTAATATTAGTTCCCCATCCAAAGGAATTCACTACAGTTTTGGACGGTTGATTGAATCATTTTTGTTAAATAATGCTATCACGCCATCTAGAATCAAAAGTGGAACTAGTTTTAAAAACGCCTCTATATGAATAAATGTACAAATATGTAATTATAAGATAAATAAATGAAAAATGCATTAGATTATGTTAGCATTTAATTGCTTTTATTTTATTTTTGAGTGTATTTTCGTAGCGACTGGAGATCCGTGGTCTCTGCCTGCCTACCCGTTTGGGAAAGAGGCGTGACTTTATGTATGTATGTATGTATGTATGTATTTAGAAACAGCCCACTATCACAAAGGCAGAAGCTGTTGATTCCTTTAATAAAGTATTATAAAAGCTTATTTTGAGACAGCGCCATCTATCAAGCTAGTTGGAACTATTTTAGATTCAAACCTGAAAAACCCTATCCAGTTTTAACTTTGCAGGAATTTTGAAAATTGAAATAATTTTGATATTAAGTTTTTAAAAACCTTGCTACGCCTAGATTAACAAAATAACAGATATGACAATACATGTTTATTTGTGACAACGCCATCTGTGTTTTGGCATTAGAATTTATTCGCGAGTATATGCCTAAAGTTGTAATTAGTTTAGTTTAAGAGTTGGCATGTTTTAATAAAGAACATTTAGAAAAATATTGAATTTTATTTCTTAAATCTATTGACGCAACGTTGTCTAAGCTAGGTAGAGCTGGTAGAGCTTACCAAATAAGTAAAAATCCCAAATCACAGGAAATATAGTAGTCTACTACTGAACTGACTCTGAAAAACACGATATCCCGTCTTTTCACGTGATTTTTTGACGTGACGTCTTATAATAGATAATATAGAGACGGCTGCACGCACGAAAAAATGCGGCGTTACCTCGCTCTGAGGCGTTTCATGTAAGGATTGAAGTGCAAGCGAGAGCGCGGAACGAGCGACCAAGAAGCACAAACGTTGTCACGTTCAACTATCGTCAGTAAACCGACTTTACAGACAACCAATTTTTTTTTTCATACAAAGATCTTGACCAATCGGTCTCAGCCTTTGAGTTTTAAGAATACTGAATGGCGACTCGTTTTTATTACAAGCACAAGAGAAAGATTATTATCACAAGGAGATTAAGGGTCAATGCACATTGAATTGGCAAGCGAAGCGACTTTTAGGTTTTACGACAAGCCATTATATACCTTATCAATAAAGACACAAGATATAGAAACGCTTGTAGACTTAACGAGATTTTGAAAAGCCATCTAGCGGGAAGCGCCGGCGCGAGCGGTTCATTCTACAAGCGTTTCTATATCTTGTACCATTGTTCATAAGGTTTATAATGGTGCGCTATAAAACTAAAAGTCGCGCGCTTGCCAATTCAATGTAGCTTGACCCTAAGAATTACTTAAGATTCAATATGGCGCCTGTGTTTACGGGCGCCATATTGAATCGGTTACTGAGGCTGAGTTTCTGCATTAGCTATGTGGAGATGTAGGTACAGTGCCACAAACTTATGTGAACCGGTGAGTGGGGCGCTGTTATCGTTTTTGGGCTTTAGCAGTAAAAAAAAATACAGAAAAATTCGTTAGTTCTTTTTGGCCACCGGTTCAGATAAGTTTGTGTCTACATACCTACCATATTAATTTGGACATGTCTCTGTCTAACTTCTTAGACATTTTGTAAGGCTGGATAGGTACCTACTACCTTTAATAGAAAACCAAGCCGAGTACCTACCTACTACTGTCAGGGTACATTTTTGTTACATCTAAAAAACCCATTGTTTGAAACTTCTATCGGCCGTTTGCCGACACTTTTGACGACGCCAGTAGCGCAGTGGGCGAAGACCCACCTGCGACGCAGAAAGTTGCGGGTTCGATCCCCACCGCGGGATATGATTGTAATGACTAGCTGCGCTCGCGCGGTGTAATCCGCGGTCCTTCGGGATTCTTTCGGGATAAAAAGTACCCTGGGATACCTTTATCCATGCCAATTTTCAGCCTAATCTGTTCAGTGGTTTGGGCGTGAAAAGGTAACAAACAGACAGACATACGAGTTGCTTTCACATTTCTAATATTATGACTTACCTAAGTATGTATTTGTATGTATAAAGCAGGAGACAGGTCGCTATGGAGAACTCTTGGGGAGGCCTATGCTGAAAAGCAAGACAATTAAGAAACCGGTGTCTAATAATATTAAGTATTGTGTATTTTAAGATTGTTAGTAAAGGCTATTATTATATTATTATTATTATAAGTATGATATAAGAGAGCCGTGTTGGCCGAATGGGGTTGTACCCCGACTTTCAATCCGAAGGTCGTGGGATCGAATCCCGGCCGTGCATCAATGGATTTTGCGTTTCGTAAAATTTATATGCGCTTTAACACGAGCTCTGAACGGTGAAGGAAAACATCGTGAGGAAACCAGTTAGTATTCTTACAGGCGGCGATGGGCTTGCAACCTGTCACGTATGGAATACTAACTTCTGCAAGATGTGGGCATTTATCAAATATGTATTTGTACATGCCTCTGACTACCCCCTTAGACATCTTCAAAGGATCTGGAATATAAAGATCTGAGAGAATGTCTACCGCGCCTTGGGGATACAGTCGTGACCCTGTATAAGTATGTATTTACAAACAAAAAGTATTTGAGTAGGTACCTATCAGTCATGTAGCACCCATAACACAAGCGCTGCTTACTTTGGGGCTAGATTATTTATTTATTTATTTACTTATAAAAGGTAGGTACAATTCTCGGTATAATAGTGTTTAAAAACTTAGAATAAGTTTGCCTAAACACTAGGTTCTCGTAGTAATTGTAACACAAATCATAACTAGTACATAAACACAGATGATGCTGTGTGAAAAGTCCAGCATTATTTATTTTTACGAAACAAAGAATTTAATTAATTATCAAATTATCTAGAAACTGACCTGTTCCTTATTATCAGATACAATAACAATACAGTGTACAATTATCAGTTTATCATAAAATCATTACGCGTTAGTACGTGAGCAACTCGCAATTATATTACAAGTTTTTGTATTTAGTGATTTGTGATCGTGCTAGAGGATTTATAAGGTAAGACTATGGATCACTAGACCCCCTTACGTAGGGGTTAAACCGTTCTGCGGTTCAAGTTTTAGTACAATTTTGTGGCGGTTAGGTGCGTATGACAAGCGGTTGTATACTAAGGCCCATTGTGCGCCACCGCGGCGGGCGCGGGTGAAAACCGCTTTGTGTCGTGAGTCCTTAGCCAAGAACACTTACCCCCGTTCAAAAGTTCAAACCACGCAGAAATAGTATATTTCATTACAAGTGCGGAAAGGCTGTCATTGCAAAGAGTTCCGACCAGAGAAATGGGATGGTACTTATTATAGTATACAACATCATTGGTTCCGACAAATGTCTACCCGAGCCGAGGCGCAGCCGAAGGCGAGGGTGGGTGGGAGGTGACAGTCAGAACAAGTTGCAATGACGGTTCCGCACGTGTACTGAACGACTATTTTTAATACAGCTGCGAAAAAATTAAGCAATTTAATAATTTAAGAAAATTTCTGAAAAATGGCGCCAACCGTAGAATATAAGCAGAGTTTTTTTTTCTTCACCCATTCTGGTAGGCAAAGGGAACTATATGCCCATACAGCCAAGTCTTCAGTAGAATTTTTTATTGATATGAAATGAAAATGAAATTTAATGAGATGAAATGATTTTTTTTTTGTCGCTGGGTAAAATGCGTTACGCATCCCCTCCGCCGGGGGGCGAGAGGGGTATGTGGGACTCCCCGGGGACTCCCGGTATACCCACTAAACGTCCCAGCGCCATTCCGGCGTCGCCTGGAATGGAGGGGGTCCGGGAAACTGGCAGAGCCTCTACATCCAAACCCCTCTGGCGATCCCCGCCCTTATGGCGGGCCCCGCGTCGTAGTGAGCAGTGCAAGGCGGACGAAGGTGCCCCCGCACCTAGCGTCCGCTACTCACCACCAGAGCTCTCAGCTCCCTTCGTCCACTGCGCGCTCTAATTAAAGAGTGCGCGTGGAGAAGCCTCCAAACGGCCGCAGAGGACAGGGAGAGCGGCAACGTAACACCGACACTCCTCTTCCACTGCGGCCCCACCGCCAACGCAACAACGGTGCGCCACCGTTTGGTCGCGGAAGATAGGGCGAACGGCAACGAAACACCGACACGCCTCTTCTCCCGCGACCCCTCCTGACTGCGGGGGACAGAAATTACTCCGTCCTCCGCACCCGCCTCAGACGCATCCAGAGTGGGCCCAACCGCAAGCCCACTCGGAGCGTCCCCGCTTGGGATTCCTGTTAGCTTCACCGTGGGCGTTCAAACCACGGCTAATGAGCCCCCCCATCGCGACAAGATCGGAATCCACGGGGGGGAAATGAAATGAAACCTAACCTAACTCATTCAATCAAATCATTAAATCTGATATTGAAACAAATTACCTAGTAGCTTCTTTTTACGTATTTGCATGAATCATAAAAACTTCTATGATTTTTTTTTAGTACCTAACTAAAAACTTCATGGTTGGTTTTTCTTTTTAATAGACATTATTTTGACAGTTAGGAAAGAGAACGCACGAGTTCGAGAAAGGTAAAAAAAAGCACGAGTATTGTAACAGCCCACATCCCGAACGCTATACGTCCCTGCAATACGCCACTTTTTGAGCAACTGTATTAAAAAAAATTTTTCCTCCACTCCGGGCGGAAAGCATCAATTTTCCTCCCGCGGCGCTAAACAAAAATGCCGCTTTCCACCTCCGTCGAGGAGGAAAATAGTATTCTCACCACGGGCAGGAAATAAGAAAGCCTCAGATCACATGTTTGTCGAATTACATGTGATCCGAGACATTTCTTATTTTCCTGTCCTAGGTGAGAAATGTACTATTCATTTTTCATACTCGGAAAGTAGTGTTGTTTTGATTTGATTATTGGGTGGAAAATGCTGCTTTCCTTTCATAGGGAGGGAAAAACTCATACAAATTCATCCCGGCCGGAATGAACTTTAAAAATATAACTGTTTTCGTTTTTTATGTAAAAAAAAAACTAATTTAAAAAATGTCATGCATGACTTTCTAAACAGCCAAGTGTGAATTTAGCGCAGTGAGACAGCGAAACACTGTGCTGCCAGATTTCTGTGACATGCTGTTCAATAGAGGATACCTGATAATGTTGCCACATCTGGTTCCCATAGTACAAGCTTTGCTTAGTTTGGGGTAATAATGTCCAGCATTATTTATTTACTTATTTAATAATACCTAGGATAGGTATCCACAAGGTAGGATTTAAGTTGTAACGTGATTCTGTGTGTGTGATACACGTATAAGTCTTTCATAAAAATCAGACTTTAACTTCACTTAAAGCCATAGTATCATAGCAATGGCGGCTTGTTTGATATCCTTTGAAGTACACCGCCGATTTGATTATCGACTTGTCAATCGAAATCTATTCGATAAATCTTATTGCTTAAGTAACTAATTTCCCATGACTTTGTCTGTGGTGCTGTGGAACCTGCTTTCAGTAGATATCATCATCATCATCTCAGCCATCTAGCGTCCACTGCTGAACATAGGCCTCCCCCATAGATTTCCACAGCGATCGATCTTGTGCAGCCTGCACCCAACGGCTGCCAGCAACCTTTACTAGATCGTCTTTCCATCTCGTGGGGGGCCATACTTTGCTGCGATTTCCGGTGCGTGGCCTCCACTCGAGAACTTTTCTATAAAACCTAATTTGTAGGTCAAGTAATATAGGAGACAGATAGCTGTTTTTCCTTGTATGTAAATACAGGAAATGTAGCAAAATAAGTACCTATTTAATTAAGTTTAACGGCTATCAGGCTCATCAAAGTAAAGGTTGTAAAAATGTAACACTTCAGAAACCAGTCACGTTCTGAGTTTTCAGAAGTAGACTTTTACAACCTATATGTTATAAATTAATTATAATATTGATTGTAAATTAATAAAATGATATATAAAAGGCAATATAATATCTAAGTATATAGATAGGTTATATTTGAATTGCTTTTTCAGTTTATGAAATAAACGAGGTTGTGTTCGTTAGTGACATTAGGTGTCTAATAAGTTTATTAAAAGGTAAGTTCACCAATAGACGTTTCGAAAAATGAATGTGCTGAATTAATGCTTAAAATTAACAGTGTAGAAAACATCGTGTGAAAACTAGTTGGCAAAAAATGTTTACTACCCCTGATTTTGTAAATAAATAAATTAATAAATTTATAATGCTGGACATTTCACACATCGTCATCTAGCCCCAAACTAAGCAAAGCTTGTAGCTACTATGGGAACAAGATAACTTATAAACTACTTCTATAGGTACTTTTTGTTTTGTAAATACATACATATTATACATAGAAACACCCAGACCCGAGATAAATTTGCAGATCATACAAACATTTATCCCGCAGCGGGGATCGAACCCGCAACCTTCTGCGTCCCAAGCGGGCTTTCACCCACTGCGCCACAGAAGTCGTCAAAACTGCTTATGGCGTTTTAAACACATAATGTGGGACAAGGGCCTGAAGATGATGATATGACGTTTTAAACTGCGTGTCTCGTGCAAGGGGCTACCAGTTGGTAGGTACTTACCAACAGTTTTCTCTTTGCGCCCCCTTAGGGGTAAAATTTTAATTTACCGTTATCATAAGAAGAAAATACAGTGAGAAACAAAAATTTAGTAATGTTTTGTAAAACGTCATTTCTTTTAGCTTTCCAAAAAAAAAAAAAAACCTGGGTTTATTATGGACTGTGACAAAAGTTTTAGTCATTATTTACTAATTCTCGAAATATTCAGATTTGGGAAACTTTCGAGAATCAGTAAAAATTTGTCTGGAAGAAATCGCTTTCAGCGATAAGGCCGCCAATTGTACTTAATAACTCTTTTTTAATTTTTATTTTTATGTTTTGTTGTACTATTTTCTTGGTGTACAATAAACTGTTCATTCATTCATTCATTACACTCCAAGTCTCAAGTGAGCGAAGCCGCGGGCGTTCTAGTTATCTTTTAATTTCACCGGATTACTATGGAATGTAATGCTTTACATAATTATCAGATAATATAGATTTTTATTGATAATCGTATCATAATGACGGCAATTATGTTCGCAGAAGTTTGAGTGCTAGCATGCCTCTACATCATTAGTTATCGCGGCTTATCTTTGATCTAAGATAGCTGAAAGCTACCTACAACATCTATCGGTGTCTGTCACGTGAAATTATGCAGCGTTTGTGTTCGGCTTCTTCAAAAGTGTTAGTCAATGTTTTAGGGTGGTCGCACAGTCCACCCGAGCTGAACGCGGCGAACCGTCAATTCAATAGAGAAAATGCTGCTGACGTCAGAAGCGAGCCGCATTTTCTGACGTCATCAGCATTTTTTGTATAGAAAATGACTGCGGCGCGTATGGCGTTGACAAGTGTGCGATCAGATTTAATTTGTTTTCAGGTTAGTTGTGTAGTCAGCCTCAATAGTCGATTGATGTAAAATATTTGAAACAATCCTCTCAGCATAATCAGCCCTGTTCACATGAAAAACGTCGATATGACGTGACGTGTAGAGCTAAGCTCTTCGTCTTCTTCTTTTATTGAATGGCAACTATTGCAGTCTCAGACAAAATAGAATGGACGAGTTATTGACAGAATTCTTCTATTTTAATATGTATTTGGACATGCCTCTGACTACCCCCCTTAGACATCTTCAGAGGATCTGGAATACATAAAAAGATCTGAGAGAATGTCTACCCTTGGGGATACAGTCGTGACCCTGTTTACGTTTTTTTTCTTCTTTTAACATTTTCTGCCGGTTTTTGCGGGGGACGAGGTTGCTCACGAACGTATTTTACACACACACTTATGCATATTAAATGACAATACATCCTTATTTTTACGCACTTCGTACGCAATTTCGTATATGACGTACGTAATAGTACTACAAGACGTACATGATTCCGAATCGTGTATATTTTGGCAGAGGGTAATACAAGGTATAGTCTCATCCCGTCTTTATGATCTAAGATTGCAGTAGGTACCTATCTTTTTTTTCTGACGTCATCAGTATTTTTTCATTAGAAAAATTAATGCGGCGCGTATTGCGCGGACCTATGTGCGATCAGCTTGAGCTGCTGGTTCCCTCATGATATTTTCCTTCATCGTTAAAGCGGTTACACAAAGAGAGCTTCTCGCATGCGAGCGGCGATTGTTTTAGGCAATAATATGCTCGCTTAGTGTAAAAATGTTTCGAGCATCGCCTCTCGCCTGTCATACACGCACTTGAATAATACGAGTTTCTGTCAAAATGTAAACAACCGCAGCCGAGACTTGAATGACGAGTTTTGTCGAGGGATAAATACAGAAATACAGAGATTATTAATAACACCATTGTTACATGTCAATTATCGGCTACTTATTTGAATTTTATAAAAGATACTTATATCAAAAGATACCTTTATATTACTTATATTTGAGAAACTCACTCAAATCGTAGAACACCGACTCAGTAAGCCATTTCCAAAGCCTCCTTTTAAATAGAGGAGTGGAAGCCGCGTCCCGTATCCTCTCCGGTAGTCTGTTGTATACCTCGGGCCCCATTACGTATAGGTACAGACTTATAATCGCTTAAGTACGATTTTTCGCCGAGAGATACTCTTCTTGTGTAAGAGCCGCTTATGGAATGAAATGTAACATCCATTATTGCAAGGCCGGGATTCGACTTCGAAACCTTCAGGTACTTTGAAAATCATCCTAAGTAATAAATTCGACCAACACTCATTTTATTTAATTGTTAAAAAGACTACTTAAGTAGTTCTTGTACTTTTTAAAATCAATTTACTGTTGTTTCTTATCAGTATACAATAATTGCGCGCGCGATTATCAAAATTAATGATACATATTCTTAGGTACCTACTACCCTATATACCTACCCTATTATACCTAATCATTATTGTATAAAACACTTACCGGCTTACCATAGAACGTGACATAAAGTTATTCCGGAGTGTAAACTGTCAAAATGTATGGTTATTCTTGATTTATTCGGTGGAATAACTTTATGTCACGTTCTATGGTAAGCCGGCTAGATTATTTTATAAAGCACAGTAAGCTAGTTAAGTTCGTATGAGTCAGTGGCCAACTCTGGTGGCGGAGTTTTTAGGCCTTAAAGACTCCGTCATGGCTCAACGACTTAGCCAGGATCGACAATTTAACGTGCCCGAAGCACGGAAGCGCTCAGCTTAAAATGCCATTGGCGGTCACCCATCCACTTACAGACCGTATCTAACGTTGCTTAACTTCGACGATCTGTCATGAAGGACTAAGCAAGCACGACCACGAGCGCTTCTTCCGCGAATCATTGAATTTATTATAAATAGTGTTTTATCGCTCGGTCTACAAACGGAAAAATCGTAAAAACATATTTGTTTATTAAAAACAGCAATTTTAGGTACACATTTTAAACTTTCGCGACTCGAAGACATTTTAAATTTTATTACGGGACTTAATCGCGTAGGTAAAAAGTGTTCGGGTCGTGTAAGAACGTCTAGTACTAACTTGGATGTTGTCAGTGTAGTGTGTCGCGACCCTAATGTTATTTTGTGTTGACCGAATGAGGGTAGTTTCTCATCGGTCGGAGAGGCGAACGAGTACCGGCGGGCAGTCTTCTCGTGACCACGGTAGCTGTAACGCTACTGAAACGTCGAGGTAAATAAACAAATGTTATACCTACGCGATTAAGTCCCGTTATAATATTTAAAAAGCAATTTTAGTTGTCTGAATAACAAACTGAAATCACATTTTTGATATTTAGGAATTTATCTTTTTATCTTGTGATAACCAACAATGGTTGTAGGCGTGATTTGTATTTGCTATCTAATTCGTTCTAATCACTGTCTACTTATCTACGACTGAAGAAAGAAATACCTTACCTATACACACACACACACACACACACACACACACACACACACACACATGTATTCAAACTTTCAACTTTTGTCATTTCATTGTCGGTTAGCTGGTTAAAAATAATATAAATCCATTATTGGCTGTAGGCTAAATCTTTTTTATAAATTAATCATAAGAGCTGTGGATTTTGTTAATAAATAAATAAATATTTTTTGTCACATTTTTCACAATTTTGCCATAAAAACAAAAGAGCCGTGTTGGTCAAATGGGATGGAGCCTCGACTTTCAATCCGAAGGTCGTGGGTTCGAATGTTAGGGCCGTATTTGCGTTCTTTTTACGTTCGTTTGATGAATATTCGGCTTCCCACCACGATTTCTGACTTCAAGGGCCAATTTTTCAAACGTTAAAACACGGTTCTAACCTTGGACCAAATAATGTAAAAAAAAATTGGGCCTTGAAGTCAGAAATCGTGGTGGGAAGCTACCTCAAAGGCCGGCAACGCATCTGCAGTGCCTCTTGATGCTGCGGTTGTCTGTGGGCGGTGGCAATCACTTACCATCAGGTGTGCCACATGCTCGTTTGCCCCCTCTTCCATAAAAGAAAAAAAAAAACATCCGAATATTCATCAAACGAACGAAAAATGCCCCGGCAGTGCATCAATAGATTTTTCGTTTCGTAAAATGTCAGCTCCACACGTGACGTTGTCTTTAGTGGACAAGGCCCAGCTTAGAGGATGGTTTAGCTACAAGCATCCATCTCAAACAATGTTCCAGGCACTACAGCGTCCCGTTCAGTGTAGGCATAGACCTCCTGACGCTGTATACATCATCTAATAGATGTAAAGGCCTAAGGTTTTAGTTTATGGTGTAAAAGATTTTAGTGAGCTTAAAAGACTCCTTTCTTGAACTAGGAAGTAGGCACATAATTAAGGCGTACTACATGTTTTGCAAAACATTTTTTTGATAAGTTATCATATTTTATCTACATATCTAATTATAATATAAAAAAATCTACATTTTCGCTAATTGGATTTGATGACTTAGATAAGCTATCAAGATTCAATTATATTGCAAAACAGAATTAAAAAAAAACTTGAAGTCACGTACCTAAGTACCAACTGGTACCCCTGCAGTACAAACCCCAAGGCTCAATGCACATTGAATTGGCAAGCGACGCGTCAATTAGTTTTATAGCGAGCCATTATAAACCTTAGGTACAAGATATAGAAACGCTTGTAGAATGAACCGCACGAAAGTGCTCGAGCCAGCGCGGCCCGCTAGATGGCTTCGCTAAATCTCGTTAATTCTACAAGCGTTTCTATATCTTGTACCATTGTTTATAAGGTTTATAATAGTGCGCTATAAAACTAATTGACGCGTCGCTTGCCAGTTCAATGTGCATTGAGATTTGAGCCTAAGGGGTAACCAATTGGTGACGCTGACATAGAGTCCTGACTCCACACTAGGCTATATTTACCATAAATTTATGTTGTTTGTTACATCTTTAGCAAGAATCGAATTTGCACCTCATTATATACTAACTGGTTTCCTCACGATGTTTCCATAACCACTTAGATCAATTTTCGGGGATTACCCGATTACTTACCCGATTACGACCAAGCCAAAGGTAGGATTTTGGTAATCTATTACTGTAGGTATTTACGAACCGTTCGAAAGCCGCTGTTACACAAGAAGAATCGTATGCGATTATCCCTCGGCAAAACTCGCCAAAGCAAGTGTATGAGGCGAGTGTGTATGGGACAGCTGGAAGGGGAAGGCCTAGGCGAACCTTCTTGGATCAAATTGGCGACATTTTGGAGAAGGGCCAGGTCAATACCCTAAGCCGACGAGCATGTATGAAGAATGTAATGAGAGTGAATGAGGCGAAAGATGTGTGTCAGGATCGTAGCGAGTGGAGATCCGTGCTCTCTGCCTACCCACAGGGAAAGAGGCGTGACTTTATGTATGTATGTATGTAAAACTCGCCATTCGAGTCTCGCCTGCGGTTGTTTACATTTTGACAGAAACTCGTAAAAGGACTTCTCGTAATAGAAAGTATAAAAAACTATCTAAGCATAGCGAGAATCGTATTCGAGAGGCGAGCCTCGAAGCATTTGTTTACACTAGGCGACCATGTTATTGCCAGAAGAAATCGCCGCTCGCATGCGAGAAACTCTCCTTGTGTTACAACCGCTTAAGATATTGGTGAATGTTGTCATTTACTATTATTATATTATTATTATTTTCAGCCGTTACTATCCCACTGCTGGGCAAAGGCCTCCCCCCACTCAGGCGCAGTCGCAGCCTGAAATTTTGGGGGGGTCACTACACTAATAATAGACTTTATTGCACAATAAACAAGATTTTACTATTGGACGTGTACGATTTTGGGGGGGGGACATGTCCTACGTGACCACCTCGGACCGCGCCTGCCCCCACTCCCTCCAGACATCTCAGTCCCCAGCAACATCCCTCCAGTCCGTCAGAAACTGGTCGAGCTCGTCTCGCCATCTCCGATTTGTAATTTATTATTTTTCGTAAATAAAAAACAACACGAGCTCACGAGTGAAGGAAAACATCGTGAGGAAACCCTCAGCTTAGTCAGCTCCACACGTATTGACGTTGTCTTTAGTGGACAAGACCGAGCTGAGAGGATGGTTTAGCTGCAAGCCTCCATCACAAACAATGTCGCAGGCACTACAGCGTCCCGTTCAGTGTAGGCATAGGTTGCCTCCTGACGCTGTATATAACATGTTAGGTCAAATGTTCTATATGTAAATGACTTATCATGGTCAATATTCAAGGCTAAGAAAGATAAAAGCAATCAGAAATTAAACCTTGAATGATTGCAAATTACCTTTCGCGATTTTAAAATGTTACCTCTGAAACTCAAAGTCGTTAAAAAGTATTTATTCAGTAGGACCGCTTGGATCATTTAGTCTTAGAACTAATTTTACTCCTGTTCTTGCGCGACCAATACCGTGAAGAATCAGGGCGACAGCGGTTTGGGGCCTAGCATTATTTTAGTAGCATAGTAAAGTCAAGCTCCAGTGGGGAGCCAGTCAAGGGTACTTAGGTACTGCCAAAAACTTTGGATAAAAAAACAAAAAAAGGAAATGAAAAGGTTTTGAAACATAATGAGAAAAGTATTTATGAATTTAAGGCTGTAACCCCAGTAGGCAAACTGTTAGCGGCCGACTGAGTTTGCGGCGTATCGATTTAGTACGCCCTTCCATATATTTGAAATGGAGTGTCCACAGTTTGCTAGTTTTGCGCTCACTGTACGCAGTTTGCAGCGTTACGCGCGCCGCCTATCTCAGTACTCGGCCGCTAACAGTTTGCCTACTGGGGACACAGCCTTATTACACAGGGTGTAAAAAGACTACTACCGAAAAGTGAGAGGTTGCAATCAGACCACGATGAACCATGATCATCAATCACAATCAGACGTGAACATTACTTATGGGGGGAAGAAAATGTTAGATGATGTTGTCAAATATTTAAAAATGTAACTTTATTTTTTTTAATTAATTAATTAATTTTTAAACTTATCATTATAGTATTTAGAATCAGCATTGCCATTCAGCGTGGCAACGCCGCCAGTGTTTTGGGCACGCTTCCGACTGGCAGTGACCTGAATCAGTTGAGCTATCTATAGATCGTTTTTACGACGATCCTTAGATAACTTGACTGATTCTATTGTATTTTGTAATTTTATGTACATATTGTAGTAGCTTAGTTTCTGTAAATAAACATCAAATTTAATTTTTAAATGTAATTTTTTTTATAAAAGATAGAAGATGAAGTACCTACCTACACCTAACATGAAACTCTTTAATAATTGTAGAGTAGGTAGATTAAAAAAAAACAAAAAAAAATACCTTTGAATGCTCCACCAATCACTCAATTCACCAATGACTAAATTTAATACCTTATTTTTAATTGAACATTATGTTTATTGTCAATATCTATATTGCATTACTAACCATTACTTAATCAATATCGATAATCAACACTTAACTTGTTATTTTAATTGCTAAATTAAAGAAGCTCTGAGAAGGCATTCAAAATTAATTGCAGGCAGGAAATAGTTTTAAAAAAAACGTTCACGATTTTGTTTATCATAAAAGTGGTAAAAAAAATAAAATTTACGTAATTTTGATGTCGTTTCATCATTTTCATATTACCTTAAATAATTCATAATTAAAAGAAAAAACCGGGCAAGTGTGAGTCGGACTCGCGCGCGAAGGGTTCCATTCCATACCATCTATAATAAAAATTTTTGAAAAAAAAATTGAACCGACTTCACATAACACAAATAGACACTAAGAACCTTCTATGTACCTACACTAAAAAGAGAAAAATAAGAATATACACATGCAATTATTACTTACAGTATTCAAATAATAAATTATTGTGTCATATTATATTTTGAAGTCGGTGCCAACTACCTATGCATTTACATCTAAGAAGAAATTACGAGTACCTACAATAGAACTTGGGTGCAAAATTGTATGGAGTAGTTAGAGTAGAATAGTTGGCACCGACTTCAAATATAATATAACATAATAATTTATTATTTGAATACTGTAAGTAATAATTGCATGTGTATATTCTTATTTTTCTCTTTTTAGTGTAGGTACATAGAAGGTTCTTAGTGTCTATTTGTGTTATGTGAAGTCGGTTCAATTTTTTTTTCAAAAATTTTTATTTTTCAATTTTTAGTGTAACTAATATAGTAGGTTAGGTTAGATATTGGAATAGTCAAGATTAAAGAAGTTAGAGTGAGAATCCCTCAGGAATAAAATTATATGGGATCACCTCGAGCGTATTTAAACATGTCAAACTATTCAATGTTTGACTCAGATTTTGTAGTAAGAATGATATTTTTTGAGATTTACAGGAAAACTATCAATCCCTCAGGAAAAAAAAGTATGAGGACCACCTAGATATGTATACCCTTTCAAGCAAAAAAAATAATTTTGGAAATCGGTCCACATTTTTCGAAAAGATCGGTGATTTTTTGAGTATTACGGGAAAACTATCAATCCCTCAGGAGTAAAATTTTTATGGGACCACTATGGTAGCATACCCTTTCAAACAAAAAAAAAATTTTGGAAATCGGTTTACAACTGACGGAGATATCGATGAACATACATCCAAAAAAAAAAAAAAAAAAAAAAAACATACATACACCCGAACATAGAACCTCCTCCTTTTTTTGAAGTCGGTTAAAAACGGCATCAATTTTGTTGCATGGGAGCCCCTTTAAATATTTATTTTATTCTTAGTTTATTTGTTGTTACAGCGGCAACAGAAATACATCATCTGTGAACATTTCAACTATCATATATATCATACTATCTATATATTTGTCTCGGGTCTGGGTGTTTCTATGTATAATATGTATGTATTTACAAACAAAAAGTATATAAGTAGTATATACTTAATAACACAAGCTCTGCTTACTTTGGGGCTAGATGATGCTGTGTGAAAAAGTCCAGCATTATTATTAATTTATTTATTTATCACGGTTCATGAGATACAGCCTGCTGACAGACAGAGAGACAGACAGCGGAGTGTTAGTAATAGGGTCACCTTTGGGTAAGGAACCTTAAGTACATAGGTACATTTAACTATGGTATATTTACCATAGTAAACCTAAACCACACCTAAACTTAGAATGGCCTCAAGCTCAGTTGAAGTAGGTAAGTAGTTTTGTTTTGCCTTCCGTAACGTGGGTCAAAATATTTGTATGTACTTATGATGAAATAAATGACACCATGAGTGACATCAACCTAAGATGTGTGTACCTAAATAAATAAATAAACCTTGTCCCAAGTCACGAACAAAACAAAAAATAGCCCAGACCAACCCAGATTTTTTTTATTAATGATTTTTATTTGTTATAATTTACAAATAGCACCATAATAAAAAAACATTAACGGTTAAATTTTTTGATATTTATTTTGTTTTACAAATGACTAATCGACAGTCTTTTATCATTATTAGGATGTTCAGCTGTGTACCTACTGGGCGTAATAAAAATAGTCCCGAAAAACGTGAAGCATGAACACCTAATTTTCTTTTAGCGTCTCATATCGCACAACCCTGTTGAGTCAATTTAGGGAAGTAAGCAAACTATTTGGTAAAAGTTATGGAATTCGACTTGGGTTTTAAATGAGAGAATAGAGGACAGTAGCGAATTATTGTTAAACTATTTTTAGAATCAGTCTGAATTTAGTGTTTTTAGTTTTTACTTTTCGGTAGTAGTATTAATACACTCAGGTACCTACTGATTGCATAACAATACATATTTTGTGTTGTTTTTTCATTTTGATAGAAGTTA
The DNA here is from genome assembly GCA_963565295.1 of Epirrhoe alternata. Classification (NCBI taxonomy): domain Eukaryota; kingdom Metazoa; phylum Arthropoda; class Insecta; order Lepidoptera; family Geometridae; genus Epirrhoe; species Epirrhoe alternata. The sequence continues at coordinate 5,341,398 of OY751404.1, read as the reverse complement.
ATCTAAGCAGGTGGGTATCACCACTTAACTTTACTTTAGTGATTATAATTATATGTATTTTGTGGTAAGTTTAAGTTGTAGTGTAATATAAAATACATAAATATACCTAAAAATAAACCTATATATACATTAAAAATGTTTTTTTTATGGTTGCTTTTTACATCTAAATATTCGTGAATGTACAAATTAGCCGCCGAAGTTTTGGTACAAAACTACCAAAATGTCAAAATCGCGAATAAACAGACTAAATGTTTGTTTATTTGAGGAGAGTAATACGTATGTACCTACCTACCTACGTTCACCTTGCAGCCACTATGTCATCGAAGTCGCTTATTCGTTAAGGGATCATTACAAAAACTTCACTGATGCCGGATTTGAACTCACGACTCGATCGATGTAATAGGTAGTAGTTAGTCACCTAAAAGGTTGCTCCCAGATTTTAAATGATAAGTATAATAAGATTATCTATTGATAATCATAACAGATTAAGATATTTTTAATTTAAGTGCTGGGATTACTTATAAATGTGAAAACCCGATTCGGATTAGTTTATTTTTAGTTCATTTCGAACAAGAAACATTTAAAAATTTTTGAAGATTTCATTTATTCTGTAAAATTTTTGTGATTTATGTGTACTTAAATAAAACCAGGTAAAATACTTAAACTTAATACTTAAATTAAATATAAAAAAAAAAATTAATTATTATTTTGACAAAATGAAAATAAAACTGACTTTTTTGGCCAGAACTTCTTCGTTTTTATTTTTTCAAAAGTCTTTTACACAACCGTAAGATTAAAATAATAAATAAAATAAAATCATTTATTTCAGGCAAAATTAGTGAAAAGTGCAAGATGTTAAATACTTAAAACTACGGCGCATATTATAAAATATACCATAATCTAAAAAACATAAAACTTATTTTTTTTTACCGGTGTTCAAAAATTTCGCGTCTGAAATTCAGTAGTTTTTTACACCCAGTACCATAGTGCTTCGTTTACACCCAGTACCTATGTTTTCTATTCTTGATTAAATAACTTTCATCTTAAATACAATGATGTTTTCGTTCACCATTGAATACCATACTTTCATCAACTTCAATAACAGGCTCCGAGAACAATAAGTTACCTTGACAAGACATTAAAACGGTGAAGGAAAACATCGTGATGAAACGGAAACCAGTAGGTAATTAAAATCCCAAAACGACTATCCCACTCACATAATAAAGCTGAAAGTTTGTGAGTTTGTTTAGATGTTTGTGTTTCAATCACGCTTAAACCACTGAACCGATTTGGGCGAAACTTGGAATAGGCATAGATAGTACCACGCGGGTGAAGCCGCGCGCAGAAGCTAGTAAGTAATATTATCTGACTAAGACCAATGTAACCTGCGACTTTTTGAATATGTATACGATTATGATTAGGAAAATTGGCTTGTCACGTATAGGGTGTGGCAAAATTTTACAAAATTGGGCAGCTACATTTTTTTAGTTAGAAATAGAAAATAGAAATAGAATTTAGTTTATTTGAAACAACACGAGAATGAGAAAAATACAATACGTAGGTACGTTACAAGGTTTTGTTCTTATGAAACTAAAGGTTTATTTTGAAGATAAAAACTCTGCATTGCCACACGCTGTGGAACGATAACTGCAAAATTGTTGCCGCTAAATACGCATTTGGACGTGCCTTTGAATCCTCGTTGATTATAGGATCTTCAAAACATAAAGATCTGAAAGAATGTCTACCGCGCCTTTAGATAGTCGTAATTCTTGTTATACTTAGAAATCTTAGAATAGATTATTGATTTATTGCACACCCTAAAAGAAAAAATATTAACAAAAAAATTAAAAACAAACAATTGAAATTTGGTGTAGCAATAGACGACTTTATCGCTGATAGCGATCTCTTCCAGCTAACCTTTAGATAGACGGGATAAATTTTTATACTGTCTGTCAAGGTAGCTTTGATAAAAGAGCCTGTTTTATAAGAAAGAGAGTAATATTTTAAAGTTCATATTCAATAGTCGTTACTTTAACGTGTAATCATTTTTATAATAAAATATACTTAATATAAGTAATTACTTAATTTGTGATTTAATGTTCGAATGTATGTTTTTTCAATGTTGAAAGAGACAGTGATGTGGTCCCATTAAATATTTCTAAGTAGGTAAGTGATTTAAACTTTTCCCGTAAATATAGGGTCTTTCATTTTAAACTAACTATATACAGGAATTGGGTTCAACAAATAAATTAAAAAATATTTATGTAATGATTTTTTTGTTTTGTTATGAAAATCTCGAGAAAATCGATAAAGACTCATTTAATTAATTGTTGCTTCTTGTATAACTTCGTCCATTCGAGCGTGCGACGTTATGTTGCTGCACTGCAATTGGTCAATGTCTGTTCTCCTTGAAAATGTTATGCAACATGTCATAAAAAATCAATAAAATATACTTTTTGAAGTGAAAACTGAAATCAGCTTAGGAATTAAATTGATACGGTCAAACGTCTATTTACAACCCAAAAATTAAGCCCTGTCAGTTTGTGTAGTTTAAAATGAAAGACCCTAAGTATACAATAGTTTTTGAAACTATCATGGTTAGGAACATAACACAATTATTGTTATCCTAATGGGAGAGTGATTATGGCGCATGCAATGCATTGGAATATCGGGAAACAATAAAACTCAATTATCCCGTTCAAAGTCAAAGTCAAAGAGCATTTATATTCAGTAGGACTGCTGGGATCACTTAGAATAGTCTTAGAACTAATTTTACTCCTGTTCTTGCGACCAATACCGTGAAGAATCAGGGCAACAACCGTTTGGGGCCTATCATTATTTTAGGTGATCCATCTTAAAACTAAAAGTCAAGCTCCAGTCTAAGAGAATTGAGGCTCGTCAAAGTAAGTTTAGATGCCCATAAAGTACAACAATAATTATTTTTCTGTAATACTTAAAAATACCTTGTTATTAACGTAAAGTAAAGTAAAGTAGCATTAATTGCAAGAAATACATGTTATAAAGATGTTATTTTCCATAGTATGTCCATTGTATTCTGCCATGTTATGGCGTGCAATATTTAATATAAGTACATGGATTAATTCATAAAAGTATGTCAAACTAGTCTAACAAAAATGACGGTTTTTTTATTATATTTTATTCTTTATTGCACAAAGAAATGACATACATAACCACTTAATCTAGAGAAGTAATGGCAAAGCCGAGCTGAACCCTAAAAAGAGTTCTCTTAAAGCAAACCTTATGGGGGGTTTTCGTTTTTAAACTTTATAAAAATAATGAAACTTAACTTAAACAAAGCTTGGTATGTACTGCCAGGAAATTTCATTCATTGCCTTAGTTGCCCGTTAGCTTAGTTGGTCTAGAGCATGAAGATTAAGCCCTCTCGCAGACTGCAGACTTTCTATCGGCCGATAGTTGAGACGGAATATAAGCGGTACACTACACGGTATTCAGGGTCCCTTACCCTAACAAGGAGTGGTGTAATAAGAGTTAGAGCGTAAGGGTCCCTAACTAGGGCGACCGGACGGTCCCGGTAAGCCTTGCTCCCTAACTACCGGGCCCTGAATATCGTGTAGTGTGATACCCGCTATACTTCGGCTCGTAATGAGTATGGAGAAGTATAGCCCGTCTCAACTATCGGCCGATAGGAAGTCTGCAGTCTGCGAGGGGTCTTAATGCATCCCAAATATTTTACCAATCTGTAAGATAACCGCAGATTGCTAAAAGACGTGGGTGCCAAGTTTTGAGATGCATTTAAAATTTAGCTTAAAAAATCTTCAGAATCAACACTCATTCCATAAAAGTTTGACCTACTAACAAAAATAACATTTACCTACAAAAATAAAAATTAAAAACCAATTTTTAAAACAAAATAATACAGTAAGCTACGTCAAAAAAATTGCACACATATGGCTAAGTTTGAGACAATCTATTGTAAATGGGTTCCGTAGCATTATATTTTAACAAACAAAATCGGCCATCTTGAATAAAATGATAGTTTAAAATATGGAACATCATGGAAGAAAGTGGAAGATTTTTAACTATCAGATCTTTTTATGTATTCCAATTCCAATTTAGATTTTTTAAGGGGTTAGTCAGAGGTATGTCAAATAAATACATATTTCAGCACAGAAGTCCAAAGACTTATTTTGGCAATGCCATATTTATTTTGCTTACGACATTTTATATTTTAAATTGTTACATACTAGACCAGAGGAAATATTTAGTAGACGTTTGCCCAGTAGTTACTATAGGTGGCAAAGCAATCACAAAATAGATGGGTGACCGCTAGGGGTAATAATTACTGCTATGGCACGTTTACTAGACAGTCTTTAAATCACAATATTTTATATGAATACTTTGTTGTTTACGGAACCCTAAAAAATATTAATCATGTGCGACAAATTGATGTAAATTAATCATTGACAGATGTAAGTAGGTGTTTGAACTAGCCGTTAGGATGAAATCTATAATATTTTAAGTAAAATTATTTATTTGGGTAACGGAATTCTCTGGGACGGACTCAGAGTCGTAGGTGATAGTTAGTTATTCTCCTACATTGTTTTTGTTGTAATTTTTTTTTTAAATGTGTGTAAAAAATAATTGGCTAAGTGAAATTTAGACTTTAGCTCAAAAATAAGTGAAACAGACCTCATTTTATCTATCTTTTGAAACTTTAATAAAACAGCGATAATAGAACAGTAACGTATAAAAACTTTATTTCTTGTCTCACAATTTTAAGTGCTTAGGTTAGCTTAGTAAATAGGTTGGTACTGACGAGGTTTTTGGGCATAGTTACCCCTAGCTTGGTTACTGCGAGACAAGACCAGCTTCGAGTGTGATGACGGCCTTTATAAGGATAATTCCCCACCACAACACCTGAGTGAACCCTGCAACGCGAGTATTGTGAACGATACTGGTTCTACGCCTACCCTCCATTGTAAAACGTTACATAAGTACCTACAGTAGGTACTATTTTGCCAATGGATTAAGTAATATTTAGAGTAAGGGTGGTCGCACAGTCCAGCTGAGCTGAACGCGCCGCACTTTCAATTCAATAGAGAAAATGAAGAAGAAGAAGAAAGAAGAAAAAATATTTATTTGCAACAGCAATAAGTACCAAAAACCAGAAAAAACACAATAACTAAAGATGACATAGAAACAAAAATAAAATAAAAAGAAAAATATGTTAAGAGTGTCTCGCAATCGTTTAAGTGTGTTGTGCTGCTGCAAATTGGTTTCCGACTCAGCATTATGTTGTGTTGGACAGTCGAAACCATACAACGCAACGCTGGTCTTCCGTCGGAACCAGCAGAGAGAGTCACGCACAGGTTAAAATAGAGTGTACAATAATTAAAAAAAGAAGAAATGCTGCTGACGTCATCAATACTTTTTGTATAGAAAAATGACTGATAGTTAGATAGATAGTTAAAATGAGCGAATAGGGGAATTTTCGGTAATACTCGAGCGTGGCAGTTTAAGATATGAGAGATACCTTAGACCTAATAGAACAACCTTGTAAAGTATTTAGCTCTATATGTAGTGACGCGCACCTAGGATAGACGATCAGTTTAGTAAAAAAAAATCGATAGTCTGAAATACTGGAGCGCGTCAGATTAAGATATTGGGGGTTGATTTTAGTGTTTTAAGACTAAATTTAACTAATCTGACGATAAGTCCTTGACGCCGCCGAGTAATAGGGTCGCGAACTTGTAAAAAAAAAACGTTAATCCGGCATTCTCGAGCTCGATTTTTTTAATTTTATTTTGAAGAATATAATCTAAAACTTACTAAAAATACAAAATCTGCCGGTTTCCGCATGACCGGAAGTGTAGAGGAGCCATTTCGTCTTCCGAAAAACGCGTTGCGGCATATAAGTCGCGAACGATACATTTTACAAAAAAAAAGTTTGAATAAACAAAAACGGTAATTTTATTTTACACAAAAAAGGTCTTATTACATTTTTGTCCAAAGTTAAAACTTTTTGACTTAAAGCATCATAAAAACTCAAACTCCCGGTTTTTTGAGTATATCTCGAAAACTGAGGGTGTTGAAAAAAATTGATATGAAATAACGATGATTAAATTATGTGACTTTTATTATATCGCAAAAATTTTTTTTTCTAAAGCTTCTCGACAATTTTCGTGGACTCGGAAAAAGTAACGCGTATCTGTATACAAAAGTATTATTAACATGTACAGTTTCATGTATGTATATTATTCAATACCTCAAATTGTTTTTTGGACGTACCGTAAGCAAAACGAAGTGAAGAATTGAAGCAAAAAAGAGGAATTTGCCATACACATGTAATACAGGCTGAGCGCTTCGCGGAAATATGCCGTCCTACCAGTATTTTTCCTTGATGGTGGGGAAAGAAGCGGTAGATCTACATTTACGTTGGTTGTATCTATCACTTTATTGTCATTCTTGAATTCCCCGTTTTATCAAGGAGAAAGAAAGGAAAAAAAAGAAACCAAAAAACCTTTTTCGGTCAGATTAAGAGAACCCACCAACATTTTTGTCAGATTAAGAAAATATGCTTTCAGTATACCGAGATAAACCTCCCCTATGAAAATCTGACGCGCTCGAGTATTTCAAAAAAACTTTTTTTTTTGCATTTTCAAAAATAACTTATCGTCACGCCGAAATCGTCAGTTTTTTTAAAGGTAGCTTCCTTGGGGCCTACTTAACACCCCTTCCGAAAATCTGACGCGCACGAGAGATTAGTATACCGTTGTTATCAGAGGCACTTGGGGCATACGTAACTAGTATGAATATCTGACGCGCTCGAGAATGCCCAAGTAACTGTTTTTTTTTACATTTTTGAAAAACCGTACACGCCAAACCCACCGCTAAAATGGTTTTTACTATACGAGCTTTTTTTTTCGAAATTATTTTATCTTTCGATTTTGATAGGTCTCGACGGCGCCGTTGAATTACGCCATTTAGCTACCTCGCCTCCCTAACTATGAGGCGTGTACAGCGGTCGATCGTGTGCGATTTTAAAGTAACATAACATTGCATTGATTGGTTATTCAATATTTAATATGGAAGAGATTTAATTTTATGTGGAAAATCTGTATTAAAAATATATTTTTTTTTTTTACCTACTGACACTATCAGTGCCCTTTGATAAATAATTAATAAATAATAAACTAAGCTACTACAATATGTACATCAAATTACAAAATATTATAGAATCAGTCAAGCTATCTAAGGATCGTCGTAAAAACGATCTATAGATAGCTCAACTGATCCAGGTCACTGCCAGTCGGAAGCGTGCCCAAAACACTGGCGGCATTGCCACGCTGAATGGCAATGCTGATTCTTTGATTACTCTAATAATAAATATATATGAGTAACGGCATACCCCTTACTCCGGCCCTGCTCTTCACGGAAGAACATCCTCACGATTCAATAATGCGTATAAATTCAAAGAAAACCATTTTACATCTTTTGTTAGCTAACAAACATGGTGGCGTTAATATTATTATAAGTTATACATTAATATAACATATAAAAAAGTGTTTTGTGTTGGATTTGAAGTGTGTAATAAAAAGGTGCGTGATTTTTAAAGTATATTGGAAAAAAAGGCCGATAACGATATTAAAATAATTGTTCCTATAATTACTTAGAACTTCTATAATACCTACGGCTGATAGAACTTCGTAATTTTGTAAAGAACAACTTTCTGAAGAATTTGCGATAATATTGACTGGTTCTGACTGGAGCTTGACAAAATTTAGTTTTAAGATGGATCACCTAAAAGAATGCTAGGCCCCAAATCGTGTTTGTTGCCCTGATTCTTCACGGTATTGGTCGCGCAAGAACAGGAGTAACATTAGTTTTAAGACTATTCTAAGTGATCCCAGCGGTCCTATTAAAAGTAAGTAAGTTCGTATGAGTCAGTGGCCAACTCTGGTGACGGAGTTTTTAGGCCGCCTTAAGGCCTCCGTCATGGCGGAGCGTCATCAGCGGTCCTACTGAATAAATGCTTTTTGAATTTGACTTTTGATAACAAACAAACCGAGTGAGCGAGGCTATACAACACTGTCTTCATCTTATCAGCTACTTATTTATAATTTGACATATTTTTGTTTAGTAGGTAAGTAATGAATGACTTTTATATTAAAATGTTAGTATGCTAATCAGCAGGATCTAGAGATTCCTAGTTTTAAGCATTAACATCAGCTACTCTGTAACCTAGGTCCACAAGCATTAAATAAATGAAATGAAAAATACTTCTGAGAGCTAAAGATCTGTTAAGACTCTGCACTTACTTATTGTAATAAGTACCTATTAACAATATCAATCACTAGGCACATAACAAACAAGAACCTACCAATAAAAAAACGAACAGGTCTTTTTTTCCTAGGATGGAAGTATTTTTAGTAAAATTATAAAAACGATATAAAAAAGTGTTGATTTGATTATAAACACTAGGAAGTTGAGTCATTTTGTTATAACAGCTATAAAGATTATCGCACTATCCATCCGCGCCGAACGCACCGGACTGTCAATTCAATAGAGGAAATGCTGAGACGTCAGGAGCGAGCTGCATTTTCTGACGTCATCAGTATTTTTTTCTATAGAAAATTGACTGCGGCGCGTACGGCGCTGTCTGTCTGTCTGTCTGTTTGTTACCTTTTCACGCCCAAACCACTGAACAGATTAGGCTGAAAATTGGCATGGATAAAGGTTGTATCCCAGGGACGGACATAGGCTACTTTTTATCCCGAAAAAATCCCGAGGGACCGCGGGTTACACCGCGGGAGCGCAGCTAGTATTATATATGCCATCAGCTTATTAGGTAGTACGAGTCAGGCGTGATCATGTCATTCAATTCAATTTCAATTTATTAATAAAACTTAATACATAAAATTACAATTATTATAAATAATTTACATCGAACCCCGCACTAGGCTAGGCCTGTATCGCGGCAGTTCGAGAGTAATTATTAAATTATTAAATACTTAAACATATTTATAATAAATACCTTAAGATACATATAAAATATATATAATTATAGATTATAATAAACTAAAATTATCACGACGTACGAACTGTACGCACAAACGGGGTGTCTCGCAGGCGCCCACGGAACCGTCTGTACACAACACCCTTCGGCCAAAATGCTGCATCCATGTAGGTTGATAGACTGGCAGTCGGCACTCTCACCATGTACGAGTTGAAGCTCATATTGCGGTGAGATGCCAACTGCACATGATCACATGTACATGATCTGTTTGGATATTTTTTACCCGACTACAGTGTCTTGGAATGGTTATAATTTTAATGAATGTTTATAAATATTAGTATTGGAAACGCTAGTTTATTTCGATTCAAAAGTACCGAAACGGTATTTTTTTTAAATCCAAAAACAAAGTCAAAGTCAAAAGCATTTATTTAGTAGGACCGCTGGGATCACTTAGAATAGTCTTTAAACTAATTTTACTCCTGTTCTTGCGCGATCAATACCGTGAAGAATCAGGGCAACAAACACGGTCCGGGGCCTAGCATTCAACAGTTATTTTTTACTTAAAAATTAACCCATAGTTTCCTAAGAACAAAACCTTATAACTACAAAATAAAAGCTTACCTTAATACGGTAAAATTTGCCACATCCTGTATAAGATTATGTCTTGAGCCATGCCAGGGAAACCAGTGTTTTTTTTTTCAGAAATGTATAAGACACTTGCACTTTTGCTGATAGCAGCGTCGTCTGCCCAGACCAGCTGCCCAGCTGGGCGGCTGCTGCCTCATGAGGCCGACTGTGCCAAGTTCTACATGTGCGCCAACGGACAAAGGTTCATCATGGACTGCGCGCCGGGGACACTGTTTGATGAGACTTTACAGGTAAGATAACTTAGGAAACAAAGAAAAGGCGACACTGAGCGCTCACTCCATGGAGACCGTTCCCTTTGGCTCAATGCATATTGAATTGGCAAGCGACGCGTCAATTAGTTTAATAGCAAGCCATTAGAAACCTTATGAACAATGGTACAAGATATAGAAACGCTTGTAGAATGAACGAGGTCTGGCGAAGCCATCGGGCCGAGCTGGCTCGAGCACTTGCGTGCGGTTCATTCTACAAGCGTTTCTATATCTTGTACCGTTGTTTATATGGTTTATAATGGCTTGCTATAAAATTAACTGTCGCATTACTGGCCAATTCAGTGTGCATTACGCACACATATACAACATGTATGTGCATTAGGCCCTATGCCTATAAATTAATGTTACAAAAAAAGGAAACAATGTATTTTTTTCTTTATTGTAATCTTAAGCGGCTGTTACACAAGGAGAGTTTCTTGCATGCGAGCGGCGATTTCTTCTAGGCAATAATATGGTCGCCTAGTGTAAACGAATGCTTCGAGCCTCGCCTCTCGAATACGATTCTCGCTTTCTAAGCTTTCTACTAAAAGTAGTCTTATTTACGAGTTTCTGTCATAATGTAAACGACCGCAGGCGAGACTCGAATGGTGAGTTTTGCCGAGGGATAATCGCATACGATTTTTCGCCGCTCGCGTGCGAAAAACTCTTCTTGTGTAAGCCGCTTTAATATCTCTCCAACATTAAAAAATTCTCAATTCCAGACCTGCAATTTCCCGTGGCTAGTCAACTGTAACGCGACACCACAACCATCCACGCCAGGCGAGCCGCCAACACGACCAACCACGCCAACTATAACCACAACCACAACTGTAACCCCACCAACCACGTTGAAACCGTGTCCAGCGGGTTACGAAGTGGGCTTTATGCCGCATGAAACCAACTGCTCTCAGTTCTATCAATGTAGTAATGGGGGACTGGTTTTGAAGGATTGCCCTGATGGACTCCATTTTGATCCAGTATTTCAGGTATTTATTATGTTTTTAGAAATTATGAATAAACTAGATCTATTGACAGAAGTTTCATATTAACAGATATTTTCAAAATACAATAGAATCAGTTTGTTCCATTTGAGTCTTCAAAGGATTGTTGAAAACTATCTAAAGATCAAATACAACCACATCACAGCCAGTCGGTGGCGGCTCAAGACTTTAATATAGGATTGAGCCTAAAAAGCTATGACAATATTACCGACACAGAAAAAAATTGTCTCCTAATGTTTCCTTTCATTATTCCCACGTTTTTCCATTTATTTATCCAGCTCCTTGAACCTATTTATTTCTCAGATTTGTAACTGGCCGTTCATGGTTACATGTGGCAGTGGTCAAAATACTCCATTGCCAACATTTACCACAACCACGGCGTTGCCAACATTCACAACACGACCAACAACAACAACCATAGCACCACCAAGTCCAACCACAACGCAGGTATGTTAAATGAATTCATTCACAAACAAGAATTAATAATTACCTATGTTAATGATAAAAACAAAACTAAGTAAATAACGTGCCTTTGACTAAGTAGACTAGACAAGACAGTACTCTAGACATCTCTAAAAAAGTGTTTAGAGCTGTATAGATTGTATACCTTCATGGCCCGACTGTTATCGTCTGCCACCGCGTGGGGGCAGTTTGTGGGAGCAGATGGTAATTAATTATCATCATGGCATTTCAGGTTTATTTAGAAAGATAATATAAAAAATAAATAAATAATGCTGGACATTTCACACAGCATCATCTAGCCCCAAACTAAGCAAAGCTATGGGAACCAGATAACTGATATACTACTTACATGCTTTTTGTTTGTAAATACATACTTATTATACATAGAAACACCCAGACCCGAGATAAATATTTGCAGATCATACAAAAATTTATCCCGCTGCGGGGATCGAACCCGCATTCTGCGTCACAACCCACTGCACCACAGAGGTCATCGAAATAGATGACGAACGTGATCAAAGTCAAAGTCAAAAATAATTTATTCAGTAGGACCATAGGGATCACTTAGAATAGTCTTAAAACTAATTTTACTCCTGTTCTTTCGCGACCAATACCGTGAAGAATCTGACAAACACGGTCTTGGGCCTATATTATTTTAGGTGATCCATGGATCCATTGAGTTGGAGCAAGTCCCAAGCTTTTTTGTCATCCAAATAATCAGATATCTTATAATAGGCTTTTTTACAGAGATGACGTTTAGTTGTATTTTTAGTGATTGATAAATTTTGCAAATTTTCTTGGGACTTTGTTATAGAAGCTTACACATTGCCCTTTAAATGATTTCATAATTTTATCTAATCTAGTTGTGGGAACAGCGAGTTTATCCTTATTTCTAGTGTTTACATCATCATGATCGATGACTGGATGAACGGGATTAGCCCATGTTCGTGATGGATGGCACAAACTGATGCCTATAGCATTGCTATGAATTGGGCTGTAGATGATAATGATTTTGTATTATATTACAGGCACCAATAGAGTACCTTCCGAACGGCTGCCCGAAAGACATCCACATCAACCACAAGCTCCCTCACGAGCGATGCGAGATGTACTATCAATGCAACTTCGGAAGTAAAGTGCCTATGCCTTGTGCGCCTGGGACTCACTTCGACTATGAATTACAGGTCAGTAATACATAGATAGATAAACGCTTTATTGTACACAAAAACATATAGAGAGAATACATAAAAATAGACATTGTACAATGGGCGGCCATATCGCTAAAAGCGATTTCTTACATACTTGGACATGACACGCAGGCAGACTCTTGTGGCAATGGATGGAGGAGGCCTTCACCCAAAAATGGGTGCCCAATTCGGAGCAATAATAATTTTTAACAATATCAAGAAAATAAAAAATAAATGTTATTTTTATAACTTAGACTATCGGCCGATTGAAAGTCTGTAGTCTGCGAGGGGTCTAATGCATGGTATGCTAATATTTTGTGAATTGTAATTTCGATGTAAAAAAAAGTTTATCAATTGTGAATAAATGGCTATAAAAATGCATTAGGAACAATATCGTCTGCCCATATGGCCGCCGGACGACCTAATAAATTTTACGAAACGCAAAATTCATTGTTGCACGGCTGGGATTCAAACACACCTTTAGATTGAAAGTCGAGGTACAGCCCCATTCAGCCAACACGGCTTCACCATAAAAGAAATATCCCAAGAATACCTTAGAGCCCTCGCAGGCAGCAGACTTTCTATCGGCCGATAGTTGAGACAGGCTAATATTTCTCCATACTCATTACGAGCCGAAGTATATTCCGTCTCAACTATCGGCCGATAGAAAGACTGTAGTCTGCGAGGGGTCTAAAAGTAACCAAAGAATACCTACCTAGTTAATAATGAAATCGTATTAAAAAAGGGACAGACTCCACTCGGACAACACAACTCATCATACTCAAGGATAATCGATCCTGTTGATGATGTCACACGTTCACGGAACTTCGTTACAAGCGTGAATGAACGTTGGAAAATTATATTTAATTGTTTTATAAGAATTCTTTCAAGTTTATTGACTTTTGTGCGTGATCTCAGATCTTCTATCTATAGATAGGTTTTTTTTTAAACGATATAGAACCCAACTTTATGTTTAGATTTTTGTCTGTGTGTTTGTGTGTTATGAACATGTTTGATTAGCTGTGTATCGTGGAAAATTATACAGAGTGCAAAAAGACGTCTACCGAAGCCGAAAGGGGTAGGTACAGCATCCCAACACACAACCAAATCCAAAAGGATTTTCCGAAAAAATCATTATATCCGGAAAAAACAGCGTTTGAAGAGTGCTGTTTGTTTGCGTATGTTCTGGGCGCGTTTTTTTACGTAGATTGCTGGATTTTGAGTTTTAATTGTTTTTTTCTTTTTTATATGAAATGATTAGGTAGGTATATGGTCTTATTATGTTGTATTAGTAGTAAATAACCGAAAATGACATAGCATTACAAAGCTAAGTCAAAAAAAAAATTACGTTTTTTTCCCCAAAAATGTTTTTTTTAAATATCTTTTTACTACTATTTTTTTAAAACGGACCCCGGACTAGGCCAAGCCTGTATCGGGTGTAGAATCATGGTCTGATTGCAACCCTTCAGTTTTCGGTAGCAGTCTTTTACACACATAAAATTGTCAAACGTTTATGAGTGATCACACAGTCCAGCCGAGCCGAACGCGCCGAACTATCATAATTCAATAGAGAAAATGCTGCTGACGTCAGAAGCGAGCTATAGAAAAATTACTGCGGCGCTCAGGTTCATCGGTTGAAATCGGTTAAATCGGTTGAAAAATCTAATGACTGTTGAAAACAATCTATGGATAGCTCTTTTTGTTAATATTTAAGTTCTTATCCTATTTTTCCTTCTCTGTTCAAGCTTTAATTCGATGCTAGATAGTTTTAAATAATCAACCATTATTAATAATTTTTTCTTCTTTCAGGGCTGCGACCATATTTGGCGAGTTCAATGCATCCCAGGAACTCCCATAGCACCGCCTCAGCCTACCGCCCCTACCCCAATACCTACATCCACAACCACAACGCATCCACCAACAACGACCTATGCACCAACAACAACTTATGTTCCAACGACAGCGGAACCAACAACTACTTCTATACCAACAACTGAACAACCTACAACGACTTACGCACCAACAACAGCGGAACCAACAACTGACCTACCAACAACAACTAATGCACCAACAACGGAACAACCAACAACGACTTATGTACCAACGACAAGGGAACCCACAACAGAACAATCAACAACGACTAATGCACCTACCACGGAACAAGCTACTACAACTTATGTACCTACGACAGCACAACCAACAACAGAACAACCAACAACGACTAATACGCCAACAACAGAACAATCTACTACGACTTATGCACCAACAACGGAACAACCAACCACGACTAATGCACCAACGACAGCGGAACTAACAACAGAACAATCAACAACGACTAATACGCCAACAACAGCACAATCTACTACGACTTATGCACCAACAACGGAACAACCAACAACGACTAATGCACCAACGACAGCGGAACCAACAACACAACAATCGACAACGACTAATACACCAACATCAGAACAACCTACTTCGACTAATGTACCAACAACAGCGGAACCAACAACACAACAATCAACAACGACTAATACACCAACAACAGAACAATCTACTACGACTTATGCACCAACAACGGAACAACCAACAACGACTAATTTACCAACAACAGCGGAACCAACAACAGAACAATCAACAACGACTAATGCGCCAACAACAGAACAATCTACTACGACTTATGCACCAACAACGGAACAAACAATAACGACTAATGCACCAACGACAGCGGAACTAACAACAGAACAATCAACAACGACTTATACACCAACAACAGAACAATCTACTACGACTTATGCACCAACAACGGAACAACCAACAACGACTAATGCACCAACGACAGCGGAACCAACAACACAACAATCAACAACGACTAATACACCAACATCAGAACAACCTACTTCGACTAATGTACCAACAACAGCGGAACCAACAACAGCACAATCAACAACGACTAATACGCCAACAACAGCACAATCTACTACGACTTATGCACCAACAACGGAACAACCAACAACGACTAATGCACCAACGACAGCGGAACCAACAACACAACAATCAACAACGACTAATACACCAACATCAGAACAACCTACTTCGACTAATGTACCAACGACAGCGGAACCAACATCAGAACAACCATCAACGACTAATTCGCCAACATCAGAACAACCTACTTCGACTTATGCACCAACAACGGAACAAGCAACAACGACTAATTTACCAACAACAGCGGAACCAACAACAGAACAATCAACAACGACTAATGTACCAACGACATCGGAACCAACAACCGAACAACCAACAACGACTAATACACCAACAACAGAACAATCTACTACGACTTATACACCAACAACAGAACAACCAACAACGACTAATGCACCAACGACAGCGGAACTAACAACAGAACAAGCAACAACGACTAATACGCCAACAACAGCACAATCTACTACGACTTATGCACCAACAACAGAACAACCAACAACGACTAATGCACCAACGACAGCGGAATTAACAACAGAACAACCAACAACGACTAATTCACCAACAACGGAACAACCAACAACGACTTATGTACCAACTACAGTGGAACTAACAACAGAACAACCAACAACGACTAATGCACCAATCACGGAAGAGCCAACAACAACATTTGTACCAACGACAGCGGAATCAACAACAGAACAACAAACAACGACTAATGCACCAACAACGGAAAAATCAACAACAACTCATGTACCAACGACAGCGGAACCAACAACAGAACAACCAACAACGACTAATGTACCAACGACAGCGGAACCAACAACCGAACAACCAACAACGACAAATGCGCCAACATCAGAACAACCTACTACGACTTATGTACCAACGACAGTGGTACCATCAACAGAACAACCAACAACGACTAATACGCCAACAACAGAACAACCTACTACGACTTATGTACCAACGACAGCGGAACCAACAACAGAACAATCAACAACGACGGAAAAACCTACTGCAACAGCGGAACCAACAACTACTTCTGCACCAACAACAGAACAACCAACAACAACAGGAGATCTAACAACAGATCAACTAACAACTACAGCAAAACCAGCAACTACTTATGAACCAACAACAAGTAATGCACCAACAACAACAACAACTGCACCAACTACTTTAGCACCAACAACAAATGAACCAACGACTTATGCACCAACAACTAATGAACCAACTTATGCGCCAACAACCATTTCGCCAACAACACCACCGATTTGCTTACCACAAACTGTAGGCAACGTACCAGACCCAGAAAGTTGCACATCTTACTACATGTGCTTTAGTGGTACACCTGTCAAACTACACTGCGCAGACGGTTTTGAATTTGATGTGAAACAACGAACTTGCGTTAAAATAGCCCAAGGAGGTTGTACATTAGGCATTGGTACAGATACTACAATTGGATATACAACATCAGTTGATACAGAGAGTACAACAATTGCAGACAAAACAACTCAAGACTTGACTACGGAGGTAACAGAAAATTTAGGTACGACTACAGAAAACGTAGCTACAACTACAGAAAGTTTGTTTGAAACAACGACTGAAGATGTTATTTATACAACACCAATTTCTCAGACTCCAATAACAGAGAAACCAACAACGACTATTGCTCCAACAACAGAGGGTCCAACAACGACTATTACTCCAACAACAGAAGGTTCAACAACGACTAATGCGCCAGGAACAGAGGGTTCAACAACGACTATTGATCCAACAACAGAGAAACCAACAACGACTATTGCTCCGACAACAGAGGGTCCAACAACGACTATTGCTCCAACAACGACTATTGCTCCAACAACATCTATTGCTCCAACAACTACTATTGATCCAACAACAGAGAAACCAACAACGACTATTGCTCCAACAACGACTATTGATCCAACAACAGAGAAAGCAACAACGACTATTGCTCCAACAACAGAGGGTCCAACAACGACTATTGCTCCAACAACAGAAGGTTCAACAACGACTAATGCGCCAGGAACAGAGGGTTCAACAACGACTATTGATCCAACAACAGAAAAACCAACAACGACTATTGCTCCAACAACAGAGGGTCCAACAACGACTATTGCTCCAACAACGACTATTGCTCCAACAACATCTATTGCTCCAACAACGACTATTGATCCAACAACAGAGAAACCAACAACGACTATTGCTCCAACAACAGAGAGTCTAGTAACGACTATTGCTCCAACAACAGAGGGACCGACAACAACAGAAGAACCTACAACGGCTAATGTTCCAATAACAGAGAGGCTAACAACAACTTATGAACCAACAACATATGAGCCAGAAACAGAAGAGACGACTGAGCCAGACACTGAAGAAACAACAACTTATGAACCAGAAACAGAAGAGACGACTGAACCAGACACTGAAGAAACAACAACTTATGAACCAGAAACAGAAGAGACGACTGAACCAGACACTGAAGAAACAACAACTTATGAACCAGAAACAGAAGAAACGACTGAACCAGACACTGAAGAAACAACAACTTATGAACCAGAAACAGAAGAGACGACTGAACCAGACACTGAAGAAACAACAACTTATGAACCAGAAACAGAAGAGACGACTGAACCAGACACTGAAGAAACAGCAACTTATGAACCAGAAACAGAAGAAACGACTGAACCAGACACTGAAGAAACAACAACTTATGAACCAGAAACAGAAGAAACGACTGAACCAGACACTGAAGAAACAACAACTTATGAACCAACAACAGTAAGAGCAGAAATAACTACACCACCAATTTGCCTACCACAAACAGTAGGTAATGTAGCGGACCCAGAAAGTTGCACTTCCTACTATATGTGTTTTAGCGGGACACCAGTTAAACTACACTGTGCTTCTGGTTTTGAGTTTGATCCAAATCGAAGATCATGCGTTGAAATTGCCGAAGGAGGATGCAGTTTAGGCTTCAAAGACACCACAACATTAGAATCTGAAGAGAAATCTACTGTAACTACTTATAAACCCGAAAATGATGAAATTGATGATGGATCAACAGTTGATATAGTTGATACGACAACTAAAGTTCATGGTACGACAAACGTGGAATCAACGGTTGATAATGAAAACGCTGGATCAACAGTTGATACGACAACTAAAGTTGATCAAACGACAAATGCGACAGTTGAAGAAATGACAGAAGATATAACTAAAGTTGATGGTACCACAGAGTATGTGGTGGTAGAGATATGTCCGATTGGGACAGCGGGTAATGTGGCTGATCCAGAAAGCTGTGGGTCTTATTATATGTGTTTCGCTGGAACTCCTGTAAAATTGCATTGTGCGGAGAATTTCGAATTTGATCCCACTTTGAAGGTAAGTAAAAATGTAAATAACAAATTTTAATGTCTTTAGTATGTAACTTAAAACCAAAATAAAGACTAATTTCCACTACAACTTATGAGACAGACCAAAATAATATAAAAAAAAGTAGGAAAATTATGCTGAAAAAAACATTTTTTGTTTTGAAATGAAAAATGAATTTAAAATGAAAGTAAGTTTTTGTATCGGTCGCCATATTGAAACCTAGCATAGAAGAGTATGAGCGTACAGAGAGTTAAAAGTTCAATCACCGAACTTGAGAATTCAAGAATCTTTTCATAAAAGGATTGTCATGGAGGATGTTCTGAAGCGCTCGCGTTAGCTTTCTTGATAGATCGTCGATGTTAAGCAACTTTCTGACAGGTGAGTAAGTGGATGGGAGCCATTAATTAGTGGCATTACTAGCTAAGCGTTTCCGTCCTTCGGAGGGCACGTTAAATAGCCAATAGCCAGGACTTAATAGACGGAGGTTATAAGGCGGCCTGAACACTCCGTCACCAGAGTTCACACTCATACGAACTTAATGATCCTGTTTTTTCCAGCAATGCGTATTGATAGCAGAAGGAGGCTGTACTCTAGGATCTAATTCTATTCCTAAAAACGTCATCACTGTTTCGGGACTGTGCGAGCGAGACGGCGCTATCGCTGACTCGAACAGCTGCAATTCATTCTACATGTGCGCGAACAAGACAGCTATACAGATGCACTGTGATATTGGTTTTGGCTTCAGTGATACAACTAAGGTAATTTTATAATTCTGAATAGGAATTGCAACAGTTTTGTGAATTGTACTTGAAATCCCCGAATTTTGAAGTTTGTCAAAGCCTTTATTCAGTAGGACAGGACCTCTGGAATCACTTAAGACTAGCTAAGTACACCAGGGCTCAGAAATCAGTTCAGCCCCCCTAACCATGTCACAAATCGCAATAGAATAAGAATCGAATCGACAGATAACGAAACTCCAACAGCGTCAAATGGCATTAATTCTCAAAACTGCATACATTTTATGTCGAGTATCGCGGCACGTGAGTTCCTGGCATTATGTCAAACTGAAGATATACATAGAGCCAGGTACTCACGAGCCGCGATACTTGACATAAAATGTATGAATTTTTGGAAATGAATGCCAGAAGATGCAGGTGGAGTCTCAGATTTATCTGTCGATTCGACTTATATTCTATTGCGATTTGTAACATGGCTAGGAGGGCAGTTCAGATCATCAGGGATTAGGTAGGTAACCTAGGACTTAAGATTGAATTCGTCAAAAATTGTACCTTAACGAAATTTTTGTGATTACAGACGTGTGTCCCGATGTCCGAAAGTGGCTGTGATCAAGCAGACGTAGATCCAAGGAGGAAATAAAAACGACCACGGTGAGCAATTTAATATTATTTAGTGGTCTTTGTCTTGTCGTGTCACAGTTCGAACCAAGCGCTCTCGTTGCTTGCTTAGTCGTTCTTGATAGATCGTCGAAGATAAGCAACGTTCTAGTCTGTAAGTGGATGGGTGAACGCTGATGGCATTATCAAAGTCAAAGTCAAAAAGCATTTATTCAGTAGGACCGCTGGGATCACTTAGAATTGTCTTAGAACTAATTTTACTCTGTTCTTGCGCGACCAATACCGTGAAGAATCAGGGCAACAAACACGGTTTGGGGCCTAGCATTCTTTAAGGTGATCCATCTTAAAACTAAAAGTCAAGCTCCAGTGGGGAGCTAGTTAAAGAGAATCGAGCCTCGTCCGAGTGCTGACTGAACTGAGCGCGTCCGTGCTTTGGAGGGCACGTTTATAGATATGTGAGTAGAGGTAGACCTAAGAAAAGATGGATGGATTGTGTGAAAGAAGATATGGGTAAGAAAGGAGTGGATATGGAGATGACGAGTGATAGAGGAGAGTGGAGAAAGAGAACATGTTATGCCGACCCCGCATGAGCGGGATAAGGGCAGGCCAATGATGATGATGTTTAAGCTGATTGCACATATGCCCGTGCCGTACGCGCCGCATCATAATGTGCGATCAGAATGTCATCATATGTCATCTTTATAATTTTTCTATAGAAAAAATACTTTCGTCAGAAAATCCGGCTAGCTTCTGACGGATGGAGTTCGGATCGGTTCTCCAAGTCGGAAGCCTTGACGGAAACACACCTTACTCAATTTCATTGTTTTAGTTCTATCTTCAAGCAGAATCAAGGCGATAGAACCCTGAAAATGATGAACTGGATTTAACGAGGATACCCGTGAAAATGCCATCTTTACTCAACGCAACTTACTGTAGATAGATTATAAATTGAGTTTGACCGATTATGCTGAGAGGATGGTTCTACAAGCCTCCATCTCAAACAATGTCGCTGGCACTACAGCGTTACCCTTCGTCTTACGTGGGCGGCTTAAGGCCAGGTATTCCTGCAGCAGTAGACTCTTAGCGCTGTCCGCCGCCGCGCTCGTGCATTTTATAGATTTTTAAACATAGTCATTATGGAAATAACGTGGAAATAACTTTATCAAGCAAAACTCTACGAATTTGTTTAGAAATAATTCTATTCTTTAGTTTAGTACCAAAAACAAATGTAAAATATCAGTGGTTCAGTCACAACATTGAAAAAACGTAAAAAAAGGGGTAACTTTGGGGCTTCTTTTTGGCAAGCTAAGCTCATTAAATCTTGTAACTGACTACGACTTTGACTAGATTATATCCTTAAGTAATATATACATTTTTTACAGACTTCTAAACTCGTCTATTCCATGTCTTAGATGATTTTAAAAATCACAAAAGCGCGGCTTTTTCTGGAATACCGGCCGTTAACGCGAACGCGATTGCGATGCGATGCGAAGCGATGCGGCGCGGCGCGTCTGTCCTACGCGCAAATCATCCTACAGACAGATTAAGTATACCAGTTCGCGAGAAAATGTCGCGTCAACTCGTCGATCGCGTTCGCTACAATTCGCGCCGCGCCGCAGCGCACCGCACACGTAGGACACTTCCATAGTAAATCGACTGTTTGTTGTTTCGGTGCCGCATCGCACCGCTTCGCTTTCGCGTCAAGATCGCCCACGTAAGACGCAGGGCTAGTGTAGGTATGGGTTGCATCCTGACGCTTATAAATCATCTAAGATGAGTATGAATCATTGTAGAACTAGTAATTAGGTGTATACGTCGGACCTGTAGTGCGAGTGAACAAGAAGTATGTTCTGCTCTGCTCACTCTTTATGATAATAACTGCAGTAAGATTGTGTTGAGTATAATTTTAAACGTGAAATTATTGAAAAAGGAAACATAGTTGTACTAAACGACTTTAGACTTTACCATTTTGAAGTTCATAAATAACTTATTTAAGTCGTTTCAAGTATTATAAAAATATGTTTTATTTATATAGAATTTAGTATTTATTTTTGAATGTACTAACATTATTTTAATTTTATTATAAAATATTTTTATTAAATTTAAACCAAAGAATAAATCTGTGTTGGTTTTGACCATAACATTTATTATTATAAAGAAATATTATATTTTATAAGTATTATTGTGTCAGTACGGGTTTTTGTATAATAAATTTTATATTTGATATACTTATTTGTTTTATTATTATCAGCTTTTCTACAGTAATTTATTTAATAGAATAAAACAAATTGTGACATCAAATAATAATTGTATTATTATAAATTTAAATGCGACGCACTAAGCACTAAAACATTGACACCAATTTTATAAATAATTAATTAAAAAATCTACTATTTAATTTTACTAATTCCTATTAAAGGGTCGTTTTTACCCATGTGTAATATTTATAATCTATCGTAACTGAAAAATAGATTATTATTAATATATAATTAAATTTAATATCCCTACTCACAATATCAAAGATAAAAATATCTATACGATTCTAATACATGACAAACATTTATTAATGTATAAACATACATTTGATTTAAAAATACAAATAAAGTAATATAAAAGAATGCAATTTTTTTATTTAACATTCAAATAATAATATGATAAATTCTTTTGTGCTTAGTGTTATGAAAAAAGAACATTTAAATTAATTATTAAGTTTTTGGGTAGATCGTTCGGGGACCTCTAGTAATTGTAATTTCTTTCTGGTAAATAAATTTATTTGTATTTGTAGATAATTACTAATACATACAAACTTACATTATGTATATAATAAATAAAAAAATACCAACATTCTCACTCCGTTTTTAAACCTTACATATCAGTCTAATATCATTTCTTTCTCAAAAATATGTACTTAACTTTACAAATAATTTTATTTATTAATCAAGGTGTACAGTATGTGGAAAAAATTTACCTCATTGAGTACCCAGAGAGTAGATTTTCTTTTGTGTTTAGCCTCCTTACGCACTAGCGGTTGATCCGCGCCCCGCGGTTCAAATTTTAGTACAATTTTGTGGTGGTTAGTAGCGGTTATGTGCGTACAATGACAAGCGGTTGCATACCAAAACTGGAAAAGCGGCATAGTACGTGGCTAGCCGCCCCGCGGTCCAACCGCTAGTGCGTAAGAGCGCTAAGGTTTTTTTCATAAGGAAAATTCAATCTTTAGGATAGCAGAAAGTTTAGAAAAATTTATGATAATTATCAAATTCATTTAAATAAAAGAAATTGTGGAAAGTGTATCCAGTAAAAATAAGCTAGGCCGTAGCTTTATCCAAAAAAATATAAACGTATCACATATAAAAATTATATTATATATATAAAAATATATCTATAGATTATTCCTTATCTAGGTTTATCTAAAGTACTATACAAAAGTTTCATGAAAGGTATATTTCAAAACAAGGTGCCTTATGTGTTGTAAAGGGTATTTTGACTTATTAAATACATTATTTATGGATTTTAAAACTAATTTCTAAGACTAACATCAATAGATTTTTAGTCACAAATTCCATATCAATTATCAAGTCTAGAGTGCGTAGGTATGAAACCGTACTTAAGTTTGAGATTTATTAATTTATTTTTAAATTCATCCCAAAAATTGCAACCATCTACAATATGAATTCGATCCATGATGTAGTTTCAAATGCGCAAGGCAATCGACGCGACACGACGGTTGAAATGAAGTTAATAATGCAGTTTTAGGAATGAACTGTAATAATCTTAGAAGATGCAGGAGTGGGGAAGTAAATATTATCCAGCATTATTTATTAATACCTCAGGTAAACAGCTTCGGTGAAAAAGAGTCTCCCTGTACAACGCAATAGAAAAATCCTTAAAAATCAGGTGGTTCTGTCAAAAGCTTATGTCTAATATACAAAAGCTTGGTACTCTGGATTATTCATTCAAATAATAATAACCAGTTTAAAATAGCTTTTATGAAGAAATATAGAAAAAAATAATGGGATTTGATATTAATAAAATAAAATAATGATATCTAACTTAAATTAGAGCAAAAATGTGATATTGGTTAAAATAATAAATATGGCTGAATTTGAATTCAAAGTCAAGTACGATCATAAAATATAAGCTTATATTAAATCTATATTAAACACATTTTTCTATATTTTAGGAGTCTGTGGTTTTTATATAATTAGAAATAGTAAAAAGTGAATTATTCTAAAGTCAGTTTACACAGATAGTTTTATCAATAAAATATGTATTAAAATATTATTTAGGTACCTCTAGGTAGTTACTCCGGTAGGTAGGTACTTGCTAGACATTTTATATTAATATAATAATCTCAACATGTAGAGTTACTAAATTAAATTGTGTTATTACATTATACAAAATGATTGGTTTCCACAATATCCTGCATAAAATAAGAGAATGTCTACCGCACCTTGGGGATACAGTCGTGATCCTGGTTTTTATTTAAAACGACGTGTCCCCGATGGTGTCATCGACACCCCCAAAGAATAACATGATAACTCACTAAAAATTAAACCTTGTTCCATCCGCATAGAGCTCGTTGTCTGGCAGTCATGCTTTCACTAAGGGTTACTGGCTTATCCAGCCGTGCAGTCATTGTTTTGGAAAAATAAACCTTGTTACGTAGTTGTAGAGCTTGTAACTGTTAGTCAATGCTTTCACTGAGAAAAGGTTTGCTAGCCAAACTGGCCAAACTAGCCATCTGTGAGTGCAGCCACTGTTTTGCTAAGGATAACTAAACCTTGTTACGTAGACATAGAGCTCACTGTAGCTGGCAGCCAATACTGACAGCGCTTAGAAATGGTGCGCTGGCCATACCGGCATCGCCGTCAGTGACTGCAGACGGAGGCACGCGCGGGTTACAGTCGCGACACACACAGTTGGTCGTCAAAGTGCATATACCTGAAGAAACACAAAATACAGAATTATTGAAGGGCAAAGGGGTTTTTTTATGGAAGAGGGGGCAAACGGCCAAGTGGCACACCTGATGGTAAGTGATTGCCACCGCCCACAGACAACTGCAGCATCAAGAGGCACTGCAGATGCGTTGCCGGCCTTTGAGGTAGGAATAGGCTCTTTTCTTGAAGGCGCCTAAGTAGTATCGGTCTGGAAACACATCTGGCGACAGCTGATTCCACAAGTCTGATGTGCGAGGCAGGAATTGGCGTGAAAACCGCACAGTTGTGGACTACCAACCATCTACATGATATGAAGAGTAAAGGGCAAAGGGCAATAATATACTGTCCTTGGCTTACCTCTAGCGAGCGCTATAGCCTCCCATTTGATCAGCTCGTTGATAGTACAATTTCTCTCCAGAAGACGCTGTTAAGACGCAGAAAAGTTATAATTAGACAATTTTGTATTAAAACGCCAAGAAAAAGCGTATATTACACATCGAACGGCTAGCATTTTTTGTATAGAAAAATGACTGCGGCGCGTACGGCGGGGACAAGAGTGCGATCAGGTTAAATTATTACCTCCATAACCTGTGTATCCGTGACGTTCCACATCTCATCATCAGTGAGGTCCTGGTTTGCTCTCGGCTTGTTCTTCTTTGCCTTCTTGGCAACTGCAGCACCGCAATACCTAGAAAAGTATATTATATATTATTTTTTACTATTATTATTAAATAAAATAATATTAATAATATAATTAGTATTAATACTTATTAGTTATTTTAACAAAAATAATTCATTGAATGTTATTATTATAATTATTTCGTCGCACATCAATCGAACCGAACTTCACTCGTAAGTTCGTTTTATCATCAAATTATATTTCGTTATTTCGTCACTTTACTCTCATATTAATTTTACAAAACGCTCTAAGCGGTTAAGGAAAACATCGCAAGGAAACCCTTAGCATAATCAGCTCCATACATATTGATTTTGTCTTTCCTGTGTCAAGGCCGATTAAGCTGAGAGGATAGTTTTGATGCTACAAGCCTCCATCTCAAACACTGTCCCAGCCTCTCTCACTACAGCGTTCGAGTGTAGGCAAAGGTTGCCTCCTGACGTTGTGTAAATCATCACTACATAGTATAAAACAAAGTCGCTTTCTCTGTCCCTATATCCCTATGTACCTATGCTTAAATTTTTTAAACTACGCAACTGATTTGGATGCCGTTTTTTTTTCTATAGATAGTGTTTCAAGAGAAAGGTTTATATTGTTAATACATGCATAATATAGTAGAGGAACACTGATAATTTTAGAGGTATCTAATGTGATGTCGTGAATTACTAATACATTTTTTGCGCTTACATTGCAAACACTGGCTAAACCCTAATATTTAGCATCAGCATTACACCCGTGCGAAGCCAGGGCGGGTCGCTAGTTAATCATATAGTATAGATGTAAAATATATACCTGAAATCTTCACTAATTATAGACGTTTGATCAAACTGTATCGAGTTGACGTCTATAGATGTTGCGTCGTCTGGCGTAGCAAGCTCGAATTTCTGAAAATAATAATTTAATTATTATTTTAAAATAACAAAAAGAATAAACACTTTTATCCCCAAGACCCGGTAGAATTTCTCTCAGATCTCTTTATATTGTCTAGATCCTTTGAATTTGTCTTAGTGAGTAGTCAGAGGCATGTCTCATCAGCTTTAAAAATGCTAACTGGCCTCCTAACGATGTTTCCTTTTACCATTCGTGTCAACGTCAAAGTCAAAAAGCATTTATTCAGTAGGACCGCTGGGATCACTTAGAATAGTCTTAGAACTAATGTTACTCCTGTTCTTTCGCGACCAATACCGTGAAGAATCAGGGCAACAAACACGGTTTGGGGTGATCCATCTTAAAACTAAAAGTCAAGCTCCAGTGGGGAGCCAGTAAAAGAAAATTGAGGTGTGTGTAGGTATTAAAACGTCTCGGGGGGCGCTCGCCACAGAGCGCCACGAGGGTGCCGGGCGTGGCTGTGGGTGCCATTCCCGGGACAGTGCTTAGGCAAACGAGAGGGGCACCGGTGTGTTCCGTAGGAGATCCCGGAGGCCCGACATGCATGGAGGCCGGCAACGCGTCAGTTTTTAGTCTGTGAAAGTCCGACATAACCCTTCCGCTATTCCCAAGGCGGTTGGGTATCCATAATGGATTTTCTGACGCAATAAAAAATAGTCAAAGTCAAAAAGCATTTATTCAGTAGGACCGCTGGGATCAGTCAGAATAGTAACTAATCTTACTCCTGTTCTTGCGCGACCAATACCGTGAAGAACCAGGGCAACAAATACCTGGAGGTGTTCTATCTGTGAGTACTCCATATCCTGGAGGTCTTGCAGCGTAGTGGTGGATGTGGCACTCGTAGACGGCAGAGCTCGGTAGTTCATCTGTTATTAACAAAAAACTTTAAATATTGGATTAAGTTTCGGGGAAAGTAGCAACCCCTAAAGAAAGATAAAGCACTTAAAAGGGTCGCACAGTCCAACTGTCAATTCAATAGAGCTGCTGCTGACGTCAGAAGCGAGCCGCATATTCTGACGTCATCAGCATTTTTTGTATAGAAAAATCACTGCGGCGCGTACAGCGCGGATAAGTGTGCGATCTGGTTTAGGGACCAACTCGAGTGTAGGTAAACCTTCCGTTTGAAGGAACACAATGTTACTTTTTTAGTTTGGGTAGAAAGTATTATTTATTTTGCTAGTTAGGGTTCCGTATCGCAAAAGAAAAAAACGGTCTGTCTGTCTGTTTTTTTTACTGTTCTTATTACCGAAACTTACCCTCCCTTCTTCAGCTTTAGCCAGAGCAACACGCCTTGATACACCAATCTCTTCGTCCTGTAACGTCGATGATGATTATACAGGGTGTAAAAAGACAACTACCGAAAACTGAGGGGTTGCAATCAGACCATGAGTCTAAACAGATTTAGCGAAAAAAAAAAACGCGAATTTTTTTTTACTTAGCTTAGTAATTTTATTATATTTTCGGTTATTTACTACTATTACAACATAATAAGATCATACCTACCTAATAATTTCATTTGTAAAAGAAAGAAACAGTTAAAACTCAAAATCAAGCAATCTACGTAGAACAACGCGCCCAAAACATATGCAAACAGTACTCTTCAAACGCTGTTTTCTCCGGATATAATGATTTTTTCGGAAAATCCTTTTGGATTTGGTTGTGTGTTGGGATGCTGTACATACCCCTTTCGGCTTCGGTAGAAGTCTTTTTACACCCTGTATATGACTCAAAAATCATTGTTTAAATAAATAAAAAAAACCGTGCCACTGACGAGAGAAATGAAAACTTGAACAATTAGATGTCTAGTGTATTTTTTGAATCGTCAGGAAATCGAAAAATATCGAAAGATGACGACGTCACCCGTTTAGTTAAATATAGCAGCTTTTAGAAATGTAAAAATATTGCCGTAAAAGTTTACCGAGTACAGAACTAGATGGCGCTACTGGTGTCGCTGAGCAGTCACGTTGTCGTGATCGTTTCGATTCGAATCCAAGAATTTATTCTCATCTCATAAATGCCCAACGCTCCTAAAGAAGTTTTAACTTCAAAAATTTTAACGCATCTCCAATTAATGATTGAAACCCACATTCTAACCGAACCGTGTCTAAGCTCCAACTTACGAGCAATCGACTTAGGTTGAAACTCGACGTCATAAGTAGTTGAAATTCGAAAAAATATATTTAGTATATGGCCAAAGAAAATGTTGATGCTTACCTCATCATCATCACTATTGTCTGCGATACGCATCATGGCGAAGTCGGAGAAGCCATTGGTATCGTTGTGGTAGCCACGACTGGTGGACGGCTGTGGTGACGGCGATGATGGTGGAATAACTGTTCAAAGTAAAAAATCATTATTCAGTAGGACCGCTTGGATCACTTAGAAGTAAAACTTGGTGATTCTACTCCTCTGAAGAACCAGCCCCCCTAGACACAAATCGCAATAGAATAGAAATCGAATCGACATATAACGCTGAGACTCCACATGCGTCTTGCGGCATTCATACATTTTATGTCAAGTATCACGGCACGTGAGTACCTGGCTCTATGTAATTCGTCAGTTTGACATAATGCCAGGAACTCACGTGCCGCGATACTCGACATAAAATGTTTGCAGTTTTGACAATGAATGCCATTTGACGGTTATTTGTCGATTCGATTTCTATTCTATTGCGATTTGTGACATGACTAGGGGGGCTGGCAACAAACACGGGCTTAGTGCACTTTGATCCATCACATTATTTATGTTATCCTTCTGGTGACTCCAATTTTGTGGCAGTCGAGCAAACGTAAGGCTCATCAAAGTAGGTTATAGGTTAAGTACAAATAATGAATGCTTCCACATAGTTCGCCCAGCATCACACGCTACGCTTGATTAGACTAGGTTAAAGTAAAGATGTTATTTTCCATAGTACGTCCATTGTATTCTGCCATGTTATGGCGTGCAATATTTAATATAAGTACATGGGTTAATTCAAAGTGTTTAGGGGAAGGTTGCCATCATTGGACCAGCGCTCTCATTGGACCACCGATGTATTTCCAAAACTATGATAGCTAGCGACAGCAAAACCAATAGAAACGAATCTTTAGCGACTCAGATGCACCCCACTTTAGTTTCAGCGACGTTGCAAGACGTGGCGATTAGTGACGTATGTGAGTCTGTTTTCGGAAGGCAAAATCTTAAATTTTGACTCTGAACAAGTTGGTGTATCTAACATTGTATTCATGTTTAACTGCATGTGTTGCTATGAAATATTAGACAATTTTATTGTGATTGTATGTGGGTTTATAAATTTTGTCTATTCGTGTTAGTTTCGATTTAACATGTTTTTTTCTCCATGAGTACCTAGTTCCTATCAATGGACCACTTAAGAGTTCCACCATTGGACCGGTCCAATCATAGCAACTAATTATTATCTTTAAAAAAAAATTAAATAATGGGAATAGGTTCCGAGTATTTCACTTAATTATGCATTAAACTGTTATTTTTCATCAATATTTAAATATTATACTTTGTCGATGACAAAAAGGAAGCCTTTGACATGGACCAAAACAAGTTAAAATCTTGTTCTATAAAAACAAAGCATATGTTTCAATGAGGTTAGCAGAACAAAATAGAGGCATAAAAGAAACACACCAAAAAACATTACATGGAGCCAAAAAGGAGCAAAAAACATGCCAAAATTCTGAAAAAGTCCTCCATCAGACTTATAAAATAACTTTGTGTGTAATAATCATCAGTCCGATAAACGTTAGACTACTGGCATAGACAAAAAGCAAAATGATGTAAATATACTCATGACATTTCTGTAAAAATGGAATAATATTGACAGTTACAATAAGTTGCCATGATTGGACCTCTCGAACATTTTCTCGAAGTCCATTGATAGCAACCTGGTGGTCCAATGAAGGTGCCCATGGTCCAATGAAGGCAACAGTTCCAAATTTAGATTTCTTCGTATAAATCAAAAACTACAAGTCTGAACTGTTTGTGTTTTTGGTTATTAAAAATATAGGTCTTACTTATTAAAAATGATGCATTGGTTTTGTTTTATCACGAATACTTTTTTAGTTATAAGGTCGTAAAGTTAGGGGGTCCATTGATGGCAACCTTCCCCTATGTACTAGTTATAATTTAATATAATAATATAATATAATATTTTTATTTTCAAAAAGGTTTACAAAAGGTGTACAAGAAAATTAACAATTTGTGTTACAATTACTACGAGAACCTAGTGTTTAGGCAAACTTATTCTAAGTTTTTAAACACTATTATACCGAGAATTGTACCTACCTTTTATAAATAAATAAAAAATAAATAAATAAAAGTAGGTATGTCAAGATTAGAGCAGAAAAAAAGGGGAGAAAATTATAGGTACATATTACAAAAATTATTGGATGTAGAGTAGGTATGATGTATAAATAAGTATGTAATAATTCACACCATATATAACAAAGAGAGAAGATACATTATATAAAATAACAAGTTAGGTACATACACAGTGTTTTGAGTCAACATTTTTCATACGCACTGCCATTGTGGCCTTCGTATTTTTGAACTGTCATCACATCTGGTAAGTAAGTAAGTTCGTTTGAGTCAGTGCCCAACTCTGGTGACGGAGTTATAGGCCGCCTTAAGGCCTCCGTCATGGCTTAACGACTTAAATAGCCGGGACCGACAATTTAAAGTGCCCTCCGAAGCACGGAAGCGCTCAGATGAAAATGCCACTGGCGGTCACCCATCCACTTACAGACCGTTTCGAACGTTGCTTAACTTCGACGATCTATCAAGAACGACTAAGCAAGCACGACCACGAGCGGTATAAACATACGTTTATCTTTACTCAAAAATAATGATTTATCAACAACCATTAAGCCCCCTCGCAGACTACAGACTTTCTATCGTCCGATAGTTGAGACGGGCTATACTTCTCCATACTCATTACGAGCCGAAGTATATTCCGTCTCAACTATCGGCCGATAGAAAGTCTGCAGTCTGCGAGGGGGCTAAATCTTCGGTTTCTACTTTCACACCATAACATAACAATTTAAATTACAATACATACTGAGATCTGAACACGAGGAGTTGCTGTGCAGCAGGTTCTCAGTGGAAGGCTGTTCCTGCTGGTCTCTGCTGCGGCCCTTGAAGAGGCCAAACTTCTTCGGAGCCATCTGATGTAAAAGTTAAAAAAAAATAACATAAACTTGGCAATGCTGGGGCCTTAGCCAAAAAACAAGTAGACATTGAAATGGAAATGGACATAGACAGATAAGGACTATAACTCACGTGCGGTGCATGACATTATTTAACGCGTTTTGTATGGCACTGCATACATTTTATGCCAAATATCGCGGCATGTGAGTTCCTGGCTTTATCAAACGTCGGATTGACACATCGAGGATGGAAAGTTGCCACAGAATTCATTATAGTAGCAAAGTTACCATTGACATTCCGGGTTGATCATTCCACCGCACAATTAGAAGACGCTTCTAGGATAGACAGATTGTCTATAGACCACGTACACTCTAGACGATCACCCACTGTTGCGATGATGCGGCATGCCTCACGTGCCGTCATGCATGAACGTCTGGGGCCAGCTTATGGTCCGCAGAGTACAAAGAGTATACGTATTTAAAATAGCGTCTTAAGGTGGGTACACGCTAGAGAATTTTATCGAGCATTTACAAATGTAACGTTTTTACAAATAATAAAAATAAACAATAAATGATGCTGGATTATTAAAAAAAAAAATTAATATGGCATGTGCTACGGGTATACTACGTAAATATTTTTTGTGACTGTTACACTACTTAAATATTTTTTGTTTGTAAATGCTTAGGCACATTATATCACCACCTTTACCTATTTTCATAATCTTCATAAGAGAAAAATCTTACTTCTTACTAATATTATAAATGCGAAAGTCTGTGTGTGCGAATGTTTGTCTTCACGTATCTCCATGACGACTTAGCCGATTGTGATGAAATTTAGAATGTAGATTGTTTACATACTGGAATAAGATATAGGCATATAACATTTTCGAAAATCAACCCTTAAGGGCGTTATACAGGCTGTTAAAGTTTGTATGGAAAAAAAATATTCCTTGGTCCGATTTACTCCAAACTCGGTAAAAATAAACTTAAAAGTAAATAATGAAACCCGTGTTTTTTATTTTTTCAAAATATCCCTTAGGGGTGGTGCGGGGCAGTTTCAAAGTCGTGAGGTTCGAAAGTCTGTATGTGCAATTGTTTGTCTTCACGTATCTCCATGACGACTTAACCGATTGTGATGAAATTTGAAATGTAGATTGTTTGTGTTAGATTTTCTGGGTTAGATTTTCCCTCCCTCTATCTACTACGGGATTCTTGAGAGAAACATAACGCAATAATAGTTAATCATATTATGTATTTTGAAAGTCAAAACCATATACGATAGAGAGGAGTGGAAGAAACGAAGGGAGGCCTTTGCCCTGCAGTAGGACACCACAGGCTATTAATAATAAAATAATAATAAAAACCATACAGTTCTTGTTATAAAAAAAAATATTTTTAATGTGGATTTTCGTATAGTTCTCCTCTCTTGAACCGGGAACTGCATCAAGGATTGGCGTCATTAGCCAAGGGCGTTGTGGATATCCAAAGTCTCCTGAAAACAATATTTCTTTAAACCTTTTTTTTTTACTATTTAAAAAAGATTATTGTTTTTAATATATTTACTAACTTTAAGAGCCGTGTTGGTCGAATGGGGTTGTGCGACTTAACCGATTGTGATGAAATTTGAAATGTAGATTATTTGTGTTAGATTTTCTGGGTTAGATTTTCCCTCCCTCTATCTACTATGGGATTCT
This sequence comes from Epirrhoe alternata, assembly GCA_963565295.1. Classification (NCBI taxonomy): domain Eukaryota; kingdom Metazoa; phylum Arthropoda; class Insecta; order Lepidoptera; family Geometridae; genus Epirrhoe; species Epirrhoe alternata. The sequence continues at coordinate 5,307,764 of OY751404.1, read as the reverse complement.
TGAGAGAAACATAACGCAATAATAGTTAATCATATTATGTATTTTGAAAGTCAAAACCATACACGATAGAGAGGAGTGGAAGAAACGAAGGGAGGCCTTTGCCCTGCAGTGGGACACCACAGGCTATTAATAATAAAATAATAATAAAAACCATACAGTTCTTGCTATAAAAAAAATATTTTTAATGTGGATTTTCGTATAGTTCTCCTCTCTTGAACCGGGAACTGCATCAAGGATTGGCGTCATTAGCCAAGGGCGTTGTGGATATCCAAAGTCTCCTGAAAACAATATTTCTTTAAACCTTTTTTTTTACTATTTAAAAAAGATTATTGTTTTTAATATATTTATTAACTTTAAGAGCCGTGTTGGTCGAATGGGGTTGTGCCTCGACTTTCAATCCAGAGTTTGTGGGTTTGAATCCTGGGCCGTGCATCAATGGATTGTTCGTTTCGAAAAATTTATATGCACTTCAACACAAGCTCTTATCTGTGTAGAAAAACATTGTGAGGAAACCCGCAGCTTAGTCAGCTCCACATGTATTGACGTTGTCTTTCCTGGCAGGCAGATTAAGCTGAGAAGATGGTTTAGGTGCTACAAGCCTATTCCATGTCAAACAATGTCCCAGGCACTACAGCGTCCCGTTGAGTCTACATTCAACGGGACGTTTTAGTGCCTACGCATAGGTTGCCTCCAGGTTTTTGGGAAATCAATCCATTTTCCCATTACAGCTGGGTGGTTCAGGGCGTCCACAACTTCTATAATGCAGCGACTCATTGTGCGTTGGGCTAGATGGTGATTCATCCCCACGATTCGTTGGTAGGATCCTGTGGCTAAAAAACTAAGCGTGCACCATACCTACAAACGACAAACAAAACATTATTTTAAGTACTTATACAAACATTAGGGTTATTAAGGTTATCTTATTAATATAAAAAATAACCTACTTATTAAAGAAATCGATCAGATTCTTTCAGGGGAAAGAATTAAGTATATTATCACGATGTGAGACGGGCACGATCTTCGGAGCATGAACATATTGAACATGTTTGTGGGAGACAATTCCGTGTATCTTAAGCCGGGTCCACAGCGCCGTATTTTAATGTTTTCTAATATGTTAGCATTGTTTTGCACCAATTGTACGTGCTTATTCGGTTAATAACATGTTAAAAACTCGAAAACACGGCGCTGTGGACCCAGCTTTGGGTAATACACAGATTGTGCTTGTGCTATTGCCGTAGAAACAAAGAAAACGGAAACTTTTACCTTGAGTTCCAAGGAAATATCGCTCGATTCCTTCAACGTAGATTTTTCACGTAGCTCTTCACACAAAATTTTAAATTCTTCTTTTTTAATCCGAAAGACTCTCTTCGACGGGATCCAATGTTTGTCTAAGAAGATACCCTTTCTGGCGTTGTAAATATCAGTCCTCATTTTGAGCGCTCCATAATAAATTTAGAGCATGCATTTTACAGCTTGAAAAATATTAGAAAGCTTTACAAAATCACAGAAAACTATTACTCAATACAAAATTACACGGTGACAGATGATCGATCAAAAACAAGGCACCATTTTATTTCTACTGCGATTCCGCTGGGTTTTTGTCAACTTTGCCAGTTGTCTTGTCAGCGATCAAAAACGTAAACAAAGTATCAATTGCGACTATCAAAAGTGCATCTTGGCTACCATTTTTTCCATTCCATCCATTATGACGCGTAATTTTCATACATACTCTTTGTAATCTATGGCAGAATCAAGTGCAAAATGAGTGCAACATCGCCAAATCAGTGTTGATTGTAGCCATGGAATGGAAACGAATCTATGTCATCTTGGCTAGCCCCCCTGATCATTTTCACAGTAACCCAAACATGGAAACATCACATGGCATAAACATTTTCGATTAAGATCAAGATATCATAATTCATAATTCATTTATTTGCTTCAATGTGGTAGGTATAAAAGGTCTTAAATATAATTATTAGCACTAGAGCACACATTCCCCATACAATTGCGATGCAAACATGGTTATTACCTATCTAAATAAGTACCTAAGATGTCATAATCAAAATGTTACAATAATTAAAATTAATTTACAAATTTGTTTATACTATAATAGTTTCTGTCCATAACGTCGTAACGTCGTAATTCTTTTCTAAATTTGTTTAAAGGCAGGTTTTTAATGTTATTAGGTAATGCGTTATAAATTGTGCCACACATACCTAACAAAGCAATTGTTTAAGTAGAGTTCTGTTCGTGGTATTTTAGGGAGTACAATCCTATCGGCATTTCTTGTATTACGTGAATATAATTGGTTTGCTCGTAGGAACAGGTGACTGTTTCTTTTAACAAAATATATACTCGTATCTATGACATAATCATAACAAAATTAGAGTCGGCCGACTACAGTCTTAATTTTATTTTATACTAGCTGTGCGTCGCAGTGTTACCCGCTGTCCCTCGGGAAAAAATAACTTTCCCGGGATAAAATATAGCCTATGTTCATCAGGGATAATGTAGGATTCTAATGGTGAAAGAATTTTTCAAATCGGTCCAGTAGTTTCGGAGCCTATTCAATTCAAACAAACAAACAAATCTTTCCTCTTTATAATATTACATTATATTATATATTTAATGTATTAGTATTAGTATAGAAAAATAAGTCTTCTTTCTCTATTGTGTTTCTTCAGTCGACGTGTTGCAAGTTTTTTTATTTAATATCGAAGGGCATTGCTGGGAAGAGTAATTTGATTTTTATAAAACTCTATATTCTTTAATAATAAGTGTTTTTATCTAAAATAAAAACGTTATTTATTATAAACACTTACCTTGCTATCAATATCTTTCTTCACTTCACTTTTTTTTATTTAGGACAATGATAAATAGAGGATAAACAAAACTCTATACCTAAATACGCAGTTAGGAACAACAATTTTACCAAAAACTCACAAAATCTCTCAAAAACTACAAATTTCTACGATAGTGGTAAAGTCTAGTACAAATTTTAGGGTATTTATATCAAAATATTGTTATTAAAATAGGAATTTAGTAGAAAAGTGTGTTTTTCACCCGGTTCCTGAAGAGAACTGAAATAGGTTCTTTTAGGAGGCATTTCACATGTATTTTTCAGTTATAACGTGCAACGTTTTTATTACCAGTTATTTTTAACGTTATTTTCATGTCAAAGTAAAATGTCTTATTCAAAAAGCATTTCTTGTAGATATTATTTAAACCTACAAAAAAAAATTATTTACTTAAGTACTATTTGAAATAATCTTATGCAAATAAAAATGAAAACACGGGCAAAATAATTATTCGTCATGATTAATCCTTTTATTCCGAATTTCTGTCAAAGCGAAATAATACATGTTTATTCAAAAATATCGGTATGTTCACTAAGTAAAGCTTTAAAAACTACGAAATTGCTATGTCACACACAAGCATAAATAACCGTGAAGATTCTAAAATAGTTATTTAAAACTGTTATTTTTTGCAACAGTTATTTAACGGTTATTTTTCGCAACAGTTATTTAACGAATCTACAATCCGTCGACTATAAAGCACCTACTATGACGTCGTAGATTCAGAGATGCGCGCGCAGGTTGTTTGTAATCCTATCACCAAGAAAGGAGTGCATTTGCACCTTATTTCTAAAAACCAACCTTATTACTCTTATTTTAAAGCACACTTTTATATGTTTCAAGTGCATCAGAGAGTGAATCGTGGTATGTTTACGGCTGTGTAATTTTGCTAAACGATAATGAGCTGTAAATTAAAAGTGTAAGGTTGATTTTTGAGGGTTGGTTTCACGAGGTTTCCCGGTTCGTTTGATTGACCCTCGGGAAACGATAGGTGATCAATAATGTAGCCTAGATTTCCAGACGTTTGCGTCTAGAATGTTCCGTTGTTTATCTATGTTTCACAGAAGTTATTCATACTTACAATATTATCAACATCACGCATAATTTATGTGTTGCTATCATTGTGAGGAAACCCGCAGCTTAGTCAGCTCCACACATATATACTTTGTCTTTCTTGTGGACAAGAATGAGGATGGTTTTGTTGCTTGGCAAGCCTATTCCAAATCAAACAATGTCTCACGCAATACAGTGTCCCTTTGACACTCGTACGAACTTGCTTAGTTACTTTCGTTTTAGCCCCGTGTTGGGCGCCAATGTTTGAGCGCCCCTCGGTGGGCGCCACTTTTCAATTCATCTTATTTTCTTCAAACTACTAGTAAAGGATGATGGATTGCTTAATAAAATAATGCATTCATGAAAGTAGACTAGATTCAAATAACAATGATAGAAAAACTTCTCTAAAATCTATAGTAGGATTATACCGCGTCAGGAGGCAACCTATGCCTACACTCAACGGGACGCTGTAGTGCCTGAGGCATGTTGCGATGGAATAGGCTTGCCCAGAAACTAACTCAGTCTTTCAGTATAATCGATCTTGTCCACAGGAAAAACAACAGTTTTAGACCCCCCGCATACTGCAGACTTTCTATCGGCCGATAGTTGAGATGGAATATACTTCTACATACTCATTACGAGCCGAATTATATTCCGTCTCAACTATCGGCCGATAGAAAGTCTGTAGTCTGCGAGGGGTTTATAATTTCACACAGTTTTATAGTAAATCAAACAAATATGCCAGAGAGTAATGGTATTTATATTTATGAATTAAAATACTACATACTAATTCTTTTATACATTAAGATATAACTATAAACAGTTTTTTTACCCAGCCTAAAACTGTCTTTAGTTAGATCTTGGCTATCTATATTTTCCATCTTATTCACCCAGATAACCACCCCTATTTTTTAATTTGTGATAGTTCAATAAAATAATCTGACCATGCCATTATCATTTTGTGCATCTGCCCTTAATTTTTTTTGGTAGTTACAAAATAGCGTGGTTTTAAAGTTGTGAAAACATATTGATTGGTAATCATTATTAACATTGGCGACAGATGTTTTAAACCTAAAAACCTCCGAAGTACTGTATTCACAGCGTTCAATACGTGACAGTTGGCTAGCCCATCGACGCCTTCTTGACTTGCATCTCTTCTATCAGTGAGATTAATACTCCAACCTTAGATTTCTTCAAAATCTTGGTGTATAAGATGAATTTGTCTAAATTAAAATTGACTAGATAATTGCATTACATTAACTGATAAAATATTTAGATACATAAATGCATTATACAATAATATTAAAACGAAAACGTGTTTTAAAAATTAAATTTTACAGTGACCTTTTAATTTGCTCTATATTTTATTCAGCTCCTTTTCATGAAATTAAATCTTAAGCATTTTAAATTATTTCAACAGACTAAGATGTTCACCAACAAACCAAAAAGTGTGTTTCTATTTGTCTGTTTGCATTTTGGAACACATAAGCACTGAAGACACAAGGAACGACGAAAAAAAACAACTAAGTACCTACCTACTTCAAAAGTGATCAAAAAAATTATCCAACATTGTTGGCGACTTAAACGGCTGAAGGCATTTGAATGAAGATCAGAATAAAAAGTTTATATAACATAAGTGCCTATTTAAAAAAAATGTCTAAAGTTTATTATAAAGTCAAATCGAACCCATAGCGCAACCTATAGTCTGTTCTGTGCCGCCAACGCCATCTAGTTATAAATCAAAGCATGATTTCAATGAGCAATTTTTATAGTAAAGATGTGTTGGTGAACAATTTGTTTTGGCAGTTACTTATAACCGAAGTTCTTGAACAGCGGATCGTCATTCAGGTTGTGTTCGAAGATTGGACTCTCTCTGAAGATTACAGACGCATCAGCTACGTGCATCTGTCTCTTGCCATATCTGTAAAAAAAATCAGGAGCTTATTATATCAGCCAGCATACTTTTCATGTTATTAATTATTCAGTTGGAAAGCATTTTACTGCAAGTATAGACATCTTTTGGTGGATGAAGGCACTATGTTGTTTAGCAGGTCTTCAGGGATGAAAGTTATGTATTACATAAGTAACGATAGCATCACACAGATGGCGTTGTTTTAAACAATATTGTTGGCGCCCAACGTGTGGTTATCAAACTGTTTACGTTTTATAGAGAAAATCATCACAATTATTACCCAACCTGAAGTATATGACTTTTTTGGTTTTAGCGAATGTACTGAGAAATCACGCAATCAATAAAAAAGTTTTTTATGTATGGGTCAACTTGCGTTTTTAATAAAGTTACCGAGTTGACATAAAATCTTTTACTTTAATTGAGACCTTATTATCTGATCTAAAGTTGTATGAAACACATAGTAAATATTTATTTATCTATTTTAATGTTTTTTATCATTTTTTTTTTTTGTTTGATTGTTTTGTTGCCTGGAAGAGATAGCTCTTTAGCGATAAGGCCGCCCATTGTCATCTAGTAGTTATATTAAGTCATTATTCTAATTCATAGTTTAAGTTTTTATTTTTCATACTTTTTTTTTCATTCATTCATTCATTCAACATCACACACCTGCCCCGTCCATGTACAGAGTAGTACTCCTGCAATTCCTTGAGATAATTGGAGATCTGTTCGGCGGTGTCAAAGCGCTCGGGGCGGCGCGGGCGCGGGTACTGTGCGCACGCGCATAGCGCGCACGCGAATAGCAGCAGCGATGGGAGGAGACGCATGGCTTCTGAAAGGTTTAAAACATTTTTTAGGATTAGTTGTTTAATCGATAGTACCTATACACCCCTATTTTTTAATTACCAAAAAAATTTTAAACATGGTCTCGGTGTCTGTTACTGATCACATTTCTGTAGTTAAAACTCAAAAAAAGAGAAAAAAAATCATCAAAAGGAGACGAGACGAGTCAGACATGGATTTATGATAGCTACTGCGGTTTTACTGACTGGGGATGATACGAGAACATAGTTTGAATGAGAGTCTGTACGCAATTGATGTCTATAATACTTATTTGTACAGTTTTCATAAAATTTTGTTCGGTTTTGGTTGACTACAATCCCCGATAACTTTGTGATAGTTAAATAAAAAAAAGTTTTGACCATGCCAATATCATTTTCTGCATCTGCTGCAACTGTCCTTAAATTTTTTTTGGTAGTCATAAAATAGCGGTGTATAGACTATTTAATGTCCCTAGTGTTCAATAATTTTTTTAAATGCATCTTTAAAAAGTGTAAGGTTTTATTTACTTTTATAAAATAATGTCTAATTAAATCAGCAGAATTTATGAAAAAATTTGCAAGGTGGAATGCGTAATTGACGAGTAGGCAAAAATTCAAAATATAAAAGAGCGGCAAAAGAGAAGGCAGAGCCTAGACACGGGGGGATAGATTAGGTTGCTGGATAATATTGTAATTGATGATTATGTTTGTATTTATGAAATAAATAAGTATTGTCATATTGGAATACTGTGTTTGGCCATTTCTGAGATATAAATAAATAAATAATAAATAATGCTGGACATTTCACACAGCATCATCTAGCCCCAAACTAAGCAAAGCTTGTACTATGGGAACCAAATAACTGATATACTACTTATATACTTTTTTGTTTGTAAATACATACATATTATACATAGAAACACCCAGACCCTATAAATTTCACCCCTGCAGTATTTGATGCAGACATAATTACGTTTTAAGAACTTAAAAGATTACCAAAGTCTATTTTGGACTCAGGTCGAAAAATACCTAAGTATACTTACATCGAAACTCCTTACACGTCGGTTAGAATAAGTATAGTTATACAGGGTTATTTGTAAAACACCGGTAACCTCTCAGAACTGTATTACTATTATCCTAAGGAACAATTTTTTTTCTATGACTTTTAAAATTCATTCGTTTTTTTCAAGAGATTTTGATACAAAAATAAAAATATCTAAATTGAACGTTCTAAATGTCACGAAGTCTATGCGAAACAAAAGAAAGCGATAGTACAAAGCGAAGGGAGCGGTGTTAGGGCGGCGGGGCCGGAATGTGTTCGATAGGACAATGTTTTGGATAGGAAAACGAAATCTTGAATGTTTGTTTTTGGACAATGTATTGTTTTGTAAAAATTCATAGAACAAAAGTTGTTCCTTATGATGATAGTAATACAGCCCTGAGAGGTTACCGGTGTTTTACAAATAACCATGTATATAATATGAAATCGTTGTGCAATAACTACCAAACCAGGTCTTGTTATCAGAGTCCTAGCTTAGCAGTTTTGATTTAAATCTGATAGCAGCCCGAATCAGAACACAATGATTAGGGACCACTCAATTCGGAAATATTTCTTGCGCTAGAGACACTCGAAATGTAGTTGAAGATTGCCTGGAAGAGATCGCTTTTAGCAATAAGGCCGTTGTGCCACCGCAATTAGTCTAAAGCTTTTAGACATAGACAAGTAAAGACATAGACAGACATTTATTCACCACTTTGACACACAATACAATTACCTACTAGCAGGCTTACCATAGAACGTGACATAAAGTTATTCCGGAGTGTAAACTGTCAAAATGTATGGTTATTCTTGATTTATTCGGTGGAATAACTTTATGTCACGTTCTATGGTAAGCCTGTAGGTTTTTAAGTTTGTAACTTTTAAATTTTATCTAATGGTGTAACAATAATATCTATCTATGACGGCGAACTCGTTAAACGAGAATTTAGGGAATGAGTCGCTTTAGAAGTCTTTTGGGAAAAGTTGTAATAGTCTGTGCAAGTTATCTTTAGAATATACGAAAAAAAGTCAATTCACGATTTACTAGAATTCAACTAAAAACATTATCTAAATAAGGTCTCTATCGAAAACAACGCCATCTGTGTTTCAATGTCTGCAATTTATACTGTCATGCCTCATACGGTCTCATACTAAATTGATTTGTAATTAGTTCGGACAAGTCGCCACGGTGGCGCTGTTCAGTTGGTATTGTTTGCAATCTGAGAACGTCCTTTTTTTTCCTATCACCACCGATCAATAAACCCTGATTTTTGTTTATAGTTTGCTTTCCTTACCTGCATTTTACAGTCTCATAGGCACATATCTGACACTAGCTGTCCGTCGCGGTGTTACCCGCGGTCCCTCGGGAAAACATCACTTTCCCGGGATAAAATATAGCCTATGTTCATCAGGGATAGGTAATGTAGGATTCTAATGGTGAAAGAATTTTTCATATCGGTCCAGTAGTTTCGGAGCCTATTCAATTCAAACAAACAAACAAATCTTTCCTCTTTATATAGATAAAATAATTATTAGAAAATCAGTATAAAATTGCACACCATTGAATTTGCGTCAGCCGAATCAATTGTGCTGAATCATGGTTCAAGCTAGTGAATTCAATTATAAACGCAAGTACGTAATCGCGTACCTTTTAAAAAACCATCATGGGCTTCGTATTTAAGCTCCAAATCAAAGATAACCAAAAGCTTATCAGTTTACCTTGTGTGACTTTTCTAACCAACTTCAAAAAAGTAGGAGGTTATGTGTAGGTATTTGGCAGACGAGTGGATAGGTAATTCTTTTTTACATCACCTGCTTGAAAAAGTAACAATGTAATACGTAACACCTTTAAGTCCCTCGTTTCACTCGGTAGTCTATACTAATATTATAAAGATGAAAGATTTGTTTGTTTTTTTGTATGTTTGTTTGTTTGAAATGAACAGGCTCCGAAACTACTGGAACGATTTGAAAAATTATTTCACCAATAGAATCCCACATTATCCTCGGTGAACATAGGCTATATTTTATCCCGGGGAAGTGAAGTTTTCCCGAGGGATCGCGGGTAACACCGCGGCGGACAGATAGTTTACTATAAACACCCTCATTGTTGCTCGGGAGTTAACTCAAGAATTATTCGATGCGCTTGGGATTCATTATGGCGACAGTGACATACTACAATGCTTTACACCTTAGTTTTTGTGCATGTTCACTTTTCTTGGTAGCGCTCGTGGTCGTGCTTGCTTACCCCCGGTTTCTATATTCAACGGACAGTCGTAGGTAAGAGCTACGACTCGTTTCCACATACAAAAGTTTGACAGAAAGAAAGCGGCGGTAAGTTAGCTGTCAAAATTTGTATGTGAAAACGACTCGTAGCTCTTACCTACGAATGTCCGTTGAATATAGAAACCGGGCATTAGTCGTTCTTGATAGATCGTCGAAGTTTAGCAACGTTCGAAACGGTCTGTAAGGGAATGGGTGACCGCCAGTGGCATTTTCATCTGAGCGCTTCCGTGCTTCGGAGGGCACGTTAAATTGTCGGTCCCGGCTATTTAAGTCGTTAAGCCATGACGGAGGCCTTAAGGCGGCCTAAAAACTCCGTCAACAGAGTTGGCCACTGACTCATACGAACTTACTTACTTTACGTTTAAAGAATTGACGTTTTAAAAACGATTAATCTACTTTCATTGCTGACTCCCTCATGAAAACTACACCTTTGTTTTGATAGAATTTTGAACCTAAATATTAGCACGGTGGACAGTAGAGTGGTGTTCAAACACTATATGCTGCACTCAATCGCCTAAAATTAACTAAATTATCGTGTTTTGGTTAGGTTAAGCGAAAACAAGTTGAGTTTGTCGGCTAATATTATTCAGGGGCCGCATTTCAATTGACAGTGGACATCGGCTAGCCTGAACTTCAGTTGTCATTTTCGTATTGTGTGATTGGTTGAGCTCTATTGGGATGTACACTGGAAATGGATTTCAAGTTAGGCCAGTGATTCGCTATACACTAGTATAATTAGTATTCCATACACTGAGTATATTAGACAGGCTGCTGGTAGTTATAGTTGTTCCCCCCCACCCCCCGAAGGATTCCAATCTTGTCGCGATGGGGGGAACTCAATAAAAAAAAGAGAACTCAGTAGCCGTGAATTATACTCATATTCATACTCATACTCATATAATTTTTGTTAACCTATACAATCCCCCTGCTGGGCAAAGGTCTCCCCCATATCCATCCAACCATTTCTCTCCTTCGAAATCTCCCACCACTCTCTCTCTCTCAATTATACAGATTACCTATATTGAATTGAAAAAACAGTCAAAGCAGTCCACAGAGAACACATTGAGTGCCACAGTGAAGCTAAAAGGAATCCCAGGTGGGGAGCTGGTAGGCTCGTAGGCGGCGGAACACCGAAGAGGTGGAAGTCGGTGATACCCTGGAGAGTGCGTGGTACTTATTAGACTACTGATTAGAACTCGTGAGCTTTAAAAGCCACCACTAAGCCAACAGGGCTGTTGTAATAAAGTCGACAGACAGTCAGGTATTTCCATCCTATATTAACATACGCCAAGCAATAGTTTTCCATTCATACAACTTGTGCTCTCAATATCGCATTGTTGAAACTTCGTAGCACTGTCGTAGAACATTCGTAGCTGAGTGCTACATGTCTAAGATGCAACAAAATACACACGTCTTTTCAATAGGCATGATGACAGGTACTACATGACTGATATAAATAAATAAATAATGCTGGACATTTAACACAGCATCATCTAGCCCCAAACTAAGCAAAGCTTGTACTATGGGAACTAATATACTACAAATACTTTTTGTTTGTAAATAAATACATATTATACATAGACAACACCCAGAGCCGAGACAAATATTTGTAGATCATACAAACATTGGTCTTCAAACCCGCAACCTTTTGCATCGCAGGCGGGCCTTCGCGCACTGCGCTAAAGAGGTCGTCATTTTTTTCGTCACTGGCCTTGAAGCAGGAACTTACAAACTTTGAATATAAAAACTAAAACTTGCAAATGATGATGATCAAAGTTCTAAATTGCGAGAGAACTAGGGAATATAAATTAGTTTAGGGTCATGAAGAGTTTACTTATCTACTACTGTCACTATAATACTAAACTACTACGTATACCTGTGGCTTCGGTAAAAAACGTAATAACAGGGTCACGACTGTATCCCCAAGGCGCGGTAGACATTCTCTCAGATCTTTATACTCCAGATCCTTTGAAGATGTCTAAGGGGTAGTCAGAGGCATGTACAAATACATATTTGATACTTGCCCACATCTTGCAGAAGTTAGTATTCCATACGTGACAGGTTGCAAGCCCATCGCCGCCTACAAGAATACTAACTGGTTTCCTCACGATGTTCTCCTTCACCGTTCAGAGCTCGTGTTAAAGCGCATATAAATTTTACGAAACGCAAAATCCATTGATGCACGGCCGGGATTCGATCCCACGACCTTCGGATTGAAAGTCGAGGTACGACCCCATTCGGCCAACACGGCTTCGGTCATGTGGAAGTTAATTACAGTAAGAGTAAAATGTGCTCTACATCGTCGATGATAGACGAATGCCGGTGACGAGCGTGTAGAGGGCCTCATCGCCTGTATTAGCCTGTCATATTCTATCCAAATAATAGTTTGGCAAATAGTTCGGCGAATGTGTAGAGTGGCCGTAACCTATAATGTTGGAAATTTTGACTACCTCTGTGGGACAATCGGTGAAAGCCCGCTTGAGACGCAGAAGGTTGCGGCTTCGATCCCCGCCGCGGAATAAATGTTTGTATGATCTGCAAATATTTATCTCGGGTCTGAGTGCTTCAAACAAAAAGTATATAAGTAGTATATCAGTTATCTGGTTCCCATTGTACAAGCTTTGCTTATTTTGGGGCTAGATGATGCTGTGTGAAATGTTCAGCAAAAAAACGGTTGTGAATCTGTTTGTACATTTCCTGTGGAGCCTATTTTTAATCACGCTCAAAATAACATAATCAAACATCTCCATACAAAATGAGGGTCTATTTAAGAGGATAGGATAAAGTGCCTTAGAAGCGGTCACCGTCATATTGCAACGATAACAAATCAAAGCCAAAAGCTAAAAATCATGTATTCTGTAGGACCGCTGGGATCATTTAGAGCTTAAAAGATCTTTACTCGATGTTACAGTCAGGAGATCAACCTATGCCTACCCTTACCAAGACAGAACGTGTAATGGACATAACTTAAGACAGAATAGGCTTGTAGCACCTAAACCATTCTCTCAGCTTGATCGGCTTAAAGCTGATCGCGCATTTATCCGCGCCGTACGCGCCGCAGTGATTTTTCTATACAAAAAATACTGATGACGTCAGAAAATTCGGCTCGTTTCTGACGTCTCAGCATTTCTTCGGCCTACCTCTACTCGTTTATCCACATTCATACCAAGTACTCTTCTGGTCACATGACATTCTTCCCTTCTCATTACATGCCCATACCATGACCTGTTGCTCCTCATCTTCTCATGATAATAAAAGTTATTCATAATACAATTTACTAGACTTGTCGTAAAAACTGAATCGTTTTGCAATATACTAGTAAAACAATTTTCTGCTTAACGTCAAGTTGTCACGGTACGAAAACTTGGCAATTAGCAACCTAAACTGGATAGCACCCAAAGTGAATTGAAGGTCATAGTAGTCACCTGACGTAAGTTTACGAACGTATTATGACGCCCACGTGCTCTCGAAGCTAAGTTAAAGATAGGGGTAGCCTTTGTAATGGACGATAACATCGGATCAAAAATAGAATCTAAAGAAACTGAACAATCAACCGCATTTAGGGTTCAGACAGACAGTAAGATGATGTTTTCCCTTTTTTTATTTTCTTGCTAAATAGGTAAGTAGGTAGGTAGGTACATTATGTATTTGTAACGTTGGGGGAGGTTCCAAGTAGTTCGACGTGGGACACAAATGAGTTTGAATAAATTTCAATTTTTATCAAAAAAGGTCAGTCAGTCACGTTGTCGTGATCTTTTCGAGGCGAATCCAAAAATTTATTCTCATCTCAAAAATGCCCAACGCGCCTTTTTTTTTTTTTTTTTATAACGTCAGAAAATCCATTATGGATACCCGACCGCCGTGGGGACAGCGGAAGGGTTATGTCGGACTCTCACCGACTAAAAACTGACGCGTGGCCTGCCTCCATGCATGTCGAGGGGCTCCGCGATCTCCTACGGAACACAGCGGTGCCCCTCTCGCATTTTGCCTAAGCACTGTCCAGGGAATGGCACCCACAGCCACGCCCGGCACCCTCGCGGTGCTTACGGCGGCGCTCGCCACAGAGCGCCGCCGCCCTCCCGGGGTAAGTCCCCACTTCAACCACCCGCGGACCCGGAAAGTCCCCTGTTTGGCAGGGGATACCACTCCGCCCCCCTCACGGGGGGGCAGGCGGTGCGGGACGGCCGTTAGCGCCCCGCCTCCGCCTCCTTCTCCGAGCGGGATCGGCCCTCTCACGATCCCGCTCAGCCGCCTCTTTCTGGACCAGAACGGCTTCACAGAAAGAGGCCACGGTCCTCCAGGCCGTGTCGTCTGCCAGCATAGCTGCAACTACGCTTGGCAGACTGAGATCCTGCCCGATCCTGTTGACCAAGACTCCACGCTCCTCGCACCACGCCGAGCAGTGCTCCAACGTGTGCTGAGCGGAGTCCAGGTCTGACCCACAGTGGTGACATTGTGGTGTCGGTTCGCGTCCGATCCTACTCAGGTACTCACCGAAACAACCGTGTCCGGTGAGTACCTGAGTTAGTCTATAGGTGACGTTCCCATATTCCCTTCCCAGCCAGGCTTCGAAGTTTGGCGCCACTGCGCTGACGATGCGTTGGCGCGAGCTCCGCGGCTCGTCGAGCCGCTCGCGCCACATCCCGAGTGCACGCCGGCGCTCCTGCACCCGCACTTCAGCAGGCGCGGCTCCGCTCCCATCGTCCTGGCGGAGACGAACGTACACACGTGCGTCCATCGCCGCCAAGATGTCAAGGGGCGGGAACCGCGCTAAGATGGTCGCCGCCTCGAAGCCCAACGCGCCTAAAGAAGTTTTAACTTCAAAAAACTTCCATTTAAACGTAGGTATCAATCGTTGCGCCTGATTAGAAAATAATCAATATTGTTTGTATTTTTACACCTATATAAGACTCGCAAAAGGACGAAAAGGCGTAGGTAATAGAAAAGACCTGGTTAGGTTAGTATAGAAATACCTGGTTGATATTCCACTTATTAGAACTAAGCGCTTTCAAAGTTCATTTATTATGCGCACTGCATTTGGAATCAGCTTCCCGCGTCTGTATTTCCGCTGAGCTACGTACGACCCTGTTGTTTTTAAGAGAGTTAATAGGCACCTTCTGGGTAGGCTCGCTCCATCGTAGACCTCATTCTTGCCTATGTAAGTTTCGAGGTCAAGAATTGACCCATTCATGATAAAAAAAAGCCCAACAGTGGGTACAAGTAAAATACCTGGTTTTCTATGTCTACATCTTGCAGGGCAAGACCTTTAATTCATATTTCGCAAATACGGAACCCTTATCAAAGAAAAGACTCCCACTTGTCATTTATTTTTAAAAGATATCTCGATTCGAGTGCGTTTTGTTAAGTAAGGATAGCTATTGACCTATTTAGGAATTATTGACTTCTATGGATAGATGTTGTGAGCGAGTTTTAATGAATGAATGAATGAGAATTGGTATTATATGATTTTATTTATATAGGTATAATATGTATTTTAATGTAGGTGTATTTATGTAATATTTTGTATGTTTATTAATATTTATTGTAAGTAGGTATTCAACAGATTAGTAGGTAGTTCAATGCATATTTTTCGAATAACTTATTAAATTCTACTGTCCATATCTTTCAAATATGTCCTGTCCATCCAAAGGTTGCCTGGAAGAGATCGCTTTTAGCGATAAGGCCGCCCATTGTAATTCATATTTTTTTTCTTTGTTATTGTTTGTTTTATGTTTTACAATAAAGATATATTGTATTGTATTGTATTATCAATAACTGAGAAAAATGTTAGGTTTGAATGTAGAGGCATGTAGCGGAACAGGCAGACCAAAGAAAAGACGGATGGACTGTGTGAAGGATGGGAAAGAAAGGAGTGAGTGTTGAGATGACGGCTGATAGAGCAAAATCAAAGTCAAAAAGCATTTATTCAGTAGGACCGCTGGGATCAGTTTGAAACGTCGGTGATTTTACTCCTGTTCCTTCGCGACCAATACCGTGAAGAATGAAAGCAACAAACACGGTTTGGGGCCTAGCTTTCTTTTAGATGATAGCTCGCGTGCGAGAAACTCTTCTTGTGTAACAGCCACATGTTTACACGGCAAGCAAAATCGTCTTGACTAAATCTACCCACAAATACTTCATTTTTACTATAATTAAGAAATTTTAAGAATGCCACAGTAATAGTCATTCCATTTTGGACTTTATCGTTAACGAAATAAGAACGAAGCATTTTAGTTTAGTTAACTTTAGTCAGTGAACAACAGAATCGGGGCAAATGATAATTTAAAATGAATAACTGAGTAACTGAAAGTCGAGGCACAACCCCATTCGGCCAACAGAGCTCAATGTCAAAGACAACGCCTATAAAATTCGTATTAAAACCTTGTTCTAATTAAGAAACAATCAAAATCTTTACAACTCCCAAATGTATTAAACAATTAAAGCTAGGATCCACCTGTAAAGTTAATCAGGCGTTGAATTGAGGATTAACGAATTAATTACATACATACATAAAGTCACGCCTCTTTCCCAAAGGGGTAGGCAGAGACCACGGATCTCCAGTCGCTACGATCCTGACACACAACTTTCGCCTCATTCACTCTCATTACATTCTTCATACATGCTCGTCGGTTTAGGGTACTTTTGACCTGGCCCTTCTCCAAAATGTCGCCAATTTGATCCAAGAAGGTTCGAATTAATTTATAGTAATTAAATGTTTATTTTGGTAGAACTTAGAATAAGTATGTTAAAACATAAATAAAACTGATTTTACTTTTTAACCGACTTCAAAAACAGGAGGAGGTTCTATGTTCGGCTGTATTTACTTTTTTTTTTTTGGACGTAAAAAAATGAGTTTTTATGGAAACACAAGTTGCTTAGGAATAAAATGCATATGGGACCTCTTCGAAAGAACGTGTTAGTGTCAAAGATACATTGGTAATACGTGGGTGAAACCGCGGACAGAAGCTAGTACTGTTTTTTTTTATTATGAAGGGGGGAGACTTTTAACCTCGAAACTTACATAGGCAAGAATGAGGTCTACGATGGACCGAGCCTACCCAGAAGGTGCCTCTTAAAAACAACAGGGAAGATAATAGAATGGAATTGCAATGAATGAATTAATGACATTAATTATCTCAAAAGATTTTTGTTACGATATTTAGTAATTTTGACTTCATGTTTTCATTTAATATTTTTTTGACAGTGTTTATTAATTTTGACTTTATATTTTTAAATGTATTAGCTTATTAATTTGTGAATGTTTTTAAAAATTTGAATTATGTAGAATTTATTGTACATGTAGGTAATGGGTGTAATATACAGGGTGTAAAAAGACTGCTACCGAAAACTGAGGGGTTGCAATCAGACCATGATTCCAAACATATTTAGCGAAAAAAAAACGCAAATTTTTTTTTGACTTAGCTTCGTCATGCGACAACATAATAAGACCATACCTACCTAATAATTTCATTTATAAAAGAAAAAAACAGTTAAAACTCAAAATCCAGCAATCTACGTAAAAAAATGCGCCTAAAACATACGCAAACAGTGCTATTTTCTCAGGATATAATGATTTTTTCGAAAAATCCTTTTGGATTTGGTTGTGTGTTGGGATGCTGTACCTACTCCTTTCGGCTTCGGTAGACGTCTTTTTACACCCTGTATAGGTACCTAATTTGTACACCCAGTGGGTAGATCACGGTGGCTCTTTATAAAATATAAACACTAAATGTATCACAAATGATTTGAATTTGAATCCATTTTGCATTCAAATGGCAAGCCTACGAAGTATCACTATTCAAATTCAGTTTGATTGAAAACGTGCAACGGACAAAAATAGTTTATATTTTGTGGTTTATGTAAAAACGTTTATTTTTAACCGATTTCAAAGAAAAGAGGTGGCCCTCTATTCATCGGAATCTTTTCTACAAATATTTATCTCGGGTCTGGGTGTTTCTATGTATAATATGTATGTATTTACAAACAAAAAGTATATAAGTTGTACATCAGTCATCTTAGTACCCATAGCACAAGCTCTGCTTACTTTGGGGCTAGATGATGCTGTGTGAAAAGTCCAGCATTATTTTTTTTTATTTTTTTTTGTTCCCCGATTATTCGATGATGCCTAAACTTATTTCATTGTATTGTCTACACATCATTATTATACGTAAGTTTATTACCTATACATATATTTTAGTTTTTATAATTATCATTTATTAAATTTTTTAGCCTAATTTAATAAAAATTTTTTGTTTTTTATGTATGCCTCTGTCCTCATCAGTTAATTTTTACTATTATATTCCTATTTGGAAAAATATTTTTTTATTTTTGATAGGGTGACTGTGAATCATCATCATCATTGGCCTGCCCTTATCCCGCTCATGCGGGGTCGGCACAACATGTTCTCCTCTTCCACTCTCCCCTATCACTCGTCATCAAAGGGTGACTGAATGTGGTCACATAAAAAAAAATTGTTTATGGTATATCATCATCCAAAAAATGGCGCATGAGTGTGCTGTTAGAATAAATTTCTAATTTACAACCTCCTTATTTAGAAAAAGGTCGAGATAATATCCTTTCACTAATCTTCCCGCCATAATTACTCATATTATTATGCATCACGCGCCATTTTAAATTAAACGCTAGAAATTCAAAGTTAGTTCCATTTCAGTGTTGCCAACCGTGAAAATAATACGTGCCTTTGAGATGTTGGCAGCAGTGGGTGTTATTCAAAATTGGAATACGTGTTCGTTGCATTCAAAGTTGTAGGCCGGGTTAAAAAGTTTTGCAAAACAAAACTTTTCATATGTGACAACAGTACCTGTAAAACTTCTACATTGTTGCATCAAATACCCATTAGCTGGTATTCGCAGTTGGTAAGTAAATTCGTATGAGTCAGGCCAACTGGTGACGGAGCTTTTAGGCCGCCTTAAGGCCTCCGTCATGGCTTAACAACTTAATATAAATAAATAATGCTGAACATTTCACACAGCATCATCTAGCCCCAAACTAAGCAAAGCTTGTACTCTAGGAACCAGAATGACGGAGTTTTTAGGCCGCCAGACCTCCGTCATGGCTTAAATAGCCGGGACCGACAATTTAAGGTGCCCTCCGAAGCACGGAAGCGCTCAGATGAAAATGAAACTGGCGGTCACTCATCCACTTACGTCTTTTTTTAAAACAGACAAGAACTTGACAAATAACCCAGTGTCGGTGAGCAATCACGTGACTCGTACGTGACATTTTCGTGACGCGCGTATAAAAAAGTTTTCACTGCAAAAATATACTTTTTAGATCAATTTTCTTTTTAAATTGTAATAACAAATTGTAAAACAGGGTCACGACTGTATCCCCGAGGCGCGGTAGACGTTCTCTCAGATCTTTTATATTCCAGATCCTTTGAAGATGTCTAAGGGGGTAGTCAGAGGCATGTACAAATACATATTTGATACATGCCCACATCTTGCAGAAGTTAGTATTCCATACGTGACAGGTTGCAAGCCCATCGCCGCCTATAAGAATAACTAACTGGTTTCCTCACGATGTTTTCCTTCACTTAACAAATTGTTGTAACATAATTTATAAAATATAGCTGTCCGCCGCAGTGTTACCCGCGATCCCTCGGGAAAACTTCACTTCCCCCGGGATAAACTATAGCCTATGTTCAGCGGGGATAATGTAGGATTCTATTGGTGAAATAATTTTTGAAATCGGTCCAGTAGTTTCGGAGCATATTCATTTCAAACAAATCTTTCCTCTTTATAATATTAAGTATAGAAGTATAGACTATATAAAAAACTTATTAATAAATACTTAAATAATTAAAATTGCAAGAGGCTACGTAAACTAATGCCATCTCGTTTCAACGCGCATTATTTAATAAAGATTATAATTAATCTTATCTCTTTGGTTACAAGTCTATTGTCAGCACTTCCATTGCCTGATTCCTTGATTCCGACATTTTGTACTTGCGAAGGCTTCAATCGCTGCGAAATTACTGGCTCAACAGGTAAAGGGAGGGGAAAATGTCGATGATTTAGAAAAAATAATTCGATCTTTATGGGTGCTCGCACATTGCAGCCGAGCCGTACGCGGCGAACTGTCAATTCAATAGAGAAAATGCTGCTGACGTCAGAGGCGAGCCGCATTTTCTGACGTCATCAGTATTTTTTGAAAAATGACTGCGGCGCGTCATTGTGCGATAAAGTTATGGCGTATCTGGCTCGTCACTAGAGCTTGACTATAAAGTTTTAAGATGGGTCCCATAACTAAAGTAAAGATACCGTCAGAATTGAAAATTTTGATGACTTTTCATTACTCAATAGAATAGAATAGAATAGAATAGAATAGAATAGAATAGAATAATATTTATTGAACAAGAAGTAAAGATCAAATAAAGTAAAGATATTGAGATTGAACCTCTGTCAATTCGCGTGAACGTCAACCAGTGCAACAAATACGTATTTGACGCCCAGGTTAAGGTGCTTTAGTGAGGAACCAGTCGAAGAAAGAAGTGAGATGAGTCAAGTTTAAGTACACATCAAATTGAAATCAAACACATTGCCAATACTTTTTTGATATTTTGAAAGGCCCTAAAAATATTTTTCAGCGTCTACGTGTCTTGGGGATACAGGCTTTACTAATAAACGTGTTATAAAGTTACTCCAGACATAGACATAAACATTCATTTATTTACTGCATAAGCACACATACAATACACAGAAAAAACAATACAGCAATCAATAAAAAGGAAGAGACACGTTTTAGGTACATGTAAAAAATTAAAATAGGTAAAGTAAAAACAATACGGGGAAAGTTTCCTAACAGTGCTGTGTGCTACAGCAGCAAAAACATCTCGACTCAGCGTTATGCTGCCCTATCAGATGACAGGTCAGCGCTGTTATTCTGCCGAGAACTTCGATCTAGTCACTCCTCCTTACGAAGCGCATAATAATTAAATGTATGATAAATAATAATATGTAATTAACATAAACTAAGAATCTCTATGTTTATTCTCAGTTTAAACTTAGACAAGCTTTAAAATTCAAAAATGTCTATCGATATCGATAAATAGTTTCTAAAACTCATCCCATCTCTATCCAGTTGATTTGAAGTCTAAAACAAAAGCGGTACAATCTGCTCGTAGCACAGCGCTACGTGTGCTACGAGCCTTCTACGAGCCCGCTACGAAATCGCTACGAGAAAATGATTTTCTAAACATCGGTGAATTACATAGTGGCAATATTTATTCAGTAGGACCGCTGGGATCACTTAGAATAGTCTTAGGACTAATTTTACTCCTGTTCTTGCGCGATCAATACCGTGAAGAATCAGGGCAACAAACACGGTTTGGGGCCTAGCATTCTTTTAGGTGATCCATCTTAAAACTAAAAGTCAAGCTCCAGTGGGGAGCCAGTCAAACAAGTCAACTTTAGGCGTGATTGAAACAAACATACAAACTTTCGGCTATATTATATTAGTAGGATAAGAAGAGGATAAGATAATAGGAAATAATGGGTTTGTCTAATAATATTATAAAGAGGAAAGATTTGTTTGTTTGTATGTTTGAACTGAATAGGCTCAGAAACTACTGGCCCAATTAGAAAAATTCTTTCAATTTGAGGGTTGACATGAGTAAGAAAGGAGTGAGTGTTGAGATGACGGCTGATAGAGGAGAATGGAAGAAGAACACAATATGTTGTGCCGACCCCACGTAATGTGGGAAAAGGGCAGGGAGCTGATGATGATGATTTCACCATTAGAATCCTACATGTATTTCACGCAATAAATCTTTACTTTACTTTACATTATCCCAAATGAACATAGGCTATATTTTATCCCGGGAAAGTGAAGTTTTCCCGAGGGACCGCGGGCAACACCGCGACGGACAGCTATAAATAAATAATAATAAATAATGCTGAACTTTTTTACACAGCATGAACTTTTTTAAGCAGAGCTTGTGTTATGGGTACTAAGATGACTGATATACTACTTATATACTTTTTTTTTTGTAAATACATACATATTATACATAGAAACACCCAGACCCGAGACAAATATTTGTAGATCATACAAACATTGGTCCCGCCGCGGGGATCGAACCCGCAACCTTTTGCGTCGAAGGCGGGCCTTTGCCCATTGCGCTACAGAGGTTGTCAGCTAGTCAGTGACACAAGCAAAGCCCACCGCGGTTAAGTTCGATATAAGTATAACCCATTTTAATTACTTTTGAACTAAACTTGGCGAACTTTGACAAACTTAATCCTCGACCTGTGCTTTATGATCTTAATTAAGTGCATTAATGAGATACTCAATCATAAACAATAAATTTTAAAGGTTATACAGCTATTCCCCGAGCTATTTCCGCGGGTTCGATCCCCGCGGCGGGACAAATGTTTGCTGATCTGCAAATATTTATCTCGAGTCCGGGTGTTTCTATGTATAATATGTATGTATTTACAAAGAAAAACGTATATAAGTAGTATATCAGTTATCTGGTTTTATAGTACAAGCTTTGCTTAGTTTGGGGCTAGATGATGCTGTGTGAAATGTAAAGCATTATTTATTTTATTTATTTATTATGGAAAATACCTTTTTCTAAACAATTAAAAAAATCGGTCAAGTGCAAGTAAGACTCGCTCGCAAGGTACCATTATCTATAAAAACAGCAAAAAAATCACGTTCGTTGTATGGTAGCCCCCTTCAATATTTATTTTATTGTTTTTTGCGTGCCCGACGAGTACGTGGGCGCGCGCCGTCGCCCCGCCATGCTCAATCTTCCTCGGTTTCGCACTAACCTACTTAAGTTCGCCCCAATGTCACGAGCCATTCATATACTTAATTTTCTTTCTAAGAACAATGTGGATGTTTTTTCTCACAACCTGCCGAAACTCATGGATATGGCGCAGGTGTTTCTAGAGAATTTTGAGTTCTCCTAACTAATTGGTCTGTTATAATGTGTAGTTGATTTATTGAGTTTTATTGTGTTAAATTGTGTGTTAAAACATCGCTTTGGCTTGCTGTTAAGGTGTTTTAATTGATGATGAATAAATAAATAAATAATTTTTTTTAGTATTTCTTGTTATAGCGGCAACTGAAATACGTCATCATCTGTGAAAATTTCAACTGTGTAACGCAGGTCGCACATATGTCTGCGCCGTACGTGCCGCAGTCATTTTTCAATACAAAAAATACTGATGACGTCAGAAAATGTATCTCGATTCTGACGTCAGCATTTCTTCTATGAATTGACAGTTCGTGTAAGGGTGATCACACAGTCCAGCCGAGCCGAACGCTTCATCTTAATCAAAGAAATTAAAAATTTCTTTGATTTTAACACGAGCTCAACGACACACGAGCGCACGAGCGAATTTATATGCGCTTTAACACGAGCTCTGAACGGTGAAGGAAAACATCGTGAGGAAACAGTTAGTATTCTTATAGGCGGCGATGGGCTTGCAACCCACGTATGGAATACTAACTTCTGCAAGATGTGGGCATGTATCAAATATGTATTTGTACATGCCTCTGACTACCTTAGACATCTTCAAAGGATCTGGAATATAAAGATCTGTGAGAATGTCTACCGCGCCTTGGGGATACAGTCGTGACCCTGTTTGTTTGATTTTAACACCCCACTCGATATGATTGGCCAATTATTTCTGAACGTGAAACTATTTCGCGCATAAACCGCCATTTTGTTTTGTTTTTTCAAAAAACTATCCTATGACACTCGTTATTATGACGAATCTAACGATACGTTTGGGAGATACGAGGGAACAAAGAAAAACGCATTACATACATATACGAGGCACGAAAAACATAACCCTTCCTTTGACAGTCGGGTAAAAAGGGTAAAAATCTTCATAATTATCCAAAATTATCGGATAAATAAATAGCACTCTCCTAATTAGATTATGGTTAATTTGAAATAATGTGGTGGCACTTTTCCTTATACAGGGTGTAAAAAGACGTCTACCGAAGCCGAAAGAGGTAGGTACAGCATCCCAACACACAACCAAATCCAAAAGGATTTTCCGAAAAAATCCGGAGAAAACAGCGTTTGAAGATTACTGTTTGCGTGTTTTGGGCGCATTTTACTACGTAGATTGCTGGATTTTGAGTTTTAACTGTTTTTGTCTTTTATAAATGAAATTATTAGGTAGGTATGGTCTTATTATGTTATAATAGTAGTAAATATCCGAAAATAACATTAAATGACTAAGCTAAGTCAAAATATATTTTTGCGTTTTTTTTTCGCTTAATATGTTTAGAATCATGGTCTGATTGCAACCCCTCAGTTTTCGGTAGTTGTCTTCTTACATCCTGTATAATTTGAGGACAGCTGAAGAAAGAGTCAATTAAACAAACATTATAATGCTTTTATAGCGTAAAAAACTCATCGGTTTCTATTCACAAAACGGTGAAGGAAAACATCATGAGGAATGCTTAGTCAGCTCCACAGCTATTGACATTGTCTTTCCTGTGGATACCGCTGAGAGGTTTACGTGCTGCAAGCCTCCATCTCAAACAATGTCCCAGACCTGCCAGAATTGAGAGCAGGCGCAGATGTTCAGGGTATAATCAGTGGCATGTCCAATGTTAAGACCCCTCGCAGACTACAGACTTTCTATCGGCCGATAGTTCAGACGGGCTATACTTCGCCATACTCATTACGAGCCGAAGTATATTCCGTCTCAACTATCGGCCGATAGAAAGTCTACGAGGGGGCTTACCGTCTGCCACCGCGTGGGGGCAGTTGGTGGGGGCAGACGATAATTCTTTTATAGACAATTGTATTTAGTTTTTAGATAAAACTTCTACGAGTATTCCCTGAATTAAACCTTTAAAATTGCAATTTTTTGTTTCTAACTTTGGTCAGCTGCTGACTTCGCTCGCGTTGCTTAAATTGTTATTCAATGGGGTGTTTCTTTAGGTATCAGCAGGACACTAAACTTTGACGACCTCTGTGGCACAGTGGGCGAAGGCCCGCCTACGACGCAGGTTGCGGTTCGATCCCGGCCGCGGGACAAATGTTTGTATGATCTACAGATATTTGTCTCGGGTCTTGGTGTTTTCTATGTATGTACTTAAGAACAAAAGTATATCAGTCATGGCCTATAACACAAGCTTACTTTGGGGCTAGATGATGCTGTGTGAAAAGACCAGCATTATTTATTATTAAAAAAACTTTAGACTGCTGTCAGGCAGACTGTCGGATATTTCTCGTGGAAGTACTCTTGCAGGTGGAAACGCAGTCAAGGTATTTGTTGTACAAACCAACGCACTTGAATTTATTTTATAGGCATTTTTAAAACATGAACAAAGAAAATGTATAAAAGGATTATACGAGTTATTTTCGCAGAAATTGAAATTATTTATTAATTTGAGAAATGTAGATACTTTTCCTTTCTTCTTTCAACGCTACGTACAATTTTAGAACACATTTATCTGACAAAACTATTTCATTATTAATTATTTACGTTCATGTTGTGCCTACCCCGCGAGTCCAAGGCAGGCATGATGATATTAATTATTGACATAATTTATTAATTAATCATAAAAATATTAAAATTCTTTATAACAAAAACTATAAAAAAAATAATGATAATTTGGATAACGGTGAAAAAAAGGGCATGATTTTTATTTATAGGATATATCTACGTAAAACTACATTAAAGTATTTTTACTTTTATAAAATGTAGTAATTTTAGGAGGTAGGTATGTAGGTATAGGTACTCATATTTTTTATATAAAAAACTTAAATGGTTTTCACTATTTCTTCTCATAATATAATTTGACATACCTCATAAATATAAATATTTTTTTGTAAAAGAATAATCCCGGATTGGAATTTAGGACACCTACACAATTTGAAATACTTTTTTTTTTTTTGTAAAATAATATTAAGTAAATTTTATTTTTGAAAATAGTATTTTCCGACAGCCACCGGACCTTACTATGTAAATCACTATATAAATCACTTACCTTTAGTCTTGCGAGAAGTCCTGACCTGCCTACCACCAAAGTGAACAGTATAATGGCCTGCTCGCACAACTGCCTGCCTTTTATGTAGACTGTACAGGTGGGCGGAGACTGGAACAGGGGTGGAGTGGAGACTATCATTTTATAAGCTTTTATTTAACTAGAGCATTTTTTTTTTATGATGTATGGGTCGACTCTTGACCTCGAAACTTACATAGGCAAGAATGAGGTCTACAAGCCTACCCAGAAGGTGCCTAATAACTCTCTTCTTAAAAACAACAGGGTCGTAGCTCAGCGGAAATACAGACGCGGGAAGCTGATTCCACATTGTTGCAGTGCGCATAATAAAAGAACTTTGAAAGCGCTTAGTTCTATTAAGTGGAATATCAACCAGGTGAGGATGATAATCAGCTGTGCGGGAGCATGGTCATAATGACGTTATTTTTGGTGTAAAATTGATTTTTTTTTAAAGGATCTAGAATACTCGAAAGATCTGTGAAGCTTTGTACGGACTATGTGTCTACGCTCGCTCGAGTCGTCAAAATCGTAAATATTTTGGCATTTTACATCGACATCAGCCGCTTTTCCAGTTTAAGTATGCAACCGCTTGTCATTGTACGCACCTAACTGCCACAAAATTGTACTTTGAACCACGGGGTGCGGTTCAACCGCTAGTGCGTGAGGGGACTACTGCATCCCTGGGATTTCTTGAAGCGATTGCTTGCTTGGTCGTTCTTGATAGATCGTCGAAGTTAATCAACGTTCTGAAAGGTTTGAAAGTGGATGGGTGACCGCCAGTGGTATTTTCATCGCAGCGTTCTGGCACGTTAAATTGTCGGTCCTGGCTATTTAGGTCGTTAAACCATGACGGAGGCCTTAAGGTGGCTTAAAAACTCCAAAGTTGGCCACTGACTCTTACGAACTAACTTACCACATTAGCCAGTGTCATGACAACAAGAAGATTTTTTTGTTACAGCTTAAAACTTTTAGTACTTTTATTACTTTAAGACGGGCTATACTTCTCCATACTCATTACGAGCCGAAGTATATTCCATCTCAACTATCGGCCGATAGAAAGTCTGTAGTCTGCGAGGGGTCTTATAGCTTAGTTCAAGCGCATGTATCTGCAGCGTCTATCGCGCGCTCGCATCTGGTGCCACAGAATACCAGCGCTCGAGCAGGTGTCCTTTTTTGCAAATTTTTAAGTAATTTATATTATGTACGTACCTAAATAACCTGTACCACAATTGGCAAAATAAATATTTACTTTACTAACGGCCGGTTTCTCGAACGCTTTTCAAATTGACAAGCTGATTAAACTTAAAATACTTGGTCCTCATTGGCCGAATGACAAATGATTAGTTAATATTGAAGATGATTTGCGTTCGAGAAACCGGCCGTAAGAAGGACAATTTATTAGGTCCTCGAACAGTGTTTTCATAACCAAAGTTAGTTTGTAAAGCGACTCCATAGTTGTCTCTGTGCTTCATATCGCACGCATGGCCCACGTTGGGCGTTTTGTAATTACCTGTTTACTAAACTTCATCCGAAGGGTTGTCTGGAAGAGTGATAAGACCGCTCCTTTTAATAGCCATGCAGCAAAAAATCTTTAGTCTTTAAGATCGCTGGAATCACTTAGGTAAATAAACATCGTATTGGTATTCTTATAAGCGATGGGCTTGCTACCTGTCACGAATGGAATAACTACTATAACTATTGACAAATATTGCAAAATATTGACTTAAGTATTGGATTTTGGACATGTTTCTTTTTTAATTCAAAACTTCTTTAGGCGCGTTCGGCAGTTTAGAGATGAGAGAAAATTCTTGGATTCGCCTCGAAAAGGTGCGAGTCACGTGACTGCTCACCGACACCGGGTTATTTGTCTAGTTTAGAACCGATCAATTTTTAACCGATGAAAAAAAGTTCTGTTTTTTTTTCTTTGACATCTTCAAATGACAGTCTGTCTGTATGCAGAAGTCGTTTCATGTTCAGGATTCGAACCCACGATCTTAAAAGCTCCCACACAACCAACGGCTCTTGTCGGCAATATCACAAACACGGTTTTAAAACGTGAATTAGTGTTAATCCTTAGATACCACTAATCTGATAACGGTTTAAGTGTTTTAAGTTATTATGAATTTGATTTATGCATGTCTTCTGGTTCCTATGTACCCTTGATGGGGCAAAGAGAGTACTGCTCCATCCAGATAATATAATCTATCTATCTATCTAATCAGCCTACATCTACCCACTGCTGAGTATAGGCCTCCTCATTTTCACGCCACTCTTTCCGATCCTGCGCCAGTCGAATCCATTGCCTTCCCGCTACCGCGACAATATCATCACACCATCTGGCTGGTGGTCTGCCTGGTGTTCTATGACCCTCGCGTGGCCACCACTCGCTCGAAATAATATAGTGCAAATAATATAATAAATAATAATAATTTCTGGACTTTCACACAGTTACCAGTTTCACCAAAGTAAGCAGAGCTTGTGTTATGGGTGCTATATGACTGATATACTACTCATATACTTTTTGTTTTTAAATACATACATTATTACACATAGAAAACACCCAGACCAGAGATGTGTAGATCATACAAACATTTGTCCCGCGGCCGAGATCAAACCCGCAACCTTTTGCATCACAGACGGACCTTCGCCCACTGCGTCACACAGGCCGTCGTAGTTCGGTCTTGAGCTTTACGCTTGATCTCACTCCAGGAGTTCCCGATCTTGCATATGTCGTTTTTAGATCGTCGAAGTTTAGCAGCGACAGTAAGTGCATGGGTGATCTTAAGTGACGAAAGTTTTCAACCAGTGCGTCCCACCTGTCATGACCTCCGGTGCCGAAACGTGGACACTCACAGTACGGCTAGTCCACCAGTTTAAAGTCGCTCAGCGAGCTATGGAACGAGCTATGCTCGGAGTTTCTCTGAAGGATAGAATCCGCAATGAGACTATCCGACATAGAACCAAAGTTGTCGACATAGCTCAGAGAATTAGCAAGCTGAAGTGGCAGTGGGCTGACCATATCTCCCGAAGAACCGATAACCGCTGGGGTAAACGAGTTCTTGAGTGGAGACCGCGACTCGGCAAACGTAGGACGCCGTCCAGGTGGAGTGGCGATCTGCTTTGGCTGCTGGCAGAAGCTAGATGCGTCAAGCTGAGGACAGGGCGCAATGTCGCTCATTAGGGGAGGCCTATGTCCAGCAGTGGACTGCTATAGGCTGATGATGATAATGATGATCTTAATTGGCAATTTGTACCAACTTAGCGCTTCCGTGCTACGGAGTGCACGTCAGTCCCGGCTCGTCGTAACCATGACGGTGGCCTTAACGCACCCTAAAAACTCCGTTGCTAGAATTTGCCACTATCTTATACTAGTCTTTTTCACGCCGGAACGTATGCGTGACACTTCGAGATGATGTCAAAGTCCAACAAAAAGTAATGTCCTACAGTTTCATCGAGACTAACAACATCGATTTTTTTTAAATACGGCTAATACCTACCTATTATATTATCTGGGCTTATATGAACATACATAGGATAAATTCTGTTAGGAAAAATCTAAACTAATTTTCGTTTTCATGTTTAAATTAATTATAAGTAATCGTTTTAAAACACTGAAAAATTTCAGCTTTATGTGTCTTGTCTATAAAACTGTAAATGTCTACCGTGCTATTCGATGGTAATTCGTGATCTTACTTCGTTTTTTTTTAGATGATGAATGCGTCGGCTTTTGACCTCGAAACTAACATAAGCAAGAATGAGAAAATGAAGAATAAATGATGTTAACTGATTATGCGTTGTCGTTGAATAGGTTTATGCAGATGTTAACAATTTATATAATTTCGATTTGTAATTTTGTACATTATACAAATTCGCTCAGCAAATATGGTGATTTATCATTATTAAAATTCATCATCATTATCCACAGCTTCTGCTAAGGCCTTCCTAAACGAATGACAACAATTGAACTATTATTACTGAACATCAATTTCCATCATCATTTAGAGCTTGTGTTATTGCGCATACAAACACAAAAACCATTGATGCACGACCGAGAGTCAAACTCGCATCCTTCGGATTGAAAGTCAAAAGCAACCCCCCTTTACTAGTTAGTTAAACTTATCATAAATATTATTATAACTATTTGTAAATTTTAAACGCCCGAGATCGTTAAAAATATGAAACTTTAAAAACAAAAGTTTTCACAACTAAAGGTGTGTTTACAACTGAGACTGTCTTAAGATACGTACGGAATACGTGTTCCAGGCTACGCGTGCACGCGTTCCAATTCAAAGTCAAAGTCAAAGTCAAAAAGCATTTATTCAGTACACCGCAGATGGTAAGTGATTGCCACCGCCCACAGACAACTGCAGCATCAAGAGGCACTGCAGATGCGTTGCCGGCCTTTGGGGTAGGAATAAGCTCTCTTGAAGGCGCCTAATAAGTCGTAACGGTCTGGAAACACTTCTGGCGACAGCTGATTCCACAAGTCTATGTGCGAGGCAAGAATTAGCGTTAAAACCGCACAGTTGTGGACTGCCAACCATCTACATGATATGGATGGTATAGGTATTACTGTCGTTGCAAACGATGGCGAAATTCAGCGGTGTATGTCAACAAAACGAAATAGGATCATAATAAATAAATAATAAATAATGCTGGACTTTTCACACAGCATCATCTAGCCCCAAACTAAGCAAGGCTTGTACTATGGGAACCAGATAACTGATATACTACTTATATACTTTTTGTTTGTAAATACATACATATTATACATATGTATGTATTTACAAACACCCAGACCCGAGATAAATATTTGCAGATCATACAAACATTTATCCCGCCGCGGGGATCGAACCCGGAACCTTGCTTGCGTCCTAAGCGGGCTTTCACCCACTGCGCCACAGAGGTCGTCATGATGGTATTATAGATATGCATAATACGTATATTTTCAAAGCAATATGCAAGATGAAAGATTTTAAAAAGCATGCCAAAAATGCACCCATGCCGGATTTGAACTCACGATCTTCATCCATCCTTGATGACGCTCTGCCAACTGAACCAATGGGCAATCAAAACGATGGTTGAAATGTTACTTAGTAAATACATACATACATAAAGTCACGCCTTTTCCCCAAAGGGGTAGGCAGAGACCACGGATCTCTAGTCGCTACGATCCTGACACACAACTTTCGCCTCAAAAATAGTAAAATCGCGGAGAAATCAGTGTGACCTCACCTTTGTTGCACCTCTCCAATTAAAGTTATGTTAATAAACTTAGAATCAACTTCGAGGCGCTTTGATTCTTTCACCACACTTGTACCTATCTCGTAGGATGTTGACCCTTTGGATGAAATACAGGGTGTAAAAAGACAACTTCCGAAAACTGAGGGGTTGCAATCAGATAATCAGATAATCAGATAATCAATTTATTGGTAATAAAAACATTACAAGTCAGGGATAAAGCAGTATACATATAAATTCTTATAATTAAATTAACTAAGTTAATTTGATTTAAAATCTAATAAATTAATTATATTGATAATTACATTCAATTAAGAAACTCCTCCACACTGTAGAACGCCTTCTCGATTAGCCAAGATTTAAGTCAGACCATGATTCTAAACATATTTAGCGAAAAAAAAACGCGATTTTTTTTTTGACTAAGCTTAGTCATTTTTTGTTATTTTCGGTTATTTACTACTATTACAACTTAATAAGATCATACCTACCTAATAATTTCATTTGTAAAAGAAAGAAACAGTTAAAACTCAAAATCCAGCAATCTACGTAAAACAACGCGCCCAGCACTCTTCAAACGCTGTTATCTCCGGATATAATGATTTTTTCGGAAAAGCTTTTTGGATTTGGTTGTGTGTTGGAATGCTGTACACACCCCTTTCGGCTTCGGTAGACATCTTTTTACACCCTGTATAGTTCATTGGCGGAGGCTAGGAGGTTTAGGCATAGGCTTCTATACAAGAGCGAGAGAAAGATTATGCGTTTGTATAGAATTACATAATGCTTAACTCAGCGTCTACCTAAGTCGTAAGAAAAAAAACATAGTCGGTATTTCGTTCTGCTGCGGTAGCTTGAGCCAATTCCCCCGTCCCGCGCGCTCTCACTGCACTCAAAGCTCTTCTCGACTCCAACCCTGACTGTTCGCTGATAGCTTGTCCAAAATATCGATTGCATGTTCGTATTTCTGTGAGTGTCTTTCTTAATTAATTGTGATAATTATCTTAAATTGCGTGTATTTTATATAGTAGATACTGAAGTGACTTTAATTTAATTTTGATTTATTTAAACAATGTTATGATTTCATTATTTTTCTATCTATTCTATTTAGTTAATGTAATTTGTTCTATCGTGTTAATTAAAGTAAAAATAAATAACTTTCCATAATTTAGTAATTTTATAGTGCTAATCCACACTTGGTATTTCATTAAGAAATAAAAAGTCTTATCAAAAATATGAGCTTATCGAAAATTTGGATACCGGCAAGTAGGATTCTGTGGCCGAGCGGTAAGGCGCTCCATCTTTAGGAGGATCGTCTGATCGATTGTTATAATTAGGAATTAATAAAGTAGATAATTTAGCCATTCAACAAAAATCTAAATAATAATTGCTAGATTACAATGATTACAATACTGTTTTGTTTTGATTTGAAATAGGAAGAGGTCAATGTCATGTTCTTTTTCTTACGGCTGCAATGTGAAAAATATGGGACTGAAAATAATTTGTTACGTGTATCATAACTTTATAAAACTAATAGTGATTTTTGGTACAATATAAATAATGGTTAGTGTTCCTTTTCGGTTGAATATTATTGGCAAGTAGCGGAAATAGGAGGTAGAGGAGAAAAAAGAAAGATGGCGTAGGGAGCGAGCAGAGAGTCAGTCGGCATGCGGTTTTTTGGTGAAGGAGAAATGAGCAAGTTAAGTAAAAACATATGTTGTAGAATGGTAGAAAGCTTAGTAGGCTGTTTCTATTTTGTGATTATAGCATTGAAAGTGTTATTAGTAGTGTAAAAGAAGTATTGTTCATTGTAATTGGGTTCCGTGCGTAGTTATGTAATTATAATTATTTAAAGTGCATTGTCTTCTTAGAATATGATATCTGTTTCAAAATAACAGGTGAGAGAATTAGATTGATGTTGAGGTTAAAGTAAAATACTGATAAAATAAGGCATTGTTTATAATTAAAGCAATTGGTTACTAAGTTAAGTAAGATTTAAGATGGATCACCAAAGGAAAGCTAGGCCCCAGACCGTGTTTGTTGCCCTGGTTCTTCACGGTATTGGTCGCGAAGGAACAGGAGTAAAATCACCTAGTTTTAAGACGTTTCAAAGTGATCCCAGCAGTCCAACTGAATTCTTAATAAAAATTATATGAAGTGATGGTGCTTGTTTCTTGTATCCTTCCTCATACATAGTTTTATCACGATGCGGGTTCGAATCCCGTCGGGATCCAAAATTTTGATAAGACTTTTCATTTCATCAATAACTTTCCAGTCTGATCATGGAATAAATACCTAAATCATTCCAGTTAGAGCTTTTTAAGCTTTTTCTTCTTCGTTGTCAATGATACAAAAAACTTGTACGTAGGGTACTTACCTACCTATAGTAACAAGCTGCGGTACGTCCTCGGTGTTACCCGTTGTCCCTCGGGAATACTTCACTTTATTGAGATAAAAAGTAGGTAAGTGTTATTTCTAGATAACCTTATCTATTTAGGTAGGTACATACTTGCCAAGTTTTTCATCCGTCTATTAAATTGTTTTGCGTGGGTGAGAAACAAACACCCATACATCCTAAAAAACATTCGCGATTTTTTTTATTATACAGGATGTAAAAAGACGTCTACCGACGCCGAAATAGGTAGGTACAGCATCCCCAAACACAGCTAAGTCCAAAAGGATTATCCGAAAATATCATTATATCCGGAGAAAACAGCGTTTGAAGAGTACTGTTTGCGTATGTTCTGGGCGCGTTGTTTTACGTAGATTGCTGGATTTTGAGTTTTAACTGTTTTTTTCTTTTATAAATGAAATTATTAGGTATGTGTGGTCTTATTATGTTGAACTAGTAGTAAATAACCGAAAATAACATAAAATGACTAAGCTAAGTCAACATTTTTTTTGCGTTTTTTTTCGCTAAATGTGTTTAGAGTCATGGTCTGAAGCAACCCCTCAGTTGTCGGTAGTTGTCTTTTTACACCCTGTATTTATTAATATAAATGTTTGAATTGTTTCATTCTGCATTCGCCCGTCCATTTTAAAGAAAATAATATTTAGGGCTATTTGTTTCAATAAAAGCGCGGGAAACCTTTTATTGCGTTCATAAAATGTATTTTTATCTACGAAAATCTTCCATATTTAATTTTTAGCAGCTTACAGTATTCAAAAATAATGATGTTATCCGAAGGGTTCCTCGGCCGTGCATCAATTGGATTTTTCACTGAACGGTGAAGGAAAACATCGTTAGGAAACCCACAGCTTAGTCAGCTCCACACGTACCTATTGATGTCAAAGTAAGTAAGTTCGTATGAGTCCGTGGCCAACTCTGGTGACGGAGTTTTTAGGCCGCCTTAAGGCCTCCGTCATGGCTTAAATAGCCGGGACCGACAATTTAACGTGCCCTCAGAAGCACGGAAGCGCTCAGATGGACATGACGGTCACCCATCCACTTACAGACCGTTTCGAACGTATTGATGTTGTCTTTAGTGGACAAAGCCGATTAATAATAGTTATTTAGGTTTTTTGTTTCTAATATTTTAAATTGACATTACTTATAATTAGTGTTGTAAACCGTTCTAATTATTTTCAATAAATAAATAAATAAATAATCTGAGAGGATGGTTGAGCTACAAGCCTCCATCTCAAACAATGTCCCAGGCACTAGCGTCCCGTTCAGTGTAGGCATAGGTTGCCTCCTGACAACGTATAAATCTACATATAGTCTTTTTCACGGCGGAACGTATGCAAGACACATTGAACTTGTTTCGTTTCACGTTGTGTAGCTCACAACAATTTTGAAACAAAAAAATCAAGAAAAGAAATTAAACGATAAAACATACAAAAAAAATGTTTTTGTCTATTTCCTGTTTAATTATTTCATAAACTATCATAAACGAGCCATAAAATATAAATAAATAAACAATAAACATTTTCTAAAAAACTCCGCTAAATAACAGTACTGAGTAAAATGGAACGTAACCTATTAGAGAGTGCGAAAATGAAAATCGAAACCATCGATGAATCTTTAAGTAAAACAATAATCGTTGGTTTAGTAATTTTGTCTATGAATGAACCTTACAATCGAATGAGATGAAGTAGTGAAACAAAAACAAAAATGACGACCTCTGTGGCGCAGTGGGTGAAAGCCCGCTTGAGACGCAGAAGGTTGCGGGTTCGATCCCCGCCGCGGGATAAATGTTTTAAAAAAATATTTATCTCGGGTCTGGATGTTTCTATGTATAACATGTATGTATTTACAAACAAAAAGTATATAAGTAGTATATCAGTTATCTGGTTCCCATAGTAAATAAATAAATAAATAAATAATGCTGGACTTTTCACACAGCATCATCTAGCCCCAAAGTAAGCAGAGCTTGTGTTATGGGTATTAGATGACTGATATACTACTTACATACTTTTTGTTTGTAAATACATACATATTATATATGTATATATTTAAAAAATGCTATGCTATGCTTAGTTTGGGGCTAGATGATGCTGTGTGAAAATGTCCAGCAGCATTATAAAAAATCGATTTTGATAATCTCGATTAAACTTTAGGACCTATTTGACTGATTTTGACATCATCTCGAAGTGTCATGCATAGTACGTTCCGCCGTGAAAAAGACTATAAGGCTGGCCGCATACATACGTTTTCCTGATTCGTTTTCCGAATGCGTAATTTCGAATTGGAATTCCGTGAGACTAGCGCAAACGTTCGTTTTTTTTCATTCGGAATGTATCCACGTCAGTACAGATAGTGATAGCGTGGCAAACGCACGACGATGGAGGACGACGATTTATTAGCAATTGCATTTCTGCTATTAGAAAAAAAGAAAAAGAAACGTCGTCGGTATTGGATACATCCACTAAATACTCGAAGAATCTATGAGAGTCCGTATTATTTGAAGAGAGCTAAGTTACGAGCACACCCAGATAAATTCTTTGAACCGCTAATATTAATGTTTCTGCTTCACACATTATCCTGTTGCGAATTTATGCGTAACCAATACAGAGAATATGTCCGATGCGCGCGGCGCGGGTGCGAAACTGAATAGAAATTTCCGAACGTGTGCGCCGGCACAAACAAAATGTATGCAAGCGCTGCGTTCCGCATGACGTCATTAGGTTTTTTCGAGTAGGTTTCTCCGAACGCGCCGGCTTGCACACGAAACGTACGTGCGGAATTTATTCCGTTCGAAAAAAAAGCGAACGTGTGCGCCAGTTAATGTATTTTCTACTGATTCCATGCGTTCAGATGTCCGAATACGGAAAACGAATTCAGAAATCGAATCCGGAAAACGTATGTATGCGGCCAGCCTAAACGTGCCGACGAGCGTCGTGCAAATCGTACGAAAAATCGCATCGTGTCAATGCGCCTTATGCAAGCTACACCACGAGCGCTTCGATTGACCCCACTTTTCATTAATTGAATAGTCCCCACTGAATAGCATAATAGACACCAATGTCTACTAAGCTAAGTCTTGTTCTCTGAATCACCACTTTCCCAGATTACGTATTGTTTGATAAATATAAAAGCTATTTAGTAAAACATTATTGAAATCATTTTCAAAACAAAACTATGAGAGTTTTCATACTTGGTACAAATAAGGGATTCAGTCGTAGATAGTGCTTGAAGTGAGTTGAACGAAATTTTAATTTTTATAAAAACTTATCAGTGAAGGTAAAAGATTGGAAAATTAACTTGTAAGTAGGTACCTTACTTTACATAGGTAATTATTAACACTATTACTCCTAGCGGAGGGTTTAAACGTTTCGGATTCTTAAGATTTATGAGGGTAGTTGTAAAAACTATCGCTCATCGACGGTGGCTCGAGACATACTCCAACTCCAGTTCACCCGCGACCACGCCTGTTGAAACATAGGCGAAACGTCGGGAAATAAAATAAGGTAGGTAGGTACCTAATTGTACGCGATAAAATATTGTGTAAATAAAACGTAATCTATATAAATAAAAATGAATTGCTGCTCGTTAGTCTGCTTAAAACTCGAGAACGGCTGAACCGATTTGGTTAATTTTGGTCTTGAAATATTCATGAAAGTCCAGGGAAGGTTTAAACGTTGAGAAACATAAATAATAATTAACAGTGTGATGTTTTGATTAAAATGATTGTCAAAGCGTGGCATTAGTTGGTCAGTCGTGCGTTGGCACTCGAGGGGGACGGACGTCCTTATGCACCTGACAGTGTACATTGTTGAGTGGTTTTCACTGTAGCTTTATACTGTTATTATAGCCCTGAATACCAGGACGCTACATTGGCGACGAGTATAAAAACGTGAGTAAAATATTTATACAAAAATACTTGCTCAAATAAAAAAAAAAAAAAAAAAGGTAGGATAACCAAGTGCAGTGTTGGTTTATGACTTGTGAGTTTTAGATACGATAAAAGGAATAGAATATCACGCATTAATCGACGATCGAATTTGTGTGGTGTGTTTGAAACGATTATGAAAATAATTAAAGATATTGTTTTTAACAAACTTACCTACCCACATAAATAATTTAAAAGTTTATTCTTTTCATTGTGAGTAAAATTCTATGTACATATCTAAAGTATATTCTATCAGTACCTTATAAAGGTAAATTGAATAAGTTTTTACAATAGGGTACCTAGGTACATTGTATTACAACTTTACACAAAGTAATACTTAAGTGGAATGATCAGTGATATTTTTATCTTATCGAATTAGAACTTTAAGACCAATAGGTAGTTAAAGTGCTAAATTATTTAAGCTCAATATTACCACACTGCACGAAGTTACTGAACCTAACCTACATGTAAGTAAGAAAGGTTTCGATTACAAGCGATGCAATAAAGCATTATTGCATGCGCTAACCTCATAAAATGATAACAAAACAAATACATACTAGCAAATAGACATGCTATTGATATAAAAGCGTTTGTCAGTGCTAACAAGAGGTAATCGAAACCACAGTAGTAGTAACTGATGGGAGAAGGATCATCAGTTTGGTACTAAAAACAAGTAGTAGGGATTGGCAACGCCATTCGGTACTAATAATGTAAGTAGTAGGGGCAATAATTGGAATATTATTGGCCGGTACTAAACAAGTAGTAGGGATTGGCAACGCCATTCGGTACTAATAATGTAAGTAGTAGGGGCAATAATTGGAATATTATTGGCCGGTACTAAACAAGTAGTAGTGGATTGGCAAAGCCAATTGGTACTAGATCAATTGAATACCTAAGTAGTAGGTGCAATACAGTTATTAAAATAAATTGTCCAATGCTAAGTATATCAATGGAAATTGAGATCGGAATCGAGATCAGAATCGAGATTGGAATTGAGATTGAATTGAATTATTTGAACTTGAATTGAAATTTTAGCGATACTAGTGAATGCATTTCTCGGGTAATTCTTACATGAGTTTACACATAGTGTCGAATTTGGTAATCAAAATAAATATACTTATGGATAAAAGATTTTGAGGATAAATAATAATAATAATATAATCATTACCTTACCATCCTTATTAGGAACATAAAACAAGGGTACAGATTCCTAAAAGTCGATGACATCTTCAGAAGTTTGAAACTGAGTCGCAGAATATAATGAAGTCGGGAAAAAAATAAATGAATACTTACAACATTATAAAACTTCATATGAATATCAAAGGGGTTGTTTTTCTTGACTATCTTTACTGATCAGATTTAAAATGACAAACCAACAAACACTCCCACTCAGATCAATCGATTTATCAAATCAGATAAATTGTAAGTTCTTTTAGTGTTAGTGTTTAGTTTAGTAGGCTTATGTCTGTGTTAGTGTTAAAACTGTGAAACTTTCGATTGAGAAGCTTTCAGTCTTATCATTGTATTAATGACAGGACGAGATCGCGTAAAGGTTTTAGATACCTAATATTCGAATATAACCTTTACCTCGTTATTTCGATCGGGTTGCACTGATCGTGGTGGAGAGGCGGGCACATCGTTTTCATTTGTTGTGAAGGAAACTCAAAGTTCACAACGTGTTTAAAGTGTCGTCGGCACACCACCGACAGGATAATTATTGTTATGTGCTCATCACGCTCACAGTATCCGAAAATATGTTCGGAGATGCGATGATTTATTAATTAGGTACTGGATTCCACGTCAATGAGAGCTTTTATCCACTTTTCCGGTTGAAATTGTTTTACCTTTTGATTTCCACCGCTTCACGGACAATTCTAGGGTAGTAGTCCTAACGCCTTCCAGTGGAAAGGAATTTTGGAGAATGGAACTCAATCCAGTGGTTTGGTCCTGATAGCAACAAATGTTTTCAGTCTTATCAGTTTAAAATGTATTGTAAGATTTTGCTACCAAAGTGCAAAGTGTAAAAGTTTGGCAAACGGCCTTTGATGACTAATTTGAATATTACCGAGAAATGCATGTCATTTGGTTTCAGATAAAATACCCTCCCACTATAAAAGGTGATAGGTGATACAGTCACTATAGCACAATAATATAAAACCAGTAAATAACCTAAAAATATGAATACGAGAACACAATTTGTGGAACATTTTGAGTGAAATGTCGAACTCATGCAGTGAGCAAACACAAAAGGTAGTCTAAACCAAGCAAAAGAAATAATTTTACAATTTCACACTAACGAAGATGACGCGTCATATAAAATGGCAAGTAGGTGAAGTTTCAATAGAAGCATAAATAGGCTTTGTGAATATTATAACTATTGATGAAACTTGAAACTACCAAAAGGAAAATGGAGGAGACGACCACTTGGTCGTCAAATCAACAAGAAATAAGAATATAGCCCGCGTTGGTGTTGGTACTTAACTGGTAAATTGGTATTGCAGTTACCTACAGTTAGTTAAGAACCATCACCGATTTTATTGTAGTATTGGAAAAAAATAAAACCTCTTCATAGGTTGCACCAAGTAACTGGGGACTAGAATATGTGTCGCGTCAACATGCAATGTGCGAGCATAGCCATAAACCAAGAAAATCACCTACTGTGACTTCTTCGACATAGCAAAAGAATTACCTACCTACTACTACTACTACAATTATTATAATATTCAAAAGTAGGTAGGCAGTAAAAACAAAAATGTTTTATTAGAGATTAGTCCATCAAAAGAAAATTATAATTTCTTAAGCATAACTTTTATTAAGTACTTACGTCCTTAAACACATTCTTTCCGACACCTACCAGGTAAGTAAGTAACGTTTTTTTACCTACCAGGTGACGGTGTCTTTAACTTTATGGGTGATATTATAGTACTTTCGGTACTTACGGATGATAAATAGTCATCATCATCATTGGCAGCTCAAATTATAGCCCACTGCTGGACATAAGCCTCCTCCCTCAAACGCCACTCTAATCGGCCCTGTGCGGTTCTCATCCATGTCTTTCCCTCAATGGCCTCTATATCATCCACCCACCTGGCTGCTGGTCTGCCTCGGCTTCTAGCACTTCCCCTTGGGTACCATTCGGTCAGAGATAATAGTACAAATGATAAATAGTACAAAAGAGATTTTATAATGTTCTAAAAGGTAACAATGTTTTGTTAAACAATGAGAAGTGTGTTTTGGCAGTAAAAAGAAACATGAAATTTTCTAGACACGAGCTGTTTTCAGAAAGTCTCTGTCAACAAGTAGGTCCATAGCTAAAGATAATATTATTTAAATACATTCAGAGACCTAAAACTGTCGAAGAGGTCGGAAGCTTCCTTGGAATAATTTATTTTGTCACTAGGTGAAATTGTAAGGCAGGAATACGTTTTGATCGATTTTAACAGTTACTGGATAATGTTAGCACATTAAGATTTGATGACCCTAATGATCAGACAAAAGTCATAGCATTAAATTAGATTGCGTCATAGTTTTAGATCACGCAAGCACGGTATTCGGTTACAACTAACCTATATATACATATATCTATATTATATATGTACATCCGATATCAAGTATTGGTCGAAAGACCACCAAGGTAAGTGGACAGCCTTGGTAGAGGTGAGATCTTCCTTTGCAACTCGGTGGGGAAATACCACCTAGTCCCCCAAACAGAAATTCTATTGAACGTCAAAGGTGTTGATAACTCAATACGTCAAATAACCTATTTGAGTTTGATCAAACTCGAGGTGTTTTATAATCTAATAAGTAATATACAACAACTATTGTTGGTAATTTTCAGATTAGACTAAAGTTCGTTATGAAACCAAAAAAGTGCTTCTCGAGAGTAGCAAGTCTTGTATGCTCTTAACTTTTTATAAAACCGAGGGTTCAAGTACAAACCGCTGTTATTAAATAAATAATTGTTTATTTCAGAATACAAAGTTCCATATCATTAGGTACAGTCATTGGTACAGTACTAGTAATAGTTAGAGACCTAACAAAATCATAATTTATTAATATATTAAAATAAGAACAATATAATTATATTATAAGCTTAAAACTACTTCTATTGAGTAGAAGTCACTTTTTAATCACGCTGTGGTTCACAAATGTCCTGTGACGATAAAAATCATTATCCTTTTAGTTATTGTTGGGTCGAAATTAGAAAGATGATTTCTCCGGTTAGAACGTTTCGTATCGTGGGATACATAACATAGCTGATAGTTTATACGGTTTGGCGCCATTTCGGTTGCTCATTCTCTTGATGATGGAACTAAAATAGTAGATAATAGAAATTATACCGTTTA
Source organism: Epirrhoe alternata (assembly GCA_963565295.1). Lineage (NCBI taxonomy): Eukaryota > Metazoa > Arthropoda > Insecta > Lepidoptera > Geometridae > Epirrhoe > Epirrhoe alternata. Next base: position 5,265,889 of record OY751404.1, on the reverse strand, counting down.
ACGATTTCGTTGAAGACTCATTAGAAGTCATAGGATTAAAAATAAATAAATTACGTAGGTTGGTACTAGGTATCTAATAGTTTTTAATGATTTAGGTATGCCAATACCTAGGTACTTCGTTAAGTCCACTATAATAATATCCTACATAGTAATGAAATGTTAGTACCTACTTATACCTACGCAATCGGATCAGCAGCCTTATTGTCTAACTTGAAATCCATTGCCGGTTGTCATCCCAATAGAGCTCAACCAATCACTCAATACGAAATATGACAATTGAAGTCCAGGCTAGGTTTCAAATGTCGGAATGAAGCTGATGTCCATTGTCAGTTGGGTTACGCAATAGCCCCTTAGGTTTTTCAGATTGGACATTTTAGTTAGCCTAAATTGTGATGTGCTATATAATGGAAAATTCGAAAGTATCTGCAAATAAATCATAATATAGGTTTCATACCATACAGATAGTCAACACCCTCAATATCCGGATTGTGTTAATAAACTATTGTATTATATATAAAAAAAAAAAAAAAAAAAAAAAATGGAAGACAATAGATAGATAGACACCAGAATAAATGGCAAGCGATTGATGTAAAAATAAAAAAAGCGGAGCAAATAAGCGGAGCAAGTGAAAACAAGTTTAATTAATACGTGTAATGCCTCACAAGCAAAGTGTTTAATTTTGGTAATGATAATGTGTTATCAGAATGTATTAAGATGGAATTAATTACATAAGTATGTACGTATATAAAATCTTTAAATTGTATAACATAATGATTGTTTATTCTAGCGATAAACTTAATGATTATGTAATTAAATAATGGCTACTTTTAATAAAAAAAAAAAAAGGAATGATGTGATGTTTTGATTAAAATGATTGTCAAAGCGTGGCATTAGTTGGTCAGTCGTGCGTTGGCACTCGAGGGGGACGGACGTCCTTATGCACCTGACAGTGTACATTGTTGAGTGGTTTTCACTGTAGCTTTATACTGTTATTATAGCCCTGAATACCAGGACGCTACAAACAGAAAATAATAAAAACGATAATTTAGTTTTCCAGTACAAAATGTTCCTGGCTATGAAATGAGGTCTGATCACTTTGGTCTGTTCCTAGCTGTGAAGTGAAGTCCAATCTCTATAGCCAAAGAAGGTTTTGCGGGTCAGCTAGTTATGAATAATGATCGCGAAGGACTTTAAGAAAGACTGTAGGTGACTCCTGTTCCTTCGTGACTCAATGTGGAAAGTCGATTGAGCTGAGAGGATGGTTTAGGTACAAGCCTCCATCTCAAACAATGTATGGCACTAAAGTGAGTGTAGGCGCAGATGGTCTTCCTGACGCTGTATAGATAATCCTAAAATTGTAATTAGCCTAGATTTTTTTGCATTTTTACAGATAAACAGTCAAGTTGCAAGTATCAATATGAACCTAGGCATCAATTTAAGTTCTAGTTTTGACATGTGGTTTTGGAAATTGTCTTTAATTTTCGGCGTCTGCGCAGCTAGCTACCATGAACAATACAGAGGTAAGACATTTTTCATTCGATTTTGACGTTTTAGTATTTTTCAATGCTGAATCCCAATAGACTTTTCGCTTTTGAAAAATAAATAATGCTGGACTTTTTTTATTTTATTTTACTTACAGGTACCCCTTATCCAAGCTAATTTTTTCTCTAGTAGTAGACTAATTTATTGGAAAATCATATTTTTTCAGTGCCCCAGACCTCCTCAGATAGGTGGGAGTCCTACGTATTCAATACAAAGGAATTTATCATCCAGAACTTACCGGTCACTTGGGAGAATGCCAAGATATTGTGCGGGTAAGTCTATGTATCCACATAAACATTATACATGTATGTATATAACTAAGTAATATGGGTAATATTAAGGAGAAAACTTTTGTATTTTTATTTACATACATACATACATAAAGTCACGCCTCTTTCCCAAAGGGGTAGGCAGAGACCACGGATCTCCAGTCGCTACGATCCTGACACACAACTGTTGAAATGAGAGCGTTGCGTAGTATGTGTGGGGTAACGTTGAATGATAGAGTGAGAAATAGTGTGATAAGGGAACAGTGTGCAGTGAAACACGTAGTGTTGAGGATCGAGAAAGGTATGTTATGATGGTTTGGGCATGTAGAGAGGATGGATGACAGTCGTTTGATAAAGCAAGTGTATGAGGCGAGTGTGCATGGGACAGCTGGAAGGGGAAGGCCTAGGCGAACCTTCTTGGATCAAATTGGCGACATTTTGGAGAAGGGCCAGGTCAAAAGTACCCTAAACCGACGAGCATGTATGAAGAATGTAATGAGAGTGAATCAGGCGAAAGTTGTGTATTTTTATTTGTAACGAATAAACTCGAAAACTGCTGGACCGATAGATTTGGATGAAAGAAAGATACTTTACTAAGCGGTCAAGAAAAGCATCATGACTTCGTGAGGAATCTCGCAGGTTGTTCAGCAATGTCGCAGGCACTAACAAGAAGAGTTTCTCGTTCGCGAGCGGCGAAAAATCGTATGCGATTATCCCTCGGCAAAACTCGCCATTCGAGTCTCGCCTGCGGTTGTTTACATTTTGACAGAAACTATCCTACTCATAGTAAACAGGACTACTTTTAGCAGAAAGCTTAGATAGCGAGAATCGTATTCGAGAGGCGAGGCTCGAAGCATTTGTTTACACTAGTCGACCATATTATTGCCTAAAAGAAATCGCCGCTCGCATGCGAGAAACTCTCCTTGTGTAACAGCCGCTTTAGGCGCTGTCTCCACGAGCGAGAGAATCGTGACGAGTCCGCCCTCATATCGTCGGAGAATCTCCACGAACGAGCGATAATTTCACCGCGTATCGTCGCGAGTCGTAACGGAATCGCAGCGTTTCCGCGGCGACTCGTAACGGTATCGCCACGTTTCCTTGACGAAATGTCCTTGCTTGACGTAACGACGTTTCGCGCGCTCGTTGCCACTCGTCGCATCGCGGCGATAATATCGCCGTGTGGAGACCGCTTCTAGAGAAGTGTATAGAAATAGGTACGTGGCACGACGATAATATCGCCGCGATTCTCTCGCTCGTGGAGACAGCGCCTTAGTGTAGGCATAGGTTGCCTCCTGACGAGTAAATCATAGATGTACCTTCATTTTTTTTTCAGGGGACACCATAACGGAACGTTAGCAGTTCTGGATTCAAAAGCAAAAGCGGAGTTCTTAGCTGAAGCTTTGTCTGAGTCACAGTTTGGTAAGCATTTTATACGACCTCTGTGGCGCAGTGGGTGAAAGCCCGCTTGGGACGCAGAAGGTTGCGGGTTCGATCCCCGCCGCGGGATAAATGTTTGTATGATCTGCAAATATTTATCTCGGGTCTGGGTGTTTCTATATATAATATGTATGTATTTACAAACAAAAAAGTATATCATTTTTGTTTTAATAACGGGACGAGATCGCGTATAGGTTTTAAGTATAACAATTTCAACCGGGAAGGCGGTTATAAGCTCTCGTCTACGTGGAACCCAGTAATAAACATTTGTAAGCATCGTATCATAACTCCGGATATATCGCCGAACATAGTATCGGATATTGTGAGTGTGGTGTGTCGCAGACCTAATGACTGTTTAAACAACTAAGTGAGGGTACTTTTCAAGTTCCTTCACAAACGAATGAAGACGATGCCCGCTGCTCCAGTTCCCTCGTGACCACGATCGGTGCAACCCGGTCGAAACGTCGAGGTAAGATAATAGTTCGAATATTATCGAAAACCTATACGCGATCTCGTCCCGTTATTAAAACAAAAATGAGTTTAAATCGTGTGAGTTTAAAAAGTGAAAAAAGTATATAAGTAGTAAGTATATCAGTTATCTGGTTCCCATAGTACAAGCTTTGCTTAGTTTGGGGCTAGATGATGCTGTGTGAAATGTCCAGCATTATTTATTTATTTATTATTATATATATAGACTACCTGAGCTCCGTGTTAGATAGATAGATAGAAAACACTTTATTGCACATACACCATAACAAACACAGGGAAAGGAAATACTAGGAAAGACTATGAGGGCTTCGGCAGAATACCAGCGCCTTACCACTTCTCAGTGGGACGGCAGAATGCTGAGTCGACGCCTTTTTGCTGCTGTGACACACAATCACAATTCTCCAACTTTTCATTTTTTATTATTCTTCTTTTTTATTTTGTTTTTTTTTTATTGTAGTGATTGTATTGTGTGCCAAAGTAGTGAATAAATGTCTGTCTATGTCTATGTCTAAATGAATGTAAAAGGGTGAAAGTACAATGAGCGGTTTTATTGCTAAAAGCAATCTTTTCAAGACAACCATGCATGAACTAGGTTTTATATGAACAATAGAGGACGAATGGTGATGCCAATAAAACACACAGTTGGTTAAACTTCCTTTGTTAGGTTTGAATGTGGAGGGATGTAGCAGAAGAGGCAGACCAAAGAAAAGATGGATGGACTGAGTGAAGGATGATATGGGTGAGTGTTGAGATGACGGCTGATAGAGCGGAGTGGAAGAGGAAAACCTGTTGTGCTGACCCCACATGAAAGTGGGATAAGAGCAGGGAAATGAATGAATGAGTTGGTTAAACTTCCTGTGTTGTTAATTTCTTAGGTACCTGCGTTCCCACAGGTATACATTCCGGGATAAAAAGTGGTATGTGCTATTTTAACCTGATCGTACACTTGCCGTACGCGCCGCGGTCTTTTTCTATACAAAAAATTCTGATGACGTCAGAAAATGCGGCTCGCTTCTGACGTCAGCAGCATTTTCTCTATTGAATTGACAGTTCCACGCTCGGCTTGGCTAGACTGCGCGACCACCCTCAGTCTAATCTATCTCTATACTCATCCAAATTCATTCAGTGACTTTTGCGTGAAAGAGGTACAAACATTCATACACCCATAAAACCATCTTCACAAACTTAAACGATACCAATCTGGCATAGGTCCCATCTTGCCCTTACCACTAGCTCTTCAATCAAGAAGCAAGAATAAAATGAACTGAACTGGTATCGTGTGAATGACGTTATAAGCCGAGACAGTAAGATCGTACAAACATTTGTCTCACCCCAAGAATTGAACTCGTTTGATAGTGTTATTTGGTTTGCAGCAATCGACTCCATCTGGGTTGGAGCCAGGAGGGACTCCGCTGAAGATCCTGCAGGATACAGGTAGGGTACTCCAGAATCACAGCAAGAAGAATGAAGAAGACAATAGAAATGAAGCTGAAGCTTCATGATAATCACATCTACCACCTGCCTCACTGGTGACTTATGTGGGGATCTCTTCTTACATCCACATATATAACGTTTATATTTATGTATATTATTTATTTATATATACCTACACACAATTTATTTAATATAATTTACTTATTATACATTCACCCAAACGTTCATACTATGTTCATACTATGTTCATACCATGTTCATACCTGATAAACTTCATGTTCATACTACAGTTCATACACCCATACTATGTCCATACTTAGTACTCTAACATGTTTACTTCATTTCTTTTGTTCACCAATGCATCCTACCCACATCTATGGGATATTATAAAATATGCAAATATCGAGTTAAATATTTTATTGATAAGGAATGCCACCTGGTTTTATGTAATCCTCGTAATACCTATTCTACTCTGTAGTGTTGTAAACTAACATTCATTTATCGAGGAATCGCGCCGAGCGCGGTTTTGTTTTTTGACAAACATACGAAACAGTTTGGTACTTACCCCCCGCGTCCGGCACATACCCCGCTCGCGTCCAGTGAGCGCTGCCGGCGTTGTTCGAACGATTGTCAGTTCGTATGGAATCTCCCGCGTGCGAATATATTTGTCGCCTATCGTTTCGCTTGTACCGCGCTAGTACCTACTTACGCGTGTATTCTCTTCGAGAATTCTATTGTTCTGTTTTCTTCTACGCTTCTACCTACTCTTATCTACTGTACCTTATTGCTCCTTCTATTAATATAAATTGTGTGAGGCTTGTGGGCCGAATAAACTCTGTGGATGAAACATATCTTTCTACTGAAACCTGGACCCATCATCATCACCTCCCACACTTAGAATTTCTAGACGGTCCTTCAATGAATGAATGATTATTTTCAGATGGAGTCAAGGTGTGGAGCTGAGGAGAACAGCATACGACGTGCTGGTGAACGAAGCTCAAGGAAATGGGGAGAAGTATCCTGTGGTAAGGTTTTGTTAGAACAAAGTCACAAAGCCTCGTACCTATTTGTAGTTATGTGGTTCCCATAGCAAAAACAATGCTAACTTTATGGCTAGATGATGCTGTGTGAAATGTCCTGTGTTCTTAATAATTTAAAAACTGAAAAGAAACCCGACTTCAATGGGCTAATGGTCCAAATAAAAAGTTTCAGCTTTTAAACAGCTTCTGAACCGAATATATACGATGAAACGCTTCAATAACAGGGTGGGGTGGTGTACTGCCTTGCTTCTTTGTCTTGTCTTGGGCACCCCCGTGCCCCCAGATTATACCATTGGACTTGTCTTCCAGTGGTTGAATCGCACCCACATCCCAGTCCCAGAGAGTGGCGCTGACTGCGTGGCTCTGGAGAGGGTGCAGCATGACAAGCCTGTGTTCCTGGACCTGCCTTGCGAGCTGGACCGGCCCTTTGTCTGCGAGAGAGGTTACTAAAAAAATATAAATTTTACCCCAGATAATATAATACATTTTACTGACCATAAATTAGTCAAAAGTCAAAAAGCATTTATTCAGTAGGACCGCTGGGATCACTTAGAATCGTCTTAAAACTAGGTCTAGTCTTTAAACTCCCGTTCCTTTGCGAGTCAATCTAAAAATATAGGTTCTGACAGGGGATGGAACATCGGAACAATAGACGACGTGATTTCCTATAGGTACCTACATGACAAACGAAATATCTATACTTACCTAAAAGCTCCTACCTTCGGCACACTTTCAACTTGTCTGACATGATGAAGGAACCATCAGAGGTCTGCCTGCTTATGAAATATGCATTGTTCGGGATGCTGATGCAGATAGGTAAAAACATTGCAACCTCATAGTAGGTATCTCTCAAGCCACCATGATCCAAGGTCTACCGTTTGCAGGCTTATTCTATTTCTGATGGATTAGGATTGATGTTTTTTGACAGATGCAAAACAGATTGTGAAGATAACAGAATTGAAGACGGTACGCTGTCGATCGGGACTGTACAGAGTCTTCGATGGAAGGATGGATTGGAGGCAGGCTGCGTCATATTGTCTGCTGAGGGAGATGACGTAAGGACTTACTGTGCTATGCAATAGGTAGGACTAGGAACCAAGAAAAAAAATTTTTTAATACTTTTATTAATTTTCAGGTTGGCCAATGTGGCCACCATCAGATGCTTGAAGAAATTGGGCATGGCCATGTTGAAGACACGACCGAGTAAGATTTAGCATTTTTTTAAACAAGCCCGTAGCCCGTATTTTCTGGTGACCAACTTTTCAGGCCTTCTAAGTACCTAGTTAGCTATTAGCTAAATGAGTTAATGGTCAACTCTGGTGCCGGGGTTTTTAGGCCGCCTTAGGCCCCATCAAGCCGAGACCAGAAAGTCCGACAACCTTACGTGCGTGCCCTCTGTCACGGAAGTGCTCAGTTTTTACTACGGTCACCCATCCACTTACTGACCGGTCAGAACATTGCACCACTTGCGCTTGAAACAGTCTGGTATAAGGTTTTGTTATCTTATCTCCAGGTATGGAGAGCGCATGGATCGGAGCCAGGGGTGCCCTGGGGAAGTGGAGCTGGCTCGACTCTGGAACCAGCATCTTCCAGACGCCAGGAAACAATGATGCCAGACCTGGCATGTGGCCTCCTATGAGGTAGGCAGATCCATGCACAATTTGTTTTGTTTTGCGTCACAGGTTCTTTCGCCCACTGCAACACAGAGGTCGTCATATTGGGGTTAGAGGCTTAGAGTTCATGATGGTATTGTGAGAAAATTGCTTTCTTAATAGGTATATGTATAGGTACCTACCACGGTAAGCCGTGTTGGCCGAATGGGGTTGTACCTCGACTTTCAATCCGAAAGTCGTGGGATCGAATTCCAGGCGTGCATCAATGGATTTGGTGTTTCGTAAAATTAATATGCGCTTTATCACGAGCTCTGAACGGTGAAAGAAACCAGTTAGTATTCTTATAGGCGGCAATGGGCTTGCAACCTGTCACGTATGGAATACATAGTAACTTCTGCAAGATGCGGGCATGGGCATGTATCAAATATGTATTTGGACATGCCCCTGACTACTTCCTTAGACATCTTCAAAGGATCTGGAAAAAGTACCTATAAAAGATCTGTTAATGTCTACCGCGCCTTGGGGATACAGTCGTGACCCTGTTTACGTTTTTTATATTAGCTACCTACCTACCCATAGACGAATTACCCTAAATTCGTCTGTGTACCTACCTTACCACAGACAAAATACAGATAGGGTAGTAGGTACGTAGGATGGGTAGATACACCTGTAACATAAAAAAAAATTAAAAAAAAATGCTGGACAATTTCACACAGCATCATCTAGCCCCATACTAAGCATAGCTTGTATGTAGGCACTATGGGAACCAGATAACTGATATACTACTTAAGTATATACTTTTTGTTCGTAAATACATACATATTATACATAGAAACACCCAGACCCGAGATAAATACTTGCAGATCATACAAACATTTATCCCGCGGCGGGGATCGAACCCGCAACCTTCTGCGTCTCAAGCGGGCTTTCACCCACTGCGCCAGAGGTCGTCAACAAAAATAAACATAATTTACACAATATAAAACATAATTAAAACATAATTTTATTATTTTCAACAGAGACAGATCCACAATTAAGCAGAGCGGTTGCCTACAGCTAGATCGTCATGAATCCAGTATGCCAGTGTTTTTGGAAGCAAGGTGTGATCGGAAAATGCAATTTATTTGCTATCAAGGTAAAAAAACACCTAACTATTGATTTTACTCATTGTCGCCAGCACCCGAAGTTATTTAGGGTGTTCGCACACGCGCCTAACTGTCAAATCAATAGAGAAAATGCTGCTGACGTCAGTAGCAAGCCGCATTTTCTGACGTCATCAGCATTTTTAGTATAGAGAAATGACTGCGGCGCGTACGGTGCGTACAAGTGTGCGATTAGGTTTAGGTGGGGCTTGCACCTAAGATGCCCATGTAGTGGGTAGAGTCTACGAGTTTTTACACTCACCATAGTAACTTCACTAGATAGGTGGTAGCCGGAACAAAATATCTGCACTGCAGATCATGCTGTTATTTGTCCCGCTACGAGAGCCGAACTCGCACGACATTGATGAAAGAAGTGTCACGTGGTTCGTTAGGTACCTAATCCTTCGTCTCTAGGACCACGACAATATTATTTAGGGTGACTTTTCTACAAATAATACTTTGCAAGTGCCTCAAAAACTAAAAAAATATTTTCAGGACATTCCTCGCTTAGAAAGCAAACAGCGCCACCTAGCGACGACTTGTACTACTATATTTTGGTTCGGCAGCAACTTTACTGGCAGCATGCTTATGAAAACTGCCAGAAAATGAACGGAACACTTGCCGGTTTGGACAACAATGATATTCTGATACAATTGTTACTTTTGATGGGAGAAAATAAGGAAGAACGTAAGTAGAGATTTAAAAGAAAAATTGGTTTCAGCGCCATCTGCTGAAGAGTATACAAAACTAAAAAGTACAGTAACAGAAAACTTTTAAAGTAAAAGTAAAGTAAAGTAAAAGTTTATTTTGCTAAATTTGTGGTAGGTACAAGTTACAAGGTACAAGTTACATTCATGTTATTAGCAAAAAAGGTTACCACTCAGCATCGTGCAAGTGCAGAGAAGGATACCTCCCCTGCACAAGCGCTGGTATTATGTGGCACCAGATGCGAGCGCGCGACAGACGCTGCGATTACATGCGTTTAAACTAAGTAAGCTAAAGATACAGTTGTAGTGTATTTAGAGAAATTAAAATTTAAACAAATAAAATTTACCCATAAAAGCAACAAAAATTATATAAACTTTTTTTTTTTTGAACACAATCAAGAACAATACAGAGATAAAGTGAGTACTTATGATTGGGAAATAAAAATATTTTTCATTTCTCATAGTCGGCAAGTAGTGTTGTTTTGATTTGATTATTGGGTGGAAAATGCTGCTTTCATAGGGAGGGAAAAACTCATACAAATTCATCCCGATGAACTTTAAAAATAGAACTGCTGTCAGCTGTGAAGAGTTTTAAGTAAAAAAAACTAATTTCAAAAATGTCATGCATGACTTTCTAAACAGCCAAGTGTGAATTTAGAGCGAGTTCCATATATAAAATTTAATAAAAAAAATTGAAAAAAAAAATTGAACCGACTTCACCTAACACAAATAGACACTAAGAACCTTCTATGTACCTACACTAAAAAGAGAAAAATAAGAATATACACATGCAATTATTACTTACAGTATTCAAATAATGAATTAATGTTAAATTATGTTTGAAGTCGGTACTTTGGAAATCTGTCCACATTTTTCGGAAAGATCGGTGATTTTTTGAGTATTACGGGAAAACTATCAATCCCTCAGGAGTAAAATTTTTATGGGACCACTATGGGAGCATACCCTTTCAAACAAAAAAAAAATTTTGGAAATCGGTTTATAACTGACGGAGATATCGATGAACATACATAAAAAAAAAAAAAAACATACATACACCCGAACATAGAACCTCCTCCTTTTTTTGAAGTCGGTTAAAAAGTCAACACAAATTGGCGGGATACTAAAATCTGTTATGTACTTATGTCTCTGTGACAGACTTTTGTGCTAAGATTTGAATTGAATATTAAAAATTTCCTCATATTCAAAATGAAAAGTAGAGTGTTTGCCACGGGTAAAAGAATCAATTCCTACTCGGACTATAGCCGAGTCTAACTACCTTGGGAATTGATTCTTTTCAACCCTAGGCTAACAATCTACTATTTTTATTTGCCTTATTATACAAACTAATTGAAGACATTATTTTATTATGCATATTGAGTAACAGAATCGAACTTAAATAATAAATGATTCGCGGTAAAAAAAACAGGCTCTTTTTTTTAGTTTGAAGTTTAAAAGTTCTGTGCTTATAGTGATCCTAAATAATTATATTTTAGCGGTAAATCACGTCTGGGTGTCAGGACGCTTGAACATGACGAAGGATCCCTCTACAGACGCTGTCGCCTACGGATGGTACAGTCCCACTAATGGAAAGAGAATACCAGATTCCAAAAGTTTTGGTGATGCCGCTGGATTGTATGTAAGTCAATACACGTTCTGTGCATCTAATTCAGATAGTTTATGTGTTACTACATGGTTGAAGCTACTTCTTTATGTAATTTCATCAAAATCCGTTCAGCTGTTACAGCGTGAAGGAATCTTCCATAATGAAAATCCTTTCAGCTGAAAAAAAAATTACAATATTTTTTACCCAACAGTACATTTTTAATCTACCAGCCGCTAGATGGCACTGTTGGATGTTAACTATCAGCCGCTAATTGGCGCTGTTTGAAGTTAAACTAATCACAGCTAGATGTCTTTCCAAAGCTTCTAATATTCCTCACTAGATATCGCTTTACACAATTCTTCAAATTATACTTTTAAAATTAAAAGTACTGATTTCCGTTTAGATGCCGCCATGGTTGGCTGAAGACTTCACGATGGACAGCCCCTGTTTGAACCTGGACAGGCAGGATCATCTGAATGGGCTGGTATATGGTTTACCATGTGACACCGCTCAGTATTCTGTGTGTCTTATTGGTAAGCCTCTTTCTACCTTGAGAAAATCACTTGTATTAACCAATTCATAACACCGGCCATCTGCGAATACTTATTCCCTCAAAGTTTATGACACTAGCATGAAACGGACACTGGCAGAATTGTGACAAACAAGTCGCAGTAGCCATAAAGAAGTTGAAGTTAACACTTAATAGAGAGAGTCATTTTTTGCTACAACTCAACGGGTTAAAAGCTGGACAAGACTATTCCATCTCAAATAATGCCCAGTTTTTAGGCCGCGATAGGCTTTCCTTCTTCTTCCTGCCCCACTAAGTGTAGTCGGCACATGTTTCTTCCATTTCCCTCTATCACTTGTCATATCAGAACTCACTCCTTTCACAAACATATCCACATTTACACAGTCCATCCATCTTTTCTTAGGCCTACCCCTACCGGTATATCCATCCACATTCATTACTCATCACTCGTCGTGATAAAAAAAGTAAGTAAGTTCGTATGAGTCAGTGGCCAACTCTGGTGACGGAGTTTTTAGGCCGCCTTAAGGCCTCCGTCATGGCTTAACCACTTAAATAGCCGGGACCGACAATTAAACGTGCACTCCGAAGCACGGAAGCGCTCAGATGAAAATGCCACTGGCGCTCTCATCCACTTACAGACCGTTTCGAACGTTGCATTTCACCAGAACGACTCAGCAAGCACGACTACGAACTCGTCGTGATAAATGACTCTCATCCCTCCTCATGACATGCATATACCACTCCAAAATCTCATGGCTATGAAAAATTATGGGCTTACTGAAGCAGGGAAATGCTGAGTTGATGGTCTAGCTTTATTTGTTTAATGTAATTTTTTTTTTTCAGAAAAAACATCAAAACCTACTGATAATGTTACAGAAGTCGAAATATAAAAAACTAACAGACCTTCGCTGAAATATATAGCGTCTTACCATAGAACGTGACATTAAGTTATTCCACCGAATAAATCAAGAATAACCATACATTTTGACAGTTTACACTCCGGAATAACTTTATGTCACATTCTATGGTAAGACGCTAAATGATTATCCTATAAATATTATAAAGGCGAAAGTTTGTAAGTATGGATGTATGGATGTATGGATGTTTGTTACTCTTTCACGCAAAAACGGCTGGACCGATTTGGTTGAAATTTGGTATGTAGATAGGTGATACCCTGGATTAACACATAGGCTACTTTTTATCCCGATATTCCCGCGGGAACGGGACTTACGCGGGTGAAACCGCGGGGCGCAGCTAGTTTTTATTATAATTTTACCTAATTTAATATACCTAAATAAAATGGGGTTTCTTAGATTAAGATTGTTTTATTTCTTTAATTGGAACAGAAATCTAACATATTTACAGTACATTTTACAGAGCTTAAAGCTATTTTCCAGTATTTAGAGGATCATATTATATTATATTACTTACTAGCTTCAGCGCGTGGCTTCGCCCGCGTGGTACCAACATTTTGAATAGCCTATATGCTATTCCAGGTCTCTACGCCTATACCAATGTACTCCATAATGTTTCAACCCATGTACAGGTCAATATATCCAACAATGTTCTGGTATTTTTATTGATTTCGCCACTAGTTCAATGTGAAATCAATTTCCGTGTTTTGCTTTTAATCCACATCTATTTTAGTGTGATATTAATTTTAAAAGTATGGATTGTATACATCTTAGTGTCCGTGACTGTACAGAAAATTTTCTTTCATCTTAACTCAAATCATCAAGTCAAGGAGGTGGCGTTGAGACTGCTACACAGTTTATTAAACTTTTGCAGTTCTCATCGTTGTATTGTAATCAATGTTTCTATGTACTTTGTTCTGAATAAATAATTTTGAATTTGAATTTTGAAAATCTCATTTAGGTGAGTACTCTTTTCTACTATAGAGATAGTGAGGTGGTAGCTGGAGTTGTAAACCTATTATTCATTTATAATTTTATTTTATCACTTCAATGTCTTCAAAGTATTCAACCACTGTTGGTTAACCTTCCCGAGTTGTATATAGTTATCGTTTAAACTTGCTATGTTCCTTTTAAATCCTCGGAGGTGCTCAAGGTATGCTTGGAGGCTGCTGTTCATGGCTTTGAGCGAGTCCAGTTCTTGGGTTAGCTCTGCGACTTTCTGAAAATCAATTAATAATATTATATTATAAAGAGGAAAGATTTGTTTGTTTGTTTGAAATGAATAGGCTCCGAAACTACTGGACCGATTTGAAAAATTCTTTCACCAATAGAATCCTACATTATCCCCGATGAACATAGGCTATATTTTAAGTGAAGTTTTCCCGAGGGATCGCGGGTAACACCGCGGCGGACAGCTAGTAATAAATAAAAAATAATTAAATTACGATTCACCTAATACAAATCAAAATATTTTAATCTGGTGCGCACAGTACATTCCAACTGATCAAGGCATTTGTGAAGTTAGCCGTCATGATGCGCAGTACACAATTTTTTATGAAAAAGCGCACTGCGCAGACAAACAGCTAACTTCATGAATAGATCCGTTGGAATTAAGAAGGTATGAATAAGGCTGCGGCGAATGATGATGCTGAGATAGGTATCCATTTAACAAGCTTTGCTTAGCATGGGGCTAGACAAAACTGTGTTTTGTCCTCCAAGTAAATACGACAAAATGTATGACTTGTGAAATGTAATCTTGCCTCGTGTTTTGATGAAGTCACTGATGCATTCGACATTATTCACAGATTCTAAGACACCTTAAAAAGCGTTCAAGTTCTTTTGCAGTATAAAATATATAATGTAAAAATTTTCGAATAACTTTGAACTTTTCTCTAGTTTATTTTGAAAAATGTGGCCGTTAGAATCTATCTGGCTATTTCGACGATAGTGTGTGACGTGACAGTTACTCTGTGGACGTGACATTTTAACTCCTGACAGCTGTTATTTTACGAACTTCTTACCTAGTATCAAACCTAGCTATACTACCATAAAGTATTAAAAGTATTAGATTGGCATATTCAAGGGAATAGTACCGTACTCAATCAATCGAACAAATTAGAATACTTAGTTGCTGTGTTATCGTTATCGCAAAAGCAATCTAACGAGGTACCTAGGTAGGGGGCTAGTTACCCCACTTACCCCCAGAATATTTTAGTGCATAGTATGAGTTTTTGTTCGCGATAACGTAAAATGCAAAAATAGCAGCGCCATCTTTTTGTATTCGTTCACAACTAATGAAAAACAACATAGAAATCCACGTTTAGAGCGTCGATCGAATATAGTCGATACCGAATAAAAACTAATAATAAGGATCTGTAGACCACAGCTGCACGTTCGGTCGTCGGCGTCGTCAAAGAACACAACACTCCTGTCGGAGTTTGTCGTCATCGTCATTTGTCAGATTCAAGGTCAAAACGAACATCCAATCCAATACAATCAGTCGATTAATTGAGTTCCTTGCGGCAAACAAACATGGCAAAGGTTAGTAAGATGTTTTGATTTATTTAATTATAAGATTTTTTAAGGACCGAACGGAGTCATAAAGAGAAGGCCTATACCCCACCTGTACCCAGCAGTGGGTGCAGTCGGGCTGATTAGATAGATGAGATCTTTTTTTTTTTAAATAAGAAGGCAAATTTGATCACACAATTTGCTTATTGTATTTTTATCTACTGTTATTGTTATCTACCTAAAAATATGGTGTAGGTAGGTACACTAGGTACCTATTATAGGTAGGCAATTATTGGAGTTTTTTTTTCTGAAGCTATCAAATAAAAAGTAAGTAAGTAAGTAAGCTATCAAATAGGATGGTAGGTACTAGGTTAGATACCTAGGTTCTAAAAAATATTATTAAATTATTATTGGTAGCTCTAGTGGTACGTAGCTTGAGTTTAAATATCCCGATGTTATTTCTGGAATGATTGAAACCGATTAAATTCCTATTTCTATCCGTGGCTTATCAAACAACTATATACCTACCTACCTACCTTCTGTATACAACTCCGTTTATTTAGAAATAGATAAAGTAACCATAACATGTAGGTACCTAAGTTTATCGAGAGCTCTTATGTAGGTAGGTAATTAATAATACATAACACTGGGATGATTCCGTTCTTTACTGATTAAACTTAAAATAAAGGTAGGTAGGTACCTAACCTACCTATAATACCTACCCATATAAGTACAAAGAAAAGATGGATGGATTGTGTGAAGGATGACATGAGTAAGAAAGGAGTGAGTGTTGAGGTGACGGCTGATAGAGGAGAATGGAAGAAGAACACATGTTGTGCCGACCCCACATAATGTGGGAAAAGGGCAGGGAGATGATGACGATAAGTATCTATTGTTTTTCACAATAACAATTTTATTGTGAAAAGTAATGTAAGTACTTAAATATAAATGTATCTAATTTGAATATTATATAAAATTATGAATAATGTTAAGCTAAATAATCTTCTTATAATTAAGAGGATTATTTAGCTTAATATTATGTTATAAATTTTGCACACCAGGTGGATGGTAGAATATATAAGGCACAACAGATGTAAATGACAACCAAACTTGTAACCTATATTCTAGCAAAATAAATACTTTCTTTCTTTCTTTCTTTCTTTCTTACCTAAATACCAACCAAATACCACGGTAACCTACCTACCTAATAGATCGGTGTTTTCCTTCACCACCCTTTTACCTACGTATTCTCAAATGAACGATCCAGCGGCCTGGCTTCGAGTTCAAACCCTTCGGATTGGAAGTCGAGCTTTATCCCACTAGGCCAATACGATATTATTGGTACCTTACCTACCCACCTATTAATAATGTACATAGGTAGGTAACCTAGTCAGTTATTTTTAAAATATAGGAATCAAGCTACTTATGTTTATGATTACAGGTAAACATTCCCACGTTCAAACTGAACAATGGCGCTGGAATCCCAGCTGTGGGTTATGGCACATGGCTGGGGATGTCAGATAAGGTATGTACCTACAATATCCTTTACTAGCTGTACTTGGGGTTGCTTGTGAGCTGCCAACATAATATAGACAGCTTAATTTCGTTTGTTATGTCGTTTCATGGTAAGATTTTGCGTAAGATTTGCGAGATTCGTCAGAGGAACCGATTTCAGAAATGTATTATAAACACTGCTTTGCACTACATGGTAGACGTACAACTCCTGACTCCATCAACTTCTCAGTGAATATCCGTTAAAATCCATGGCTTTTTTACAGAAACTCATTGAATAAAACTTTTTTCAGTTCGAACTTTACAGTGAAGACTGTCCGAAGATGATGGACGCGTTATCATACGCTATAGACGTCGGCTACAGACACATTGATACAGCACATTTCTACCGAGTGGAGCCGGAGGTCGGACTAGTGCTGAACAAGAAGATAAGGGAGGGGGTCGTCAGGAGAGAAGATTTGTTTGTTACTACTAAGGTTAGTTTTAGATTAACATCATTATCCATTCATAATTATGCTGAGTTGCTGAGTGCCAAGTACGAGTTTTTATTTACCTACTCAATCGCGTTAACGTTAACGCAGATTTTGTACATAACTATTACGATATGAAAGAGTACCAATAGATGGCGCTATCCATTTCCCCTAAAAATCGAAAAAGATTACGTCTATGTTATCGAGTATGGAAAAAACTTGTATTCAGAACCCCGTCACCATATTTGACCACTAACTCATACAGACTTACTTTTTATTGATTTTTTGACGAACATAAATTCATTGAGAAATTAAAAGTCTTATCAAAATTTTCGATTCCGACGGGGTGAAATCCAAGTATGGATTAACACTATAAAAACATTAAATTCGTTATTAAAATCTGTTTTTTGACCACCTCTACTTCTCTTTGCATAGGTTTGGCAGCACCTTCACCGCGAAGCAGACGTGGAAGTGTCCCTGCGAGGGTCCCTGGATAGGATGGGTTTGGAGTACTTAGACATGGCGCTTATACACTGGCCTATGTCTATCGACGTAAGTAGAGTAACAGTTGTCATTGATTTTTACCATGAACGAGATTGTCACAGTTTACTCGATCTTACGCAAACTACGGTTTGTGTGGGAAGAGAACAGTGTTTAAAGGACCGAAGATTTTTGAATTCAAAAACCAATTTTTCGATTCGGAAGAGTTCATTGGTTGAATTTATCGACGAATTCTGTAGCTCATAGTAGAAAAAGTTCGAATTGATCGCACAGATTCATCATTGGATGACTGACTGTCTCATTTTGCATTCATATTTTTTCAACCACACTACTGGTTATCAATATAATTTTGTTTAAATTCCAGGAAAAAGGTAAAGATGAGAAGATTGACTACTTGGAAACATGGCGGGGTCTGGAGAACGCACTGGCAAAGGGTCTGACAAAGGGCATCGGTGTCTCCAATTTCACTGTGGAGCAGCTGACGCGGCTGCTGCAGCATTGCAGGGTGCCTCCGGCTGTAAACCAGATCGAGGTAGATATCAAGAAGGTTTTACTCCTACACGTTCATAGTAAAGTAGGGAAACTCTGGTAGCTTAATTCAGGATTTTTCACAACAAAAGGACACATCAAATCTAATGATTACCATTTAGAGAGGACGTGGACGCACAAAAACATGACGTTGACAATTCCTCAATTACCAATATTTGTCGTCTTCGAATTCTTGGTTCTGGGTTCGGAGTTTCGGACCGAGTTATAACGAGAAACGCCCGAAAATCGGCCGATATAATTTTAAGAGACTGAAAAATTTGCATTTCTGATTATTCGTCCTGGCTTAGAATTAGTTTCCTCGTTAATTAATTTAGAATACTTTTTTAGATAAACCTAAATCTCGGCCAAGAAGAGCTCGTTTCATTATGCCAATCCAAAAACATTATGGTAGTAGCATATTCACCTTTCGGGACAATGGTGCCGAGCCGAGCGTTGCCGGACAGTCCCGAACCGAAAATGAACAACCCGACAATGGTTGCAATGGCAGAAAAATATGGGAAAACTGTTTCTCAAATTACTTTGAGATATTTAGTAAGTAACTAATGGACATGAATGTGGATGAATGGACATGAAGGTAGACATAAGAAAAGATCCATCTTTTCTTATGTCTGTGTGTGAAAAATGATTTACGGATATGGAAAGAGTGAATGTTGAGATGAATGACTGATAGAGTAGACTGGGAGAGTGCCGTTCATGTCTATACATAGAAGATAATTTGAGAAAAACTTTTTTAAATAACTTTTTATTGTATGTTGGTAAATACCTACCGATATTAATAAGTGGGATAAGGGTAAGCCAAGGGGTAAAGAAATAATGATGACTCCATATAATTATGATACACTACCTACTCGTTTTAAGATAATAATATTAAACCTACGTTACGTCTTTAGAATAGAATAGAATAATGTTTATTTGTTTACTCAGTTATGAGCATTATTTGTGATTTCCATAGACTTTTGAGCGCAGTGAAAAATTTTGTACCCATGTCCAGGGTGAATTCATAGTTGGATGTCAATTAACTATTATTTTCAGTTCCAACGTGGCATCGTCAGCATACCAAAAACGATAACAAAGACTCGCGTGATCGAAAACGCGTCCATCTTCGACTTCATGATCGAGAAAGCCGACTTCGAGATATTATCAAAATTCGACTGTGGGTATCGCACGGTCCGTCCGATATTTTGGCAGAACTACACGAACTACCCATTCGATAAGGTGTCGCAGAATATGGATGTACCTTTGTCTATGAGGAAGTGGAAGGATGGATGTCTATAAAAGTAGGTAATCATGAAATAAGGGTTTCCCTTCTTAAATGATAATAGTAGCTATTAGCTAGTAGATACAGACTTGGAAGTAGATAAATGGAAATAAAGAATTTGTTATTATTATTCAAACTATCATTTATACCCTATCTATCCAGCCAGTAACACCCATTGCTGGGTATTGCATAGGCCTCCTGGCCTCTTCTCTTTCACGCCACTTCTAGCGGTTTTGTGCCAGCCGGATCCACTGTTCTCCCACCGACCCCCCACAATGTCGTCTGACCATGCATCGGGCAGGTGATAAATTAGATAAAAAAGTAGATGGTGTATGTACCTAGTTACTTACCTATATCTGCTACCTAGTCCTCTATAGGCGATTGAACTTGCATCGAACGAAGCTAGTTTACCTTGAAAATAGTAGGTAGTCTATACAATAGTATGATAGATTTTTATCTCTACTTGGAATGCGCCGCGTAGATCGGTAAAATCAGAACCCTTGGTTTTGCTGTAATTGTAAAATCAAAATCAAAAATCATTTATTCAATAGGACCACAGGGATCACTTAGAATAGTCTTAAAACTAATTTTACTCCTGTTCTTTCGCGACCAATACCGTGAAGAATCAGGGCAACAAACACGGTCTGGGGCTGGGTCTGGGTATAATATTATAGGTAAAGTTTCCATATTTGTATTAAGTAGGTACGATAATTTTAATACATACATAAAATCACGCCTCTTTCCCGAAGGGGTAGGCAGAGACCACGGATCTCATTGCCACACAACTTTCGCCTCATTCACTCTCATTACATTTTTCATACATGCTACCTGGTTTAGGGTACTTTTGACCCTGGCCTTCTCCAAAATGTCGCGAATTTGATCTAAAAGGGTTCGCCTTGGCCTTCCTCTTCCAGCTGTCCCATACACACTCCTAAAACACTATCAAAATAATCGATGGAGCTTATATTTACTGACAGCTATAATTAATGATAATACTAGGTGTATTATCACGATAATATGGCCTACTAATACAAAGTAACTTTCGAACTCTAATTCCGTAGCTGGACAATATATACAAAAATATCATGGGTTAATTATAATAAAGCTGAAAGTTTGTGCGTTTGTTTAGATGTTTGGCAAAAATTAAGCTTAAATATTGACAAAGCTAGCTAGTGTTTGAAATCAAATCTTCAATTTTGAGTAGGTAAGTATTTACCTAGGCGAACCTTCTTGGATCAAATTGGCGACATTTTGGAGAAGGGCCAGGTCAAAAGTACCCTAAACCGACGAGCATGTATGAAGAATGTAATGAGAGTGAATGAGGCGAAAGTTGTGTGTCAGGATCGTAGCGACTGGAGATCCGTGCTCTCTGCCTACCCCTTTGGGAAAGAGGCGTGACTTTATGTATGTATGTATGTAAGTATTTACCAAACTACGGAATCCCAAAGTTCAGAATGGACTCGCTCTTGTCCATGTTTTAATAGTTCACATCACAAGCTTATAATAGGTATCTACTTCAAGGTAGGGGTACCTACCTACATACCTATTTCTTTTATATCTATGTTATATTATTGTTTCGTGTCTTTAGTTTGGTTTGGACCTTGATGCAAGATGTTGTGTTTGTTTATTTTAAGTTTCTTGTTTGTAAATACGGTAAGTACCTACTAATTAATTATTCAAACTTAATTAAGGAAAAAATAATGATCGTTCGTTTATTTGCTAAGGTTTACCTAGTGTAGTTAGGTACCTAGTACAGTATGTAAGGTGTAGGCGGTAAGTAAGTTGTACTTACTCCAACAAATTCAACAGATAAGTAATTCTGTTGTGAACTTGTGATAACTTAGGCGCATTGCCTAACTAACGGTCATCATTCAAGTGTTTAGTTTGAAAACAATACATTATTTGGAGATTGATTGATGACATTTTTGTATAAATCTAATGCCGCCATTTTGAAAACTAAAATGGACGGCAGTCAATAAGTTACAATCTACATTTCTATGATTCATGGTTATTTAATTTTTACTTTTTATTTCCAGCTTTGTGATGACAAAGATGGCGGCAAGGCGCCAAGAATACTTCTTAACGATGGCAGCACCATGCCAGGAATTGGATTGGGCACGTTCGTTGGTTTCGACGAGGTAGGTTCCTTCTTATTATGTTTTAAATCATTTATTTAATTATAATCGATGTGTCTTTAGTAGTAGCTCAGTAGTAGGTAGGGTAGGTTTTTTTTTTTTTTTATGATGAATGTCGACTCTTGACCTCGAAACTTACATAGGCAAGAATGGGGTCTACGATGGAGCGAGCCTACCCAGAAGGTGCCTATTATATTAACAACAGGGTCGTAGTTCAGCGGAAATACAGACGCGGGAAGCTGATTCCACATTTTTGCAGTGCGCATAATAAAAGAACTTTGAAAGCGCTTAGTTCTAATAAGTGGAATATCAACCAGGTGTGGATGATAGTGAGCGTGTGAAGTCCCTGTAAAAGAACGGTGAAGGCGGAACAAGGTCGTGTAGCGCCTGGGCACACTCACCGTAGTACAATCTGTAGAAGACCGACAAACTCGCTACCTCACGACGATGGCTCAGACTGTCGAGTTTTGCCTCGGCAAGACAGTCTTCACCAATGAGCCTCTTGGCTCTGCGCTCCACCGAGTCAAGTGCAGCAAGTTGATACTTATAGAGTTAGAGACTAGTTGAGGTATAGGTATATTTTGTTTTTATAATTTACGAAACTACAATACAATTTTGTTTCGTTTTCCACCATATACTGACTTGCAGCGGCCCTAGTGGATACTTTGAAGAACTAAAGCGGAAAACGAAACCTTAGTGGTTTCATACTATCAAAACTCATACTAAGGGCACGATGCTATCAATTCGGTTTTGTCGGGCCCGAACATTCGGATTCGGATTGTTCCTATGCCAAATAGGTAGTTGTCTGTAAGTTGCAGTGAATTGTTGTACTAGCTAGTCTACTGTAAGTAGTAGGTATCCCAATTCACTGGTGCTTATTGAATTAGTTCCGTAAGAATGCGCGATACATAATTATTGATCGCCCGATGATCGATACTACCAATCGCTAGGTAACTCACGCGATGATCGCGTTCTATTAGGACGACGCCTTAGGACGACCGACGATTCTATTTTTTTTTCAGAACGGCACTAGAAAGCCATTGGATCGGGAAGTAGAGGACCCTGTCACTTGGGCCTTAGACGCTGGTTATCGGTAAGTATCATTGCCCTAACTAACAACTGAAAAATATTTTTATGTACTTACTTATATTTTATGTTTTAGCATGATAGACACAGCATCAGCATACCTGAATGAAGAACAGGTCGGGAGAGCAGTACGGTCATCGTCAGTGGCCAGAAAAGACATATTCGTAGTCACCAAGGTAGGTAGGTAATACCTACACCGCAAGACGCACATTCACACTATCCCACACACACATTAGCGGCCTTCACACGCACAATCTATCGCGAGTGATACAGCAAATCGTGCGCGAAAGAGCGCGTAGCTTCAGGCTTCAAAAAAATAATCATGTGCGATTGCCCGTTACAGGCAATCGTGCGGTAAAGCCGCATACCGAGGTTGCTTTTAAATTTGACAAGAACTAAACTAAAGGCGGAAAAAAATAATCGCGCGCGATAGCGTGTATTGTACAGGCTTTCTGGCACGCAATCCACGAGCAATCCTGCGCGATAGGTTGTAGGTACGTATGAAGGCCGGGGCGCTATTCCTAAGCATTTTACTAGGTATGTACCTACTCACTAATCAACTCATGGTACTAACCTACCTAACTTGCTTGTTTTGTTTTTCAGCTCGGTATTGATGAGAAGCGAGATGTTTTGGGTGCCTTAGAGAAATCACTAAGCAGATTGAACCTAACATACATCGATTTGTACTTGATACACAACCCTGTATCATTTACTGTAAGTAGCGTAGCTATAACCGATTTCCATAAAAATTCCAAACAATTTGTCAAAAACGTAGCAACGACGCATCGATCTGGCTAACTTCACTAATTATTCCTAGATCCTCCCTGCATAGCAATTAATACTTCAGCGGAAAGCATCCGCGATGAAACCTTTCCTCTGTTCAACCAACCGCAGGAAACGTTATTGTACGAATTCCACGAAACTGTTTGATCGCGGATGCTTACCGCTGTAGTAAGTACAAATCCCTATGCTCTCTCGCTTGCACACTAATAACGGCACCGGTGTGCAAGTGAGACAAAATTATTTTCACCGCCATTGTAGATTCGCTTCTAAGAACCAAGATACATTAAAATCCTTCTACATTTCAGCCAGACCATAGTGCATTCGATGTGATAGACTACCTGGATACGTGGAAGGAAATGGAAAAAGTCCAGAAGCTTGGTCTAACGAAGTCCATTGGCATCTCCAACTTCAACATCAGCCAGATAGATAGACTCCAAGCCAACAGCCAGACTAAGCCAGCTGTCTTACAAATTGAAGTAAGTTTTGTAATAAAAAATATTACTAGACGTCATAATAAAACGCGAATGCGCGATCATCGCGCGTGTTAGCTTTCATCGCGCGATCTTAACTCGCGATTTCGGGATATGACACGTCCTATTCGTCGAAGATCTGCATAATCGCCAATGTTAAAATTAATTATTCGTTCCCACTCCTTCGTTAATTACTTACCTACCTACTAGGTAGGTAGTTATGAAGTGAAGTGATCGAATAGTTAGGTAGTACCTACCTAAATAACTACCTTTTGATCTAAATTCTTCTTTTATTCAAGGTAAACTTAAATTTAGCCCAAACCAAGCTCATAAGCTATTGCAAAAAGAAGGACATAGCCGTCATGGCGTACACGCCATTCGGATCGCTGTTCGAGAGAAACTCCACCGCGCCTGCACCAAGAGTGACAGATCCTACCTTGAAGAAAATAGCTGAGCAGAAGGCGAAGAGTGTCCCACAAATCGTGCTTAGGTATTTGGTAAGTAAACATTTAGGTACCTACTTACTCTATTATAACTCTTGACTTAGACATTTTCAAAGGATCTGGAAATCATAAAAGATCCGAGAGAATGTCTACCTTGTCTTGGGAATACAGTGGTGACCCTGTTTTTTTTTACCGTAGGTAGATAGAATGGTCATAGTAAGTATTATTTATTTTCACAGTTTAAAATCCAATTTTACCTCCCTTTCATTGTCATTATCCCCAGTCTGACTTCACCCACTGCACCCACTGTAAGGTTACTTTACTTAGTATTCTATCAAGTCCTACGAACCACTACCTTTTTTGAAGCGCTCGTGGTCGTGCATGCTTAGTTGTTCTTGATAGATCGTCGAAGTTAAGCAACGTTCGAAACGGTCTGTCAGTGCATTCACTGACGGTCCACTGGCGGTCACCCATTGGTAACCGCCAGTGGCATTTCCATCTGAGCGCTTCCGTGCTTCGGAGGGCACGTTAAATTGTCGGTCCCGGCTGTTCAAGTCGTTAAGCCATAACGGAGGCCTTAAGGCGGCCTAAAAACTCCGTCGCCAGAGTTGGCCACTGACTCATACGAACTTACTTACCTTTTTCAGATTCAACGAGGAGTAGCGCCCATCCCTAAATCTGTCAAAAAACAGAGAATTGAAGAAAACATTGACGTTTTCGATTTCGAACTGAATTCCGAGGAAATGGACAAATTGGGTAAGCTAGAGTAAACTCATTGTTAATTTCTGTAATTGTTTTATAGTGCTAATCCACACTTGGTATTTCATTATGAAATGAAAAGTCTTATCAAAACAGACAATGAGCATGAGTTCACTAGTGAACGTGTAGATGGCGCTATTCGGTGCTCAACCGAAAAATATGAGCTTATCGAAAATTTGGACACCGGCGACAAGGGATTCTGTGGCCGAACGGTAAGGCACTCCGGCTTTAGGAGGATCGTCTGATCGATGCGGGTTCGAATCCCGTCGGAATCCAAAATTTTGATAAGACTTTTCATTTCATAATAAACTCATTGTTGTACGGCACGTGACTCGTGAGCACGATCGATACCTAATTCGAATAGGTAATATCTAAAACCTTTACGCGATCTCGTCCCGTTAAAACAACATTGGGATAAACTGTTAGAGTAAACTGAGTAAACCCGAGTAAACTTGAGTTAAGTAATAAATTCATGCTAGCATTCGTTCGACTTCGCTTCGCTTCGACTGCTGCGCTAGCATGAATTTGACCTTGGCTGTACTTACTCTGTGCCATGACCCCTTCTCACAGAGTAAGTATCCCTTTCATGCACTTCGAATGTGCACTAGCATGAATTGGATCTAAGTTGGTAATTTTTTTTTACCTACCCACATTACGGACTATTTTTTTTTTCAGATAAATTCAATAAAGATTACCGCGTTGTGTGGCCAACATTTTGGCAAGATCATCCTTTCTACTCTATGGAAAGGACGGACTCTCCCGCAGTAGACCTCTTTGGATGGACATCAAAGAAAAACGAGTAACCATTTTTGGCGGGAATTTTTCGATTTCTCTTTTAATTTTTTTATTTCCAATCCAAAACTTGTGTCTTGTCTGCCGTAGATAGAAGACCTATTACAAATTGAATAAAAACAAAATTTAATGCTGTACCTACATAATTTTTTTAAAATATTTATTGATTTCCCTAGGATTTGACAAGTGAATCTTAGGTAAGGCAGTATAAAAACCTGTAAACAAATTATTAGGGTAAGTAAAGATTAAGGGTAAGTAAGTAAGTTCGTTTAACGTTTGTTTTACCTACACGGTAACGCAGAACGTTGCTTAATTTCGACTAAACTGTGAATCTTAGTGTAGGTAGTATAAAAACCTGTCCTTACAAATATTATTATGGTAAGTACCTAAAGACTACTAGGGTAAGTAAGTTCGTTTAAAGTTCGTTTAACATGGAAGCGCTCAGTTACACATCCTCCTGCTTGCGTCGTTTCCCCAATGCTGGGAGTCGTGACCCATCAGAGTATCTTCTCTCGGACGATGTTCCGCTATCTGTTCCGGTGACACATAATGTTGCTTAAATTCGACTATCTATCAAGAACGACTACAAAACAATTTTAGGTAGGTATCTATCTAGTCTACATTAAGTAATTAGAAATAAAATACAGGAACGATGCTTCAATAGATATTTATTACAATTTGACAGGAAGGGGCATATATTATAGTCCTATAGGTATGGTGAAAAATCAACAACTTAATATTCTACAATAAAGTTAATTTCATCAATATAAAAAGAATATGAATAACTAAAATTGCGAATAATTCCGTGTGATTTCTCAATATGAAACTAAAATAAAGATTATTTTGCTCCTAAATATCAAAAGGGGTACAAATTGAACTGCCTGACAATAAAGTTGATAATTTTAAGTATTAATGAGTCATTCAGGTCAATTTGTGATAACTATTACATAACTACTTATGTCTACGACAGTTAGAGCACTATTCGTAGGTCTCACACTGTTAGGTACAATGATGATGATAATATTTTAGGTATCGGCTGTAGGTATATAAGAATCGCTTAGGTACTTATGTAAGAAACGGAATATTATATGCTTAAAGTCTGCTGTATATGTTCTAGGTGCAAAATAGTGCTCTAGTTTTTAATGTTCTAACTATCTGGGTACATATTGGTACACAATTACTGGTACACAATGAATTCTCCTTTAAGCTCATCCACAGTTTCGACTGCGCACTTCACGTTGCCTTCAAAGTCGCACTGTTGGATGCTTTCGTTGAAGAAGAGGCCATCGGAGCAGTAGAAGGACATGGGGACACCTTCGGTACACTTCCAGTAACGTTGACAGTCGTTCCTAGGAAAAAGAATGCGTTAAACCAGTGATCTCAATTCTATCTGTGGGTTTATTTAGATACTATCGTTTGATGTTGATGCCGTGTGAAATTTCAAGCATTTTTTTCAGACAACTTGCCTACCTTATTGATATAATATTGAGTAATTATCGAAGTAATTGCTGATAAAATTTTATAGCAAGACAACAGAGTGAGTAACTAAAAAAAAAAGATAGGTCAAAGAAAAGATGGATGGATTGTGTGAAGGATGACATGAGTAAGAAAGGAGTGAGTGTAGAGATGACGGCTGATAGAGGAGAATGGAAGAAGAACACAATGTGTGGACCCCCACATAATGTGGGAAAAGGGCAGGGAGATGATGATGATGACAACAGAGAGAGTAAAAAAACTAGTGTCGTCGTAACTCAAATATCATTACTCTACCTATTCTTCCTTAGAGGTGGGGTGGTCATAAAAGGAAAGTTGTCAATGAATGAATGCAATGAAAGAAGAAATTTTGATTTTATGATTTTTCCTATGCTTCGTAGTACTTACTTGTAAGCCACCATCTTGGAAGCAGTGTCAGCGCGATTGCAGTTAAGAATGTTGTTGAAGTGGACCTCTTCAGCGTGCGATTCTAAAACAAAATGTAGATTTACTTCTGTGGAATTCTACGCTGAGCTTGTTTTTAAGAAGAGAGACAATAAGCACTTTCCAGGCTCGCTCCATCGTAGACCTCACTCTTGCCTTTGTAAGTTTCGAAGTCAAGAGCCGACCAATTCATCATTACAAAATCCTAACAGCTAATAATTCTAGTGGGTTATTCTAGCTAGACTTTCTAGTTTCTTAGTTTGAATCCCGGCATCAATGAATCGTTTGTAAAAACACGCGAGCTCTACGACGGTCTCTATGTTGAAGAAAATATCGCCAGGAAAGCCGCAGCTTCATCATGACCATCCATAGCCTGACTACTGACCTTCCTAAGTTTCACAAATAGCATTTGGTCGTCCATCATTGTGTCATACCACGATCCTGGGCTAATCTGATATTCTGATCTATTGACGAGCTAGGTTAGTTTGTTGTAAGAGATGTTGATATCACGCGCACTTGAATTAGTCCAATCCACAAAGCTCGAGTGATTTTAATGAAACATGGAATTAGATGAATAGCTAGGCTATTTAGTTGGTAAATCCCACGTGCGTTTAGCCGAGGATAAAAGCTATTTTATCTTAATACCACTAACCAATCAACTCGATCTCTCCACTGCCTGAACCTTCCTCCTCTTTAGGGTTGCGGAGGTAGCAAGGGGTAGCCCATCGCCAGTTGCAGCCCTGAGAATAGGAAAATTATAAAATTGCAGTTTATTAAGTCACAGACGCCATAATGAATCAAGTTATACACTAATGATAATGATCTGCGTAGGCCCTAAAATGTACCTATTTTTTACAGATACTAAACTACACGCGAAGGGAGTTTGGTCTTAATTGTAAAAGAAACAAATCTACACACAATTAGGACAACCTGCCTTCTTAAGGTAGAATAACTATTGGTAGATACAAATCATTCTGCTAGAATCAGTAGAGCCATCTAAAGATAGGTAATCACTGCCTGATCCGTTATGTTTAATAGTCACCAGTCTTTCGATAAATTAAGATCAATCCTTCTTGAGATAGAAAAAACTTAGGCCTTTACATCTATACTAGATGATTTATACAGCGTCAGGAGGCAACCTATGCCTACACTCAGACGCTAGTGCCTGCGACATTGTTTGAGATGGAGGCTTGCAGCATCTAAACCATCCTCTCAGCTTAATCGCCTTGTCCAAAGACAGCGTCAATATGTGTGGAGCTTGAGATAGTTCCTATAAAAATATAAAAGGCATCATCACCTGTACGAGGAAGTCGAAGATCAGTGTTGAGTCACAAGTGAACTCCACCTCCTTGCCATTGTCGCACATGTAGTATTTGTTGCAGTCTTCGAAGTGAGGCAGCAGGAGGACTTGCTGTAAATTAATTTAAATAAAATAAAAAATGCTGGACATTTCACACAGCGTCATCTAGCCCCAAACTAAGCAAAGGTACTATAGGAACCAGATACCTAAATGATAGTTATACTACTTACTTATATACTTTTTTGTTCGTAAATACATAAATATTATACATAGTCAACAACCAGATCATACAAACATTTGTCTCGCGGTGGGGATCGAACCCGCAACGTTCTGCGTCGCAAGTGGACCTTCGCCCACTCCGCTACAGAGGTCGTCAATAACTATAAGACAACGCCCACCTTCGTGAACAACTGTACCTACCTAGCTAATAACTTACTTGGCCAGTAGGATCGCAGCTCAGTGTATTAGGATCAGTATCCTCAGTGGGTCTGAAGATGTTCTCCCAAAGGTCCTCACGGTTAGCAGCAGCCGACACTGTGGCGACCAGCACGAAGAAACTGAGAGTTTGGGCTGCGAAATGATACATTGTTTGAGATTTCTTGTTTATTTATTTATTTATTATTTATTTAAAACAGTTTTTGATAGAAAGCTTACAGTAGAACACCAAAACGCTAACTATCTAAAATTAAAACTTAAGTACCTACATTCTCAGTGTTAAAAGTAATGGAGAGATTGTCATTGAAAATGTCGACATGTTGGACTTCATGCAAATAGGCAATGTGAGAGCTCTCAAAGTTTTGGAATATTATGGCACCACAAACTAATATACCTACCTAGGTTGGGCCTTTTAAAGTATCCCACTCATCCCACTAATATAATAAAGCTGAAAGTTTGTGAGTATGTTTTGATGTTTGTACCTATATTTGTGTTTCAATCACGCCTAAACCAGTGAACCGATTTGGATTAAACTTGGAATATGCATAGATAGTGACGGAATAGCTTAAAGGCTATTCGAAATGTTGTTACCACGCGGGCGAAGCTGCACGCAGCTAGTATTTAGTATATTAGTAAGTTCGTTTGAGTTAGTGATTAACTCTGTTTAACGGAGTTTTTAGGCCGCCTTCAGGCCTCTGTCATGACTAATAGCCGGGGCTGACCACGGAAGCGCTTAATAATATTGCCACTAGCGGTCACCCATCGACTCGCGTATCGGTCAGAAAATTGCAAACTGGAATGTATCGTAAAGATTGGGTAGTCCATGGTAAGCGCACATTCAGAGGCTAGCTAGACACTGGTTTGAGTCACACTGACCATCAGCGTTGATAGAAGCATAATCTGTATTACAAATACAATGAATATTATAGCATAATCGACAGCATTAAACTGCATTATTTGAAAAATAGATTGGAATCTTATCACTTGTATTATTTTCAAGACGATTGATTCGATGTCGTTCTTATCTGAACAATGCATACAATGATACCATCTATTAAAAGGATTACAACAATACGATTTAAAATCTATTTGAAGAATAATTTCCAGAATTAATTGATCTAAACTATTACGTAGGTGACGGAGAGTTGGCCACTGACTCATATGGACTTACTTTCTTTTTTACTTACCTAGGTAAGTAGGTAGAAATAAACAAAGGTAGTTGAAGTTCATAAGGGTACTTAGAGGCCTACCTCTAAGTACCCTAATGAACTTCAACTACAGATACCTATATCTACTTACCTTATTGTACCTATTGTAAAGTAATGGAAACTTATGAAATTATGCATAATGTATTTGCTCCATAGAGATTATACTCAACCCCCATTACTAATCTACTTACTTACATAATAAAGAAATAATATAAATATTAAATACTTCTAAGTACCTACATGACATGTCCTACATTGAATAATTCAGTAAGTAAGTAGGTACCTAGTCAACGTCTTTCACACATTTTTGGACCTTTTTGCTATCAATGCTAGTGCTAGAATGAGAGGGGAAGTAGGTACTTAACTTACCTACTTACCCACTAACTCTAGGTTGGTAAGTAGGTACACCTTTTTACTTTTCGTTCTTACCTAGGTACTTATTTTCCTTAATTTAAATTCAGAAATATACCTTTATGTACATAAGTACTTAGGTACTAGAATCTTGCAAAATTCTTGCAAAAGATAAATATTTTTTCTACATGACACGTTTATAGCACGTGATAATTATGTGCGTTTTTAATTATCAAAGATTAGAATCTTGATCCTTGATTAGAATTATTTTATTTTGTATTTCAGCAGTAGATAGAGATTAAAATTAAGTGCTGTGCTATTATGATGCTAGAGATTAGATTATGTTTTGTAGAAATCTAGTTTCCCGCTAAAAACATCCTCCTTTTTTTATTCAGCTTTATACGGTTTGTAGCAGCCCCTCAGAGCAACTTTAGATAGAGTATGAGTTGAGGTGTTAGGTTAGTCTGAGGGTCATAGCAATGAAGGGTCATTGGGTCATAGTTACATTAGTTACTCTGAGAGTTATGTACTCTGAATTCCGAAAACTACTCTGAGGTTTGACCAACATTTGACATTGACAGACTGGCTAACGTGTCATAAATTGACACTTCAAAGCCCTGCCCTTCAAAACGCACAGTCAAACGTCGTAGTAGAAAAAGAAGAAGAAGATGTATTCCTTCAATTCGTTCGTTCGATTCTAATTTGTCTGTCCTGCAAAATACAAACAAACAAAATCAAAACAAGATTCAATTTCCAAAGGTAGTGTGTTTACTTACACACAAACAAACATGTCGCCTAAAAAGAAAAGCAAGGAAGATCATGAAACTGCCAATAAACGAGTAACGCGCTCATCAAAACGAACTACAGAAATTCCTGAGAAGTCCGAAAGCCTGCCACTGCGAAAGAAAAAAGTTCCCGCCAAGAAAAACCTGAAGTCACCAACATCAAATTTAGAATCTGCTGTTCGCACTCCAAAAAGCTCAGGAAGAGGTAAAGCCAAATCTGCTAGATCACAGCGAAAAGTCTCTCAAACTGAAGAATTTAATTCTTCCGATTCAGATACCTTAGACAGTAAAGTCAAGCGTAAAAGTGTCAGGGGCAGAGGAAAAATTAGAGGCAGAGGTAGAACTGCTAAGGTTGGAAGTGGCAGTGTCAAGAAACCAGCTAAATCTTTTCATTATTGGAGTAGAAATCCACCAACCGCTCAGCAGTTAGCTGCTATTGGTGCCAGAGATGGTTGTTCATATGTTTTAACTACTAAAGGTAAACTAGGAGCTCGAAACCGTGCTTATGCTACTCAAGCAAGGGCAACGAGGGCTGCTGAGTATGCAGTGGCAAATTTGTATGATAGTGATTAGGTATAAGTAATAATATTGTTTTCATTGAAAATTATATATGTGATTAAGTAAATACTTGTTATTTCTTTTCCAAAGAGATGAGGACAGGGAAAATGGGAGAAACATGATGTAAGTTCGTATGAGTCAGTGGCCAACTCTGGTGACAGAGTTTTTAGGCCGCCATAAGGCCTCCGTCATGGCTTAATGACTTAAATAGCCGGGACCGACAATTTATCATGCGCTCCGAAGCATGGAAGCGCTCAGATGAAAATGCCACTGGCGGTCACCCATCCACTTACAGACCGTTTCGAACGTGGATTATGATTATGATGGATTATTCTTTATGAATATCCCCGACAAGCCAAATCTTTCCTTTCTTGTTTTGTATGATTAAAATATTTAATTTAGAGGAAAGAGAAATGGGTACCATGTTTTAATTGCCCTGTTTGTTTACCCAAATAAATAAAACTCCAGTGTAAGTACCACACCCTTGACATGTTTATTGTTTTTACCTATTAATTTGTTAAATACAGGCACTACATCTAGGCGAACCTTCTTGGATCAAATTGGCGACATTTTGGAGAAGGGCCAGGTCAAAAGTACCCTAAACCGACGAGCATGTATGAAGAATGTAATGAGAGTGAATGATGCGAAAGTTGTGTGTCAGGATCGTAGCGACTGGAGATCCGTGGTCTCTGCCTACCCCTTTGGGAAAGAGGCGTGACTTTATGTATGTATGTATGTACTACATCTTCCCGTTAAGTGTAGGCATAGGTTGCCTCCTGATGCTGTATAAATCATCTAGTATAGATGTAAAGGCCTGAGTTTTAATTTATTTGTTTTAGGTACAAAATTGATCCCAGGTAGGCTCTGTAAGCTATACCTACCCAGTCCAGAAGGTACACTTCGTTCAATGAATCTAGGCAGTCATGAAGCTGTTTGGTTTGTCTGTGCAGTGACTGCTTTTTCATAAAAAATTGTGTTCTGTACAGTCAAAAGGCTTCAGAAAAGCCTATAACCGTTGAATGAAGTGTACAGTCCGGTGTAGGTAGTTCTAAGTTAGAACGCAAGATTGCTTCGATCAACAACATTAATTTTACGCAATAAACGTTTTGAACTGAATTAATATTGTTCATTGAAGCTATGTTGCCTAGCTTTAAAGCCTAGTTCGGACTAGGCTTGTATTTTAGTCGAGTAGCGAGTAATTTAGTCGCCAAGCCAAACTACTCGAAATCGTTCGCACGGGCTACTATTGTGGTCGAGTAGCGAGTACGTTCCATTTCTACTGACGGCTTTTTTATTGTTTATTTAATTTTTAATCTGAGGCTTGCATAAGATATGGACTAAAAAAAAAACCAAATATCTTTTTGTAACTTATCCTTGATAGCTTTTTCACTCTCTTATAGTACTGTTTACTCGGCCGATTATACTGTTTATTTAACGCGTTTGGCAATCGCCTTTGATTTGTAGTCAAACACTCGGTTTGCATTTGCCTAGGTTTGCCAACTAAACAAGATGTAAGAATGATTAGAATCGTAAAATTTGGACTTGTTTAGCCGGTGAACCAGTAGCATGGACGCGTGGTGGGAGGTGCTACTTGCCCGATATAATGAAATTGATCGACTCGATTAGATTCTAAGCTTACGATCCAAACTTGGCCTATGGCTAATTTACATTGATCCAGTAGCTGGAGAGCGTCGGCGCCTCGGTTTAATCGCTTTTTACCATGGATGTAGCATGGTACCTTTTTGGTACATCGACGCAAAACACTCTTCTTCATCTTTTTGTTCTGGCGTTTGTGACGGAAATGTGTCACAATTTTGCCAATGTCTGCGTTTGGACGACAATAAAACGGTAAAAACGATGCAGGTATTTAAAATAATTCAGATAAGCAGGAGGGAGATTCGTTTTATATTTTTATTGATGCAAGCTATTCTGCTGAAAACGTGTTTAACATTGCCACCTCAACAAAGTATGAATCTACCTATTAGATTCCAGGCCAATCTAGTGCTGGAATCCAGTGATGATGGATCCCAGCCACTCGATGACTGGATCAATGTAAATTAGCCTTTAACATTTTAGGCCCGTCAAGTATCTGTCAGTGTCTCTTATTTCGTACGGACTACAGACAGAGTCGAGTTGTCAAACGAACGAAAGAGAACGTAAACAAAACTATTCTAAGGATTTTGTATCGTAAACTGAAATTTTAAATTATTTTACTAATATTTTCAATAGAAAAGGCTCTTGATTTCTATACTTCAGGAAATAATGTCTTCAGACTCTGAAGATGACTGCTACGGCAACATAGCGCAGAAACTGCAATCAATGAAGAGCAAATACCGCGAAGACAAAATCGAAACGACCAACTTATTGCTAGCCGATTTGAAAGAGAAAACAGACAATTCCTGGCGAAAAAATGACACAATAACTCAAGAAAAGGACTGCGATGTCTCCCAAGCAGACTCTCAAAACAGTGAAATAGGTGAAGAGTATTCTTTAGATGCTATTATCGCGAAGAACAGCAAGAAACGCGTAACGCGATCGACCAAACGAAATGCCGACGTTTGCACTGATAATATCCTACCGGAAAAGGCAACCAGATCTAAAAGAGCTAAGAAAAATGCTGCTAATACCTCTCAGTGTGCTACAACCACCCTAAATGACGCTCAGACATCACAAAGTGTGGTAAACACGTTAGACACATCGCAAAACTCTCAAACAGATGCACCTACTGTTTCGAACAGTGTAACAGAGACAACGAGAGGCAGAGGCCGTGGTAGAGGAAGACAGACTCCAAGACAGAGAGGAAGAGGTCGTCGAGCCAATGCTGAGTTAAATAACAGCAGATCTCGCTTCAACAGATCAAGAGGTGGAAGGAATGGATATTGGAGTAGGAGTCAATGGTCTGATGATATGAATAACCCATCGTTGTATGATCTAATGGCTGCCATCGCTGCGAGCACAGCAATGTCTCATTCAAGTACAGGCCCGATTTACAGTGTAGGTAACACTGATGAGTATCCCGATCAAAGTGACGATCAACCGCTATTTAATTCAAGCACACAGAATGATGTTGTCGTTGTAGATAATGAAGAGTTTGATGAGAACGAAGAGCTATCAGTTAAAGTCTACTGGCAGAGCTCCGAGCATGTTAAGTTTAATATACGTCGGTTTCAGAAACTAACGCAAATATTCGATCATTTTGCTGAAAGGGAAAAGGTCGGACATGACAAACTCTTCTTTACTTACAATGAAAGAATACTTAAGAGCGACGACACACCTGATTCAATTGGCTATAGCATCGTTAAGTTTATAGATGGAGGTATTATTAATCAAAGTGTGTCGAGTATTGTCAAAAATGATAGTAAACATGACGGTATTAAGCTGAAGTTCCAATGTCAGAATGTAAAGAAGCCGTTCATGTTGAGTTTAAGTCCTGATGATAAAATGTCGGTGGTCATGATGAAGTGTGCTGAGCACTTGGAGAAACCGTTGGATAAACTGAAATTGTATTTTGACGGAGATTTGATATCCGGTGAGTTTTTACTTCTATACTAATATTATAAAGAAGAAAGATTTGTTTGTTTGAAATGAATAGGCTCGAAACTACTGGACCGATTTGAAAAATTCTTTCACCAATAGAATCTCACATTATCCCCGATGAACATATCCCGGGGAAGTGAAGTTTTCCCGAGGGATCGCGGGTAACACAGCGGCGGACAGCTAAGTGTATGAATAAAATTATAAACTTTGCCCAGCAAAGAGACAGCAGGACAATTCAAAATAAGTTAAAAAAAACACAATGATGACCCAATAACGTAATCCGGGTCACTCCTGTATCCCCAAGGCCCGGTAGACGTTCTCAGATACTCGTGAACTGTTCACCTTTGTTATTTTGTAGTCAAATTATTAAATAAAGGATGTCCCAATTCCCCTCCATTTTTCAAATTCTTGCTTTGAACTTCAATCAATTCAAATTCAAAGCCTTTATTTCACTGAGTTAACATTTTTCTTAATTATATTATGCACACCAGTCCTACTCAGCGTGTCCTGTGGACACATAGGCCTCCTCCAACCGCTTCCACTCCGATCTGCTCCTTGTTATTCGCTGGCAGCGAATTGAACTTCAATCAGAAGATATTTAATCAAAGATTTTGAAAGTTTGATCTTTAAAAGTCCAGATTTTAAAAAGCTTCCCAAAAAATGGCGAACGGGATCTGAACGCGGGACCTTCGCCGATAAGTGGTGTTCTATCAACTGAGCCAATAGGCAGTTGACGCAATCTCTGTTATCAAGTTGATTGTGTAACATGTTAGCATTAATTACCTACAAGAATTTAGAATCCGATGTATGTGGTTCTGTGGCCGAGCGGTCGAAGGCACTCCGGCTTTAGGAGGATCGTCTGATCATCGCGGGTCGAATCCCGTCGGAATCGAAAATTTCTCATTTTTCATTCTCATTGTTTTCCGCCAATGGCACGCGCCTATTAATAACATGTTAAAAACACGAAAATACGGCCCTGTGGACCTGGCTTAAGGTTGATACTATGAAAAAGGCTTTAATTATTATTAAGTTACTTGGGTCCTTAGGCTCAATGCACATTGAATTGGCAAGCGACGCGTCAAGTAGTTTTATAGCGCACCATTATTTATGAACAATGGTACAAGATATAGAAATGCTTGTAGAATGAACGAGGTCAGGCGAAGCCATCTAGCGGGCCGCGCTGGCTCTAGCACTTTCGTGCGGTTCATTCTACAAGCGTTTCTATATCTTGCTATAACATTGTTCATAAGGTTTATAATGGCTTTCTATAAAACGAATTGTCGCGTCGCCTGCCAATTCAATGTGCATTGAGCGTTAGTCCTTACGTAATCCAATCTTATTTTTTTTATCTTTACAGGTAAACTAACTGCAAAA
This sequence comes from Epirrhoe alternata, assembly GCA_963565295.1. Taxonomy (NCBI): domain Eukaryota; kingdom Metazoa; phylum Arthropoda; class Insecta; order Lepidoptera; family Geometridae; genus Epirrhoe; species Epirrhoe alternata. The sequence continues at coordinate 5,228,436 of OY751404.1, read as the reverse complement.
GAAATGGAATTAGAAGGGGGTGAATGTATAGATGTTAAAATCGTTAGTTGATATTAGTTTGTATAATCTTATAATTGTTAAAATATATTGTTGTATATACAGTTTAGTTGTATATTAAACTAAATAATTCTCATTAAATTTTTGCTCTGGTATCCGGGTGGTCGCACAGTCCAGCCGAGCCGAACGCGCCGACCTGTCAATTTTATAGAGAAAATGCTGCTGACGTCAGAAGCGAGCATTTTATGAAGTCATCAGCATTTTTTGTATAGAAAAATGACTGCGGCGAGTACCGCGGATGAGTGTGCGATCAGGTTAAAGCGCGTTTGTAAAGCGGGTATCACACTACACAGTATTCAGGGTCCCTTACCCTAACAAGGAGTGGTGTAATAAGAGTTAGAGTCCCTAACTAGTGTGACCGGACGGTCCCGGCAAGCCTTGCTCCCTAACTACCGGGCCCTGAATACCGTGTACTGTGAAGCTTATCCCATACAACTTATCGTGCAAGCGAGACAGATGATAAGCACCGTCACTGGTGCAAGCGAGATAACAGGAGTACGGCAAGCGTGTTAATGCGGCTATACGTATAGCACGTGTAATTCGTTGTTCTCAGCAAAAATCGGTTGTAATTTCCTGACAACTTGCTAATCCACACGGATTACAATGATTGATGATTATGATTAAATCGAAAATTTGTCACGAAATGTAGGTAGGTAGGCACCTACTATACCTACTAGAGAGAGAAAGAGAGCGTTACAAAAAGTTGTTTTTTAAAACGCCATTTTTTGTGTTCCAAGAATAATTAATTTTCCCGATTTTTTTAAGGACAATACTTACTATAGCCTAAGATCCAGCGACCGGCAGACCTTCGTCATTTTATAATGGCTGAGAGTTTGTCTGCGTGTAGTCCCAGTATGGTTATGTACGATCCCCAAATATGAAGTTTGGGTCCGGGTGGCTTTGGGAGATATGAGGCATCAAAGGTGCCCAAAATAGCACCCAAGATTCGTCATTTTATAAAGGCTGAATTTTATATATGTTACTTAGGGAGCTATAAAAAGAGGTTTCCCAAGCGGGCAGACACCTGCGATGGTTCCTTCATCATGTCGGTCAGCCTCAAAGTATGGAAAATTACGAGTCAACTTTCGTCATTTTATAGGTAAAGGCTGAATTTTATATATGTTACTTAGGGAGCTATAAAAAGAGGTTTCCCAAGCGGGCACACCCCTGGGATGGTTCCTTCATCATGTCGGTCAGCCTCAAAGTATGGAAAATTACGAGTCAACTTTCGTCATTTTATAGGTAAAGGCTGAATTTTATATATGTTACTTAGGGAGCTATAAAAAGAGGTTTCCCAAGCGGGCAGACCCCTGCGATGGTTCCTTCATCATGTCGGTCAGCCTCAAAGTATGGAAAATTACGAGTCAACTTTCGTCATTTTATAGGTAAAGGCTGAATTTTATATATGTTACTTAGGGAGCTATAAAAAGAGGTTTCCCAAGCGGGCAGACCCCTGCGACGGTTCCTTCATCATGTCGGTCAGCCTCAAAGTTTACCGTAGGATCGAGCTCGGGTGATTTTAATAAGGAAATCTTTGAGGTATAAAGCTCAGTTTGATATATTTGACTTAGAAAAGTAAAAAATATCATGTCGTCATTTTTCAGATACTTGGAATATATCCCAACCCCTGGAAAACAGTCTTAAACAAAAATACTTAAAAAAATATTTAAGGGAGTTGGAACTGTAGGTAGGGTAGTCGGACCAATAGATGACTGATTAAGCGGAATTCAAGTTATTTTATTTTTTATCTCAACTCCTATTCAAGGAATATTTTATGTTTTTGGTTGTATACGTAGGTAGATATTTGGTGCATCAACTAGATAAACTGTTTTTACTCTGAACTATTTGTAAATAAGTTAAAATTGCAAAAATATCAAAAAAATGACTTTGGCCCTAATTGTGACCGGTTTGGAACTAATTCTGACCGAAATCGGCCCTATTTATGACCGACCAAATAAAAGGCGAAATTCTTCATAACAAGAGACTTTATTTGAAAGAAGTGGGGTTCCGTATACATAATTTTGTCTGCATAGGTACTTATCATGATTTTAATTGCAAAATGGGTGGTTTTGGGGGGCAGAGGGGGGGGGGGGGCAAAATATTTACTGTGTTCAAAATCACTTGTCCCCCTCCATACATCCCCTATGAAAAAATTCATCAATTCTCAAAAATTCGAAATTTTCCCTAGATCACCCAAAGCTGTTTTACACAGCTCCGCAAAAAAACATACCTCCCCCTCCGCCGTTTAGGAAAATGTAATTTATTTTATTTATGTATTAAAGAAAAACTATGATAGCAAGTAATGTAATGATGACAACAGTTTGTAAGGCCAACGAAATTGGTTTACTTTTGATTACGAAGAACCCTAGTAAAATTCCACAACAGTTTTATTGCAACAGTCAAAATCAGTCGGTCACAATTAGGTTTTGAGGTCCAAATTATGAACGAACAAATTTCTTCGGTCACAAATAGAGCGTTTGGAACAATAAATGACCAGCTAAAAAATAACAGCCCAAAACAACGATTTTTCTGTAATTAACCTCCGGTCATGTTTTGGTTTATAGAATTATGTATCCAAAACCATTAAGATAAACGTAAAAAATCAATAAAAAATCAAAGATACAATCTACAATATCAAAACAAAATTTTCAGGTCGGAGCTAATTCTGACCGCTCGGTCACAAATAGGATTTATGTATCTTTTTTAGACCAGTAATTGAACAGCAAATTTCTCGAAAACCTTATTAAAAATTACTTATTTTCTTTGATTTTCTACTTGAGATAATAGTCATAAATGCAGGGGAACTCATAAATGGGGCCTAATTATATCAAGAAATCGGCAATCCACTCATAAGCTTAAGAAACTGGTTTACTCACCTTAGCTCGTTGTCCATACAAAATGGCGATGGCCGAAACACGTCGGCACTAAATGAGGTCCTAGAGCATGACTGAGGGTCCAATGACGATGTATTAATTTTTAAAAGAGGGAACAGTATTGCCGTTTCTAAAGAAAAAATACGCCACTACAGGGAGTACCACTCAATTCTTATAATTCGAGAAAATGTGCGTTTCGGTCATCTACTGGGGGGTGGTCATCTTTTGGTCCGACTACCCTACTACGTATCTGACAAAGGACAACGTGGTTTCTAATACTGTTCTACGCCAAATTATCAAACTGAGCTCTGTACTTCAAAGATTTCTTCATAAACTCCTCGAGTTTGCTCCTATGGCAGACTTTAAAGTTGTCTGACATGATGAAGGAACCATCAGAGGCGACTGCCTGCTCGGTAAAAATATTTGAATAGCTCCTTAAGTAACATACATAAAATTCAGCTTTTATACTATGATGAAAGCACACATACAATTGACTTTAGTTTAAGGGTTTCTTTCAGGGGGTTGGAACTGTTTTAAGTATCTGACAAAGGACGACATGATATTTTTTACTTTTCTAAGTCAAATATATCAAACTGAGCTCTATATTTTTAACATTTCTCCATTAATTCCCCTCACTTGTACCTAGGTACGGCAGACTTTGAAGCTGTCTGACATGATGAAGGAACCATCGGAGGTGTCTGCCTGCTGGAGGAATATAATTTTATAGCTCCCCAAGTAACATACATAAAATCCAGCTTTTATACTATGATGAAAGCATACAATGTATGTCATACTATTTATTTTAGTCCAGGGTTATCTCTCAGGGGGTTGGAGCTGTTCTAAGTATCTGTCAAAGGAAGACGTGATTTCTAATACTGTTCCAAGCCAAATATATCAAACTGAGCTCCATACTTCAAAGATTTCCTCATAAATTTCTCGAGCTTGCTCCTACGGCAGACTTTGAGGCTGACCGACATGATGAAGGAACTACCGCAGGTGTCTGCCTGCTTGGCAAACATCTTTTTATAGCTCCTCAAGTAACATACACAAAGTTCAGGTTTTATACTACTACGAAAGCATACTTACAATTACTTTTCTTTAAGGGTGACTTTCAGGGGGTTGGAACTGTACTAGGGATCTGACAAAGGACGACGTGATTTCTAATAGTGTTCCAAGCCAAATATATCAAACTGAGCTTTATACCTCAAAGATTTCCTTATTAAAATCACCCGAGCTCGATCCTACGGTAAACTTTGAGGCTGACCGACATGATGAAGGAACCATCGCAGGGGTCTGCCCGCTTGGGAAACCTCTTTTTATAGCTCCCTAAGTAACATATATAAAATTCAGCCTTTACCTATAAAATGACGAAAGTTGACTCGTAATTTTCCATACTTTGAGGCTGACCGACATGATGAAGGAACCATCGCAGGTGTCTGCCCGCTTGGGAAACCTCTTTTTATAGCTCCCTAAGTAACATATATAAAATTCAGCCTTTATAAAATGACGAATCTTGGGTGCTATTTTGGGCACCTTTGATGCCTCATATCTCCCAAAGCCACCCGGACCCAAACTTCTTATTTGGGGATCGTACATAACCATACTGGGACTACACACAGACAAACTCTCAGCCTTTATAAAATGACGAAGGTCTGCCGGTCGCTGGCTCTCACCCTACTACAGTTCTGACCAATTATTAGTTAATTTTGAAGATGATTTGCGTACAAGAACCGGCCGTTAAGAATATTGACAAAATTTTGGTCTAATGTTGCAGATTTCAGAATTATTCAGATTTGTGAAATATAATTATGTAATTCTTTATTGTACAAAAAATAGTGACAAATACAATATGTTTAAAAGTACATGTACAAAGGCGAGCTAAACCCTAAAAGAGTTTTCTACCAGCGGGTCTAGTCTAGGGAGAAGCCATAAACAAATGTGGATGCGCTGTATACATACCTACCAATAGAAAAGAAATAATAAAAACAAACCTATAACATACCTATGTCGTACAGTACCTAGCTAAAATGACTGCCAAGTATGATAGAAATAGGGTGCTCGCACAGTGCAGCCGACCCGAACGCGGCGAACTGTCAATTCAATAGAGAAAATGCTGCTGACGTCAGAGGCGAGCCGCATTTTCTGACGTCAGCATTTTTTGTATAGAAAATTGACTGCGGTGCGTACGGCGCGGCTTAGTGTGCGATCAGGTAAATAATACAAAAGTATGCGATTAATTCGCCTAGTTTTTTGCACCTCTTCGTAACTACCTTAGATTAGCGGTGATAATCAGTAATAAATAATCAATTTATTGGTAAATTGTATGTTTACAAGTCAATAACTATTATCCATTATAATTCCTGAAGAATGAAGAATGTAATGAGAGTGAATGAGGCGTAATTTGTGTGTCAGGATCGTAGCGAGTCGTATCCGTGGTCTCTGCCTACCCCACAGGGAAAGAGGCGTGACTTTATGTATGCTTGTATGTATGTATAATTCCTACTTCTGTACGGTGAGGTAACTATTTCCCTGATGAACTATATTAGGTAGGTAAGGTTAATGCTTGTGTGTTTTTGAAAATATTTGGCGTCCGGACCTGTAAATTAAGGTTACTCACCAATCATGATTATAATTATCACAAATTTTCACTAAAATAAACAAATAACACAAAATTAAATTTAAAAGCGCCTATGACAGTTACTACAGGACAAGCTGTATTAAGACCGTCTGATTAAAATCGCGAATGGACACTAATTTATAGAAAAAATGATTAAGAGTATAAAAATTATCTTGTAATTTTCATAAAAATCTATTCAGGGCATTTTGAACCTTATTCGCAGGTAATAAACGATGACGCGTTTTTTAAAAGAATTTTCGCTCATATCTATAAGGAAGAAAGATAAATAGTTATCTTATGATAAACATTAATTTGTTTAAAGGTGATTTGACTCGCGGTACTCTTTATTGGAGATTATTATTATTATTGAACCTTTAAAGCAGTGTTGGCCTAGTGGGTAACCGCAACTTTATCCGTTGCCAGTTCGAATCACCGCATCGAGGGTTTGGAAGTGCTCGTGGTCGTTGCTTAGTCGTTCTTGATAGATCGTCGAAGTTAAGCAACGTTCGAAACGGTCTGTATGTGGATGGGTGACCGCCAGTGGCATTTAATCTGAGCGCTTCCGTACTCATTATTATTATTATTGATAGCGTGGCTTTTATATCACTGCGGCCATGAAGGCCTATTGTGATCGCCACTTTCAAGTCGCCCCTTGTGGCGGGGCGTTCATAGTTCACTTCCAAGCCCTACTGCTGACATAAACTGTAGGACCTTTTTGGGAGTGAATTCTCGTAGCTCCTCTGGGCTTAAAGTGTACTTGCCCAGAATGGCGCTGCGTTTGTGCATTAGTGGCCCACACTCCCCTAGCAAATGAAGGGGCGATTCATCCGCCTCTTTGCAGAACCTGCAGGTTGGAGTGTCGCAGAGCCGTAACTTAAACATGTGCTTGTTAAGGCGACAATGTCCAGTCAAAGCTCGGACCATAATGCGTAGGTTGTTTCTGCTTAGCGCTAAGACTTGGTTGGTATACCGTTTGTCAAAGGCTTTGATTAACAGTTTGGAATGGTTCATGCCCGGAGAGTTATACCAGTATCTGGCTGACTCTCCGAAGCAGGAATCTGTTAGGGTTCTTTTGGCCAGACTTTTCGGTATGCCACAGAACGGTTCAGGACCCAGCTGTGTACCATTAGATCCGGCCCTTGCGAGTTCATCGGCACACTCATTACCGTGCACTCCAGCATGACCTGGAACCCATCTTAGAACCACCCTGTTTTTTAGACTCAGAGTGTTCAAACGTGTCAGACAGTCCTCTACTAGCTTGGACGTGATAACCTTCGAATCCAGGGCTAGGAGAGCTGCTTGACTGTCAGAATTTATATATATTGTTTGGTTGGAGTAGCGTTTCTGAAGATTAACGTATGCACACTCCAGAATGGCATACACTTCCGCTTGGAAGACTGAGGCGTGTTTGCCCAAGGTAACGCTTGCGCGAAACTTTGGTCGCTCTCCGTAGACCCCGCATCCTACATCCAACCCAATTTTGGAACCATCCGTGTACCAGTTAAGGCACCCGGCCTCGCAGGGGAGCTGGTTGTTGAGCCAGTCTTCTCTAGAGGGCATTTCCACGGTGTAATATCTTTCGAAGACATACCGGGGAAGCATGGCATCCGATGTCATGCTTAGTATGCGTGATTCCATTGTTGAGTCCTGTAAGGATCTCAATTTCTTAGATAGCCAATTTATTCGTACCTGGGTGTTTGCCCTGTACATGCTGGCTTTCGCCTCTTTAAGCAGAAATAAATGAAGAGGCGGTAGCCCTAGCATTGCATCGAGTGCCAGCCCAGGGGAAGTGGACATGGCTCCGGAAGCCATGAGGCACGCGGTCCTCTGTAGACTACCTAACTTTTTAATAGCTGTCGTCTGAGAGGCTTTGTCATACCATACCACAGAGGCGTATGTGATTATCGGCCTCACAACGGTGGTATATAGCCACAAGGCAATGCGGGGGTTGAAGCCCCAGTTATTCCCCATCAGTCGACTGCTAACTCCCAGGGCCATCCTAGCTTTTTGCAAGACGTTGCCTAGGTGTGTGTTCCACGTCAGTTTATGGTCGATAGTAACGCCAAGGTACTTTACTTCAGTGGAAAGGTTGATTGGATTACCATTAAGAATTGGCTTTACCAGTTTGTCCAGCCTCTTCTTTTTGGTAAATGGCACAATCACTGTTTTTTCCGCATTGACTGAGAGACCGCTCTTGCCACACCAGTCACTGACAGTATTTAGTCCTCTTTGCATGATGCTAGAGATGGTAGATTGACAGAACCCCCTCACGACGATCACAAGGTCATCTGCATAGCCCTGCGCATCGATATGGAGGTTCGCTAATCTGTATAGGAGTTGATCCACAGCGAGAGTCCATAGAAGAGGCGATAAAACTCCACCTTGGGGGCAGCCTCTAGCTGTGGATATCTCAATTGACGTTTGTTGAAGTGCCAACCTTGCTCCTCTGTGAGTGAGCATTCCTTCTATCCACCGCGTGACTGTTGGATCGACATTCTTGTTTATCAATCCATTTATCAGCAGTGAGGTAGGAGAATTATCGAAAGCACCTTCAATATCAAGGAATGCACATAGTGCTATTTCCTTGTCCTCCATAGCCTTTTCCACCCTATCAATGAGACTGCACAGAGCAGTTTCAGTGGATTTGCCTTGCCGATAAGCATGCTGGCTATGGTGGATGGGAGATGTGACTAGTGCAACATCTCTAATATATCTGTCTACCACTTTCTCCATCGTCTTTAAGAGGAATGAAGATAGGCTAATTGGTCTGAAGGACTTTGGCTGGCTGTAGTCCTTCTTTCCAGCCTTTGGTATAAAGATAACCTTAACACAAGTCCATTGCTCAGGTATGAATCCCCAGGCGAGACTCGCCCTGAAGACTTTAACCAGATATGGACTGAGAATATTTACTCCCTGCTGTAAGAGAACAGGGAGTATACCGTCTTCCCCACACGCTTTGTGGGGCTTGAATGAATTAACTGCCCACTTAACCTGACTGGGTCTTATAATTTTAGCCGCCGTACTCCAGTCCTCGTTCCGAGGCTTATGAGAGGTGGCTTTTCCCGGTTCCATATTTTGTGCGCCAGGAAAGTGGGTTTTGGCCAGCAGTTCTAAGGTTTCCTTCTCATTTGTAGTGAAGGAGCCGTCCTCTTTTTTAAGGAGGCCGATTTGGTTAGTTTTGGCTTTGGAGAGCAGTTTGTGAAGTCTTGCTCCTTGAGGTAAGCTTTTTACTTCCTCGCAGAGCTTTCTCCAGGATGCCCTTTTAGCCTTCCTAATTTCTATGTTATATTCAGTTAGGCTTTTTAGATACTCCTTCCATTGTCGGGTCTTTTTAGCCTCATTGAAAAGTTTCCTAGTTTTTCTTCTGAGCTTTCTTAACCTAGAATTCCACCAGGAAACCCGCCGCTTTGTCTCTCTTGTTCTTAGTGGACAGCTCTCCTCATAGGCCATACAGATGCCTTTTGTGAGTATTTCCACCGCTATTTCTAGACTTTCACGGGTTTTTATACTTTTTGGGCAGTTTCCTAGGGTCTGGCTTAGCTTGTCTTGAAAAACAGACCAGTCCGTGGTCCTAGGATCCCTATAAGTAACGATTTGAGTCTCTAGTTTTGCTTGAACCTCAAAACTTATGTGTCGGTGGTCGGACATAGAGTTTTCATTGCTGACATGCCAATTAATAACATGTCTAGCAAGGTTGTTAGTAGCAAAAGTTATGTCCAGAACCTCCTGTCTAGCACGCGTCACAAAGGTCGGTGTACACCCTATGTTCAGCGTTGTTAGATTGTTAGTTAAAAGAAAGTCGAAAAGCAACTCACCCCTACTATTTGTGTCGGTGCTCCCCCATGCAGTATGATGTGCGTTGGCGTCGCAACCAACCAGAAGCTCGGCGTTGTTTCGAGCGGCGTAGTCCACCACTCGCGCCAAGTCTTCTGTCGGATCGTCTCTCTCTCCGGGCAGGTAGGCCGAGCACACAATAGCTCTTGCGCCACACCAGCCGTTAAGATTGACGAAAGCTGCTACCAAGTCGTCATTACAAACCTCTGGAATAGGCAGAAAATCAACACCTTGTTGAAATACAATGCATGCCCTGGGCCGATTGCCAGTACTGTGTACTAAGATCTTACCGGCAGCGTCGAGTCCCAGGATCTGAGAGTTGGCTACCCAAGGCTCCTGGATCAAGGCGAGGTGAGCTTGTCCTTCCAAGAGACAACACTCCATTACCGCGGCTGCTGCCGTAGCATGGTGGAGGTTGGCCTGGAGGATCCTCGCCGTCCCCGCCTGGGTAGCCGTTACAGGTTTCCCCGTTGGTGACGAGGCTTTGACCTATTCAATTTCGGGCGTGCACCCCGCCCTCTATTGTTTTCGGTCAGCCTGTCAGCCCGGGTTGACCCATGGGGACTTCTTGTCCCTCGTCCTGCAGGTGGCCTGGCAATGCTCACGGGCCTCGGCTGGGGGGGCTTTGTAGCCACGACGGATCTAGGCTGTACTCCCCCCTGGTTGCTCTGCCCTGAGCTACCTTGCCCCCTGGACGTGGATGGCCGTGGATCGTTTGCGTCCACAGGTGCCGGTGCGCTTTCAGAGCCGCCTCTGACCTTGAAAGTCACCTTTTTAAAACCTAAGGTGGCTACAAAGTCCGCAGCTCTGAGGGCCTCCACAGACTGGTCGTCTAAGGAGAAGGTCACAACGTGTCCATTCTCCACCGACCTACTGTTCAGGACCTTCCAGAGCCCGGTGTTGAGACCCTCGTTCTGAGTCCTCAGTAGCTTGACGGCTTCATCAAGTGATGCCACCTCACTACTGGGCACAAACGTGACCGCAACCATGGGCCTGGGCAGTTCACTTTCGGGTATAACCGAGAGTTTTGCCCCAGCCCATGGCTCGATCTTAGGGACTTCTCTTTCGAGCCACCCAAGACTGTCCTGGTTTTCACACGTGACCAGAATCCATCCGGGCTTGTGTGTGAAGCCCGCGAATTTCGGCGCCTTACCACTGTCCGCTATTTTCAACATAGCCAGGGTAAGGGACCGATGCACCAGCTTCATTTGGTCGTCACTCATGGAGGAAGCGCTTCGTATGCCGACTCGCTTTGCCTCCGCAACCTGCTTGAAACTGGGCCTGACACCCTCGGAAACCTCAAGCCGGGGGGCTTTTTTAGGCTGTTCCTTGGGCGATTCTTCCTCCGACCTTTGCCTTTTGCTGGCCTTAGGATCGGGCGGAGCATTCTGCACGGGAATTTGGTCCCAAGGCTTAACCGCCAAAGCGCGGGCCTCATCGACCCCGACATTGGCAGCTATCAGCCTTCGAAACCGTTTCCGAGCAGCGCCATTAAGCTTTATATGCTTACCTTTGGGTGGAGACGTTTTAGAAGCAGGGGCCGCAGCACCGGAGCCGCCGACCTCCACTTTGTCATCTGCCACACAAGGCGCAACTTCGACAGGCTGTGGAGAGGCCAGTAAGACCTCCTCGAGCCTTTCGATGGTTTCTCCCAAGAGGGGAGAAAAGGGTTCTCCTATTGGAGAGTTTGGTTTAGGTTTTAGTAATTCCTCCATACAAATCCCACGAGTAGCAAGGGAAATAACAATACCCGTCGACAGAGCCCCGCATGTCCACGGGAGGGCTAGATACGACCCGATTCGCCCCGGTTTCGGGAAGTCACCGTTGAGAACTGAGTATCCCCTCAGCCATTCATCTTTCGGCACGGTCTGATCACACCTTAGATTTGGGGTTTTGTTTCGGGTATGCTCCCTGGTGATTGGGTTCTGATAAACGTTGTGGTCTCTTCCATGCCCCGCAAACCGAGAAGCCGAGAGATTTGACAGCTCATGTGAGAAAAGTCAAACCTCCCGACGCCCGGAGCGCGGGGCACGGGACAGACCAAAACAAGGGCGCAGAACATCGCCCTTCGCCCTGGATCACTCGGCATCTGTAGCCTATACTTTAGACTTCCACCCAGGGGCCACCGCCGCCGCCCCGCGCCTCGCCCATTCCTGCAATAATGTGCAGGACTGGGAGAGGCCACACGGCCACGGCGCAGACCCTATGCGCAGAAGAAGTATAGTAGGCGGTCACGCGCACTGCGCGTGGCTACAGAAGGTCCCAGGAGGGACGTCGTGGACGTGGATCGCTCGGACTGGCTAGAGGTCTGCTGGGTCCCGCCCGTGGCCAAGCAGATGGTCCTTGTGCGTGGCATTTGTGAGCTGTCACCGTCACCTTCGGTAGCAACTCGCCTAGGTCCGTTCTCTAGCTTCCCCCCCCAAAAACTTCCGTACTCATACGAACTTACTTTTTTTAAGGGTGTGTTAAAATATGCGCAACAGGAGCTACGGTGAAAGAAAACATTGTAACGAACATTTTTAGGGATCCGTACCTAAAGGGTAAATCGGGACCTTATTACTAAGACTACGCTGTCTGTCTGTCAGCAGGCTGTATCTTATTATCTGTCATTCGTATTTCGTATGGAGTCGAGTCGTCAAACGGTTGTTTTTCGCCATTTTAAGCGCAATACACACTGAGCCCGCCGGGCCGCCGACATATGTCGGCTACTTTTTGTCAGCGGGCTAGTTGGCGGCTTCACTTATTACAAGTCGGAAAATTTGGTCGGCGGCATGTCGGCGGCTTGAGATGAGTTGTGTGGTTGTGTCATATAATTTACTAGCTGCGCTCCCGCGGTGTAACCCGCGGTCCCTCGGGATTTTTTCGGGATAAAAAGTAGCCTATGTCCGTCCCTGGGATACAACCTTTATCCATGCCAATTTTCAGCCTAATCTGTTCAGTGGTTTGGGCGTGAAAAGGTAACAAACAGACAGACAGACAGACAGACAGACAGACAGACAGACAGACAGACAGAGTTACTTTCACATTTATAATATTAGTATGGATGCCGCCGGGCAACTGAGCGCAGGCAACCCAAGCCGCCAACATGTCGGCGGGTAACACGCGTCGTCGCATGTTGCCGACATGATTCTTTTCATACAGGCCGCCGGGCTTTGTCGGCGGCCCGGCGGCGGGCTCAGTGTGTATTGCGCTTTAGGAAGAAGCACTGCTCTGCTATTTTATTTTCTTTTCTTGTGTTTTTTTTTTACTAAGACTCCGCTGTCTGGCTGTATCTCATGAATGAAATTTTCACAGATGTAGGTATTTCTGTTGCCGCTCTATGAAAAAATACTTACTAATAAACAGAATACAATATAGGTAGGTACCTATATTTAAGGGGGCTCGCTCACTCAATACAACAAACGTGATTTTTTTGCCGTTTTTATAGATGGCACGGAACTCTTCGTGCGCTAGTCCGACTCGCACTTGGCCGGTTTTTAGTTCTACCTAGTATTATAACTGGGGTATTACCTTCAGTACGCATACACACAACCATCTTTAGATCTTTGAAGCTAGGTGCATTAAACGGTTGCGCAGTTTTAGTAGGTATATGCCCAGTTAATATAATACCTACTACGAGTAGTACAGATACACCATCTCCTACAAAGAATCGAGTCGTGCTTTCGGACTATTTAGCTTCGGGCTAAACGGCCTTCCTGTAATTGCACTCTAGCTAGATGTCAGTAGTGGAACGCAAAATCTCATGGATTTCTTTAGAACTAGAAAACTAGATGTACTGGATTGCCTCTCGTGGTATAGGTATAGCTCAGGGAAATGGGATACTACTCAGTTACCTATAGTATAAAACATCATTGGTACCTATAGCTAGTTTTTAACCTATATCTACCTAAAAAGGTATTATTTCTACGAATAAGTATAGGTGTAGGTATACTATCAATACTACTATAATAAAACTATCTATGACGTCATCATTGTAGGATTAAAAGAATTAGACATTAGGCGTTGGTAATTGATAAATAATTATGTTTTTTTTTGGCTAATTCGTTAGATAAGGACACAGTTTGGACGAAGTGCGAGCTCAATTCTCGCAGCAATTTCCAGGGATCTATTTTACAATACACTCCATACTTTTAAAATTAATACCTATCACACTAAAAACTAATAGATGTAGGTTAAAAACAAAAAGCGGAAATTGATTTCACATTGAACTAGTGGCGAAATCAATAAAAATACCAGAACATTGTTGGACATGTTGACCTGTACCTACATGGGTTGAAACATTATGGAGTGTATACCTACATCTTATTGTCCGTGACTGTAGCTACGAAACCTACATAAATATACGAAATTGAGTAGAATCGCCAAACTATTCTGTGATCCAAGAACGGTCCTTTTCTGTTATCAGGGTGATGGTCGTTAAGCGACAAAACCCATAAATAAATTTAACGGTCCTACTGAATTACCTGCTCATCATCATCCACAACCTGACTTTGCCCACCGCTGGGTATAGGCCTCTATGACACTTTTTACGGTCTCGTGCTAATTTCATCCAGCTGCGGCCCGCGACGCATACCAAATCGTCTGCCCATCTCGCTGCCGGCTAGATTTTCGAAATTTTCCATTACAATTTCAGATAGGTGGACTAATTGATAAAGATAGGTACCTACCCATTTGTAATTGCCGGTAAAAAGTATTGATAATTTTATCTAGCCATCTTCCTTTGAGAAATCAATGTTTATTAAGGACTAGATTTGTAATCACGTTGTAAAATATATTGTAATTCAATGTTTTTTAAATTTCTTTGTACTTAATCAAGATAAGGTGTCGATGAATTGAGTACGTTATTTCTACTTATATAAAAATAAGTCGGGTTTTCCTTCCTGACGCTATAACTCCAGAACGCACGAACCGATTTCCACGGTTTTGCATTCGTTGGAAAGGTCTCGGGCTCCGTGAGGTTTATAGCAAAGAAAATTCAGGAAAAATCTGATGGCATCTGGTGGCGAAACGGAGTTCGCTGGGTTTGCTAGTATTCTATACTAAAGCTATTGCGTTCAATCTTCCATGCATTTACACTCCTCTCCATCCAAAGGTTGCCTGGAAGAGATCGCTTCTCAGCGATAAGGCCGCCCATTGTGCATTGTATTATGGTTCTCTTTTCTACTGTATTTTGTAGTTATAAGGTGTGCATTGTACAATAAAGTATTTTCATTCATTCATTCATATTGCGCGCGGCTAGGCCCGCGTGGTACCAACATTTTGAAGCCTATATGCTATTCCAGGTCACTAGCTACGCCTATTCCAAGTTTCATGCAAATCGGTTCACTGGTTTAGGCGTGATTGATACAAACTTTCAGCTTCATTAAATTAGTGGTTATTCTACATCTTTCCAAAAATTTCATATCTGGGTAGCGATTCAGAGTTCAGCGGAATGCATTCGGTTCGGATAGGTCAGCTGTTCAACTGACCGCAACCAATCACAATGCAAGAAACGTTAGTTTTGGATCAATTTCTGCACTGTGATTTTTTTTTTATAGAAGAGGGGGCAAACGAGCAAGTGGCACACCTGATGGTAAGTGATTGCCACCGCCCACAGACAACTGCAGCAACAAGAGGCACTGCAGATGCGTTGCCGGCCTTTGAGGTAGGAATAGGCTCTCTTGAAGGCGCCAAAGTCGTATGGGTCTGGAAATACCTCTGGCGACAACTGATGTGCGAGGCAGGAATTGGCGTGAAAACCGCAGTTGCGGTTGAACAGCTGACCTATTCCGAACCGAATGCATTCCGTTAACACTGAATCGCTACCCAGGATCTTAGTAAGACGAAATGTAGGTAAGATAATGTATCACGCTATAGTAAATATCTTGAGACTTAAGTGGCGCTGGGCAGGACACTTGGCCAGATTTGGTGATGGCAGGTGGTGTAAGGCTCTGACCGAATGGTACCCAAGGGGAAGCGCTAGAAGCCGAGGCAGACCAGCAGCCAGATGGGATGATATTGAGGCCATTGAGGGAAAGACATGGATGAGAACCGCACAGGGCCGATTAGAGTGGCGTTTGAGGGAGAAGGCTTATGTCCAGCAGTGGGCTATCATTTGTGCTGCCAATGATGATGATGATAGTAAATATCTAAAATAAAACAAAAATGTCATTAAATACTTTTAATAATAGATTAAACAATGCGTACTTAATCATAATTAAATTCTGAATATAAGATCGACACTACAAAAGTCTTAAAATTATCTAGAATAATAAAAATTCTACCTAGTTTAGGAATCGCTTTTGAACCAAAAAAGATCTTTACTAGATTTATGCGTGAACATTGTAGAACATTGGCTTGTAGTACCTAAATCATCCTCTACCTTTATCGGCCACTATACACAAAACATGATCAAAATGTGTTGAGCTAACTGTCTCATGAATCTAGTGTTTAAAGTTCAATACAGGGTCTTTCATTTTAAAACTGACGAGGCTTCATTTTCGGTTGGACGTTTCACCGTATCAATTTAATTCCTAAGCCAATTGAAGTTTTCACTTCTAAATTTCTATTTAATTTATATTTTACGACATGTTGCATAATGATTTTCAAGGAGACGTTCCACCAATCGCAGCGCAGGTTCACGTCACACGCTCGAATGGACTAAGTTATACAAATAGCAACAAACAATTGAAAGTCTTTATCGATTTTTTCGGGATTTTCGTGGAACAAAAAAAATCATTACATAAATAATTTGGTGAGCCCAATTCTTGAATTGAGTTAATTTAAAATTAAAAACCCTGTATTAAGAGACATTCTCTCAGATTAATAGTCTAGATAAAGTCTATTTCAATTAGCATGAGCGCTGCCATTTTAAGTTTCGTGCGACAAAACAGTGAAACTGTCAGCACTCATGGTATATGAAATCCATACTAATATTATAAAATGTGAAAGTAACTCTGTCTGTCTGTTTATTACCTTTTCACGCCCAAACACACTGAACAGATTTGGCTGAAAATGGGCATGGATAAAAGTTGTCCCAGGGAAGGGGTCTACTTTTTATCCCGAAAATGAAAAATGCCGATAGAGCACTGCTAGACTATAATTTAGTTCATACTTTGTCGAATTCTACTCACAACACACATAAAGATAAAGATAATTTATTTGCTCAAAACATTGTGTAGTTTACATTTACATGCAAGATCAAAAGTTTTAGAATTTGTCACAACATGCTTTACCGAAAATTATCGGTGTGCAAATTAATATACATACATTTCTAAAATCATTTTTTCAGTTCAAAAGCGCCCTTACAATATCTTAAATTACATTTATTTCGGTAAGAAAGCCGTTTGGAGGAAAAGAGAAATCTAACTATTACTGCTCAATAATAACAAAAAGTATGGTATATCAGTTATCTGGTTCCCATAGTACAAGCTTTGCTTAGTTTGGGTATTTAAAGATAGTTGTCCGTCGCGGTGTTACCCGCGTTCCCCCGGGAAAACTTCACTTTCCCGGGATAAAATATAGCCTATGTTCATCAGGGATAATGCAGGATTCTAATGGTGAAAGAATTTTTCAAATCGGTCCAGTAGTTTCGGAACCTATTCAATTCAAACAAACAAATATTTCCTCTTTATAATATTACTGAAGAAAAAAACAACTGCATTTTTGGATTTTTGAAAAAAAATTACCGACAGCATAGA
This sequence comes from Epirrhoe alternata, assembly GCA_963565295.1. Taxonomy (NCBI): domain Eukaryota; kingdom Metazoa; phylum Arthropoda; class Insecta; order Lepidoptera; family Geometridae; genus Epirrhoe; species Epirrhoe alternata. Next base: position 5,211,376 of record OY751404.1, on the reverse strand, counting down.
ACATGAAAATGACTGTCACGACTGTATCCCCAAGGCGCGGTAGACATTCTCTCAGATCTTTATACTCCAGATCCTCTGAAGATGTCTAAGGGGGTAGTCAGAGGCATGTACAAATACATATTTGATACATGCCCACATCTTGCAGAAGTTAGTATTCCATACGTGTCAGGTTGCAAGCCCATCGCCGCAAGAATATGAACAAGCATAGAACATGACATTGATAAAAAAAAACAAGTTGGTATTGAGTTTTGCCCCAACCTGTATCATATACTCAGAATAAACACATTGTTTAGTTAACAAATATAGTGTGATAAGCATGTTATTTCATGACAGAGAGATGAGCATTGGACACCATAATTATTATGCCGCATTTTTTAGGGTACCGCTTACAAAAGGTAAATTAATTCTTTTTCTACACTAATATTATAAAGAGGAAAGATTTGTTTGTTTGAATTGAATAGGCTCCGAAACTACTGAACCAACTTGAAAAATTCTTTCACCATTAGAATCCTACATTCCTGATGAACATAGGCTATTTTTTATCCCGGGAAAGTGAACTTTTCCCGAGGGAACGCGGGTAACACCGCGACGATAGCTAGTAAATAATATTTACAGAACCCTCGTTGTACGGTCTAGCACGCACTTGCCTTTCTATTTCTTTACTTAATTCTCATTGTCACATGTCATAAAACAACGCTTATCAGACATTTTAGTTAACAAATATTTATGCGGTTTTGATTGAATACCATTATCGAGCAATAATAATTAGAATTTAGCATTAGTGATAAACTTGATTAATCTAATGTTCATTGGATATCTATTGATCGTGTTCATATTAAATACATTAATTCCATTTCACAAAAAAACAGTAAAATATTACATATAGGGTGTAAAAAGACAACTACCGAAAACTGAGGGGTGGCAAACAGACCACGATTCTTTTTTAATGATGAATGGGTCGGCTCATGACCTCGAAACTTGCATAGGCAAGAATGAGGTCTACGATGGAGCGAGCCTACCCAGAAGGTGCCTATTAACTCGCTTCTTGAAAACAACAGGGATTCTAAACATATTAGCGGGAAAAAAAACACATTTTTTTTACATGCCTTAGTCATTTTATGTTATTTACTACAAGTACAACATAATAAGACTATACCTAATAATTTTAATTATAAAACAACGCGCCCAGAACATAAAACAGTAATCTTCAAACGCTGTTTTCTCCGGATATGTTTTTTTCGGAAAATCCTTTTGGATTTGGTTGTGTTCGGATGCTGTACTACCCCTTTCGGCTCGTAGACGTCTTTTTACACCCTGTATAAATCGCACTTATCAATTCAATCAAAAAAGTATATCGCTTAATGTAAGATAAAAAATATTGGATACATTTAGGCCTATCTTTGCCGAAAACAACCGCTCACGTCTGCGCTCGCTATTATCGTTTATTTCAGATTTATTACATAGCAACAGAATAAAAGGTACAATTTTATTGTCACAACGAATCTCTCTCTGAAGTAGCGCAGAACTCATTTTTGACGACGCCTAAAAGACGAAGACAGCTTTGTATAGCTGCCTCGCTCACTCGCTTATGTTTCATCGTTCTATCTCGCTTACGCATTCTACATGCGCAATCGTTCAGTGCACGTAATAGCCCGGTAAAGTTGATTCAAGCTTGCAATAACTCGCAGAGCTAGTAAGTAATCTAGCGGGCCGCGCTGGCTCGTGCAGTTTCGTGCGGCATTCTACAAGCGTTTCTATATCTTGTAACATTCTTCATAAGGTTTATAATGGCTTGCTATAAAACTAATAGACGCTTGCCAATTAAATGTGCATTGACTCTTCCTGGCTGTTTTCGAATTTCACGTCAACTTCGGCGGTTCAAAGAAACGTCGGCAAAGACGCGGGCGGAAGATAGTTCATTAAATAATTATATCAATACGTATTAGTTTGGTATTAGTGCAATTAAATAGGAATTTTAAAATAATTTAAAATAATATTCAAACTTTAACTGGGATCAAGGCCAATTCAAATATGTCAATATTACTGTTGAAGCGCTCGTGGTAGCTTGTTAAGTCATTCTTGATAGATCGTCCTGTCATTGGATGGGTGACCGCCAGTGGCATTATCATAGCGCTTCTACTGTATACTTACAACTGTCAGTATTGGGAATGAAAATATTCAAAATTAAGTTAATTATTAAAAAATAATATTATAATATTAATATTATTTTTTAATATTTAACTCAACGGCGAGGATCTATTAGACGCGGTGATGTGCAGTAGTCAATTCAATTGGAGAAAGTGTCTACTGCGCTAATGCCATAACCCGTTGACAGTGAATTAAAATTAAATTTAAAAATAATTTCAAAAGTAGCACCTTCATTCAAACAAATTAATAAAATAATTTGAATAAAAAATCACACAAAATGTGTTCAGACTTACAAATAATACTTTTAATCAATAAAAAAACCATTAATACGATTATATTCTTAAAATAATAAGTAGGGATTATAAACTTAAAGTTGATATAATTTTATACAATTTAGAGTTTTCTTAAAAAATTATATAATATATTTTTCGAAATCAAAACATCACAGATTTATCCAATTACGTTGTTGAATTAAATTAATTCAAATAAAAATATAAAATTATTCTTATTACTAACAGCATGCCGATTTTTAGGTATGAATATCATAATTTATAACTTAAAATTAAGTTTAATATAATGATTTGAATCGTAATATCTACGAAAATTTTATACATATTTTTACATTGATGTAATATATACACAATGTTTCATTTATATACAATTGGGATTTGATTTTGATAAACTTTGTAAAATGAGTTCGTTTTTATTAATATAATACATATATTATATAAAGTTATTTTTTATTTGATTTAAATTTTTTAAATCATCCCAATTGATTTTGGCTCTATCCCACGTTCCAATTATTTACATTTAATTTATAATTACTAACTAATGTGTTTTTATAAGAATTTAATGTGTGTAAAGATTACTCCTAGATAACTTAGACAAATCTATGAAACAGCAAAAAAAAAACAGCACTGCCGACAGAAGTGAAAACTTGAAAATTTACGTGTATTTTTTTTAATTGTCAGAAAATATTTTAGTCTTCACCGGGCGCGCGGCGGGAAACGCCGTGTTATAGGTTTCTTTACCGTGTTTAGTTACGGAGTTCAAAACTATAGTCCCACAAGGATATCTGTTCCGGTGAGGGAGGCGCTGCTATCGCATTTGGCATAGAGAAAGTAAATGTCTACGGCATTTGGTGTTGCCAAAAAAAAACACAGTAAAGTGGGTAAGCAAGGGACCAAAGCACACAACAAAAAAAAACACATCGAGCAAACAAGCAATGGCGGATATGCCAACTGGAAACGAATGGCAGACAGATTGACATTTCAAAATGGCGTCGTTAGTTCCTCTTTTGGCCACCGGTCCAGATATCTTTGTAGCGCTATAGATGGCGCTGACGGCTGTAATCAGTCTGAGTTCAATAGATTTTTCCCATCTCAAAAATGCACAATGCGCCTATACACCGCTATTTTATGACTACCAAAAAAAAATTAAGGACAGTTGCAGCAGATGCAGAAAATGATAATGGCATGGTCAGAACTTTTTTTTATTCAACTATCACAAAGTTATCGAGGATTATAGTCAACCAAAACGGAACAAAATTTTATGAAAACTGTACAAATAAGTACTACAGACAACAATCGCGTACAGACTCTCATTCGAACTATGTTCTCGTATCATCCCCAGTCAGTAAAACCGCAGTAACTATCATAAATCCATGTCTGACTCGTCTCGTCTCCTTTTGAGGTTATAAGTTTTTTTTCTCTTTTTTTGAGTTTTAACTACAGAAATATGATCAGTAACAGACACCGAGACCATGGTTAAATTTTTTTTGGTAATTAAAAAATAGGGGTGTATAAGTTTTCACTTCAAAAAAGCACTGAGAATTCGATTTTCACATTATTCTGTAGTCCAAATTCAGTATTTTTCAGGAATAGTCTGAATTATTATCGTTGAGTAATCTTTACACATAGTGGGAGAGATGCCTAAATAAAAAAACTCATATATTTCACTGGTGCTCGTAGATAAGGTGTTAGTCAGGCGGTAGGTAGCTAAATAGCTTGTATTTATCCCTTATGTACGGACGTACGTCATCTTTCTGTAAATAAAATAAGATTTTATTATAAATCTTTAAAATTAACATACAGGGGAAACCTTATTTAACCGACTTCAAAAAAAGGAGGAGGTTCTCAATTCGCCTGTATGTTTTTTTTGTATCTTGTTACGCGATTACTCCGCCAATTGTGGACCGATTTTCAAAATTATTTTTTTGTTTGATACAGAGTATACTCGAGGTGGTCCCATATAAATTTTATTCCTGAGAGTTTGATAGTTTTCCCGTAAAACTCTAAAAACCTCCTAGCCATTGTAAATCGAATCGACAGATAAGTCTAAGACTCATTGATTTCCTGAGTCACGCCGCGTGTAGAGTCGGACTATTGAGCTGTCGTGCGTTGAGCTAGAGCGACATATCGTTGTAAGTATCTACCGTCCCCCCAGTGCTGATCATAGGATATATGAGTCCACTATGGAAGAAGTTTTACTTAAAATTTTTGAATGTAACAAAAACCTAATAATCTGCGGCGATTTTAATATTGATATATTGGTAGACACTGACAGGTTAACTAATTTATTTAAATGTTTTAATTTAAAACATCTCTTTTATGAGCCAACTAGGGTGACATCAGAAACGGCCACATGTCTGGACAATGTCTTCTGTAACTGTTTACCGATTAGTAAATCTTTAGTAAAAAAATTTGAGTCCGATCACTATGGTCAAAGTGTCGTTTTTCCTAATTTCACATTAAATGAACCTGTAAAGTTCTCATATCGGCCCATCACAGTGAGTCGTATTATAAAGTTTCAAAGAAATATAGAACTCAAAATGTCACTTTTACCTTGTGTAGAAAACCCAAATGACCTATTTGCCAGTTTGTCAAATCTTATTATTGAGGAGCATACGGAAATATTTAAATTAAAGACCTGCTTAACTAAAGCTTGTGTGAGCTTTGTAGACTGGGCAACGCCAGGTATTTATCGAAGTAGGAATAGACTGTATGATCTTTATGCTACTAGAGAACTAATGCTTCACAACCCATCACATATCTTATACATTAAGAACTATTCTAAAATATTTAAAAAAGTATGTCAAGCAGCTAAATCAATGCATTTGAGAAATAAAATAGAATCTTCTTCGAATAAAATTAAAGCCACTTGGAAATTAATAAATAATGAATCAGGTAAATCAAAACATGGTTTTAAACAGATAAATTTAAAAGTTAATGATACTCTTTTAACCAATAACACTGAAATAGCTAACGCGTTTGATAGTTTTTTTTCTAATGTAGCCCAGGTTGCGACCCGGTCACTCAATTCCTCAGCTTCTAGCGCACTCGCCTATCTAGAAACTGGTGTTACTCAGATTAACAGTGAGTTTGAGTTCAGTTATGTGAGCGCAGATCATATTGTCAAAACATTTAAGACTTTGAATATCAAAAATACTGAGGATTTATGGGGAATATCAACGAAGATACTAGCTACTATTGTCATTGATATTGCACCATGTCTAGCTTATGTCTTTAACAGATGTGTTGACGAGGGTGTTTTTCCTGACCTTATGAAGTTTAGCAAACTTATTCCTTTATTCAAATCTGGCAATGAAAGCGACCCTGCTAACTATAGACCAATTTCGATTCTGCCTGCATTAAGTAAAATATTTGAAAAAGTTATTTTGAATCAATTGCTAGCTCATTTTAATCTCCATGGACTACTGCATAATTATCAATTTGGATTCACCAAAGGTCGTTCAACAACTGACGCGGGTACTTTGCTTCTAAAGCACATCTATGAAGCCTTTGAAAACTCACAAGACGTGATCGGAGTATTCTGTGATCTGTCCAAAGCATTCGATTGTGTATGTCACGAGACTCTGATTTCTAAGTTAAAATATTATGGCGTTCAAAATAAAGCTATAGACCTTGTCCAATCATATCTCTCCAATAGAGTCCTTAAGGTCGATGTAGGTGGCGAAAGGTCTTCAGGGTCAATTATTGACATGGGTGTACCACAAGGCTCGATATTGGGCCCGTTCTTGTTTCTAGTGTATATAAATGACCTCCCTTCTTTTGTAAAAGACATGTGTGACATTGTTCTGTTTGCTGATGATACCTCTTTGGTTTTTAAAGTTGATAGATATAAAGAAGAGTACGATGATGTTAATGCGTCTCTGTCTCTAATTTTAAACTGGTTTACGGCTAATAATCTCTTACTTAATGCCAAGAAAACTAAATGTATTAAATTTACTTTGCCTAACGTGGTTCACAAAGCAACAAAAATTGAATTAAATGGGGAAGCACTCAATCTGGTCGATACCGCTATTTTCTTGGGGCTAACTGTTGATTCCAATTTGCAGTGGGGGGCTCACATTGAAAGACTTGCAGGTAGACTGAGCTCCGCCGCATATGCAGTTCGTACGATTAGGAGATTGGCTGACGAAGAGACAGCTAAGATAGTATATTATAGTTACTTCCATAGTGTGATGTCATACGGTATATTTCTCTGGGGTAAAGCAGCCGATATTCAAGATATATTTGTTTTGCAAAAGCGAGCTGTCCGTGCGATTTACAAATTGAAACCACGGGACTCACTGAGACAACGTTTTAAAGAAATAAATATTCTAACAGTTTTTTCCCAGTACATTTATGAAAACATTTTGTATACTCATAAAAATATCAATAACTTTAGGAAAAAAAGTGATGTGCATAGCATTAACACAAGAAATAAGAATAAACTTTATTTGCCTAAATTTAGATTAGAAAAAGTAAAAGGTTCTTTTATGGGAAATACGATACTTTTTTATAATAAACTTCCTGAAAACGCGACTAAACTGCCTATTCGAAGATTTAAAACTTACATAAAAAATACTCTTATAAAAAAAGCTTATTATTCACTTAAGGATTATATTAATGATAAATTCGCGTGGCCTGATGTCGCTCTGCCCCTCGACGGCTGATGTGTCCTCAATGTCTGCTATCTTGTATTATATAATTTAAGCAATTGGTAGGTAGGTACCACCTAAGTTATCATAAGTTTAGATTTAAGATGGATCACCTAAAAGAAAGCTAGGCCCCAAACCGTGTTTGTTGCCCTGATTCTTCACGGTATTGGTCGCGAAGGAACAGGAGTAAAATCACCTAGTTTTAAGACGTTTCAAAGTGATCCCAGCGGTCCTACTGAATAAATGCTTTTTGACTTTGACTTTGACTTTGACATTGAAGTCGATTTTTCTTTTAGTTTTAAAACGTAATTATTTATTTATTTATTCAGACAACATCCTTTACCAGAGTTGGCCACTCATTTCATGGATGTTAAATACTCACAGTAGCTAGGTGTTCCAGGAAAGGCAGCAGCTTGAGCAGCTCATTGTCACTGCGGTCTACAAACCAGCTATCTATAGGTATACCATTCTCGAGCTGGTAGCCGAATGCCTGGAAATAATCCCAGTCATTAATATAGCTGAAAGTTTGTGAGTTTGTTTAGATGTTTGTGTATCAATAAATTTTTCAATTTCAAAAGTTCTTTATTGATATATAATCTGTACCTGTGGGCTGTTGTCCACAATGACAGTTCTCCTCAAGTCGCGACCCAGGATGGACAGATCCTTCACGTAGTTCCCGTTCACAAGCAGACAATGCTCACGGAACAGCCTGTAAACAAGTACCATACTTTACATATTCAAATCAAATCAAATTATTGAATTGATTCAGGCGTGACTTTGCGGAAGTCCATTGTAAGATATTAAAAATGGTAAGGAAATATATAGTAACAATCCGCTAATCTATTCTCAAACAAAGGTTTCTTAAAACTAGTACTCACCCTAAGGCCACCCAACCACCCACTAACCTCTGCCAAGCCTCCTACAACTTAGGCTCGGCAATCTGGAACCGTGAGCAGCACCGGGGCGCAAGCAAAAGAACACCTTCATTTGATTTCGACACGTGTTTCGCCCCTCCACGGGCCTTTGTTTGAGAATAGATTAGCGGATTGTTACTATATATTTCCTTACCATTTTTAATATCTTCAAATCAAATTTATTTCAGGCAACATTAGTCAAGCACAAGATGTTAAATACTTAAAACTACGGCCCATATTATAACATAAATACCTTAATCTAACATATATTAAATAAACTTATTTACTAGCACGTAGTGTCGGTGACGTGTGACACACGATATTATGTGCTGCGACCGGTATGAATATTACTTAGACCTTTACATCTACAGTGTGGCAAAATTTTACAACATTCATACGGGTTGCAGACCAAGAGCTAAGCTAAGTAAGTTTAGATTAGCTCGCATAGCTGACGTAGTTTTCCATACTTGTGTGCAGACGGCAAACTATGCGAACTAAGCTATGTGAGCTAACTAAAATATGCGAAGCTAAGTTAGTTGTGTATGCCGATGCGCAGCTATACGAGCTAAGCTAAGCCCCTCCCGCTACCCCGCACACCCTTTGCACATCCTTCGCCAGTGCTGACTGAGCTTTGGCTTAGCTGTTGGTGTGCACGCTATTTATTTCTAGCTTAGCTTAGCCTAGCTTGCTTGGCATAGCTTAGTTAAGCCTTGGCATAGCTTAGTTTTCGGTCTGCAACCGGCTTCAGGGCAGCCACCTTTTCTTTTGTAGTTAGAAGTTTTTGTTCTTAGGAAACTATACCATTTTCATTAATGAAATTAAATGAATATGAATAATGAATAATGCTGGACTTTTTCACACAGCATCATCTAGCCCCAAAGTAAGCAGAGCTTGTGTTATGGGTACTAAGATGACTGATATACTACATATATACTTTTTTTTTTGTAAATACATACATATTATACATAGAAACACCCAGACCCAAGACAAAAATTTGTAGATCATACAAACATTGGTCCCGCCGCGGGGATCGAACCCGGAACCTTTTGCGTCGCAGGCGGGCCTTCGCCCACTGCGCTACAGAAGATCGTCATTCAATTCTTCCATTCTCTAAGATTTAATTCAATTCAAATTCGTTTATTGCTTCATGTTAGTTACAAGGTCATAATATAGGTAGGCGTTTCATAACATGAACCCCGCTGGGGCACTGCAACATTTTTTAACTTATAAATAACTTAAGTAGATATAGATTGGATTAGTAGATATTTAGTTTTTTTTTTTTTTTTTTTAAATTAAATAGGTCAGCATTTGAGCTCACTCTGCCTGATGTTAAGCAGTAGTGAGGTCTAAGATGGAGCATGCTTACCTAGAAGGAACCTATTTACTCTTGATTTGAAGACCCCTATATTGTACCCTAGTTTAAACATTTTTGGTTCAAGTACAATTAAATTAATATTTAGAAGCCGAGTTTACGTTTATTTAATCATTTATTATCATCTAGATAATCTTGAATACTGTAATAACTTTTTTCTATGAGGTAAGATTTTAATTTTTTGTTAAATATTGTATTTTCATATTTTTTGTAATTTTATAGTGCTAATGCACACTTGGTATTTCATTAAGAAATGTAAAGTCTTATCAAAATTTTGGATTCCGACGCTTAACCGAAAAATATGAGCTTATCGAAAATTTGGACACCGGCAAGTAGGATTTCGTGGCCGAGCGGTAAGGCACTCCGGCTTTAGGAGGATCGTCTGATCGATGCGGGTTCGAATCCCGTCGGAATCCAAAATTTTGATAAGACTTTTCATTTCTTATTGTATTTTCGTTAGTCAATCATACCTGTATTTGATCCACTGTCGTGTAGGATCGAGCAGGTTGAGCAGTCGATCTGCGTACACGCGCTTGCTCGCCGTGAACAGTATCACCTCGTACTGCCGGGACACGCGGGATAGGAACTCTGCGAAGTGAGGACGAGTTCGGACGAACACCTGAAAAATGAAAATATATCATTCATTTTAAAATATTCATTGCTTTTTATGTAAGCCCCCGTCCTCATCAGTTAATTTTTATCCTGTCCATCCAAAGGTTACCTGGAAGATGTTTTATTTGTTGTTTTTTCTCATGGTGTGCAATAAAGCAATATTCTATTCTATATCATAACTAGCGACCCGCCCCGGCTTCGCACGGATGTAATGCTGATGCTAAATATTAGGGTTTAGCCAGCGTTCGCAATGTAAGCGCAAAAAATGTATTAGTAATTCACGACATCACATTAGATACCTCTAAAATTATCAGTGTTCCTCTACTATATATTATGCCTGTATTATACACTAGCTTCTGCGCGCGGCTTCGCCCGTGGTACCAACATTTTTAATAGCCTATATGCTATTCCAGGTCACTATCTACGCCTATTCCAAGTTTCATCCAAATCGGTTCACTGGTTTAGGCGTGATTGATACACAAACATCCTAAACTTCATCTTTGTTACTTATGTTCTGGCAAATAAACGAATCTTATGTTATCTTAAACCAACTCAAACTTTCAGCTTTATTATATGAGTGGGATTTGACTATTTGTATGTTTAGTTGAATAACCTCCATCTTACGATCAAATTGGCGACATTTTGGAGAAGGGCCAGGTCAAAAGTACCCTAAACCGACGAGCATGTATGAAGAATGTAATGAGAGTGAATGAGGCGAAAGTTGTGTGTCAGGATCGTAGCGAGTGGAGATCCGTGCTCTCTGCCTACCCCTTTGGGAAAGAGGCGTGATTTTATGTATGTATGTATGTTACGATCCACGACCTTAATGTATCCTAAATTGTTTCTAATACGTGAAAACATGTTATTGGCTTTCCGCTTCTATCCACGTGATCTATTATAGTCTTTTTCACGCCGGAACGTATGCAAGACACTTCGAGATAATGTCAAAATCAGTCTAATAGTAATGTCCTAAAGTTTAATCGAGATTATCAAAATCGATTTTTGTTTCACTACTATCAATTCATCTCAATCGATTACAAGATTCATTCATAGACAAAATTACTAAACCAACGATTATTTTTTTACTTATCGATTGTTTCGATTTTCATTTTTGCACTCTCTAATAGATTACGTTCCATTTTACTCAGTACTGATAATTGGCGGAGTTTTTTAGAAAATGTTTTTATTGTTTATTTATTTATATTTTATGGCTCGTTTATGATAATTTATGAAATAATTAAACAGGAAATAGACAAAAACATTTTTTTTTTGTATGTTTTATCGTTTAATTTTTTTTCTTGACTTTTTTGTTTCAAAATTGTTGTGAGCTATACAACGTGAAACGAAACAAGTTCAATGTGTCTTGCATACGTTCCGGCGTGAAAAAGACTATAGTTATTGTAGCTGTTGGTTTTCCTATAAATAAATAAATAAATAAAAGTGTACGTTGAATGAAAACTTAAGTGTACTCACGGTGTATCGACAATCTTGGAAGAGCACTGGGAAATGGAAGCTCGCGTCTGGCAACTCCTGTAGTGAGCAATGCACCAACGTCTCGTCTAAATCCAGCACCTGGAATATACATACTAATATTAAAATTTGAAAGTAACTCTGTGTGCTGTGTTTTCACACTTAAATCACATAAAAGATTTATTTATTTAAATTCACAAAACAGATTACAATCAGATTTAGAACAAAGTTTAAAGAAAATAAAATTAAAAATCTAGATTTGTAATCCTACAAGTGAATATAACAAGAATAGTGCTGCATGCTAGTAATAAAAATATACTCTTAAACTAATACATAAACTAAATAATTAAACATTACAATTTGAGTTTGAATGTAACAAGGCCTTTTGAACGCGCACACACTACAGGACTGATATTAAAATATATTACTCATTTAAATGCGTGTTTACTGCGTTTTTAACCCCCGACGCAAAGAGAGGGGTGTTATAAGGGTCAATCAACTATTTTACCCACACAATTCTGTCATCGAGCGCTTTTATTAGATCGTTCATCGCGGGCAACTTGAAGACAACCTATGGATACCACCGCGCCAGGCGAGCGAAAGCAAACACAAAAGAAGCTAATTATGGTAAAAGGTGCCATTTAAGTGTTTCCAGTCGATATTTAAGAGGGTAACTCAGCATATGAATTTTGATAGGACATACTAGAATTTGTATGCTGAGTTATCCTCATAAATTGCAACTGGAAACATTTAGATGGCACTTTTTTCCGTAATTAGCTTCTTTTATGTTTGCTTTCGCTCGCATGACGCGGTGGTGTCCTCTGGTTGTGTAGTCAAGTTGTCAGTTTACCAAGAATGTTCTAATAAAAATGGTCGGGGACAGAATAGTGTGGGTAAAATAGTTGATTGAACATAAGTTGAATGTCTGTGGTATCGTAGCTGGGATACCACAGACACAACGACAGAATGCTAGGCCCCAGACCGTGTTTGTTGCCCTGATTCTTCACGGTCGCGAAAGAACAGGAGTAAAATTAGTTTTAAGACTATTCTAAGTGATCCCAGCGGTCCTACTGAATAAATGCTTTTTGACTTTGACCACAGATCGATACATGAGCTCTGAATGGTGAAGGAAGACATCGTGAGGAAATTAGTTAGTATTCTTATAGGCGGCGATGGGCTTGCAACCTGTCACGTATGGAATACCAACTTCTGCAAGATGTGGGCATGCATCAAATTTATATTTGGACATGCTTCTGACTACCCTTAGACATCTTCAAAGATCTGGAATACTAAGATCACAGAGAATGTCTACCGCGCCTTGGGGATACAGTCGTGACCCTGTGAAAGAAGATGGGTAAGAAAGGAGTGGATACAAAGATGAGGAGTGATAGAGGAGAGTGGAGAAAGAGAACATGTTGTGCCGACCCCGCATGAGCGGTTTAGGGGCAGGCATATGATGATGTAACCATCAGTGCTCTCGAAAATTAAGTTTATTTATCTACACTAATATTATAATGAGGAATGATTTGATTGTTTGAATTGAATAGGTTCCGAAACTACTGGACCGATTTGAAAAATTCTTTCACCATTAGAATCCTACATTATCCCTGATGAACATAGGCTATATTTTATCCCGGGAAAGTGATGTTTTCCCGAGGGAACGCGGGTAACACCGCGACGGACAGCTAGTTCATATAAAAAAGAATCGTACAACGTGTTGTAGAATACATGTTTTGTAGCATGACTGAGTAATAAGTAAATTAAATAGATATCACTTACGAGACTAAAGTCAGGGCTGGTTCTAGTTTTGAGAGGCAGCGCGGGATATCTGGCGCGCAACGCTCCCGTCGCCACCGTCTCTAGTGGAGGCAACTGCAACAAATAATTATAATAGTTAAAATAATAGGCGCAAATAAGTTTGTGAGTATGTTTGTGTATCAATCACGCCTAAACCAGTGAACCGATTTGGATGAAACTTGGTATAGGCGTAGATAGTGACCTGGCATAGCATATAGGCTATTCAAAATGTTGGTACGCGGGCGAAGCCGCGCGCAGAAGCTAGTAATGTATAAATCTTAAGAGTGTGTCATACGCCGCCATTTTGTAAGCGGGACAGCGAGTGTGATTTGTTCGGTGTGAGGAGTACAGAGGTACTTATGAAATATGAATGAATGAATGAATGAATAAAAATACTTTATTGTACAATGCACACCTTATAACTACAAAATACAGTGGAAAAGAGAACCATAATACAATGCACAATGGGCGGCCTTATCGCTGAGAAGCGATCACTTCCAGGCAACCTTTCAGGAAATAATCTAGTATGAAATAATCCCGAAGGACCGCGGGTGAGGAAATAGTTTAATATATATATTTTTTTTAATCTTTTCTTCTACAAACGATGACTTACTTGTTTGATAAACAGATAGGGATCGAAAGCATCCACCCAAGAAATCTGTTCACAGTCCACACGGTTACTGCAAGACGATATCACATCTCCAGCCTCCACCTGAAACGATATAACAGAAATTTTTAGAGATAATTTTTTTTTGCGCCCTGACCCAGCGAGAAGTCGACGCGGCAGACCAAAACGTAGATGGCGGGACGAGCTCGACCAATTTCTAACAGACTGGAGATGTAGCTGGGGACCGAGATGTCTGGAGGGAGTGGGGGGAGGCCTTTGCCCAGCAGTGGGACTCTCATGGCTGATAATAATATATATATTTTGCATTTCCGGATGATAATTGGTCATCATCATCATCTCAACCATCTAGCGTCCACTGCTGAACATAGGCCTCCCCCATAGATTTCCACAGCGATCGATCTTGTGCAGCCTGCACCCCAACGGCTCCCAGCAACCTTTACGATCGTCTTTCCATCTCGTGGGGGGCGTCCTCTGCTGCGATTTCCGGGGCGTGGCCTCCACTCGAGAACTTTTCGATAATTGTTTTGATAAATATAGCAATTTTTTTTAATGAATCTTTGTTATTTATCCTCTGACTTACAACATTTTTCCATAACTATAGCTATTCAGATTTATCCCTTAAGAGGGCAGTCGAGAGGACGTTTTGCCAGTTAAAAAAAAAAAGAAGTTCATCCTTAGGTTGTCTGGAATTATGTGTTTTGATCGAAATAGTTTTATACATATAGGAATTCAATTCTTGCGGACCCTTTTTGTGAAAAAGTAGAGTTTTTAGTTAAGTTATTAGAGTTAGGTTTACATAAGTAGTTAAGTTTTAAGTTTCTTCTGATATTGTTCATAATCATTTTCTGTTGTATCAGGGTGATGTGGTCGCTAAGCGACAAAACCCTTAAATAAATTAAAAAAAAAAAAAGGTTGTCTGGAAGAAATTACTCACAGCGCTAAGACCGCCTATTGCACTTTTCTTGTATCTTTGTGTGTATAATAAAGTATTTTCTATCTATCTATCTCACCCTGCACATCACTGATCAAATACAAACTATTCTTTTAACCATGAGTATCTTGAGCGACTTGATTCAAGAGAATGTCTACTGCGGCTTGGGGACACGATAGTTGAGATGGTTTTTTTTTAATTTCTAGGATTAACTTACCTCAAGATCCGCTGGTTCATCGTGATGCAATGACAATGTTTCATCGGACGTTAGATCATTGCCATTCTGCAACAACAAATATAATTTTTTTTTTGTCAACTGTAGTACATACATACATAAAGTCACGCCTCTTTCCCAAAGGGGTAGGCAGAGACCACGGATCTCCACTCGCTACGATGCTGACACACAAATTTTGCCTCATTCACTCTCATTACATTCTTCATACATGCTCGTCGGTTTAGGGTACTTTTGACCTGGCCCTTCTTCAAAATGTCGCCAGATTGATCCAAGAAGGTCAAGTCAACAGTAGTGTCGAAGTAAAAAAAACATTTATTCAGTAGGATCGCTGGGATTACTTGGAATAATATAGAGCTAATTTTACTCCTGTTCTTGCGCGACCAATACCGTGAAGAATCAGGCCAACAAACACGGTTTGGGGCCTAGCATTATTTTAGGTGATGAAAACTAAACAGTCAAGCTTTGTGTGCTTTAAGAACTAACAGCTCTTCTTTTTAACTGTCTTTTTTTAAAGAACGTGATGTCACCCAACTAGGAGCAGTCTGAAAACCAGCGTTGCTCTGTACCTCCCCAGTGCAGAGCAGCACAAAGCTGAGACTGTTCCTTTTTGGACTGCACCAACACAGACGTCCTTCACCTGCCTCCTTATTTTCTTTTGTAGTAGATTTTTTTGTTTGTAGTATTTTTCTTCTGTATTGTGTGTATGGGAGATGATGATGATCACCCATTTTGGGGGTAGGTGTTATTCCCCCAATCTATGGCAAAGAGGTAGTACTACCTGTACTAAGGTCGGCTCCATCTGGTCCACATACCTTAGGGCTTTTCAGCCGACAGTTAATGTCGGATAGTTCTATATAAGTTCATTTGCCAAGATAATGTTGCTTGCGCGATTTAGAACTTGGTACACTTTTTGTAGGTATTCATAATGTTTCATATTATTTGATCCCAACGCCATCTAGTGATGATGCGGTGAAGCTCTGCAGTAGCTAGGTTGGCAACTGTGTTACGATGCCCTTGTAGTTCAGGCGATCGCGGTTAGAGGTCGCCACATGTGTAGTATAGAATAGAATAAGTTTTTATTGTAGTACCTACCTACCTAGATCTAATACATTTTGTTTTTTTTTTTTTTGCTGTGTCAGCTGTACCTAGTTATGTTCGTCTGTGTGTGTGTTTTCCCAAATAATTTTTTTATCTATCTATCTATCTTGCATTACATGTTAAACAAAGAGCTCTTAGGAATAATATTACCTTAGATTTTGCTATGGGACTGAAATAGACAGTCTATTAAACTGGGTACATAAAATTAGAGAAAAAAAACGAAGCACACAGTAACATTAGAGTAGAAGTATTGCTCTAAATATTATTTCAGTACAATAAACTTTCATTATCCTTACCCAAGCATGATCATGCAGACTTTGAGACAGCTCCCTCAAGAAACCAGTGCCGGTTCGTGCAGACAAAGCCTGCAGACTCTCTATAGCGGTGCCCGCGCCAGAGCAGGTCGACGATATCTCGCACTCGCTCGCACCCACTGTGTCCTGTTCTAGCATTGTTACTAGATCCGGCTGTAAAACAATTTGGAAGTTGGTCAGGCTTTTTGGCTCTAGAGCTCTAAAGAAAGTAAGTTGGTCGAAGCGTTTTAGGCTAAGGCCTCCGTCATTATCCTAACGACTTTATGTCGCCAGTAAAAAAGACCTTGCTCAAAACTTCCCTAAGATGCTAGAACCCCAAGATTTATTTATTTATTTACATCATCAACCCTATCTTGACTTGAAGATATGTCATAACAAACTTCAGACTTTACTAGCCTTACCATTAAACGTGACATAAAGTTATTTCTCAGAATAAACCAACAATAACCATACATATTGACAGTTTACACTCAGGAATAACTTTGTACTCGTAACAGGTTTATTAGTAGGCGCCTACATCTTCACTAGATGAATAGCTTGACTACGACTAACCTATGAATAACCATAAACCTAACCTAACCTAACCATAAAAATATTTAGTTTACGCATGACATAACTTTAAGTCAAGTTCATTAGTAAGGGCCTAGGTTTTCCTTCACTCTTGTTATAGAACAGATCCTTGAAACCTTGGAAAATCATGTTTGTGTTATATTGAACGTGATGAGAGGATTTTAAGTGCACCTCAAAAATGCTCCTTTCATGCTGTTAATGAGAAATGAGACAGTACCCTTACCTGTACGTATTTATCTTCATTCACCAAAAAGTCTGCCTCCAAATCGGTATCCAAATCATCTGTGGTGGACGTAGGTTGATACATCTCGTCATTACTCGACTTGCGTCGCTTCAGCCGTTTATCCACCGAACTCCTCAGCTCCACCTTCTCAGTCGTCATGACCCTGGCTGCTTTGTCAGCTAGGAAGTTGATATCCTCATCGGAATTACATGGTATAGCGATGAAGTCGTTCAAACAGTCACTCGGTAGACAGAGCTCAGAATCAATATTGATCTCTGAGTCAGATTCGTCTGATTTTGGTGATGGGAAGTCAACAGTGGTTGTGTGTGGCTCGTACATAGTAATATCGTCCTCGCTCCAGTCTTTTTTGGGTTTCTTAAGGCTGTCGTTGGTCGATGTTACTGTAGGTTTGGCAGTAGATGCTCCTATTTGACGGACCTTTCGGATCGGAGAGCTGTTAAGCGAAGCTGATTTATCAGTTTTGTCTAAACGACGGGTCTTGCGAGGCGAGTTCATGGCTGAAGTGACCTCCTTCTTAGTATCACGGTTCAAGGAGCTATGACGTGTAGGCAGCTTCCTGACCTCCTTAGGCTTGGTCTTATCAGCTTTTTTAATAGAAGTTGATGATGAAACTGAGTCTTTATTAGTGCTGCGAACAACAGTTTGGAAGATAGGTTTCTTTGCACGCTCCTTCGGCTTAGGCTTGTGGGAATCGACTGGCTTCTCCATCCTGATGGCTTTGGTTCTCACTGGGCGGGTTTTAATACAGCTCTTCAGTTTCTGAGACCTTGTAATACAGACCTGAGTATTTGATAGTACATTTTTAAGATCCTTTTTAGCGATCTTCTTCCAGGTTGCTGGGGAACGGGTTATAGGTTTCTTGATTGGCTTCGAGGCTAGGATAACCTTAGAGTTCCTTTTCGAGAGCTGTGGCTCCCTCTTTCTGCTTCTTAGCCGCATCGCAAGATCAGAGGGGCATTCAACCTGCAGAAACGCTACATTTGGTCACTCGCACATAACTTGTACAGTACGCACAAGCGATCTTTAGCTCTCTGAAGTAGCAGAAACCATTGATGAGGCCTAAAAGACGAAGACAGCGTTGTATAGCTGCCTCGCTCACTCGCTTAGTTTGTTGCATCGTCCTCTGCCTACTCTACCAAACCTGTGCAATTGTTTGCACCTAACTTCAGAGAGCTATAGATCCGTTGTGTGTAATGAACTATTGTTATTATGACATGGAATTACAAATACTGGTGAACCAGTAGGTACCTATACCTACTAGTGATTCTATCATGGTTTTCATTGATATTTTTTTAATGATTACAAAACAAAACGCACTGATTCAAAGTAGCTGCATGAAGAACAAGCACATACCTAATGCATTTTAGTTACCTACAGCAAAACTTATTTGTTTTTGTTTGGGTCATGACAAGATGCGCTGACGCAACAAAAATAAACTCCAAGTTCTAAGTTATAGACCGGTAAAGTTGAAAGTCTTGTGAAGACGAAGTTCTAAATACTTACATGAACTCAATTGGAGAAATAGAAAGTAAGAAGTCATTCCATGTGGAGGTACTGGCATATGCACCAAAACTGAATAGGTGTATGAGACAAACGCGACAGAAAAACACAATACAAACGAAATACCCCTTTGTTTCACGGATAAATTGTTTTATTTTGGCACCAAAAATATTTCGGCGCGACGCTTGTTCGCGCCTTTTCCAAACTCCTCTTTTTACAACATTTCACTGATAAAACTTAATCAAATCAAGTCCAAAGCACTGGATAAATATTAAAAATTAAGTTACGAAGTCGATTCATCGGAATAAACTCAAAAATACCGAAAAAATTGCAACGCGAAAGTAAAATAGCGGCACCGAAGCATTATCGATTTTTACACTGGTTTACGTATTTCATTTTCACTGATGGATGAAAAGTTGAGCGCCTGTTAGCCCCGCGATATCATCCGATCGCGGAAACACGAAATAAATGCACTCGTAACAACAAATTACATGATAAATTACTTTGAGGAACACAAAGCCAAACAAATGTCAAAATGGCGGCGATTCTTCCGGATTGATTGATTTTTTTTCTGCAGATGGCGCGGCGATCGACGCGCATGCGTTTCGAAACTGCTACAAAATCGATAATCTGCGATGCGGAGAATGCAGTTTGGTGCAGCACTTTTGCATTTTTATTTTTGAATCGAAAGAAATAAAGAATGTTTATATAAAATAAATTTATGAACAAGTAAATTTTGTTTCTACTTGATAACCCATACCTGATTTCAATTAATTTCATGGTGCATGCATTTCATTATTACTTATCATTTTTTTACAGAGATTTATTGTACATCTCAACAGGCCCCTCCGCTCCAGCAAGGGATATTCAGAAGCTCAATAACTCCTCACCCGTATCTTTAGTCGTCCTCTCGATCTTTTCTTCATTCTAATAATATATGTTGCTAAATAAAATAAATATTTAACATTTATCAAGATCTGTGGCGAAAACCTCTTTGCTTAAATTCTTTTAACGCCATCTATTGAAATACAACAACGTGTGAATAATAAAAGAAGTAATTTAGGCCACTCGACGCTAGATGTCGATACTTCAGGCTGACGCAGATTTGCAAAGGTCTACTGGCCTATAGATGGCGTTACTAGTACTAATTTAAATCCGAAATCAGATTTTGTATAATTCCCTCAAATGTATAATTATTTTTTCAAGTTTTATCCCTAGATCCACAGGCTAATAAGCGACTGAAAGTTTGCTAAATACAAAAAACAGCAGCAGAAAAATACATCAGGTTCCATTGTAAGACAGATTCATCATTTTTCTCTTCACTCATTTCTGTAGCAAGGTCCTAGGTATTTCTTAGGTACATAAAGGCGTATCTTACCTACCTGGGTATGTAAAATGCTGGCTCCAAACCGAAGCTGCGTGAAGAAGCTACCCTTGCGTTGGTAAGATGACTCTACTCAAACAGGTAAAGTAATTTTATTTAAAAGTATCGTCTTTAAAGTGACTCGTGCAAAAGTTTTAATTAAAAAAATACCGTTTCGTAGGCGTGAAGAAAAAGTCTTATTTTTGTTACAGCGAGTAAGTTAGCTACTGTGCTGCGTTTGCTTGGGACAGTAAAGGCCGGATAGTACAGTACAAGAAACGAGATGGGCGAGCAGCAATATTATACCTAGTAGGTAAGGTAGATACCTACCTACCTAAGGTGGGCGTAGACTTATCCGCGCTGAACTTTCAATTCTATAGAAGAAATGCTGAGACGTCAGAAGCAAGCGGCATTTTTTGATCTGGAAGTCTTGTTGAGTCAAATAGCTTCATGGTTAATTCGTGTTTATTCCTTGATGGTTGAATGTGAAGTCATTGATACTGATAAACTAACTATTGCTAGGCTATGTCATACAAGAATGTGCTGAGCTTGTGCGCACACTACAGAAGTCTCAGCATTTCCTCAATTCAACTGACAGTTCGGACGGATCGTGCGATGAGCTTATGTAGAGAGTGGATTAGTAACGGGCAAGTTACTAGATCAAAATCAACGAGGCTTTCGTCTTAAACATTTAAAAGTGACTAATTAAAAAAACTCCCCCAAAAGAGGGTAGTTTAATCTTCCCCGGGGTGATTATTGCGATGACACAACAATTTGTTAATTTGAACTCGGTCCAATTGCTTGAAAACAAGTAATTTTTCAATTTCCTTTTAAAGAAATTGGAGACTTTCAATCAGAAGCATTAGCCCCCTCGCAGACTGCAGACTTTCTATCGGCCGATAGTTGAGACGGAACATACTTCGGCTCGTAATGAGTATGGAGAAGTATAGCCCGTCTCAACTATCGGCCGATAGAAAGTCTGCAGTCTGCGAGGGGGCATATACGTCATTTACACGATATCATTTTGGCATAGGCCTCTTCTTCCTGCCCTTATCCCACTAAGTGGGGTCGGCACAACATGTTTCTTTCTTCCATTTCCCTCTATCACTCGTCATATCAGAACTCACTCCTTTCACTAACATATCCGCATTCACACAGTTTATCCTACCCCTACCGGTATATCCATCCATCCACCTTCATACTCATCACTCGTCGTGTTATATGACTTTCATCCCTCCTCATGACATGCCCATACCACGCCAACCTTCCACTTCTCAATTTGTCAGTCACTGGCGCTACTTTCAAACTTCCCCTGATGTACTCATTCCTTATCTTGTCCATTCTAGTTACTCCACACATCATTTTGGTATTACCATTCAATAATGTCTCTTGTTTTCTCAAACTCGACGGAGCAGGAGCTATAATCTGTGGCAAGACCATATAACTGATTGCACTTGTATTGAATGAATGACGAGAATCAGATGTCACAAAGTAAGTTCGTATGAGTCAGTGGCCAACTCTGGTGACGGAGTTTTTAGGCCGCCTTAAGGCCTCCGTCATGGCTTAACGACTTAAATAGCCGGGACCGACAATTTAACGTGCCCTCCGAAGCACGGCAGCGCTCAGATGAAAATGCCACTGGCGGTCACCCACTTACAGACCATTTCGAACGTTACTTAACTTCGATGATCTATCAAGAACGGCTAAGCAAGCACGACCACGAGCGCTTCACTTACTTACTTTTTTAGATGTCACAATAACCTTATTTACATTGCAAGTTAAATAATAGTTATAATGTGTTCTTCTTGTTCAATAAATATTATTCTATTCTATTCTTGTCCGTCATAAAAGCTTTATAATTAACTTGCAATGTTTGTATGTTTGTCAGTTTGTATGTTTGTCCGGGTCAAGTCTTGCAAGCTGAATTTGACCCACTTCCCGGTGTCCGATTGAGCTGAATTTTGGTACACTTGTGAGTCTTCGGTGACAATTCACATAAGGTGACAGTTAGCTTATGTGATGATGGAGTCAGGAGCTGTCCAACGGAACTCCTCAGAAAATAGGCCGACTGAGTTGAAACTCGGTTTGTAGATCAAGTAGGTATCATCTAAAATTTTAAAATATGGTGACAGCGAGCTGATCTGATGATGGAGAGACGGGTGTTCGAATCCCGACGTGGACCTACAATATACAATTGTGCATGTTTTTATTTATGAAAAAATGTTGACGAATAAGCGCAGTGGGCGAAAGTCCGCTGCTACGTAGGTTGCGGGTTCGATTCCTACTGCGGTATTAAGTAGATTTTATGATCTGCAAATAATGTCTACGGTCCTTTGTAGGTAGTAGCTAGGTATACAGTAGGTAGGTAATATTATAAAGAGGAAAGATTTGTTTGTTTGTTTGAATTGAATAGGCTCCGAAACTACTGGACTGATTTGAAAAATTATTTCACCATTAGAATCCTACATTATCCCAGATGAACATAGGCTATTTTATCCCGGGAAAGTGATGTTTTCCCGAGGGAACGCGGGTAACACCGCGACGGACATCTATTTAATTAGGTATACATTTAATTTACCAAAAAAATTATAAGTTCCAAAGTTTTGAGTCACAATCTGAGAGAATGTCTACTGTGCTTCATGTACCTGTACCTACCTAGTTAAAAAATAAAAATAAAAATGTCGACTGGAAAATGTAGCTAAATATTCCGATTCCACTAGTACAGTCACGGACAATAAGATGTATACACTCAATATTTTTAAAATTAATATCACACTAAGACTAATAGATGTAGGTTAAAAACAAAAAGCGGAAATTGATTTCACATTGAACTAGTGGCGAAATTAATAAAAATACCAGAACATTGTTGGACATGTTGACCTGTACATGGGTTGAAACATTATGGAGTGTATACATCTTATTGAACGTGACTTTATCTAAGTAATTGAAATGAAATTAATGCCTAATTATGTTTTTGTATGGTGCTGGAGGTCCTTAGATGAATAAACTGATTCTAATAATATTTATTTGTAAAGCTTGTACCTAGGTAGTGTAAGGTTTGATTTACTTTTATAAAATAATGTCTAATTAAATCAGCAGAATTTATGAAAAAGTTTGCACTCGGTCACTCTGACGAAGGTGGAATGCGTAATTGACGAGTAGGCAAAAATTAGTTAAAATAAAAAAGAGCGGCAAAAGAGAAGGCAGAGCCTAGACACGGGGGGATAGATTAGGTTGCTGGATATTATTGTAATTGATGATTATGTTTGTATTTATGAAATAAATAAGTATTGTCATATTGGAATACTGTGTTTGGCCATTTCTGAGATATCTTATACCTAGTAGGTAAGTATAATTATTATATTAATTTTAATCACATTTATTTAGGTACAGAACCAACAGAACTAAGCTACTATATCCCACTCATATATTAAAGCTGAAAGTTTGTGAGTTTGTTTGTATGTTTGTGTAACAATCACGCCTAAACCAGTGAACCGATTTGGATGAAACTTGGAACTCTCTTGGAAACCTGGAATAGCATATAGGCTATTCAAAATGTTGGTACCACACGGTTAAAGCCGCGCGCAGAAGCTAGTTATTCCATAAAATTACACAATAAAATAGTATCAGTCAAGCTATCGATGGATCGTCGTAAAAACGATCTATAGATAGCTTAAATTTATGGTATAGGTACCTACTTATGTAGATGGTCTTATATTTTTTTAAATATGTTTAAATATTAGACTTAGAAACTTACCTCTACCTGGGCCTCTACCTAGAATTTTGGTTTCAGTATAATTATTAATGTTATCGTTAAAAATAATAATTAAAATTTCTAACCGGTAATAATAGATACGAAATACTAATCTGATATAATTTTTATAAAAGTTGATAAAATAATGATTTATAACTCTATTTGCAAAGAAATAGGAATTTATACTTCCGAGGTCAAAAACCGCTAAAAGATTATGAAAATATAAAAAAACCGGTTTTAAATTTTAATATAATTGACTTGTAATATTTTAAATATTTATTTATTCAAACGAATGTTCTGACATAGCACTTTTATAATAAAACATTGTAATATTGACTCAGAAATAAAAAAAACACAATTAAGATCTACTGTCAACCGATACAATGACGAAACGACAAGTTCTTTATTTAAATTCAACAAACAGACATTACAATATAATAAAGTGGACGAACGAAAATAATAAAACCATACTACGTTTCTGAGCGTATAATAGGCGAAGAAAAAACGAATGTCAAGCCCCGCCTACACAGACAGACCACGCCTCGGTAAAGTGGGGGTATCCCATTATTCGCCAGTCGGGTCGAGCATTCGCGTATGCCGTACAACTTTGTCCCCAAATTATTAAAATAATCGGTTTTTATCAAACTATTGGAAGATTTTTCCCGTGTTTGACAGTTGACATTTGATATTTCGTTTGAGTGAAGTGTGTGTTGTGTTGTGATGTGTAGTGAACGATGATTTTGTTGGATTCTGAGGTATGATTAATTGAGTAGTATTGTAATTGACGAATTATTGCTTGAGCGAGTAGACAGGTGCGAAAAGATTATTTTAATTATTTTTCCGTATTGGGTTTTAATTGGATTCAACTGGAGGTTAATGGTGATAATTACTGGTTTATTTGTAGCACTAAATAAAACTAACACTTTTATATTTAGAATAATAATCATGCTGTCATTTATATTTGTATATGTATCTAAGTAATTTTATAGAAACAGATAAATCTTAATACGACCAGTGGGTGAAAGCCCGCTTGGGACGCGAAGGTTGCGGGTTCGATCCCCGCCGCGGGATAAATATTTGTATGATCTGCAATTTATCTCGGGTCTGGGTGTTTCTATGTATAATAAGTATAAGTAGTATATCAGTTATCTGGTTCCATAGTAAGCTTTGCTTAGTTTGGGGCCATATGATGCTGTGTGAAATGTCCAGCATTATTTATTATTATTATTTATTAATACTTAAAATAAAACTAAGGCATTATGTAGCTTTTTATGATTAAAATTGAATGTACACTGACATTATTCTCAGACATCTATTAAAACTAAACGCTTCTGTGCTTTAGGGGGCATTTTACCTAAACCGGGACCTAAATTGTCCCGGCTATAAAATGAAGATGTGCCTCTTCAGGCCTAAAAACTCGGCCAACAGAAATGGCCATTAACTCATTCAAGCAATTCAACTATAAGTTAACTACTATAATAATTTGTTTCGATAGACCTAGAGTTTATTACATTAAAGTCATTTACTCAACTTTTGTAGCTACTAGGTATGAAAATATTTGAAATGAAAATATTTATTCAAAAAAGGTCTTAAATGGTAACAATGTTTACAATTTTTTTAGCTTCATAAGTAGGTAGGTTTATAAGTTTGGATAGTATATACAAATAAGCACTGAAAGTAGCATGTAATTAAATTAATGCAGTATGTAATTAATGTTATGTTATAGAGTTTGCTTATAACCCCTATCTCTCTATCTTCTTATTATCTAGATCATTTTGCAAAAGCTTATTTGGCCCGGAATCAATATTTTCTTAACTAAGTATTAAATAAATATTAATAATGTCGGACATTTCACACAGAATCATCTAGACCCAAATTAAGCATAGATTGTACTATGGTAATGAATAAGTACTACTTATATACATGTTGTTTGTAAATACATACATATTATACTCGTACATAAAAACACCCAGACCCGAGATAAATATTTGCAGATCATACAAACATTTATCCCCCGGCGGGGATCGAACCCGCAACCTTCTTCACAATTATGATTTTATCGCTAGTATTACAATAGTATCTACCTAATAAGTGTTTATTTTATATTTAATTGAGAAACATCGAATCCTGGGCGTGCATCAATGGATTTTGCGTTTCGTAAAATTTATATGCGCTTTAACACGAGCTCTGAACGGTGAAGGAAAACATCGTGATGAAACCAGTTAGTATTCTTATAGGCGGCGATGGGCTTGCAACCTGTCACGTATGGAATACTAACTTCTGCAAGATGTGGGCATGTATCAAATATGTATTTGTACATGCCTCTGACTACCCCGTTAGATATCTTCAAAGGATCTGGAATATATCTGGTAGAGATCGCTATTTAGCGATAAGACCGCCGATTGTATGTCATTGTGTTTTTTGTTTAGTTTACCATTTTTGTTTATTTTTATTATGTGGTGTGCAATAAAGTATTTTCTATCTTTTCTATCTATCTAATATAAAAGATCTGAGAGAATGTATACCGCGCCTCGGGGATACAGTCGTGGTCCCTCGGGAAACTTAACTTTCTCAGGATAAAAATATAGCCTATGTTCAGCAGGAATATGTAGGATTCTAATGGTGAAAGAATTTCTCAAATCGGTCCAGTAGTTTCGGAGCCTATTCAATTCAAACAATCAAAGAAACTATTATATTATAGATTATTTTATTGTCGTTTGAACGTAAAGGAACACGCGTAAGACCATACCATACAGATTTTATAAATAAATAATAAATAAATAATGCTGGACAATTTCACACAGCATCATCTAGCCCCAAACTAAGCATAGCTTGTACTATGGGAACCAGATAACTGATACACTACTTATATACTTTTTTGTTTGTAAATACATACATATTATACATAGAAACACCCAGACCCGAGATAAATATTTGCAGATCATACAAACATTTATCCCGCGGCGGGGATCGAACCCGCAACCTGCTGCGTCTCAAGCGGGCTTTCACCCACTGCGCCACAGAGGTCGTCAAAATGACTTTAAATCAACAATACAATGATTTCCTTCGTATAAACTAGTAGCAATTCACGGGTTATGCCGTGGTCTCTCGGGAACACTTAACTTTTCCAAGATAAAAAGAAGCCTAATGAATAGAAATATGAACTTTTATTTTGTGCCACAGACAGTACAATTAGTTTACGAATACGTAGTAGAGTTACATTGTAATATTATAAAATGAAATTAAATTAAGTTAGACATAATCTGATTAGTACACTCTTAACTTAAAGCAGTTTAAAGTGAATTAGAATAGAATAGAATAGAATATATCTTTATTGAAAAATACCTAATACCAAAAATATACAAAATGAAATAAAGAGAAACAGAAAATATAAAACTTAGGTATAACAATGGGCGGCCTTATCGCTGAAAGCGATTTCTTCCAGGCAACCTTTGGATGGACAGGAAAGATTATAAGATTAGAAAAATACTAGAATTAGACTATAAGTGACCGCAAAATAGGTCGTCCCTCAGCAAAATGTTACAGCAGTCGAAGCTACTGTGACGCTGGTCTCCAGATAATGCTATTCCAGACGATAATCTGTGCTTTATTAGAAGTTTTAGCGCATTCAAGATTATATTTTCTTAAAATTTATTAAAAGACACAACGCCTTTTACTAAATTCTCTGATGCCACTCTTTTACCGGTTTTTTTAAACATACCAAACATCATAGGTAAGAATGCGTTGCCAATTAAATACTAAGGTACCTATGTAATAAACACACTTTAACTGTTTTATAGTGCTGATCCACACTTGGTATTTCATTATGAAATGAAAAGTCTTTAAAAAATCCAAATTTTTGATAAGACTTTAAATTTCATAATTTATAATTTAGTTATAAATATTATAACGTTTAATTTTTCTAAAAAAAATTTCTTGTTTATCCCTCGTTTTTCAAAAAACGATTACTTACGTTACTCATTATTTAATGTTTTGGTAATGACAAAAATATTACTGTGACCTGGGTACGTAACGTAGGTATATTAATTATCGTCAGCACTTATAATTATGAACGAAAATACGGCTTACAATCGTCTTTTAATTATAGTTTTACCCATAAATTGTCACACAACTAAAATGCCAAACGCCATGAAAAACTATTTTCCTACATTGTCTAAAAATCTCACATTGATAAAAAAACCGGTAAAATTGAACTAATAAAAACCGGTAAACTGAAACGTAAACTCTACTAAGTATTCGATATTCAAAATATTTAGGTACGTGTCTGCTTGTCAAACCAATATTAATTAATGACATGTCAATATCAACGTTGACACAAATGTGTTTCGTATTCAACTGTACTTCGCGTTAAACGACTTTTGTCATTGATTGTCCTATTTGACAGACGTTAAATTGTATTTAATTAAATAAATAACTTACATTAATTAAAATACGAATAAGGCGGCGCGGTGATGAGATTGCAATCTGTCACGTAATTTTTGGCGATAGTAGAGGAAGGGGGGGTAATTTGGAATACCATTTTGTTTTGGGCCTGTGTTTTTTTTTCTGTAGTGTTTCAGGATATAAAACCTTTATTAAATGAAAGCTACATCTATAACCTACTAATCTGCAAGTTATCAAAAATATCTAAACATTGCTACTAGGTAAAGTTTTAAGTTCACCGCAAAATGGCTGAATTCGGTTTTCGACATTTAGTGCAGGTATTTTGGAATAGAGGTATTCCAAATTATATGCACTATGCTTAACATATTTATATAGATACTATTACGCCAATGTTTTAGAAGAAAATGTAAGATATACAAATACAGATGATATCCTAAATCAATACCTAGAGCAATACAATAAAATTGGTTCATAACTTGACTGAAGGTAATTTGGAATACCAATTAGGTATTCCAAATTACCTGCAGTGAGTTTGAGGTTTCACTAAAGTATCTAAGTGAGTCTACAAATAATATAATATTCTATATATAATAGGCATATAGACGTATATTCGTTTTTAATCAGTTATAATCTCTCTTTAAATCAAATCAGTCTAATCAGTTTTATAAATCACATAATTAAATTATTTGCAATACACATCACAAACATAGGATTTACAATAGGCACATTTTTAGTTTAATCAATCTAATAAATGGATTATTGCAAAACACATCACAAACATAGGATCCACCTTCATAGTCGGCACATTCACAGTGCACCCAAATCCCACACACTAAGAATCAATATCTACTGACTGGATACCAACAGATGTCTTGCAAACAAAAATGATGGTGATTTGGCATATTCCAAATTACCATCACCTCGGGTATTCCAAATTAGCAACAAGATGTGGTCGGACATAACCTTGCATCATTTAGTTCTATTTATACAAACTACTGAAATCAAAGTCAATATGCAAAATTTATGATTCATTTTACAGTATACATAAAGCTAAACTGTATAAACATAACAAATTGTCAAGATCGAAGCGGGATAATTACGTAACTCAAAAATTTTCTATGACACTCCTTCACACTTGAGTCTCTGATCGCCATCTTGGAAGTTCGGCTTACGAACGGTGTGAACATATCGACAGGTGGCGTCAATCTCCATTGCTTTAATACCATTAAACCTAGATGGCACTACTAGTTTCTGTGAAACCTTACTATTCCAAATTACCTGCAGTATTCCAAATTACCCCCCCTTCCTCTACGTCTGTTAAATGTGGGTTACCCTGTGCAAAATGTCTTTTACATCATCCTCTAGACCTCTAAGCAGACGCGGTCCGAGGGGGGAGGTCACAACACCAAAATCGTACACGTCCACTTGAAATATCTTGTGTATTGTGCAATAAAGTCTAATTTAAGTGTAGTGACCCCCCCCCCAAATTTCAGGCTGACCTCCCCCCAAATTTCAGGCTGCGACCGCACCTGCCTCTAACAACCTTTAGATAACTCCAAAATATAAGTTATAAATAAATAAATAATAAAATAAATAAATAATGCTGGACTTTTCACACATCATCATCTAGCCCCAAAGTAAGCAGAGCTTGTGTTATGGGTACTATGATGACTGTTATACTACTTATATACTTTTTGTTTGTAAATACATACATATTATACATAGAAACACCCAGACCCGAGACAAATATTTGTAGACAATACAAACATTGGTCCCGCCGCGGGGATCGAACCCGCAACCTCTTGCGTCGCAGGCGGGCCTTCGCCCACTGCGCTACAGAGGTCGTCCATATAAATAAATAAGAAAATAAATAAATAATGCTGGACTTTTCACACATCATCATCTAGCCCCAAAGTAAGCAGAGCTTGTGTTATGGGTACTACATGACTGATATACTACTTATATAATTTTTGTTTTATAAATACATACTTATTATACATAGAAAACACCCAGACCCGAGACAAATACTTGTAGATCATAAGAACATTTGTCCCGCGGCGGGAATCGAACCAGCAATCTTCTGCGTCGCAAGCAGACCTTCGCCCACTGCGCTACAGAGGTCGTCTAAAGTTTAGAAATTCTGGTGAGTGTGCCCAGGAGCTACACGACCTTATTCCGCCTTCACCGTTCTTTTTCAGGGACTTCAGACGCACAGCTGATTATCATCCACACCTGGTTGATAATCCATTAGAAGCGCTTTCAAAGTTCTTTCAATAAGCGCACTGCAAAAAGGAATCAGCTTCCCGCGTCTGTATTTCCGCTGAGCTACGACCCTGTTGTTTTTAAGAAGAGAGTTCAGGCACCTTCTGGGTAGGCTCGCTTCATCGTAGACCTCATTTTTGCCACGAAATCAAGAGCCAACCCATTCATCATAAAAAATCTACACTTATGTATCTACCCCGTGGGTATCCCTAACCTATCTAAATCCTTTAGAGTCACTAATACTTAATTAGGTATTCAGTAGGACCGCTGGGATCACTTAGAATAGTCTTAGAACTAATTTTACTCCTGTTCTTTCGCGACCAATACCGTGAAGAATCAGGGCAACAAACACGGTTTGGGGCCTAGCATTCTTTTAGGTGATCCATCTTAAAACTAAAAGTCAGGCTCCAGTGGTCACCAATAAAGAAGTTAAGTTCGCTGGTGCCAGAGTTTTGAGGCCGTCTTACTGATAATTACGAGTAAAAATATTAAAAGACTATCTGCGCTCCCGCGGTCCCTCAGGATTTTTTCTGGATAAAAAGTAGCCTATGTTCTTCCCTGGGATACAACCTTTATCCACTCAAGTCGTAGTTCAAGTCGTACGCACTCCAGATCCCGGCGAAACATAAGGATGTGTTCCTGGATCCAGATTTCTGGCCAACGGGCATCGTGTACCGTTGCTTTAGGGAGGCAGCGCGAAAGCAAAGTCTCTCTAGTGTAGGTTTAGTTAATAAGTAGGTAATTATTATATTATTTATGTATACATTTATACATAGTTGTATATCTAAGATATTTATTTATAGCAATAGTCTAAATAATTTTGATTATATTTGTTAATACCGTGTATTTTTATAAAAATCTTTTTACTCGGTCTACCGCGATACAGGCTTGGCCTAGTGCGAGGTCCGTTGTAAATTATTTATGTATGAAATAAATAAATAAAATAAAATAAACTCTTTTCAGCGTAATCTGTTCAGTGGTTTGGAAGTGAAAAGGTAACAAACAGACAGACAGACAAAGTTACTTCCTCATTTATAATATTATATAGCACTAGCTGTCCGTCGCGGTGTTACCCGCGTTCCCTCAGGAAAACCTCACTTTCCCGGGATAAAATATAGCCTATGTTCATCAGGGATAATGTAGGATTCTATTGGTGAAAGAATTTTTCAAATAAATCCTGTAGTTTCGGAGCCTATTCATTTCAAACATACAAATCTTTCCTCTTTATAATATTAGTATATATTAGTATAGAAGTATGGAAGTATGGATAGTTGCAAAACATCTAAAGATAGGTGAACTGATCCACTTCAGTAACACCAGTCTGAAGCGTATCCAATGATTGTTATAAATTAAAGTTGTTAAATAGTCGTAATTAATTATTTAAATAAACAAAACTGTCTAGACAAAATGTATTTAAATTATTTATTAATTATATTGTCGTGAATACAATAAATTTCTCAATTGTCAGTGAAACAAAATATTTTACAATAATTATTTATTTTATTAACACAGGTGCTGCAGAACTTATTTAATTAAAGTATTTTAATTCGAATTTATTTTTAACTTGAACTACTGTATGCACCTATTTCTCATCGCATATTTTTAAGACTAAGTACTATTCTAAGGGTCTTACCATAGAACGTGACATAAAGTTATTCCACCGAATAAATCAAGAATAACCATACATTTTGACAGTTTACACTCCGGAATAACTATATGTCACGTTCTATGGTAAGACGCTAAGCATTTTAGGTGATCCCAGAGCGGTCACTACACCATTATAGAATAGAAAATACTTTATTGCACACCACATAATAAAAAAATAACAAAAATAGAAAACTAAACAAAAAACTTAATGACATACAATCGGCGGTCTTATCGCTAAATAGCGATCTCTACCAGACAATAATAGACTTTATTGCACAATAAACAAGATTTTACTATTAGACGTGTACGATTTTGGGGGGGGGATCATGTACAGAAATTTCACACAGCATCATCTAGCCCCAAACCCCAGCCCAAACTAAGCAAAGCTTATACTATTGGGAACCAGATAACTGTTATACCTACTACTTAAGTATACTTTTTTTTTGTAAATACATACTTAGTTTATTAAATACATAGAGCACCCAGACCCGAGATAAATATTTGCAGATCATGCAAACATTTATCCCGCGGCGGGGATCGAACCCGCAACCTTCTGCGTCCCAAGCGGGCTTTCACCCACTGCGCCACAGAGGTCGTCTGCACAATAGCAATAAATTTAACAATACTATATTATAATGAAACAATCTAAAACCATTATTCTCAAAGATAAATCGTGTAGCGTCAAAATATTAATTGCGAGGAAGTTCCACGCGCCGATAAAAGATGGCGCTGGTTGTTCGTGTTCGTTTGATTTGTGAGGCAAAATCGTTTAAGTATTCTTTTTTTTTAATATTCTAATTAATGAACGTCAAAACCTTAAAGAAATATAATAGCTTAGAATATAAATTAATTCTGTGAAATGAGTGCTTAGAATTATAAAATCCTGAAAATATTTTCAGTCTGATGACAACTGAAATACTTAATTTAGTTTTTTCAGTAAGTATTTATGTAATTAGTTATTTACTTAGATACTAAAAAAACAATAATTAAATTATCTTAATACCAACTAAAAAAACTAATAAGCTAATCTAATCTAATCTAATCTAATACTAACTTAATACTAACTAATCTAGCCTAGGGGCTAGATGATGCTGTGTGAAAAGTCCAGCATTATTTATTATTTATTTATTTTATTTATTTTATAATTAGTGGTTTTTAGTATATAATTCAATTTTAAGGCTTATTACGAACTTGACTCTCATCTAAGAACATGGCCTGTTACAGCGTTAGATCGCGAAGAGTGGAAGAAGGGAAGGGAGGCCTTTGCCCTGCAGTGGGACGAGAATGGCTGAATAATAATAATAATAATTATTGTTTAAACGGTAAAAAAAAAGAAAAAAAAAATATATCTTAATACTAACTAAAGAAACTAATTATCTTAATACCCACTTACTAAAAAAGTAATTACCTAAGTACTTCTTCTTTCGTGTCAGTGGTAGGTACATTGATTTAGATATGGGTTGAGTAATACCCCGCCACCATCACTCCAGCGTCCGTGGCGTCAATAAGCTCCTTCCTTGTGCAGGTGGTAGGGCACAAAGGTACAAAAACCTAAGTACTTCCTTAACTTCATTCTAATAAAAAAAGTAATTTCAGTGGCCTAAAAATATTTTCAGGATTTATCTATCTATGTTTAACTTTTGGTTTGTTTAACTGTCTGTGCGTTTGTCACGCTAATCCGATTTGTATGCGGTTTTTAATGTCGTATTGAGGAAACACTGTGATTCATATTTTTAGTGTTTATTTATTTAATTAAAGATAGTTACATTTTGTTTTCCTTTATGAAATACCATAAATTCACTTCCTACGATCTGACTTTGCGGATTTGAACATAATTCCCTTCTCAATAACCCACTAGGCCATCGCAGCTTAAATCGATATTCCCAACGACCCCACTAACCTCCACACTAGTGGGGCAGTTGGGAATAAAAAGTGCCAACGACCCCCCTTCTCAAGTTTTATTTATTTATTATTCAGAAATCAGTAGTTAATTACAGTCTAAACCAAAGCACTAACTACACTTTAAATACATATTTAAAAAAAAAACATTTACTAATTAAAAATAAAATCCATTATGTAAATAGATAGCGTCTTACCATAGAACGTGACATAAAGTTATTCCGGAGTGTAAACTGTCAAAATGTATGGTTATTCTTGATTTATTCGGTGGAATAACTTTATGTCACGTTCTATGGTAAGACGCTTAAAGTATAAAAAACAGTAAAAAAATACTTAATTACATCAAAATAAACAGCAAATTACGTAATTGAATTAATAAGATAGCATATTTCTTTTAAAAATAAGAAATGGGGTCGTTGGGAAAAGATAAATAATTTAGAGGGTAGAATCCTAATAATCCTAATCCTATCCTAATAATATAATAAATCTAAAAGTTTGTTAGTATATTTGTATGTTTGTGTTTCAATCACGCCTAAACCAATGAACCGATTTGGATGAAACTTGGAACAGGCGTAGATAGTGACCTGGAATAGCATATAAGCTATTCAAAATGTTGATACCACGCGGGCGAAACCGCGCGCAGAAGCTAGTTAAAAATAAAATCCATTAAGTACATAGTTAAAGTGTAAAATACAATTAAAAAAAAATACATCAAAATAACCAGCAAATTACGTAATTGAATTTATAAGGTAGCATATTATTATTTCATTTAAAAGTAAGAAATGGGGTCGTTGGGAAAAGATAATAATTTAGAGGTTAGAATTAATAATAATTTCAAATAACCAATTAAACTTATCAAAAAATTTAATACCATACAACTTACACCTCGGAAATTGCACCTTCGTGATACCAAAATAAAAGCACTCAATTTTGCTACCTCTAACGAGTACGTTCGAATTTCACGAGAAAATAACCCTTATTATTACACCTATAAAGTATAAAATCCAACTAAACGCAGCAGAACAAATTGCAACATCATGAACAAACTAAAACAAACGTTACAACTCATGAAATAAAATCGGAAATTCCAAAGCAAAATTTCACAGTATCCTCTAAATTGCAGAATTAATTTTGCGGATGATGTAGCTCTTGTGTTTGTTGGGTTAAGGTTGAAAATCGATTGTTTGTAAATAAATTAGCTTTGTAGGAATATCTGGTTAGAGCGCGTCGTCGTGTGTGGTCCAAAACGATACGGACGCAAAAATGCTCTACTTTTTGTCGGAATTTTCTTTTAGCATGTCTATGCTATTGTTTGATTGTTCTTGCCGAATATGATAATGATGATTAATATGATCATCACAGCTTGGTTAGTCGTTCTAGTTCGTCGAAATTTCTCCCTGCCACTTAGTGGAGCCGGACCAACATTTTGAAATTATAACTTTGCGTTGCGCTTTTATGAAATGAGAAATGAGAATAAATTCTGGGATTCGCCTCGAAAAGGTCAAGTGCGAGTCACGTGACTGTTCACCGACCGACACCTATCTACCGCGACATCTAGTTCTGTACTCGCTCATTTTATAACTAAACGGGTGAAGTTATCTATCGATATTATTATTATTATCTATCGATATTTTTCGATTTCCTGACGATTAAAAAAATACACTAGGCACCTGGTTCAAGTTTTCACTTCTGTTGGCACTCCCAGAGTGCCACTCTTTTTTTTCTTTCTTCTGTGCTTCGGAGAGCAAGTTTGAATTGTAAATCGTCGCTATAAAGTCATTAATTCCAAGCTATAATTCAGCAGAAGAAACATAATCAGCTGGAAGGCATCACTAGGCACTGCACCTAATTCTTTCAGATTTAATTTGACTTGACACTTAAAATACTTAGAATACGTTATTAAAGGGTAGTCAGCTACACATCAAATTATACATTTGACAACGTAGACATTTTGCTGAAGTTTGCACCGGAGGCCTTCATGCAGCCTAAAAAAGTCATCATCATCAACTTCCTGCTCATATCCCACTCTATGTGGGGTCGGCACAGCATGTATTCCTCTTCCATTTCCCTCATAAGCAGCCTAAAAAAGATCATCACAAATTTTTTCCGAAATGAATAAAAAAATCTTATTAGACACTAATACCTACACGGCTGGGATCCAAACCAACGATCTTCAGCAGTCGAGGTTTTGCTCTAAACTTCATAACTACTATCTTTATCTACACTATCTACACTATTATTATAAAGAGGAAAGATTTGTTTGTTTGTATGTTTGTTTGTTTGTTTGAATTGAATAGGCTCCGAAACTACTAGACCGATTTGAAAAATTCTTTCACCATTAGAATCCTGCATTATCCCTGATGAACATAGGCTACATTTTATCCCGGGAAAGTGAAGTTTTCCCGAGGGAACGCGGGTAACACCGCGACGGACAGTTAGTATAGTATAATCACAAACACACACTGGAGTTTTAAATACAGATTTCCACATAAAAATATGGACACCCTACACTTGTCTTGAACAAAACAAGTTGAAACCGACACCCCCTAACTTTTACAATTAAACTCACTGGCCCGTCACTTCGCATCAAGTAGAGCAACATTCACACTGCTTATTGCGCAAGACATTTTGAACAGGCTCTCGCCTTAAACATCAAGAACAATGCTATTGCCCTCGGTTTTGTTCGCGTTAACCTAGAAGCAAAGAAGGGATGGTTTTTGAAGTGAAAAGTACTATTTACCTACTTCAGGCGCGTTGGGCATTTTTGAGTTGGAAAAAAAACATTGAACTCGCATCATCTTTTGTGATGATGGACTTTATAGTCATTCCATACACTGTATAATATTAGGTACAGTAAATGCGTTTTGGTCTCCATGTGGCGTTCCCGAGCTTACGCACACAGATACACAAAAAAAAAGCAATTGCTCGAACACTTTCAAACGTTATGTCACTACTAGTTTTATTGTGTGGGTTCCTAGTTTGAATACTTATTTATTAGGATTAATGTATTTATACAGGGTGTAAAAAGACGTCTACCGAAGCCGAAAGGGGTAGGTACAGCATCCCAACACACAACCAAATCCAAAAGGATTTTTCGAAAAAATCATTATATCCGGAGAAAACAGCGTTTGAAGATTACTGTTTGTTTGCGTATGTTTTGGGCGCGTTTTTTTACGTAGATTGCTGGATTTTGAGTTTTAACTGTTTTTTTCTTTTATAAATGAAATTATTAGGTAGGTATGGTCTTATTATGTCGTACTAGTAGTAAATAACCGAAAATAACATAACATGACGAAGCTAAGTTGCGTTTTTTTTTTCGCTAAATATGTTTAGGATCATGGTCTGATTGCAACCCCTCAGTTTTCGGTAGCAGTCTTTTTACACCCTGTATATTATAGTTATTTGTACATAGTAGGTATATATTTATTCATTTATTTGTTTTTATAAACATATTTTATTTACACCGCCTTTTTGCCTTCCTTTAATCCAGTTCATCCTAAGGTTGTCTGGAAGAAATCGCTCACAGCGATAAGACCGCCCATTGTACTTCGCTTCAAATGTTTTCTTGTATCTTTGTTGTTTGGTGTACAATAAAGTATTTTCTATCTATCTATCTATCTACACAGTTAAGGGTTTGCGGGAGCGACACAATAAACAATTTTGTAGTTATTTATCTCAGAATCTGTGAAAGCTACAACCTTCTTATTTTGGGCGAATAATACTTCGAACTTTTATCTTGGATTACGTGTTCTAAAAACACGATCAGTGAAAGTTTCCTAGATTATTTTTCCGACCCAAATATCGACCAATAGAATTGCACCATTCGACGTCACGTGGTACAACCTACATGGTATTATACTGATAATTTTTTGAAAATTTTCTCTGGTCGTTGCTATATATAAAAAACAAAACATGATCCAGTCAAATTAACCACACGTCAAACTGACAGGTTGAATTCAATTGTGAAAATTGGAGATTTTGCATGAAAATGAAATTAACTGTACATTTCGTCTCATGGTGCAATTCTATTGGCCGACATTTGGGACGGAAAAATAATCCCCCTTTATTTATAAGTGATAATATTTTCTTTTGAAAAATACATGTTTTTACATTTTGCTATTTATCTCAGGAACAGCACACTTCTTTTTATAGGTTTTTGTTTTCTCAAGAAACCTACAAGTATATCTTTAATTGTGTCTTTTTATTTTACGATTGGTTGTTTAATTAACTTGTAATTAGATAAAAAGTGTTTTGGCGCTGTAAATGACGTTGCGATATCGCTCTGTACTCCTCACACACCGAACAAAACACACTCGCTGTCTCGCTTACGAAATGGCGGCGTATGGCACACTATATTATCTAAGCTTATGAGGCTCAAAGCACATTGAATTGGGAAGCGACGCGTCAATTACTTTATTGCAAGCCATTATAAACCTTATAAACAATGATACAAGATATAGAAACGCTTGTAGATTGAACCGCTCGCGCCGGCGCGTCCCGCTAGATGGCTTTTCAAGTGTTTCTATATCTTGTATCATTGTTTATAAGGTTTATAATGGCTTGCTTTAAAAACTAAAAGTAGCTTCGCTTGCCATTTCAATGTGGCTTGAGCCTAACCCGCCTTCCTGAGCCAGAACAACAGGTTAGCCTATTTAAATTTTTAAGTACCATGTATGACATGACAGTGTCATATCAAAATGCTATTATTGTCATGCTCCGTGGACAAATGACACCAAAATTACATTTAAATTGTGATGACATTTACTTAGGTAATGTTTGTGAATAGGGGCGATAATCACGGTACAGTCAGACACAAAGATTTGGTTAATAACAGTAGGTAGCTGCACAGAACCCATTTTAGATGACGCTTAGAAGACGAAGACAGCGTTGTATAGTTCTCACTCGCTGAGTTTGTTGTAGTGTACATAAATAATACTTTTAACAATCTTTTCCCCCAACAGATGGCGTAAGAAACGAATTCCAAGATGGCGGCGGTGTCGGCGCACCTGCAAGAATCCTCAATCAAAATCCAAGATGCCAGCGACGATGAGGTCTATTCCCCCACCACAAGAGACACCACATCACCAGAATACCACGAGGAAGAGAAAGAAGACAGATTACCACATCCCTCTTTCTCCATACACAATGTGCTGAAGAAAGAAAGAGATAGCCATAGTCCTGAAAATGTATTTTCAACTGAGAAATTGCTACAGAACACGCCGAATTTCGAAGATAATCG
The DNA here is from genome assembly GCA_963565295.1 of Epirrhoe alternata. Taxonomy (NCBI): domain Eukaryota; kingdom Metazoa; phylum Arthropoda; class Insecta; order Lepidoptera; family Geometridae; genus Epirrhoe; species Epirrhoe alternata. The sequence continues at coordinate 5,172,033 of OY751404.1, read as the reverse complement.
CCTAAGAAGCTTTGAAGATTCCAGAAATTCAGAAAGTGTATCTCCCCATGACTCAAGGGCAGAAATAAGTGTTGATGAGAACTCTTGTTCAAGCGATGACACTGTTTTATCTGTGGGGAATGAGGCACCTGTCAATTTTGACAGTGACAGGAGCCAAGACAACGGTCTAACCTCCTTCAAGCATATACAAACTCATTTGAATGCTATATCACAGTTGAGTCAAAACGTTATGAACCAACCTATGCTTCTGCGTCCAAATCCTATTACTCCTAATCCATTGATGTTCCTAAACCAGCCATTATTGTTCCAAAACCCGTTAATAAACCAGGTTGACTTAAAAACGGTACCAAGAATGCCTGTCCCACAAATTCCTAACCAATTCGGTCTGAATTTCGGCTTCAGAAAGACACAAGAGAGACGAACAGATGAAAGGAGATACATGCCGAAATCGCCAGAAAACGAATCAAGTAGAGAGTATTCGCAAAGCTTAAAGTTCAGTATAGATAATATATTAAAGGCTGATTTCGGGAGAAGGATCACTGATCCTATAAAGAGGAAGAAGAGGTATGAGGTTAAGACGTCGCCAGTCGAGGTGGCGAAGGAAGAGGCTAGAGTCCCTGAGGTTAAGCCGACTGATAAGGGAGCGATCGATTTATCGAAGAGTGAGGATAGTGGGAGTAATCAATCAGGTTCCAGTAAGTAGACTATTCCACATTCACACTTAACATAACCACTGTATCACACGGTAGTCATTCTCTCAGCTACGACCACCAATAACAAAATGACCGCGACAAACAGCTGATTATCATCCACACCTGGTTGATATTCCATTTATTAGAACTAAGCGCTTTCAAAGTTCTTTTATGCGCACTGCAAGAAATTGGAATCAGCTTCCAGTGTCTGTATTTCCGCTGAGCACCCTGTTGTTTTTAAGAAGAGAGTTAATAGGCACCTTCTGGGTAGGCTCGCTCCATCGTAGACCTCATTCTTGCCTGAGTAAGTTTCGAGGTCAAGAGCCGACACATTCATCATTATATAAAAAAATGATAGAGCTTAGGCAAAATTATTTCTTCTACAACGATAACTCGAAATTGCCGAAATGCCATGTCATTGTTTAGCCTCTACCGAACGGTAGAGGTGATGATAAGGATGATAATACAGGGCATAGAGAGTTTATGATCCTGAAAAGACAGATCTTCTAAGGGTAGTCAGAGACATCCAAATACCAAAATATTTATTACATTTTGCAGAAGTAGCAAGGTGACAGTATTATCGATGCATAATAGAATTAACTGGATTCTTCACGATGTTTTCCTTCACCGTTTCGAGCTAGTGTAAGCGCTTTCGAATTCGAACCTACGACATTCGGGTTGAGAGTGGCATCACCCCAACCGCATTCGTCCATGCAACACGAAAATGGCAAAACACGTAATTTTCGTATAGTGTGACTGGTTGACCTCTATGATGATAACTGGGAATGGATTCCAAGTTAGACAATACAATGCTCCAAAAATGAATTCGAAACCATTGATAGAGTCGGCGGCCCATTGGCTCAGATGAACTTAACGCTACACAGATCAGTAAAAGTCGCGGGTTCTAGTCCTGCAGCATCGGCGGCCCATTGGCTCAGATGCATAGAGCGTTACCATACCACGTATTGGTTAAAGTCCAGGGTTCAAGTCGCGCAGGTTATTATTGGGATGCATTTAAAACCCATGCAGCTTTTATCATTTTTTATAAAACGTGCTTTCTTTTCAGCGAACGGCGATGGAATGGTGTGGCCTGCGTGGGTCTACTGTACGCGGTACAGTGACCGACCGAGTTCCGGTAAGTTGTAATCAATTGCATTACTTATTATTTTAATTTGTTTATCTAATATACCCACTTAGAAAAGACAAATTTTGAAATACATATTGTATCTTGGAATTTATTATAATATTTTACAAAGTATTTAAAGAGCTTTTCACGGGGTTTCAAAGTAAAAGGGCTAATTGACTTGTTATGGTGACATCATTATTCGTTTTGCGCGAAAGTCATTCACATTCACAATTTTTTCAGGCCTATAATGTTAATAAGATTAGGTAAGTACCTCTGTAATGATCTATAAAATAAATCAGTTTAATTCCAAAAATCATGAATTACTAGTTGTCCGTCGCGGTGTTACCTCGGGAAAACATCACTTTCCCGGGATGAAATATAGCCTATGTTCATCAGGGGTAATGTAGGATTCTAATGGTGAAAGATTTTTTCTAATCGGTCCAGTAGTTTCGGAGCCTATTCAATTCAAACAAACAAATCTTTCCACTTTATAATATTAGTGTTACCGTCTGCCACGGGGGCACCCTGAATTATTATAGGAATCAAACCAGCATCACAAACAACCCCTATAAAATGATTTAACGCATACCAAATCATAATCCAGAATCACACCCTTAAATGAAAATTGACCAACATAATAAACAATGTTACCCACCCCTTATCTCACGGAAACATCCCTTGCGGTTACTTTTACGGGCGATTGGGTAAATATAGGGTGGGTTACACCCCTTAAAATCTTGTTTGGCATAATAGATAATATTCAGTTAATAAAAACGTGAATTGAAAGAGGTATTTCTTTAGGTGGTCGCAGTGTCAATCGAACTGTCCATTCAATAGAGGAAATGTTGAGACGTCAAAAATGAGTTCAGCAGAAGCGCTCGTGGTCGTGCTTGCTTATGCCCGGTTTCTATATTCAACGGACATTGGGCGTTTTTCCATTACCCGGCCCGGCACCGGCACCGGCGCCGGCGGCGGCGCCGTGCCGTTGCCGGGGAAGTAAAAATGTATGAAAATGTATGGCTCGCTTTTTCACTTACCGGCGCCGGCGCCGGCCCGGCATTGAGTCCCGCCGGCGCCGTCGCCGTCGCCGGGGTAGCAAGCTTCCCACCGGTGCCGGCCCGGCAAAATTGCATGTGTATTGCATATTTATATGAATTGTAGCCGTGTGAGTGTGTAACTGCGCGGGGCGGGTAGGAGGGCGCGGAGCGCGTAAGCCGGCATCGACACCGGCGCAGTGGAAAAACGAAACCCCGGCGCCGGTGCCGGTGCACGGCCATGCCGGTGCCGGGCTGGCTAATGGAAAAACGCCCATTCGTAGGTAAGAGCTACGACTCGTTTCTACATACAAAGTTTGGCAGCTAACTTACCGCCGGTTTCTATCTGTCAAACTTTTGTACGTGGAAACGAGTCGTAGCTCTTACCTACGACTGTCCGTTGAATATAGAAACCGGGGGTTAGTCGTTCTTGATAGATCATCGAAGTTAAGCAACGTTCGAAACTGTCTGTAAGTGGATGGGTGACCGCCAGTGGCATTTTCATCTGAGCGCTTCCGTGCTTCGAAGGGCACGTCAAATTGTCGGTGCCGGCTATTTTAGTCGTTAAGCCATGACGGAGGCCTTAAGGCGGCCTAAAAACTCCGTCACCAGAGTAGGCCACTGACTCATACGAACTTACTTACTTTAGCAGATGCCGCTCACACGATGCTATCAGGCATTGGTACCATTCTTGCTTCTTGCTTTCAAATTCATTGCTCATTGTGGAGCTCATTGCCGGGCTCTGTATTTCCCGAAAAGTACAATATAGGGGTCTTCAAATCAAGAGTAAATAGGTTCCTTCTAGGTAAGCATGCTCCATCTTAGACCTTAGTACTGCTTAACATCAGGCAGAGTGAGCTCAAATGCTGACCTATTTAATTAAAAAAAAAAAAACTCAACGGAGCAAGAGCTAATTCTGTGGCAAGACGCAAGAAGCGGTTGAACCGCGGGGCGGCTAGCCGCGTGGTTTTCCACTTTTAGTATGCACAATGCATTTATTATTACTTTTGCCTAAGGTTGTCTGGAAGAAATCGCTCGCATAGAGCGAAGGATCGCTCACAGCGATAAGACCGCCCGTTGTACTCAGCTTTAAATATTTATCCATGTGGTGTACAATAAAGTATTTTCTATCTATCTATCTGAAATGTCTGTAATGTCATAGTTAAGTTCTATATGCACCTAAACGCTTCTACAACCACAAAATAAATATGACTGTCGGGATTCAAACCTACGACCAATGCAATGATTAAGCTTATCATACATACATACATAAAGTCACGCCTCTTTCACAAAGGGGTAGGCAGAGACCACGGACCTCCAGTCGCTACGATCCTGACACACAACTTTCGCCTCATTCACTCTCATTACATTCTTCATACATGCTCGTCGGTTTAGGGTACTTTTGACCTGGCCCTTCTCCAAAATGTCGCCAATTTGATCCAAGAAGGTTCGCCTAGGCGTTCCCCTTCCAGCTGTCCCATACACACTCGCCTCATACACTTGCTTTGTCAAACGACTGTCAATTTATACAAATTTAGCTTATCAATTTATACAAATACTTAAGTTACTTAACTTAACATGACAAAACAAAACGCACTCAATTATTCTTATTGAACAGGACGAACTCTAATCAAATTAGGGTTCCCTAAGCGTGAAGTCAATAAATATTTATACGGAACTCTCGGGGGAGTAAACTGTTGTCTAGTGATGTGGAATGCTGCGAGGATATCGATAATTTATTGTCGATGGTTTACATTTTTTAGTGTTGTGCGTTAGATTTTTTGAGCGAATTATTTGTCGAGTGTTGGCATAGTGCGTGTAATGTCAATCCGAAGGTTGCAAATCGAATCCTGGCTGTGCATAGTGTGCATCAATGGCATATGCGTGTTAATGGCGTAGTGTTGTTTTTTTTTATAGATTGTTGAAGAGAAGGAACGCATTCTGCGGTCATAGTGGACCCCACTAGTGGAAAGCGCTCGTGGTCGTACTTGCTTAGTCGTTCTTGATAGATCGTCGAAGTTAAGCAATGTCCTAAACGGTCTGTAAGTGGATGGGTGACCGCCAGTGGCATTTCCATCTGAGCGCTTCCGTGCTTCGGAGGGCATGGTAAATTATCGGTCCCGGCTATTAAAGTCGTTAAGCCATGACGGAGGCCTTAAGGCCAAGGCACTTGACATAAAATGTATGCAGTTTTGGCAATTACTGCCGTAAGACGCAGGTGAAGTCTCAGTGTTACTTGTCGATTCAATTTCTATTCTATTGCGTTTTTAAGATGGCTAGGGGGCAGGTCAGATGTATACAGGGTTATTTGTAAAACACCGGTAACCTCTCAGAACTATATTAGTATCATCGTAAGGAACAACTTTTGTTCTATGACTTTTCAAAATTCATCATTATTTTTTTTTCATCAGATTGTCATACAAAAATAAAAATATTTAAATTGAACGCTCTAAATGTTACGAAGTTTATGCGAAACATAAGAAAGCTAACAAAGCGAAGGGAACGGAGTTAGGGCGGCGGGGGCCGAAATGTATTCGATACGACAATGTTTTTGATAGGAAAACGAAATCTAGAATGTTAGTTTTTGGTAAATGTATTATGTTTTGTAAAAAGTCGCAGAACAAAAGTTGTTGTTTATGATGACAGTAATACAGTCCTGAGAGGTTACCGGTGTTTTACAAATGTATAAGTTCATACAATCATCCTATAACCGAGTTGAATAGCTCTGCTATAATTTACTGAGCAACGATTTACTGTAAAAAGGCATTTTATTTACAACCGCCGTCATCGCCGGTAAATCGATGCGTGTGCGCATGACTTGAATACTTCGGTGCGCATCAAAGCAATACGGTTAAACGTCACGGTTGAGTAGGTAAACAAGTTATTTGTTTTTTTTTATTTATTTGTCGGATAATCTGTTTGCTTGTTTTGTTTTGATGCAATTCTGCAAAACGTCATTTACACAATAGCATTCTGGCATATTCTTGCCTCTTGCCACAGAGTATTAGCTCTTGCTCTGCTGAGTTTGAGGAAGCCAGGAAGTTGCGGGTTCGATCCCCGCCACGGCACAAACGTTTGTAATCTACAAGTATTTGTCTCGGGTCTGGGTGTTTTCCATGTATAATATGTATGTATTTACAAACAAAAAGTATATAAGTAGTATATCAGTTATCTGGTTCCCATAGTACAAGCTTAGTTTGGGGCTAGATGATGCTGTGTGAAATGTCCAGCATTATTTATGTATAGAAGCAAGAATGGTATTATTTATTTTATTTTATTTTAAGAGTTTTAGGAGAACTAACAGCTATACATTTATGGGTTACTGTTTAAAAATACATGCAAAGCATATATTGTGTGCTGATGGCCAATTACAAGTTCCCACAGATAGGAAACTGTTTGTTTATGTGAAAATAAGTACATTAGACGACGGAAATAACACAAAAAGAAAAAAACTAGCTATGCCAGAATGGTATTGTGTAAATGAAGTTTAAGTGAGGCGCAGGTAGAGCTTTTCACAGATAATATGCCTCATTAAAACATCACAAGCTCATGCTTGAGATTTTCTATGTAGTCTAACAGCATCAGTCAGCTTAATCTGATCGCACACTGCCCGCGTCGTACGCGCCGCAGTCATCTTTCTATACAAAAAATGCTGATGACATCAGAAATGCGGCTTGCTTCTGACGTCAGCAACATTTTCTCTATTAAATTGACAATTCGGTGCGTTCGGCTCGGCTGGACTGTGCGATCATTATCTAATCATAATGGTTTTATGCTACGAGTATAACTTTTTTATGAAACCGAGGTAGGTTAGGTTAACTTGTGGAGCTCATTGCCGGGCTCTGTATTTCCCGAAAAGTACAATATAGGGGTCTTCAAATCAAGAGTAAATAGGTGCCTTCTAGGTAAGCATGCTCCATCTTAGACCTCACTACTGCTAAACATCAGGCAGAGTGAGGTCAAATGCTGACCTAATTAATTAAAAAAAAAAAAAACTGTTATTTTGAATAAGTACATCAACCAACAGTAAGGTTGATGTCAAAACAGTTTCACAAAAATAAAATCAACTTTTATCTCTAATAGGTATCTGTGCGAATTTTTTATCGATAAAATTACGATTTCAGAGATCGTATATATACCCCATCCCTATCGAGACGAACCCCAAACATATGTTTTCACACCCCGACGTTGTTAACTAAGCTTATCTTGCCAGTTTATTGTGCTACTGGTCCTTTCTTGCTCTTGCTGTGTAATTTTTTTCCTTCCCTTTTTATTTTCCCTTTACATTTTCGGCTGCAGCTTTATTATTATTATTTTCAGCTCTTAGTGTCCCACTGCTGGGCAAAGGCCTCCCCCCACTCCCTCCAGACATCTCGATCCCCAGCAACATCCCTCCAGTCTGTCAGAAACTGGTTGAGCTCGTCTCACCATCTCCGTTTTGGTCTGCCGTTTTGTGCGTTCTTCGTTCGTTTTGGTCTGCAGCTTTACAAATAAAAAATAATGCTGGACTTTTCACACAGCATCGTCTAGCCTCAAAGTAAGCAGAACTTGTATGGGTACTATAGGACTGATATACAGGGTGTAAAAAGATGTCTACCTAAGCCGAAAGGGGTAGGTACAGCATCCCCACACACAACCAAATCCAAAAGGATTTTCCGAAAAATTCATTTTATCCGGAGAAAACAGCGTTTGAAGATTACTGTTTGCGTATGTTCTGGACGCGTTGTTTTACGTAGGTAGATTGCTGGATTTTGAGTTTTAACTGTTTTTTTCTTTTAAAAATGAAATTATTAGGTACCAAGGTATGGTCTTATTATGTTGCACTAGTAGTAAATAACCGAAAATAAGATAAAATTACTATAGTCTTTTTCACGCCGGAACGTATGCAAGACACTTCGAGATAATGTCAAAATCAGTCTAATAGTAATGTCCTAAAGTTTAATCGAGATTATCAAAGTCGATTTTTGTTTCACTACTATCAATTCATCTCAATCGATTACAAGGTTCATTCATAGACAAAATTACTAAACCAACGATTATTTTTTTACTTATCGATTCATCGATTGTTTCGATTTTCATTTTTGCACTCTCTAACAGATTACGTTCCAATTTACTCAGTACTGTTAATTGGCGGAGTTTTTTAGAAAATGTTTATTGTTTATTTATTTATATTTTATGGCTCGTTTATGATAATTTATGAAATAATTAAACAGGAAATAGACAAATACATTTTTTTTTGTATGTTTTATCGTTTAATTTTTTTTCTTGACTTTTTTGTTTCAAAATTGTTGTGAGCCACACAACGTGAAACGAAACAACTTCAATGTGTCTTGCATACGTTCCGGCGTGAAAAAGACTATAAGCTTAGTAAAAACATTTTTTTGGGTTTTTTTTTCGCTAAATGTGTTTAGAGTCTGATTGCAACCCCTCAGTTTTCGGTAGTTGTCTTTTTACACCCTGTATAGGTACTTTTTGTTTGTAAATACATACATAATACAAGCACAGATTAGTACACATAGTACCCATAACACAAGCTCTGCTTACTATGATGGGGCTAGATGATGCTGTGTGAAAAGTCCAGCATTATTTATTATTATTTTTTGGTAGACTTTTATCTGCTCGACCCATCAGGATCGGTGGTTTTTAGACAAACACGGGCCTAAGCCAAGTGCGTGTCATTTGGTCTCGTTAGTTGAGACCTAATATGTGGTGTCAGCTCGATGCTAGACAGGTCGGTTTTATTATTATTATATTGCACCAATCGCAGCCCGACTATATCCGAGCGCCGAGTCTGTTTTCCTTGAATATAATTATGCAACATGTCCTATAAAATCAATAAAAGATTTTTGAAGTGAAAATATATCGGCTTAGGAATTAAATTGATACGGTCAAACGTCTATTTACAACACAAAAATGAAGCCCTGTCAGTTTGTGTAGTTTAAAATGAAAGACCCTGTAGAAATACTAGATTGGTACCTACTTACATTCATAGCTGAGTGTACGTCACCCCTTCACTTTACTTTTCATTCCAGAACTTTCCCAATTAAAAGTCGGGTAGGCTTTATTAAGCGATGGAAATAATTGAAATTCCTATTAGCTGAATCTCGGAGCTTTTATTAGTTAATTTGTGCTAAATGTCAATGTCATTTTGACAGCTGACAAGGGGTAATATCCGAAATACTCAGACAAAATAGTTCCCTGGCAACGAGTCTGCTGACTCTTTGGCAAAATCTTCAGCTGAGACAGGTTCCTTAGAACATCTTAATCCATATTCTCACGACGTATGCCTTATATCTAAATCTCAACTTTTAAATTCCTGGAATACTGCTTGGAACATATCTAAAAGATTAAAAGGGAAACATTACGCTGACATCCAGCCCGACATCCCTCCCTCCCCATGGTTTTTTAAATTCAGAAAGTCAAAAAAACCTATTACCTCTACAATTTGCCGACTAAGATTAGGACATTCTTGCACTCCTGTTTTTCTAGCTAAAATTAGGATAAGGAACCATTCTCTGTGTGAATGCGGCTTGGACGAAGGAAACGTGGACCACATATTTTTCAGCTGCCCAAAACTAGGACGTTCCCTTTATGACTACCTCCCTCCTGATATTCCTCGCCCTACTTCCCTCAAATGCTTATTAACCCTTATCTTTAACCCTGTAATAAATAATATTTTATGTAAATTTATAAATATCAATAACATAAAACTGTAAATATTATGTATATAATCTAACTATTTACTATTTAATTATATATTATTGCTTTTGTAAATAACCCCTAAACTGTGTTGTCCTCTATGTTGTGTTGTCTCTATTGTTTTAGAAAATCACTTGGATGAACCAATTCTTATCACCGGCCATCTGCTAATACTTATTCCCTCTAAGTTTATGACACTAGCATGAAACGGACACTGGCAGAATTGTGACAAACAAGTCGCAGTAGCCATAAAGAAGAAGTTGAAGTTGAAGGGACTCGCTATTGACGGAATTCCTCTTACGAAATCTACCGATTTTTGCTGAATACGAGGTAGCACACGAACGCATTTTACACACGTATGCATAAAAACTGACAATAATACACCATCATTTTTACGCACAATCTTGCTTTATTATGACGTACGAAATTACAAGCACATGATTCGCAATCATATAAATTTTGGCAGAGGGGAAATTACAAGGTAAGTCGCACCCGGTCTAAACCGAAATTAAAAAAATCCCGATTGACCTCGGGTCACACATCGGGAGCGCAGCTCTTCATAGGATACTTCACTGTTTGAGTTTGAGAATGGGGAGTCATTTATCATCAGTTTTGCAGAAGCTTTCCATTCAACTGGTTGCAATCATAAACCCCGTTGATGCACTGTTAGGATTCAGCCAACAGATGGCGTAGTGAAGTGCGCTGAGGGCGGTAACTGACCCCTGAGATACAGTTTCTTAACTAGTTCAGGGGCTGGTTACCCAAAGTGCGGAACTCCGTTGTCTGTTGTCTTACATTTTACCTTGTTTTAGTTTACCATAGTTGAATGGTTGTCTGGAAGACATCGCTCGAGCGATAAGACCGCCGATTGCAGGACATTACTCTATCTAAACCTAGCACCTAAGTTATGAATGTAAATTGGTGTCCTCAATAAAGTTCTTATTTATTTACCTATTACTAGCTGACCCGCAAAACGTTGTTTGGCTATAGAGATTGGACTTCACTTCACAGCTAGGAACAGGCCAAAGTGATCGGACCTCATTTCATAGCCAGGAACATTTTGTACTTGAAAACTAAATTATAGTTTTTATTATTTTATGTCAATTATTATTTATGTTTCTCAACGTTTAAACCTTCCCTGGACTTTCATGAATATTTCAAGACCAAAATTAACCAAAATGGTTCAGCCGTTCTCGAGTTTTAAGCAGACTAAGTCGCTTAAAAAGCGAGTTTTTATTTATATAGATTTAAACCCGTTACTCGTATTGAAAGACAAGACATCTCACATGGCTGACTTAAATCATCCCTAATTCCCTAAAGGAACCAACGTCTTACACCCTCTTGACTAATCACCAAAGCAATTATCCCAAAGCGTTATTGAGATCCAAGATGGCTGCCTGTCAAAATTGACAGCTGACTTGCGCCCTTTGCGTAATTAAAGTTACAGTCTAGTCTTGATGACTTGGAGGAATCTTTGAACTTTGAGGTTGTGTTCTAAGATGTCGAATTTGAATAGAATAAAAAAATTATGGCACTCCGGGAGTGCCAGAAGTGAAAACTTGAACAATTGTGTGTATTTTTTGGATCGTCAGGAAATAGGTAATTTTGAATCGGGCGTGCGGCGGATAACGCCGTGATAAAGGATCTTTACCGTATTTAGTTACCGACTTCAAAACTAGATGGCGCTGGCGGTGGTGTCGGTAATACTGTCAGTGTGAGTTCAATAAATTTTTACATCTTATAACAGTGTGGAGTGAAAGAAGATGTAGTGTTGAGGATCGAGAAAGGTATGTTAAGATGGTTTGGGCATGTAGAGAGGATGGATGACAGTCGTTTGACAAAGCAAGTGTATGAGGCGAGTGTGTATGGGACAGCTGGAAGGGGAAGGCCTAGGCAAACCTTCTTGGATCTAATTGGCGACATTTTGGAGAAGGGCCAGGTCAAAAGTACCCTAAACCGGCGAGCATGTATGAAGAATGTAATGAGAGTGAATGAGGCGATAGTTGTGTGTCAGTAGCGACTGGAGATCCGTGGTCTCTGCCTACCCCACAGGGAAAGAGGCGTGATTTTATGTATGTATGTAAAAATGCTCAACGTGCCTACAGAAGTTTTCACTTCAGAAATAAAATGCAATTAAGAATTAATAACTTATACCTACATTAATTTTCATTATGACGATTGGCGTCGATTCAGATGTTCACTGACTTAATTAAAAATTCGTAAATGATACGTTCTTAAGTGTATGTTGTACGAGCTAGATTACATTCGGGTAAATCGGGGAGCAAACTTATTAACTTCTAAATTTAAAAATGCTTACTTAGATTAAAAATTTTGTTCCATTTTAGTCAACATCAAAATGCTGATAACTTTTCAGTAAATTATAATCAATGGTATATTCAAAATAGGTAACACACGTAACTCAAAAATAATTCCAAATAACATTTCTTAAACAATTCTAATTAAAATTACAGTTGTTGATTTGTAATTACAAATTAATAATAAGTTCAGTACAAGCTGTCGACACCTCACATAATTAAAGGTATCTAATTAGCGCTACCAGTATAATTAGTTGTGTGATTACAACGTGTGATTTTTCCATTTTTTTTCAAGTCTAGTGTTGACTTTGTAATTAACTATGATTTGTACCAATAATTACCATAGTTGTGTCATAGTTAGGTAGGTAGGTACTAATTAAAATTTAGAATAGTAAAATAAAATTATTTAGAATTCGTTATAGAATTAGTATACTTAGGTACTTTTTTATACAGTAAAATTTAATTTTTGAAGTGAAAATTTCTTCAGGCGCGTTTGGCAGTTTTGAGATGACAAAAATTCTTGGATTCGCTCATATTTATCGGTTCACTAGTGAAACGTGTAGATGGCGCTAATCGGTGCTTAACCGATAAATAAGATCTTATCAAGAATTTCGAATCCGACGTATGTGGTTCTGTGAGCGAGCGGTCGAAAGCACTCTGGCTTTAGGAGGATCGTCTGATCATCGCGGGTTCGAATCCCGTCGGAATCGAACATTTTGATGACTTTTCATTTCATAATGAAATACCAAGTGTGGATTAGCACTATAAAAATTTACAAAAAAATATTTTTATCTAGTTTGTAAAATAAACGTTGACGTAGGTATGCGCATCGCAAGTCTCAAGTGGAGATGGGAGGACACCTGGCTAGACGGAAAGACGGAAGATGGAATACAGTGATTACGGGATGGTGGCCCAGAGATGCTCAAAGACCACGAGGTAGACCCGCCCGATGGTCGGATGACATCGTTAATGTAGCTGGGAAAGCGTGGGAAAGGACTGCACAGGACCGAGAAGAGTGGCGATATAGAGAGGAGGCCTATACTCAGCAGTGGGTGCAACCGGACTGAATAGATAGATAGATAGATAGATTGTAACATGACTTGTCTTTGGAACGCACAATCAAAACAATATGATTCATTCATTCGTCGTGTCAATATGCTCTATATTAAAGCTTGCTCCAAAATGAAGCCACCGCTATGGCCCTATCTGAAGCCGCAACAAGGTCTTCCTGGGTGCAGCTGGTTGGGCACAAAGGGCAGGAAAGGAGATGCGACATATTTTGTGATTGGGGCTCCGCACTTACACTGGATTTGGGAAGGATCCCCTTTACCCCATTTGGCTAGGCTACTTTTGCATCGATCGACGCAATCGAAAAACAACAACAATATGAACCTATACTTATCTTTGTCCCACAAGTTGCAAACGTAACTAATGATCCGTGAGGTGAGTGCGAGAGAGATAGTTTATCTACACCATGCAGTCGCGATCGATTGGTTACTTTTACCCTAAATAAGTTCGTGAGTCAGTCGCCAACTCTGGTGGCGGAGTTTTTCCGTCAAAGTCAAAGTCAAAAAGCATTTATTCAGTAGGACCGCTGGGATCACTTAGATAAGAATTAAAACTAATGTTACTCCTGTTCTTGCGCGACCAATACCGTGAAGAATCAGGGCAACCAACACGGTTTGGGGCCTAGCATTCTTTTAGGTGATCCATCTTAAAACTATAAAGTCAAGCTCCAGTGGGGAGCCAGTCAAACAAAATTGAGGCTCGTTAAATATGGTTATGTACAAGTCGTCATAGCTTATGGACTCAAATAGCAGGGACCGACATTTTGACGTGCTCTTCAAAACAGCGCTCAGATGAAAATGTCCCTAGTCACCCATCCACTTACGGATCGTTTAGAACGTTGCATAACTTCGACGATCTATCAAGAACGACTAAGCACCACGAGCTCTATGTTATTGGCAAATAAGTTGTAAATTGTTTTCTTCTTATCTATGGATTCAATCCTTGTCGGCATAGGTCTTGTCGCTCACGTCCTACAACGCTAGACTTGAACATTTCAAAATGCATACTTTAAATCTTAGGAGAGATGTCTCTGACATCATTTTCCTTTTTAAAATTATCCAAGGAAGCATTGACTGTCCCACGACTGTCCAGATATATTGCACAAATTGCAGTTCAAAATACCACGCCCCTTAAGTCGACTTCACAACCGTAAAACCATTTTCCTTCCCACTTGTCGCACTAACTATGCTCAAAACTCGCCATTGCACCGTATCTGCTCACTGTACGATGAACACCGCAATCTTTTTGACATTTTCAGTGCATCAGTCAACACAATAAAAAAAAACCTCCTTGCAAACCCTGAAATGGGTTTGCAGGCCCTCAATGTATAAATTCCTAATTTTATGTAGTTTCTTATGTATCCATTGAATGTACTTATATATTACTTTATTTTTTACGCATGTCGTGCCTGCTTCTAGAAGGGCGTACACCGTGTTTATTATTATTTAACTTATGTTTTCTTATTTTTGTTAAGTGTAACGTCCAGTTTAGTAAGCCAATAATAAAAAAAAAAAAAAAAAAATTGGTGCATCCCTCTCCCAGGTACGGTCGCAGGCTAAAATTTTGGGGGGATCACTACACTATAGTCCTTTTCACGTAGGAACGGTTCCGTGACAAGGTGCTTTTATGTTAAGATCTGAAATAATAGTATGAATTTATTTACAGAAACTAAGCTACTACAATATGTACATAAAATGTTCCTATCAAATTAGGCGCAATTTTTTATGCAGGCAAACATTTTTCCGACGGGATTTGAACCCGCAACGATCAATCCTCCTAAAGCCGGAGTTACCGCTCGGCCCTTAGCGTCACAATCCGAATGGGCTTGCAACCTGTCACGTATGGAATACTAACTTCTGCAAGATGTGGGCATGTATCAAATATGTATTTGTACATGTTTCTGACTACCTTAGACATCTTCAAAGGATCTGGAATATAAAGATCTGAGAGAATGTCTACCGCGCCTCGGGGATACAGTCGTGACCCTGTTTAAAATAAGATTCAAAAAAGTTATTTCATTTAAATATCTAGGATATAATATATCGGTTTATTAGACTGTTTGTGAGGTGCTGGTAATGGTTCCATTTTCGCGATCACTACTGCAACAATCGCTCCTATAAGCCTTGTGCGAGCGAGATAGCGAGTGACATCTATCGCTGTCTCGCTCGCGCGTTCTTATTGGTTTTGTTGGCGCGCGTGGCATCGGACGCGCGGGCCACCCAGATGTGGTGTTAGGGCTGTCAAATAATTTTCTAATAAGAATTTGATTATTTTATTAAATGTCTAAGTTGGAATTGGTTTAGTAAAATTACTGGGGATGGTTTACAATTGAATCATTCCTACATATTCCTTAGGGTTGATACGATTTTACGATGACTAATAACAATTAAGTTATTCAGCGATGAGGTGAGGAGGCGGTCAAAAACTCCGTCACCAGAGCCACTCATACGATTTCACCAGAATCGGATGATTTTAAACTTCTATTTTATTTAGATGCAAAATTAATTGAAGGAATACAAGATTTATTGTCATAGACTAAAGTGTATGTCGTGTAGTTGTGAATGAATACTTAGGTATTAAGACAGATTTCTGTAATAAAGTGGACTTGAAATACCAAAATACCTATTAACTTTAATTTTTTTATTTATTTAATAAATAAAATTGCGTTAGTCATATCAAATGACATTAATACTTTCAATGTAATCATTCAATTTATGAAACGTTAGGTTCATTTTGAAAATGAATTGAAGTAAGTCGTTAAAATAATTACGTAAATAACTCAGAAATAATTGGTATAGTATTTGAAATGTCATCAATTTGAATGCTGAATTGTTAAAATGCTATTAACTAATACAGTCACTATGTTGACTTCATAATGTCATTGTGTCATATCCATAAAAGTATTAATTTCATGAATATTTTTTTCGTTTTGGTATGCGAATTAACACGAGCTCTAAACTGTGAAGGAAAACATCGTGAGGAAACCAGTTAGCATTATAGGCGGTGATGGGCTTGCAACCTGTCACTTAGATTCTTCACTTTGGAAAATGGTGGGCATGAGTAAAATATGACATGTATTTGGACATGCCTCTGACTATCCTTAAACATCTTCACAGGATCTTAAATACAATAAGATCTGACAGAATCTACCGCGCCTTGGGGATGTCATGATTCTGTGTTTTTATTGTTTTTTTTTAAATTTTTGTGACAACCCTAGTTTGAAATATAATTACCAGTAAGGTCCAACCAAGAATGAATTTGTCAAAACATACGTCGACACAGAATAAATGATAGTTTGTGTAACGGGAATCACAAGGTCATGTGGATTTACTTGGATAGACTTTTGATTCTTACAAGTACATTAAAGGGGTCTCCAAATCGGTAAATAGGTTCCTTCTAGGTAAGCACGCTCCATCTTAGACCTCACTACTGCTTAACATCAGGCAGAGTGAGGTCAAGTGCTGACCTATTTACAGGGTGTAAAAGACGAAAGGGGTAGGTACAGCATCCCAACACACAACCAAATCCAAAACGATTTTCCGAAAATATCATTATATCCGGAGAAATAAGCGTTTGAAAAGTACTGTTTGCGTATGTTCTGGGCGCGTTGTTTTACGTAGATCGCTGGATTTTGAGTTTTAACTGTTTTTTTTTCTTTAATGATATTATTAGGTAAGTATGGTCTTATTATGTTGTACTAGTAGGTATAATCAAAATTATACGAAAATCACTTAAAAATTAGAGTTTTAGAAAATTACGAAAGAAATTGTTAAAAAATTTAGAAAAGAACGAAATAAATTCGGAAAAGGGGGCGCTGTTAATTGTTCAGGGTTTAGACAAGTTTTTGAGGTTTTTTTTTAAAAAAAATATTAATTGTATTGTTTGAGGCCTGTCATGTATCTCATCTATGACACCAGCATCCACAGGCGTGAACGTTCGTTTCCTATCATTGCATTAACATAAGTATTTATTTAAATAAGTAATGTAAGTTATAAATCATTTTACAACATCGTGAAGTCCTCCATGTTTTATGTTACAACTGTTACAAGTAAAATTACCAATCATTGTCTTCAGCGTTTTTCAAAACCTTTCCCACGACAGAACTCTAATATCAATAAAACACTTAACCCATCCCTATTGTTGTCGATAGCCGGTTTGACATTAATTTGACAGCTGTCAAAGCACCGGCCATGATGGATGGTGAGCTGTTTGCTTTTACAGGTGATTGTTACGAGGTTCGGAGTAATGAGGTCGATTTGGTTTATGGCCATTTAGATTTCTATTTTCTCTGTGGTTTTGCTAACTTGTGGATAACAGTAAAATATTTTAAAATATCGGAGTTTTTTTTAAAAGTTCAATTTCAATTTCAAAGCCTTTATTTATACTGAGGGATTTTTACATTTTTCTTAATTATATTTTGCACACCAGTCCTACTCAGCGTGTCCTGTAGACACATAGGCCTCCTCCAACCGCTTCCACTCCGATCTGCTCCTTGTTTGGTTTTTAAAGTAGGTAAGTATAAAGATTGGTGTGGTTTAGAAAGCACTTTAGTTACTTCGCTTCGTCCATCAATCTTAAAAAGTAAAAACTCGAGTGCTTCTTTCAACAATTATCAGTCTTCAGAAGTTCACTCCAAACATGATTCGTTGACACAACAAATAACCAATTAACCAAACTGAAAGGAATTACTCAACACTAGCTGAAACGGAACGTCGTCTCCCCACAAAATATACCACAAATATAACTTTTATCGGTCTGTAATTGAGTCAAAAATAGACGAGCGACAGCTTTAAGCACACATCGCTTGCATAAACACGTCCACAAGAACATTATGCATCTATAATCACGTATTAAATGCTTCCAAAATTATCCGGGGACCACTGACGCGTGAAATGGAACGGTTTGACAGAACGCGTTGGCGCCAAATTCTCTGTCAGAGTGACAGCGTATGATTTACGCGGCAGAAAATAAATATGTCGAGATTGGACAAATAAAGTATGTTGTGAATTAATAAAATTTAATACGGCCACACAGCGCGCTTTGAGTGCCTCAGTTTGTTTTTTTAGGCGTCTCTTAATATGAGGCTAATTGGTGACGAATTTAATAGCGGATAAAAATAAAAACGTTTTGATTATACATACCTACTAGCTAGTAGTTATATCATTGGAATTGTTGAGGTCAATCAACTAGGAACTCTGTTCTATAACTTCTTGTACGATGGTAAGACTCATTGACTATGATTAATTGACTTGGGGTATATTCTACATTCTTGTTGTATCCTTGTGTATCGGCCACTCAACACATAAATAATATAAATAAATAAATAATGCTGGACTTTTCAAACAGCATCATCTAGCCCCAAAGTAAGCAGAGCTTGTGTTATGGGTACTAAGGTGACTGATATACTACTTACATACTTTTTGTTTGTACATACATAATATACATAGAAACACCCAGACCCGAGACAAATATTTGTAAATCATACAAACATTGGTCCCGCCGCGGGGATCAAACCCGCAACCTTTTGCATCGCAGGTGGGCCTTCGCCCACTGCGCTACAGAGGTCGTCGAAGAAGATGACAGGCGAATACAGGCGATGAGCTGCACGTCCGTCACCGTCGCCATTCGTCTATCTTCGCCGAATAGAGGGCCCATTAGAGTAATAATATATTTCAAGTATGTAGCCTATTTTATTCAAAGCCTTTTTGACAAAATAATTCAGAATGTTATCTAAAAAATGAAATGGCGGCAGAACTAATTTCGCCATTTTAGGAAGAAGCACTGCTCTGCTACTTTATTTAGTTTTCTTGTGTTTTACTAGGTTTTATTATGTAATTTCGGTGGCATTTTACTAATGAAGCCTTGGATTCGTAACAGGAGATCTGGCAAATGTAATGGGGGAGTATGGAAGAAGATTTCTCATTTGACGAATTTCCGTTGGAGTTTTGAAGAAAACAAGCCGCCGTGTTTTGTTCTAAACCAATGACAGGACTGACTGACATGTTAAAAATCTATATTTAAAACTTGACATTGGCAGAATTATACCTAGTTGTGTAGTTGCCATTAAATAAAAGAAGAAGAAGAAATGGTGGCAGTTCCAGCCTTCATTAAAAGCAAAACTTTATCTACCAAAGACAAATCGACTGTTTTCAAAACGCTTTAGCGTATCTCTAGATAAGTGACTTTTTAACTTGACGGATGGATCCTAATAGCTCTATTAATCCCGATCTAAGTTAGATAAATAGTTTTTTTACTGCTGTTTTTAAGTGATGATGATTTATAAGTAGATTCACCTATTAGGTTTATAGTTAAAACAATTTACATAAAATTACAAAATACAATAGAATAAGACAGGCTAAGGATCGTCGTAAAACGATCTATAGATAGCTCAACTGATCCCAGTCACTGTCAGTCGAAAGCGTGCCCAAAATACTGGCGGCATTGCCACGCTAAATTGCGATGCTTAAAAAATATTCAAACATACTCATTCATACAAAATCCACTCGCAAATTTTCGCATTTAATATTAGTAGGATCGGAAGTGGGCATACATCAAGTATGTATTTGGACGTGTCTCTGGTTACCCCAATGAAATCAAAGGAGCTTGAACTGCCTATGGATCTGACATTAGTGTTTACTGTCCCTTGGGAATACAGTCGAGTTTTTTGTTAGTCTATTAAACGTTTTAACGTTTTCTGTAGACAAGGCCGATTGAGCTGAGAGGATGGTTTAGGTGCTCAAGCCTCCATCTCAAACAATGTCCCAGGCTCTGAGTGTAGGCATAGGTTGCCTGCTGTATAAATCATCTTGCTGTCACCGGCAGATCAATGAATTAGGCATTTCATGATATGCCTAGCTAGGCGTATCGCTCAACGAAACCATTTCACGATCTTCTTCATAGAGTTCGACAATCACCTTAGCTCAAACACTGGACTGGACTGAAAACCAGCACTACGTAATGTGCGTTATCGCCGAGTCCAGCCCAATTGCCGAACATTTTTATGTCTGTTTCTGTTAATTTCTGTATGTGTGCTCTTTTTCTGACGATGAATGTATTGTATTTGTATCTGCCTAACTTACAACCGCTGCCGTTCGTTTGACGATTGGGCTAGCGATAATTAAGCATATGATGACATGCCTAGGCAGATCATGAAATAGAACAATAGCGGAATATTTCATTTCTGGCGCTTCACTCGTGGTCGTGCTTGCTTAGTCGTTCGTGATAGATCGTCGAAGTTAGCAACGTTCGAATTGGTCTATTAGTGGATGGGTAACCGCCAGTGGCATTTTCATCTGAGCGCTTCCGTGGGGGCATTTTAAATTGTCGGTCGCGGCTATTTACATGACGGAGGCCTTAAGGCGGCCTAAAAACTCCGTCACCAGAGTTGGCCACTGACTCATACGAACTTACTTTTAGCGGAAGCTGCCGCGGCATGCTCGCTTTGCTCGCTCACCTCGCGCGTATTTTTTAGGCATATCGTTCAACGACGCCATTTCACGATCTGCCTAGGCATAATATCATCGATCTCTGCCTGCGACATCTATAAAAGTTTATTTTTCTCTACATGTACGAGTAGTCGGCCGCCCAAGGTGGCATATTTGTCGCGCTTATAGCTTATATTGGACAGCGTGGGCCCAATGGCTTTATAGACCTCACACGAAGTGGAGATAAAGTCGTCAATCGTATACAGGGTGTTAACTTTATAACGGTGCGGTGAATGTGCGAGAGGGACAGCGCGATCGATGTGAAGTCTATGATAAAAAACGTAAACAGGGTCACGACTGTATCCCCAAGGCGCGGTAGACATTCTCTCAGATCTTTATATTCCAGATCCTTTGAAGATGTCTAAGGGGGTAGTCAGAGGCATGTACAAATACATATTTGATACATGCCCACATCTTGCAGAAGTTAGTATTCCATACGTGACAGGTTGCAAGCCCATCGCCGCCTATAAGAATACTAACTGGTTTCCTCACGATGTTTTCCTTCACCGTTCAGAGCTCGTGTTAAAACGCATATAAATTTTACGAAACGCAAAATCCATTGATGCACTGCCGGGATTCGATCCCACGACCTTCGGATTGAAAGTCGAGGTACAACCCCATTCGGCCAACAGTCTATGATAGATAACCTAAAAGTAATTAACAAAGACGAAACAATTTCGGTACAAACTTTTCATAGATATCTATGTATAATAACAAAAAGTATACTTATAAGTAGTATATCAGTCATCTTAGTACCCATAACACAAGCTCTGATGCTTACTTTGGGGCTAGATGATGCTGTGTGAAAAAGTCCAGTCCAGCAGCATAGATCGTCCATCTAGGTATTGAGGAAATTAAATTATCACGATTGTATTACCAAGGCACGGTAGACACTCTTAGATTTTATAATTGTCTGGAAAAAAAATGTATCAAAAATATAAGTAACTACTCTCAAATGGTAAATAAAACCCTCTTTGCACTTTAATTCCTTTCCCCACACTCGTTAAAAAACGAGAAGTCAACAGTGATGATTTTGAGAAATCGTCTTACCAAAACGATTAGCGATTGATCCCATGCTATCAGTTTTATTAACGTCATTAAAACCTAAACGTCAATGTCACATTGACAGTACGTTGTCATCACTGTCACACACATCCTGTACAAGTTGTGAACCGTAATCTGAGGTATCTACCCACGACATGTATTTTGCAACGTATAACCACCATTCCATGTCACTTGGTATTAATTTTATTTAAAAATGAACTTTAGTGTCTTAGCATTCGATGTATAATCGCGTTGTTCTTATAGACTTACTTTGACGAGCCTCAATTCTCTTTGACTGGCTCCCCACTGGAGCTTAATTCAATTCAATTCAATTCAATTTCAATTCATTTATTTATTGTGATATTGGGTAGGTACAACAAAGAGTCATGTCAGATTAAATAAAAATTACAGATCAGCCATGCCAGCTTGACTTTTAGTTTTAAGATGGATCACCTAAAAGAATGCTAGGCCCCAAATCGTGTTTGTTGCCCTGATTCTTCACGGTATTGGTCGCGCAAGAACAGGAGTAAAATTAGTTCTAAGTTATTCTAAGTGATCCCAGCGGTCCTACTGAATAAATGTTTTTTGACTTTGACTTTGATTATGATTGAACTGTGTGATGATTTGGTGTTAAGGAATCATTGGAATCATTTTTTTTAATGATTGCATTTTAATAATAATAATAAATAAATAACGCTGGACAATTTCACACAGCATCATCTAGCCCCAAGCTAAGCATAGCTTGTACTATGGGAACCAGATAACTGATACACTACTTATATACTTTTTTTTTGTAAATACATACATATTATACTAGAAACATCCAGACCCGAGATAAATATTTGCAGATCATACAAACATTTATCCCTCGGCAGGGATCGAACCCGCAACCTGCTGCGTCTCAAGCGGGCTTTCACCCACTGCGCCACAGAGGTCGTCAAATAATTATCATAATAATTATTGCTTGGTGTGAGCCTACTCTCTAACACGCTACTCATCCATTTGCCCTTCAACCACGCTATGTCGTCTGACCAACGGGCTGGTGGTCTGCCTCATGGTCAATGTCTCTTGGCCACCATTCTGTCACTATCGTCCACCAGCCTCCTCTTCTAGCCAAAAAAATAAGAAACAAAAAATTCTTTGACGCGTTCTCTAGCCCAAAAGCTATGCAAAAATATTCATATAGTCACTAGGGAAACATAATATGCTGTCAAAGAATTGACGACCTCTGTGGCGCAGTGGGTGAAAGCCCGCTTGGGACGCAGAAGGTTGCGGGTTCGATCCCCGCGGCGGGATACATTTTTGTATGATCTGCAAATATTTATCTCGAGTTTCTATGTATAATATGTATGTATTTACAAACAAAAAAAGTATATAAGTAGTATATCAGTTATCTGGTTCCCATAGTACAAGCTTTGCTTAGTTTGGGGCTAGATGATGCTGTGTGAAATGTCCAGCATTATTTCAACCACGCTATGTCGTCTGACCAACGGGCTGGTGGTCTGCCTCATGGTCAATGTCTCTTGGCCACTATTCTGTCACTATCGTCCACCAGCCTCCTCTTCTAGCCAAAAAAATAAGAAACAAAAAATTCTTTGGCGCGTTCTCTAGCCCAAAAGCTATGCAAAAATATTCATAGAGGGGACTAGGGAAACATAATTGTCAAATTTGACACTTCTTTTTGATTTTGATTTTTTTTTTATTTTTGCCGGCATCCGTACTTAGACAAAAACTCCTTGGTGTGAGTAAAATATATACGTACTCTTTGGTGGTAACTATGAAAATATTTTTACAGTACCTACTAACATGTATTCTGTGGTTACACTAGATTTAAACAAGGGTGCAAGCTGGTGGAACTTCGGAATAGCGTTTGTATGAAAGAAATGTCAAAGTTATGCAAGGTATAACTTTCTAATTGGTTTATTGGTAGCCATTTTGCTTATTCTTAAGTTGAACTAAGGAAAAACTTTATGTCGCGTTTAATAGTAACCCCGTTAGATTATAAGTCTTTTATGAATAGGTATCTGATGTGGTTTTTTTAAGTTTCAAAGTTTTCAACATTTTGGTGTAAACGTCGTAAGTGAGTAAATTACTGAATGTGATAACTATTCTGTTATCTATGGTACATTCACAATATTTGTATATAATAAAAATAAAATAACAAAATGACAAAATAAATAAGGATTTGACATTTAAGTGAATCTTGGCGTGGGAACTTTTGTAAAAAAAAAGATTTTTACATCTTAATGACATACACTGAGTCAGGAGACAACTTTATCTTCTTGCCGTGTCAGAACGTTCTTTTCAACCAGGGTGGTGAAAGTATCATCAGAGAAGCTCATAAGAGAAAAACAATATTGGCACTCACCTATCAAATTAAGATTTTTTGTCACAGAGAATCAGCACATTTTCTTTTCAATAGTTTCTAGTTTTTTTTATCGTAGCTAAGGTTAATGATCTAAATGTCACAATAATTAATAAGTAAGCTAATACGTCTCTACGTTCCATCTCGTATATCACGGATGTACTCAATAACTGGACTGCGCGTGCGCAGGAGGTGTTGTAGTTTCCCAACTGTCATACTTTTTTAGTATTTGTTCAAAACATCACAAAATATCTACCAATTTTATGCAAATACAATTAAATAATATTAAATTATGAGCTCCTGACTCCAATCATCAGAATCAGCTCACTGTCATTGTATACAGGGTGTAAAAAGACAACTACCGAAAACAGAGGGTTTACAATCAGACCATGATTCTAAACATATTTAGTGAAAAAAAAACGCTAAATTTTTTTTTATTTAGTGTCGTCATGCTATGTTGTTTTCGGTTATTTACTACCAGGACAACTTAATAAGACCATACCTACCTAATAATTTCATTTATAAAAGAAAAAAATAGTTAAAACTCAAAATCCAGGAATCTACGTAAAAAAACGCGCCCAGAACATACGCAAACAGTTCTCTTCAAACGCTGTTTTCTCCGGATATAAAGTTTTTTTTTGAAAATCCTTTTGGATTTGGTTGTGTGTTGGGATGCTGTACCTACCCCTTTCGGCTTCGGTAGACGTCTTTTTACACCCTGTATTTTACTTACTTTATTCCGAGACTATCTGTCCGTCGCGATGCTCGCACTCCCTCAGCAAAACTTGCCTTTTCCGGGATAAAGTAGGTAATGTTCAACAGGGATAATGTAGGATTCTAATGTTGAAAGAATTTTTCAAATCGGTCTATCGGTCTCTAAGAATTTTTCAAGTCAATTCAAAGGTCTCTTTATAGGTAATATTATTATTAGTGTAGATAAATAAATGCTAAAAATTATATTTCTGAGTACCCTTTTTCATATAGTACCTATACATGGGGTCATAATGACCCCTCCTCAACGTCAACGTTACATTTTTCACCTCAACGGCGCCGGGAAAATAGCACAAAAGAGTCTATTTAAATCCTATCACCACATTGGTTTAAAAGAAGCTAGAATGTCATCGGTCGGACCACAATTGCCAGCATCGTTGCGCAGTGTCCGGTTACAACGTGGTGGTTCTAAAAATTAAGTCATCACTCACAACGATCGTTTTAGTTCCTTTTTAAATGCCACGCTGGATGGCGGTATGCGAGATGTAATAAGCCATATACATAAATAACTAGCAAACCCAGCGAACTCCGTTTCGCCACCAGATGCCACCGGATTTTTCCTGAATTTTCTTTGCTATAAACCTCACGGAGCCCGAGACCTTTCCAACGAATGCAAAACCGTGGAAATCGGTTCGTGCGTTCTGGAGTTATAGCGTCAGGAAGGAAAACCCGACTTATTTTTATATAGTAGATGAGTAGATAGGTTCTTGATAGGTCATTGCAGTTAAACAACGTTCGAAACGGCGGGAATGTGGATGGGTGACCGCCAGCGGCATTTTCAATTTCCGGTAAAAAATCTACGTGCTATTCTAGTCTATATATAATTTATTTAGATGCCAAATTTAATCATAATCAATTCAGCAGTTTTCCTGAAAAATTTACATATGTTCAAACTAACTTTTTCTGCACTGCCGCGGCGTGACCCGCGGTGCAGTTCCTCTGGATTTTTTCATTTTTTCGGGATAAAAAGTAGCCTACATCCTTCCCTTTATCCATGCCAATTTTCAGCCTAATCTGTTCAGCGGTTCGGGCGTGAAAAAGTAACAAACAGACATACATACAGATAGACTGACAGACAGATTTACTTTCACATTTATAATATTAAGTATGGATGGATTAGCTAATAAACAAAATTGACTTGCAACAAAAAATTTTTTACTCAACGGATTACTCTTGCATAATCCTATCCAAATGCTTTTATAATCCTTATTTTGACAGCGAGCTCTTCAATGGAGATAAAAAAACCAGAGTGCGAGCGAGACGCACCTATACGAGGGAGTGGGACAGAGATAGCCAACTCGTTGGGTGGCATGTGATTCACCCGGTCGCTATGGGTAGCCAAAGATGAGATTAAGAAAAAAACTGTTCGTTTTTAGGGTACCGTAGATAGGAAATAGAACATAGACTGTCAATCTTATTTTGAAGTCTTTAAAAGCCTTCATACTGATCGAGGTTTGGGCATGTAGAGAGGATGGATGACAGTCGTTTGACAAAGCAAGTGTATGAGGCGAGTGTGTATGGGACAGCTGGAAGGGGAAGGCCTAGGCGAACCTTCTTGGATCAAATTGGCGACATTTTGGAGAAGGGCCAGGTCAATACCCTAAACCGACGAGCATGTATGAAGAATGTAATGAGAGTGAATGAGGCGAAAGTTGTGTGTCAGGATCGTAGCGAGTGGAGATCCGTGCTCTCTGCCTACCGCACAGGGAAAGAGGCGTGACTTTATGTATGTATGTATGTATGTACTGATCGATGCGGGTTCTAATCGGAATCCAAAATTATGATAAAGACTTTTCATTTCTTCATACAACGTCAGGAGACTTAGGAGGCAAGCTAGCCTACACTCAACGGGACGCTGTAGTGCCAGGGACATTGTTTGAGATGGAGGCTTGTAGCTAAACCATCCTCACAGCTCGGTCTTGTCCACAGGAAAGACAACGTCAATACGTGTGGAGCTGACTTTGCTGAGGGTTTCCTCACGATGTTTTCCTTCACTGAGATAAGAGGACTACATAAGAGGAAGTGTGAAAGTGGCGCCAGTGAATGAAAAGATGAGGAGCAACAGGCTAGCATGGTATGGGCATGTAATGAGAAGGGAAGAATGTCATGTAACTAGATGAGTACTTGGTATGAATGTTGATGGATTTACGAGTAGAGGTAGGCCAAAGAAAAGATGGATGGATTGTGTGAAGGATGACATGAGTAAGAAAGGAGTGAGTGTTGAGATGACGGCTGATAGAGGAGAATGGAAGAAGAACACATGTTGTGCCGACCCCACATAATGTGGGAAAGGGGCAGGGAGATGATGTTTTCCTTCACTGAGATATTGTTAAAGTGCGAAGTTTTATAAAACGAAAAATCCATTGATGCACCGTAGGGATTCGAACCCACGACCTTCGGATTGAAAGTCCAGGTTAACCTCATTCGCCCAACACGGCTCCAGGCAAATTATTTACTTAATGTTGCAAAAAGGTTGCGGGTTCGATCCCCGCGGCGGGAGCAATGTTTGTGTATGATCTACAAATATTTGTCTCGGGTCTGGGTGTTTCTATGTATGTATTTACAAACAAAAAGTATATAAGTAGTATATCAGTCATCTTAGTACCCATAACACAAGCTCTGCTTACTTTGGGGCTTGATGATGCTGTGTGAATAGTCCAGCATTATTTATTTTATTTATTTAATAAAAAAAAAATTATTTCAGGATAAAGGCGATCGCACATTATGTCCGCGCCGTAAGCGCCTCTGTAATTTTTTTATAAAAAAATACTGATGACGTCAGAAAATGCGTCTCGCTACTGACGTCCCAGCATTTCCTCTATTGAATTGACAGTTAGGCGCGTTCGACGCGGATGGATAGGGTGAGCTTTTTGCTACGGAACCCACAGAAAGAAGTCTCTTTCGCGCTTACCCGTATTTATTTCAATATGGTAAAAGTGTTAACTTCAAGTTTGTATGTCATTTTTTACCGATCAAGTGGGTAGGTAGAGAAAAAATTGTTTGTGTTTTAAAGTAAACAAATGCGTTTTGGCTTGTGCCTTAAGTATTGTTAGCGAAATAGACATTATATTATCAGGAGTACGACTGTATAGGCACAGTAGACATTATCTCAGGTCGCAAATGTTGTTCATAGCGTGGTAGACATTCTCTCAGATCTCTAGGGAGTACTTAACGAGTATTTGACGAAAACATCGCATGGTAGACATTATCGTAGATCTTTAGGGAGTACCTAGGCACGGTAGACATTCTCTAAGAACTAAAATGTCGTTCGTAGCAACTTGTCTACCAATACATTCTCTCAGACCTTGAGGGAGTGCCTAGGCACGGTAGACAATTAGCCATTCTCTCGGTACGAAAATGTCCTTCACAGCATGGTAGAGCTTAGATCTTTAGGGAGTTCATGATTGATAATGTTCAAGGGATAGTCATTGGCAACTCTGGAGGCCATAAAACATACAAAAAAAAAAACAGTTGGCACTCCAGGAGTGCCGACAGATTTGTAAACTTAAACAAGTTGTCTGTAACAATAAACTACAAAAAAAGTACATAGGTACTTACAAAAAAAAGTGCAAAAAGTGACTGTCCTACTGGGATTTGAACTCGCGGTTGTCTCACTCAGAAGTAGAGCTCTACACTCACCGCTATGCTGATACAATGTGTGATGACATTAAGAACAAGTTTGACAATCTTTGCCGAAGAGAACTGTCAGAGAGGTCGGTAACGAGTTCGATGGTTTTTCCCCAACTCAAAATTCCCAACGCGCCTAAAGTGTTCACGTCAAAAACGACAAGAGTTTGCCACTGCGAACTAAATAGAAGCGTGGTCGTGCTTACTTAGTCGTTCTTGATAGATCGTCGAAGTTAAGCAACGTTCGAAACGGTAAGTGGATGGGTGACCGCCAGTGGCATTCAACTGAGCGCTTTGCTTCGGAGGGCACGTTATGGCGGTCGTTAACCTTAGGAGGCCTTAAGGCGGCCTAAAAACTCCATCACCAGAGTTGGCCACTGACTCATACGAACTATATCGACTCCAAAATAATCAAATTATTTATTCTATAAAAATAATCAAATCTCTTTGATGTCTAAAAACATTCATAATTTATTTAATAAAAAAAACATAAATAACCATTAATACCTATTCAATAGAGCACAGACAGACAGACAAAACAAGAAAACGGAAGACAGCTCAATTAGATCATACCAGGTCAATCCTTGAAATAGAATAACAAAACACACGCGAAAATAACTCTTATCACATCCTCATAAAGTCTATTTCAAGGATCAACACAATTCTCAAACAACCGGTTTACAGAAAAATATACCCTATCTCGTTAAGCTAAAGTAAAAAATTACTTGCAGTAATAACTCAATAAGATAATTTGCTGGGGTAATTGGTGTCTTATTACGAAGGAGTAGAGTGCAGTTTAGTGGGTGTGAATGTAAGTTTAGTCAAGCTTGAAATGTTTTGGTGACATGAGCAAGCAAAACGTATTGGAGAGGAATGGAGATGGCTTATAAGAATTAGTGAGGATTAAAAAAAAAAAAATCTTGTCCAAAAATCTAAATGTTCCTTCGCGACCAATAGAACCAGAGTAACAATCATGAAAAGTGGGTGCCCCAAACGGTGTGTTTGGGGCACCCACTTTTCATGATCATCATCTCGGCCATCCAGCGTCCACTGCTGTACATAGGCCTCCCGCGATTTCCACAGCGATCGATCTTGTGCAGCCTGCACCCAACGGCTCCCAGCAACCTTTACCAGATCGTCTTTCCATCTAGTGGGGTCCTCTGCGATTTCCGGTGCATGGCCTCAGAACTTTTCTGCCCGGCCGTCAGTTCTACGAGCTATGCCCTGCCCACTGCCACTTCAACTTGCTAATCCAGTGCGTCCTAGCTGTCATGTTGTACGTCATATCCTATCCTACTATCGTTCTTCCATTATTTATCTTCTTGATGAGTCTTCGTCGTTTGATTTAGCTCCGAAGGCTCGCCATGGATCGCGGGTTCAATGCCAGCTAGGCAATTTTCGGAATGCATTTCTAAAATCTTGAGCTTAGGTCTAAAAACTCCGTCACCAGAATTAACTAATAGCTCATTAATTATGGGCTGCATAGCTGGGCAGTCCGATAAAACGTTAGCGTGACGACCTGGACGCCTTTCAAGAGGACTGGTGGGACGTGGCAGGGGACTGTGACAGGTGGGAACTGGGGGAGAACTTTAAATAGCCGTAAAAGTTTACCGAGTTCAGAACTACATGGTGCTACTTCTAGGTGTCAGTGAGCAGTCACATGACTCGCACGTGACCTTTTCGAGGCGAATCCAAGGATTTATTATCATCTCAAAAATGCCTAACGAGCTGAGTTTTCACTTCAAAAAGTAAGGCTTATGACTTGTTAGAAGGCTAAGACCCCTCGCAGACTTTCTATCGGCCGATAGTTGAGACGGATTATACTTCGGCTCGTAATGAGTATGGAAAAGTATTAGCCCGTCTCAACTATCGGCCGATAGAAAGTCTGCAGTCTGCGAGGGGGTCTTACCGTCGATTGCCTTTAAGTTGGTTAGAGCATCGCCATGGATCAAGGGTCCAAATCCAGTATGCCAATTTTGGATGCATTCTTAAAAGACATGTTTAAATAACATCTCCATAGTTTTAGTCCAGTCTGGGTGGCCGGACCACCCATAGCCCGCTACCATCTGTGAGCGTGGAATTAGCTCGGAACAGGCCCATATCCTAATTCTATACGTAGATGGTCTTGCAGTCCGTCATGTGGAATTTTTGCGACAGTATGAGTGGCCAATATTGGCCTTTGGGGAAGGTTTAGGCCTCTGGCGATGGTTTAAGGCCGCCTAAAGGCCTTGTAACTAAAGCGAGCCTATTCGACATCTGTGGCGCAGTGGATGAAAGCCCGCTTGGGACGCAGAAGGTTGCGGGTTCCCCGCCGCGGGATAAATGTTTGTATGATCTGCAAATATTTATCTCGGGTCTGATGTTTCTATGTATAATATGTATGGAAAGAATTGGGTGAGACCTTTGCCCAGCAGTGGGACAGTATAGGTTGAATAAAAAAAAAATATCATAGAAAGAAAGAAAGAAAGAAAATACGTTTATTCAGCACGAATGAAACGACACAAAAATAAAACAGAGTACTTAATCCATTTAGGTAAGGTACCTAGGTACTAAAACTAAAATCTATCTATACTAAAGCGAGCCTATTCGACCTCTTTGGCGCAGTGGGTGATAGCCCGCTTGGGACGCATAAGTTGAATTACCTACTTAATAAAATTACCTACTTAATAAATCATAGGAAGTAGGTAGGAGTCTTAAAAAACTAGAATCACTTAGAATAGTCTTAAAACTAATGTTACTCAGGTTCTTTCGCGACCAATACCTTGAAGAATCAGGGCAGCAACGGTTTGGGGCCTAGCATTCTTAGGTGATCCATCTTAAAACTAAAAAGTCAAGCTCCAGTGGGGAGCCAGTCAAAGAGAATTGAGGCTCGTCAAATAAGTTTAGATGCTCATAAAGTACAAACTAACGACTCAACTACTACATTCTTGCTTCTTGCCACTCAATATTAGCTCTTGTTCCGTTGTGTTTGAGAAAGCTGAGGCAAGACTAGTATGGTCTCCATATGACTTGAGAGAAGTCTACGGAGCCTTGGTCAGAACACTCATTATCCAACAGTCGGATTCTGCTGATCTTCGAAAACATCCGTGATGGAAGACCTTGACGGCATCAGCTAGCTGACAAAAGTTGACATTACGAATTGCAAGATAAGCCTTTCGATTCAATCTATAGGTACTTCTAAACTAATATTATAAAGAGGAAAGATTTGTTTGTTTGAAATGAATAGGCTCCGAAACTACTGGACCGATTTGAAAAATTCTTTCACCATTAGAATCCCACATCATCCCCGATGAACATAGGCTATATTTTATCCCGGGAAAGTGAAGTTTCCGAGGGATCGCGGGTAACACCGAGGCGGACAGCTAGTAGACAATAAATAACTTAAATTGATTAACAGCATCTTTGCTGGTTGGGGTAGACGAGTTCTTGAGTGGAGACCGCGACTCGGCAAACGTAGTGGAGTACGCCCTCCAGGTGGAGTGGCGATCTGCGAAAGGCTGCTGGCAGAAGCTGGATGCGTCGAGCTGAGGACAGAGCGCTCATTATGGGAGGCCTATGTCCAGCAGTGGACTGCTATACGCTGATAATGATCATTGATTAATAGTACATTATGGTACTAGTGTGTAACATTGGTGATTACCGCCGAGGCGCCATTGAGACCCGAGCCGTAGGCGAGGGTCTTAAGAGAGCCGAGGACGGTAATCATCAATACACACGTGTATCATACGACGTTTTTCAACACATTTGTGAATAAAATAACAATAAAAACTCATTTTCAACAGTGAAAACGAGTTGTGAAAAATGATTTGCTATTAATAGAAGAAGAAGAAGAAGGGAAAAATTAATCAGTTTTCCTATGCGCGCGCATTGCGATCGGCCACAGACTAAATAAAGGCATGAGGGTTTTTTTTCCGCGCCTATTCTGCCACGTATGTACAAAATGGGGAATTTAACATTTTCTTTTATTACAGAGAAAACAAAAGTCATATTTGAGTGAAAGTTTTATTTATTAAACACGTACGAGTTAAAATTATCTATTTAAATAAGAAGTTGCATGAAATGAGCAAGCAATAGGAACATTAATTTATTTGTTCTATTGAACACGATCTTTTTTTTAATAAAAACTTTTTTAAGAACAAAGCAACTCAACCAATAAAATTTAAAAAAAAAATCTATAACTCACTAGTGAGATAATAGTACATTACGATATTAGTGCGTAAAGATGGTTATAACATGCGAGGCGGAATTTCAGCCCGAGCCGCAGGCGAGGGCGTAATTGAGCCGAGCATGTTATAACCAATACGCACGTATATCGTACGACGTTTTTTAACACATTTGCGAGGAAACAGAAGAAAAAAACATTTAAATAAACTCAATCTGTGAATGCTCACTGTTGCTTTCCCGCCATTTGAACAGACTGCCTACTGACTGGCGCCGCGCGGCGATTAGTTCGAAATTTGAATAGCAACAGCGCGCTGCTCACTAGCTGGAGGCACGACTCCAGCTCGGCGGCGATCAGTTCCATATTTGAAATGGCAAATAATGCTGTTATGGAATTTGTATGGACTATAACATAACTATTTGCTTTGATAACACACGCGTTTGTTATGGCCCGCTTTACATATCTAAAATCGGTGGAATTACATCAGCTTTACGAGCAAGGGTGTTAAAAAATAATGAAAAAGTCACAGTTTGATTATGGGTGTCATTATGTGCCTAATTGCAGTGACCATAGAGCCACTTTATGAGCAAGTGTGTTGAAAAAGCCATTTATTTCGGTTGCAAAAAAAACTCTGCCTGTAAAATTATTATGGATTTCGAAAATACTTATTTAATGGATGTTACTCGTACAGTGATTTTAAGTCACTTTTTGAAGAAAGTTCTTGGAATCGAGTGAGAAAACAAGGAAAAAATTCTGCTCCTGTCAGCCACACGTCTTCTCTGTGACAAGGTTGATTAAGCTGAGAGGATGGTTTAGGTGCTGGGCAAGCCTAATATTCCATCTCAAACAATGTTCCAGGCACTACAGCGTCCCGTTCAGTGTACGCATAGGTTGCCTCCTGACCCTGTATAAATCATCTATTATTAGACAAATAATGATCATTGATATTAATTAGAGGGCAAGGTTTTATTTCATATTTTTTTACATACATACATACATAAAGTCACGCCTCTTTCCCAAAGGGGTAGGCAGAGACCACGGATCTCCAGTCGCTACGATCCTGACACACAACTTTCGCCTCATTCACTCTCATTACATTCTTCATACATGCTCGTCGGTTTAGGGTACTTTTGACCTGGCCCTTCTCCAAAATGTCGCCAATTTGATCCAAGAAGGTTCGCCTAGGCCTTCCCCTTCCAGCTGTCCCATGCACACTCGCCTCATACACTTGCTTTGTCAAACGACTGTCATCCATCCTCTCTACATGCCCAAACCATCTTAAACATACCTTTCTCGATCCTCAACATTACATCTTCTTTCACTCCACACTCATATTTTTTATAAGCTTTATTTATTAAAATATTTTTTTTCTTAATTCATAAAGTTTTTTTGATCTTTGTTTCTCATCTCTGCATATTGAGAGCTACCAATACTACCTACGAGTAAGTTTTTATTTCAGAAAAAAAATCATAAAACTTTTATTGATCCTTTGTTCTACCACTTGAAAGAAGTCGCTGGCCATAGAGGTTTTTATCATGTAACAGACCTCGCCACAAAATGTATCCCACCCTATAAAACCGGAACTTAACATTGTAGCTTCCGGAACGAATTGTTCCTTTGATACACCGCGCTATAAACTGGGCCCTTAATCTTGAATAAACAGCGCTTAATGCCTTATTTTATCCTCGTATTAATTACTCTTAAATTCCACTAATTTAATCCGAAATCAATTTTATATTGATGAGAAAAGAGTTGAAGATTGATTGGAGGGAATTGAAGTTCAATTTTTGAATCAATCTATACTTTATATTAAGGAAAATTGAATTTGGAATCGAATGCGACGGTGATTTTTTGAAAATGGAATTCGTGATATAAAGTTTTATGATTTAATTGTTTTAGACCTTTTGCTGTGGAGATATGGTTTAATTTGCATCATCGCAAAATTAGGTTCTTTATCAGGTAATGGCAGATTGTTCGACGCAAAATGTCTTCATTAGAAGCTTCGTTGGTGGCGGCGACATGTTAAAGAACTCGGAATTTTGTTCTTTGGCTTAATTGTCGTGAGTTTCTTTGTTTTCTTAATAAAAATGTTTGTTTTTAAGTATTTTGAAATTCGTTTTGGTAATGATAAAAATACTCTCAGTATTATAAGTTTAACTGTCATTTTTTATGTTGATTCATGCAGTGACTTCGAAGTATAAACTTAGTTAAAAAAAATATAGATTTTTTAAGGTATTTAAGTGTTATCACCTACTGACGAATCATAAGGCACACACTAGGGCGGTCATTAATAAACACGGTGTAAAGTTACGCCGGGTGTAACTTAGGAGTAACCATACAATTTTTGGAGTTTAGACCTGGAGCAACTTTACACGATGTTTATTAATGACGGCCTAGTAGCATTCTACTAAAAACAGTGAAGTAAGTAAGAGGCCTTATGGCGGCCTAAAAACTCCGTCACCAGAGTTGGCAACTGACTCAGTACGAACTTGGGTACTACTTACTAAAAACAGTTTTAAAATATACTTGAGTAAATAAAGGCTTATTTCGATTCTCACGCAAAAACCTATCAAAAAGTTAGTATGAATATTCATGTTTAGCCAATAAAAAAACTCGCACCTGTCAAAAAAACAACATGGCGGCTCATTAACGGTGTTTGATAGAGCCATTAATGTCGTATTAGTTGATTTATAGAGAATTTAGTTATTTATAGTTGGTTTTAAGGAGAATATTTGCATACGCGGTATTTTCTGATACTGTTATAGTTTTTATAACAACTTTGACAGTGACATGTGTGACGGTATTATATTTTGACAAGCAAATGCTGCACAAGATTGCGAAAAAATCGTCTGGGTAATATTTGCATTAAAAATAATGAATTTACAACAGTTTATCACGTGATATATACCTAAGCCTCTAAGGGATTTCCTTTCTAAAATAAAATAATACCTAGGTACTTAGGTACCCTTTGAACTTAGTCCTGACATTACGAAGAATTAAAAAAATATTACCGCGTTTTATAAGAGGAGCTTAACTGTAAAAACACTTTTTTAATTTATAAAAAACTAGCTGTCCGTTGCGGTGTTACCCGCGGTCACTTGGGAATACATCACTTTCCCGGGATAAAATATAGTCTATATTCATCAGGGATAATGTAGGATTCTAATGGTGAAAGAATTTTTCAAATCGGTCCAGTAGTTTCGGAGCCTATTCAATTCAAACAAAAAAACAAGCAATTGTTTCCTCTTTATAATACCTATTTGTTTTTTTTTTTTTTATTAGCCTAAACTGTCCCACTGCTGGGCAAAGGCCTCCCCCGTCACCTTCCACACCTCGTGATCTTCTGCGATTTTTCCCCAATCCTTCTCAAAGGCGTCCAGGTCATCGCGCCAGCGCTTTTTAGGCCTGCCCCTGAGCCGCCTGCCATCCACGGGGATCCAACCAGTCACCACTCTGGCCCACTTGTCTGGGTGCATGCGGGTGTCATGACCTGCCCACTCCCATTTTAATTTTAATATAGAAAATATAAAATTATCCAACTTTTTCATCCGTGTGTAACAAACAGGAAGCCTAAATTAATCAATAAAATAAAATATTTTAATTAATACTGGAATACCATGTGTCAACATTAAATGATATTGCCCATTAAATATCTTGATTTCGTATTTAAATGATTATTATATATGTTCACAACTTGTGTGGCATTTTATAATTTCGCGTTGGACTTTACAGCGATAGATTTAGGTCAGACTTAGGCCTTTACTAATAAACGTTTCATAAAGTTATGTGAAATGAAATGAAATTTATTTGCCAGAAGCATGGTCATAATAGGTAGTTAATAATTAAAATTGATATTATAATTAGTTCCACACACTTCACTGTACATACAGCATGCAAATAGAATTAGGTTTTAAATTATTTATACAATCTGATTTGAATTATTTACACCCAAGCAATAATAATATTATTGCGACGACCTCTGTAGTGCAGTGGGCGAAGGCCCGCCTGCGACGCAAAAGGTTGCGGGTTCGATCCCCGCGCCGGGACCAATGTTTGTATGATCTACAAATATTTGTCTCGGGTCTGGGTGTTTCTATGTATAATATGTATGTATTTACAAACAAAAAAGTATATAAGTAGTATATCAGTCATCTTAGTACCCATAACACAAGCTCTGCTTACTTTGGGGCTAGATGAGGCTGTGTGAAAAAGTCCAGCATTATTATTATATTATTATTAATATTACCAAAATTCCTAAAACAAAAGCCCTAATGCATGTAATGCATAAACTAATTTTTTTATGTTTATTCATAAGTTATGCATGACATAACTTTATGCAACGTTTATTAGTAATATGTTTGGTGTTTATGGGTAGTCAGAGGTATGTCCAGATACATTTGGCATGTGTCTTTCATTTTGCAGTTTGTTACTACCTTTAATTAGAATACTTTTCCTTCACCATTTTTTTTTTTTTTTGTATTTTTTTAGTTATAATCTGTTAATTGCTTTAAAATTCAATAATGTGTCTTTTTATGCACCCGACCAATCTTCTTTTCACTGATGTTCCTCTCCATCCAAAGGTTGCCTGGAAGAGATCGCTTTTTAGCAATAAGGCTGCCCATTGTACATTTTTATCTGATTATTTCTTTTGTTTTTTGTATTTTTTATTAATAGTGTGCAATAAAGTATTTTCATTCATTAATTTATAGCTTGTTAATTCGTAAAAATAATAATCCAATAATGCAGAGCCGGGATTCGAACCCACGATCACTATCCCACACAACCAACACAGTTTTTGAAGTTGGTATGCAGAGCGATTCGAACCCACGATCACTTTAGACACACAAACATTTTGATAAATATACATACATATTAAAGTCTGACTGACTTTTCGAAGTTTACGTCAGACCACCCACAGGCCGACTAATTAAGATATTACTACATAATTACGAAGGTTTTATCTGCGGATCTATAGGTGGTTTGCATGCGCGCGCGCAGCCAACGGGACGTGAATTGGAATTTTAATTCATAAAATTTGGAGCTTATACTTAGACCATTACAACTTTAGAAAGAAATAAAAAAATAAGTATTTATTTGCAAAAACATACCTAATTACCTAATGGTTTACCTAATTACCTACCTTTACCAGAAAAAAAACACACTCAAACACGAAAAAAAAAATAAAAAAATGAATACTACATTAATAGATCAGGTATATTGGGAGGCTATCTTTGTCTATATCAATTCTCTTTGACTGGCTGGCTCCCCACTGGAGCTTGGCATCACCTAAAACAATGCTAGGCCCCAAACCGTGTGTGTTGCCTTGTTTCTTATGAAGAGACAAGCCGCCATATTTTGTTCAAAAAAATGTCAGGACTGACTGACTGACATGATATGAATCTATGTAAACATGACATTGGCAGAATTATACCTATTACTAAATATAAGAAGAAGAAGAAGAAGAAAGTCTCTTCAGAGTGGCGCTAGAGTGCGTTTCATTAAATAGTTCCTATGCCGTCATGTTGGCAGTAGTGAAAATAAGTGTATTTATTGGTTTATGTGGGGCCTCGTTACGTTTTTCTCTTTTACAAAAGTCCTTCGCCTTCAACACCATCACTCTTTCACCACTTTTTAATGTTTTAGGCATAATTTTCTCAAGAAATTCCAATAAAACCACAGGGGCGCCAACATTACGGCATCGGAACTATTTGATGAAACGCAC
Organism: Epirrhoe alternata; assembly: GCA_963565295.1. Classification (NCBI taxonomy): domain Eukaryota; kingdom Metazoa; phylum Arthropoda; class Insecta; order Lepidoptera; family Geometridae; genus Epirrhoe; species Epirrhoe alternata. Next base: position 5,133,924 of record OY751404.1, on the reverse strand, counting down.
TCTACTTTACGTGTGAAGATCAGTGAGTTGGTATTACAGTTGAAGATATTTCCACATGACTTTCGTGGCGCGAACTCTATGGCGCGAATTTTAGGGTCGTCACGGACCCTGCGTCAGTAAAACTCCTGTATTCATGACTCATAGGACGATTATATCTGACTGATGTATCCGACGGGTATTTCTGAATTATTATTCAATTTAGCTTTTGTACTTAAAATGTTTAATGGACAATAAAAATACTTGAATTTGTATTGTTCGTGGTTATGCGACAGTGTTTAATATTACCTATTTTGTGGCTCTGACTTTAGTTATGATGTAGGTAAAGTAAGTTCGTATGAGTAAGTGGCCAACTCTGGCGACGGAGTTTTTAGGCTGCCCTAATGCCTCCGTCATGGCTTAACGACTTTAATAGCCGGTACCGACTATTTAACGTGCCCTCCGAAGCACGGAAGCGCTCAGATGAAAATGCCACTGGCGGTGACCCATCCACTTACAGACCGTTTCGAACGTTGCTTAACTTCGACGATCTATCAAGAACGACTAAGCAAGCACGACCACGAGCGCTTCTCTTCATGATGTAGGTGTAGGTATATGAGGAAAGATCTTTACTTTAAAAGGTGTTAATAATAATGGTCCGAAATAAATACCTAATAATAATTAATAAAAAGAAGCCTAAATGGTATTCTGGAACCTTTCACCTCACCAAATTTCATCATTAACTGTTTTGTCATTTGACTCTGATCCTTTTTTTTATGATGAATGAATCTTGACCTCTAACTTACAAGGCAAGAATGAGGTCTACGATGGAGCGAGCTTACCCAGAAGGTGTCTATTAACTTTCTTCTTGAAAACAACAGGGTCGTAGCTCAGCGGAAATACAGACGCGGGAAGATGATTCCATATTTTAACAGTGCGCATAATAAAAGAACTTTGAAAGCGCTTAGTTCTAAGTGGAATATCAACCAGGTGTGGATGATAGTGAGCTGTGCGTCTGAAGTCCCTGTAAAAGAACGGTGAAGGCGGAATAAGGTCGTGTAGCTCCTGGGCACACTCACCGTAGTACAATCTGTAAAAGACCGACAAACTCGCTACCTCACGACGATGGCTTGTTTACCCAAACATACAAACATCCAAACACACTTCCAGCTTTATTATATATATATATATATATATAGTCCTCCTCATCGATTTCGACGACGGCGACCTTGACTATAATTAATTATTACTATTATGAATATTTATAAACTAAGCTATTTACATTTAAATATAATGTTCCTATTTACAATTAAGTACTTTATTATATTACTGGGATATCAATCCCTCTCTAAAATAAGTCTCTCTAAGTATTATAAAAATAAAATAAACAAGTTATTATACCGATATCATATCATTTGACATACTTTTTAATAATACTACATTATTGTGTTTTAAGATTGATTTTGTTTATTCTATTGGCATTTACAAATTGTTTATGTATCTTAATTGTTTTTTCTCTTTTGTTTTAGGAAGAAGTAAGTACGGGACCCGCTCACGCCAGTCACGTGAGGAAACTAGTTTTAGTCCGCCATTTTGTTTTGTTTAATAAGTTTAATTTTTACAGAATTAAGTACTTAAAATAAGTTAAAATTAACTATTCTACAAAACCACAATGATAGTTCTAAATATTAATTAACAGAGATAATAAACAGATAAGGAAATTTTTATGATATTGAAATGAAAGTTTCATACAAAAGTTTATTAAGTAATATTAAAACATCACTCAATTTTATAACATTTTTTTAATTTATATTTTTTGTGATGCTTTGGATAAACCTGTAAAATAATCAAAATATACCTACTTAATTAATAATAAATAAATGATATGTAAAAATATATATTTCCTATAGATTACAGGATTATTCAAACTCATGTGTGTGTGTTTTGTGCTCATAAGTATCTAGCTGAGTAGGTACACTTCGCTCACCAGATCTAGGCATTCGTGAAGTTAGCCGTTTGTTTGGGCAGTGATCTTTTTCATATAAAATTGCGGCTAACTTCACGAGTCTAATAGATCCGTTGAGCGAAGTGTATATCGTTGTTTTGTTTTCGTTTGATTGCACTTAGACCTAAGCAGCTGTTACACAAGAAGAGTTTCCCGCGCGCGAGCGGCGAAAAATCGTATGCGATTATCCCTCGGTAAAACTCGCCATTCGAGTCTCACCTGCGGTTGTTTACATTTCGACAGAAACTCGTATTATTCATGCGGTTCTCGAATGCAAATATGACAGGCGAGACTCGCTTCTAAACTATCTACTGCATTGGCACAAGAGCGCACTATAGCATAGTATTCTTATGGGCAAAACTCGTAAGAGAAACTCGTAATTATGGTTCATTTACACAGGCGCCAGGATCGCGGCCCAGGAGAGATAGCGAGAATCGTATTCGAGAAGCGACGCTCGAAGCATATTGCCTAGAAGAAATCGCCGCTCGCATGCGAGAAACTCTCCTTGTGTAACGCTTAAGTTACAGCTCACTGATTGCCTGATTTCTAAAACACTACTCAGCTAATCAAGGTTTAAATGTTGTTTGAAATGTTGCTATTGAATTCCGCTTGCTTCCAAAATTAGCTTAGTCAGCTCCACACGTATTGACGTTGTCTTTAGTGGACAAGGCCGAGCTGAGAGGATGTTTTAGCTACAAGCCTCCATCACAAACAATGTCGCAGGCACTAGCGTTAGTGTACGCATAGGCTGCAGGACAACGTATACATCATCTAGTTTTCAGTAGCCAGCGAGAGCTTCGGATGTCATCGAGGTTACCCATTAGGCGATCGGTGCAATTTTTTAACCAATTTTATAAAAACGACCAACTTGTCGGACTGACTTGGTTAAGATATTGCATCGTCCGCCGTTGGGGATGTCTGCGAGTCGTCATCATCAGATTCAATCCAAAATATATGAAAATATTTAATTCTTCTTGTACCTCAAAGAGCATTTACGTTCACGATTTCGCACTGCAGTTTTTTACGTGTAAACGGTGATCGGCTAAAAATCTTAGTAAAGATGCATTTCTACGTGATTTCAATCCATTCGATAGCGTATCCCACGGCAAAACAACGCTATAGTTAAGGTGCATTTAGACGGTGCGATACGATTTAGCATCGCACGTCAATTTTCCCGTGTGAACGCTCATCGTATGCGATTTGTCTTAGTAAAATCGCATACGATGAGCGTTCACACGGGAAAATTGACGTGCGATACTAAATCGTATCGCACCGTCTAAATGCACCTTTAGCGCTCATCGGCACGTTTAATGGGCGGGGCTTAGCAAATCGTACGAAAAATCGCATCGTGTGAATGCACCTTTAGTAAGTGCGACGCTCACTTGGCCGCTAGATGGCATCGGCAATTTTTGTCATCGTGTGTAATGTAAATGCTCTTTTAGACCCCTCGCAGACTGCAGACTTTCTATCGGCCGATAGGACGGAATATACTTCGGCTCGTAATGAGTATGGAAGTATAGCCCGTCTCTACTATCAACCGATAGAAAGACTGCAGTCTGCGAGGGGGTTTGACTAGCGAAGGTTAGCGTAGTGCACATACATTTTTAGACAAATATACTCATTGGTGCATCACTGGATTGAACCCACGATCTTAGGCTCAACGCAGACTGCATTGTCAGCAAAGCGGACGCGACGAGACTTACGTCTCTTCGCGTCAAGATATTAGGTAGGTATAAACCTTGCGAACAATGTATCAAGACGTGCCAAGTTCATTTTATCAAGCGTTTCTATATCTTGTAACATTGTTCATACGGTTTATAATGTCTTGACGCGAAGAGACGCAAGTCTCGTCGCGTCCGCTTTGCTGACAATGCAGTCTGCATCGAGCCAGGATCGGAAGGCGGAGCCGACTACTACTAGGGTAATTTAGTCAATATAACTAGTGCACGGGAAGTAATATAGCTAAATAGAAGATTACAAATAAATACTATAGTCTTTTTCACGCCGGAACGTATGCAAGACACATTGAACTTGTTTCGTTTCACGTTGTGTGGCTCACAATAATTTTGAAACAAAAAAGTCAAGAAACAATATTAAACGATAAAACATACAAAAAAAATGTTTTTGTCTATTTCCTGTTTAATTATTTCATAAATTATCATAAACAAGCCATAAAATATAAATAAATAAACAATAAACATTTTCTAAAAAAACTCCGCCAATTAACACTAGATACTGAGTAAAATGGAACATAATCTATTAGAGAGTGCAAAAATGAAAATCGAAACAATTGATTTTATTTATTTATTTATTTACACAAAACACAGATGGACTTACAGATATATCCAAGTCGTCCAAATGTTATAATATAAATAGAAGTCGAGTTAAAATATTACAATAAAATTCAAAATATGTCAAAATAATAATTACGTATAGAAGAAAATTAAAACAAAAGAAATAATTAATTTAAAAGTCAAATTTGAAGTAAAAATTAAAGAAAATATATAGCATGCGATAAAATCTAACAGCATTGTCAACGAAAACGTCCGCATCCGTTTGGCCCAAGAAATCATTAAGCAGAGTAAGTGCTCGCGGTGTAGGAGCTGCAGCTCCAGCACAAGTACGTACACTAGGACAATTATTGATAGTAGTGAAACAAAAATCGATTTTGATAATCTCGATTAAACTTTAGGACATTACTATTAGACTGATTTTGACATTATCTCGAAGTGTCTTGCATACGTTCCGCCGTGAAAAACACTATAATAAATACTCATTTTGGAGAAGCCACCGGCTCCTGAAATTCAGTTTTTTAACTAGTTTGGGAGCCGATGGATTCAAAATTTCTTGTACATTATGTATGTCCATTTACTTTACTTTTCTTTAAAAAAAATCGATCATCAAAAACAATAGGATGGCAATTTCTGTGTGATTTATGGCTTGTTTGTTTCTGCAATTTAATTTGTGCGTGTTAATATTAACGATTTTAATATTAATTGCATTTTTATTAGTGTTTTATTTGTTTCTTTGATTAATGTTTTAAACGTTTTTCAATTGTTTTAGAGTTGTAATAAATGATAAAGCTGTGAGCATATTGGTAAGCGATGGCGAAGCGATCACAACAAAAACTCATTGAAGAACGCAATTCATTATCACGATTAAAAAGAAAACTAAAAGAAAATTTTAAAGGATTGGTTCACGGTGGCCCAAAATAGAGAGAATGAGAGGGCGACATTTGGGGGGGGGGGGTCACTACACTAATATTAGACTTTATTGCACAATAAGATTTTACTATTGGACGTGTACGATTTTGGGGGGGTCATGTCCCCTGTGACCTCCCGCGGCTCGGACCGCGCCTGCCTTTGCCCTGCTGTGGGATATATAGGCTCTTAATAATAATAATAAAAAACCTACTTTAAGTTGGACTCAAGTCGTTTACAAATGTGGCCGAAGTTTTTTGAGTTTTACGGGAAAAGTATGAATCTCTCGGGAATAAAACTTATACAGGTCCACCTCAGAAACATACCCTTATTGATTATTGATGATAGCGTGGCTTTTATATCACTGCGGCCATGAAGGCCTATTGTGATCGCCACTTTCAAGTCGCCCCTTGTGGCGGGGCGTTCATAGTTCACTTCCAAGCCCTACTGCTGACATAAACTGTAGGACCTTTTTGGGAGTGAGTTCTCGTAGCTCCTCTGGGCTTAAAGTGTATTTGCCCAGAATGGCGCTGCGTTTGTGCATTAGTGGCCCACACTCCCCTAGCAAATGAAGGGGCGATTCATCTGCCTCTTTGCAGAACCTGCAGGTTGGAGTGTCGCAGAGCATACCCTTTCTATTGAATGAAGAATTTTGTAAATCGGTCCACAATTGACGGAGGTATCGGTGATTACATAAAAAATAATATACTCTTGTTAAGCCGAACATAGAACCTCAACCTTTTGAAGTCAGTTAAAAATGAGTGACGTTAAAGAACTGCCAGTAAAAAAAAAACTGTGGCACTTGTGATTTTTTGAATCGTTAGGAAATATTTTTGAATTGTCACCGGGCGCGCGGCGGGAAACGCCGTGATAAATGCTCTACTGTGTTTAGTTACGGAGTTAAAAAGTGTCGCTGACGGTGTCGGTAACACTGTCAGTCTGAGTTCAATAGATTTTTCCCATCTCAAAAAGCCTCAAGTTTTCACTTCAAAAACTCTAAAAATGGCGATAATTTATTTGTTTTGAAAGTGTTAACATCGCGTCGCAATCGCATTACCAATATGGACACGACTTTATCTTTATTTATGTGATTTTTATTGTTATTGTGTGTTTTTCTGCATTTTAATGTTGAGTGATGTTTTAATAATAATTGGAACCTACTTTCTAATTATAGGTACTTATTTAGAAACGGAATACTTATCATAAAGAGCTTGTAAGAATTAAAAACAGGTTTTTTTCAAATTCCTGTTTCAAAACTAAGTGTGAATGCAGACTGATAGGAATTTAAAAAAAATGGAATTTTTAATTTAATAATTGTTATATTTAAACCAGTTCCCACCCGTGGCTTTGCTTGTGTGGTACCCGGATTAAAGTTAATAATTATTTTTAAAACAATATTTACTATCCAGATGTGTTTTTACTTAAGTAAAAGTAAAAATTTAAGTAAATTTATTTATTTGAAACAAACAAACTTATTATGAAATGAAAAGTCTTATCAAAATTTTGGATTCCGACGGGATTCGAACCCGCATCGATCAGACGATCCTCCTAAAGCCGGAGTGCCTAACCGCTCGGCCACGAAATCCTACTTAATAAGTGTGGATCAGCACTATAAAACAATTACAGAAATTATAAACAAACTTATATTTAAGTTTTAAATATGCATTAAAAAAACTGCAAAATTTGGTGTTGTGTTATATTACTGTAGAGAATGAGGTTTTTATATTTTTATGAGATTCATAATTAATGTTATTTCTTTCATCCAAATCTGTACAAAAGTTTCAGTGCGATTGATAAACAAATTATCTAATCTTTAACATTTAAAATATTATTTCTAAGTGTAAGGGTGATCGCACAGTCCAGCCGAGCCAAACGCAGCGAACTGTCAATTCAATAGAGAAAATGCTGCTGACGTCAGAAGCGAGCCGCATTTTCTGACGTCATCAGCATTTTTTATATAGAAAAATGACGGCGCGTGTACGGAGCGGATGAGTGTACGATCAGGTTAAGACGCCGATTCCACGATACCATTCTGGCATAAGATTCATGCCTCTTGCAACAGAATCTTGCTCCTTTGACTTTGAGAAAGCAAGGCAAGAATAGTAAGAATAGCATTGTGTAAATGGCGTCCAAATAGGATAAGTAGAAAGAGCATATTTCTCCATGTCTCTCTGTCTGCAGGTCCTCGAACCAGACGACCTAAGAAGCCACCTGGAGAGACCAACCCCAATGATGAGAAGAGACCCAGGACCGCCTTTTCCGGACCTCAACTAGCCAGGCTAAAGGTATCATCTTGTCAGCATATCCCTGATGAAACTCTAGATTTTTATTCCTAACGACCCCATTGAATACGAACCCTAAACGGTGAAGGAAAACATCGTGAGGAAACCCGCAGCTTAGTCAGCTTTACACGTATTGACGTCGTCTTTCCTGTGGGCCGATTAACCTGAGAGGATGGTTTAGGTGCTGGGCAAGCCTATTCCATTTCAACAATGTCCCAGGCACTACAGCGTCCCGTTCAGTGTAGGCATAGATTGCCTCCTGACGCTGTATACATCATCTAATATAGATGTAAAGGTCTAAGTCTAAAAAAAAAATTATAACCTCAAAAGGAGACGAGACGAGTCAGACATGGATTTATGATAACTACTGCGGTTTACTGACTCGGGATGATACGAGAACATAGTTCAAATGAGAGTCTGTACGCGATTGCTGTCTATAGTACTTATTTGTTCGGTTTTCGTCGACTACAATTCTCGATAACTTTGTGATAGTTAAATAAAAAAACTTCTGACCATGCCCTATCATTTAATCTGTTGCAACTGTCCTTAAATTTTTTTTGGTAGTCATAAAATAGCGGTGTATAAACAATAACATTGTCATATTTTTTAGCACGAGTTCGCAGAGAATCGGTACCTGACAGAGAGACGACGACAAGCCTTGGCCGCTGAGCTAGGTAAGCAATCATCATCCACAGCCTGATTCATCACACTGTGCCCTTTCTGCTATCCAAAGTAACGAATTTGGTTATGCCATCTACTGTTCTTGCTGCAGAACTGCTTCGAGAGCCTTCTCTCGGCCTCGTTCCTTCGTTTCCACTTATACCTGTGGCATACCATTCTTGCCTTGCTTTTTTTTTTAATTAAATATGTCAGCATTTGACCTCACTCTGCCTGATGTTAAGCAGTAGTGAGGTCTAAGATGGAGCATGCTTACCTAGAAGGAACCTATTTACTCTTGATTTGAAGACCCCTATATTGAAAACCTACTCAAACTCAACGGAGCAAGAGCTAATACTCTGTGGCAAGAGACAAGAATAGTACGTGTAAATGGCGTCTAATCATTACTTTCTACAGCTCATAAATAAATAATAGGTACTGATTTTTTTTTTGTAAATACAGTCATCCGAAACCCGAGACAAATATTTGCAGATCATACAAACAATACAGGAATCGGACCCGCATCCTTCATCATTATTTATCGTCCACCCACAACACCACATACTAACCAGCTCTTCATTCCAGGTTTAGCAGAAGCCCAAATCAAGATCTGGTTCCAGAACAAACGCGCGAAGATCAAGAAGGCATCTGGACAGAGGAACCCCCTGGCGCTCCAGCTGATGGCCCAGGGTCTGTACAACCACAGCACGGTTCCTCTGACGAAGGAGGAAGAGGAACTGGAGATGAAGGCGAGGGAAAGAGAGGCACAGAATAGAACGTAAGATGTTACAGGCTTAAATGAACTCTAGACCGCCATTTTGTAACTACCAGAAAAAAATTAAGGACAGTTGTAAGTAAAAAATATTATTTAATTATCACAAAGTTATCGAGGATTGTTGACAACCAAATCCGTGCAGAATTTTATGAAAACTATACAAAAATACTACAGACAACAATCGCGTACAGACTCTCATTCACTATGCTCTCGTATCATCCCCAGTCAGTAAAACCGCAGTAGCTATCATAAATCCATGACTCGTCTCGTCTCCCTTTTAGGTTAATAATTTTTTTTTAATTTTATCTCAGTACATATCAGTGACAGACGAGACAGCGTTTAATTTTTTTCTGGTAATAAAAAACATGGTGTATTGATGTGGATTAGTAGCAATCCAATCATGAACTCTATCTACGGTAGCATGAGTAAGTACTTACTCACCGATTTAGATCCCCGATAAATAAATAAATAGCTGAAACATAAAAGCGAAAACTGATCATAAAATACCTTTTTCACACAAGACTATCCTAATTTGTTAAGTGGCTGTAGTTTTCTTTCAAATGTAAAAATCAAGAGAAAATGATTCAAAGTTGTCGCACGACCCATCCGCGCTGAACTGTGCATTCAATAGATTAAATGCTGAGACGTCAGAAGCGACCCGCATTTTCTGACGTCATCAGTTTTTTAGTGAAAAATGACTGCGGCGCGTACGGAGCGGACAACTGCGATCAGCTTAAATGTAATTTATAAAAATTAATATCTGTGTCATTCTTGAAACTTATTTTAATTTTATTGTTATTATTATTAATATTTAACGCTTTGTAAATAAAGACTACACTTTCAAGATAATTGTCTTTTTGTAAAAAGTAATTATTAAAACAATTTAATAAGCCATTGTAAAAATAATTCCTAAAATATTTGTTACAACATCTAAAATTATTAATTAGAAATTGTAAATTAAAATTGTCGAATTATTTGTTTGTAAATATTAGAATTAAAATTAATATTTAATTAAGTTATTTATTGTGCAATCGTAGCAGTATTAGTAAAATAAAGATTTATAACAAATCGGAAAAATGCACGAAATGATTCAACAAATAAACGCACGAAAACATCATTACGTGCATCAAAATGGCGGATTAATCTAAATTGTGTGTTGATGCACATGCACCTTGTTTCTGTGTGTTTATGGGAACGCTCCATGGCCGAATGAGCACTAGTATCGCTTACGCACACAGACACAAATCTACGCACACAATGAAGACCAAACGTCCTTTAATAGAACTGTAACGCACCAAATAGTCGCACGAGTTTTTTTGTTATTTTCGATTTGTTATCAATCTTGTAGCGGTTAATAGAAAGATTTGATTAAAAAAGATGTGTCAATATTTTTGTTTTACTTATAATCCGTATCCTAAAATGTATTTTAAGGGTCGATTCACATCTGACCGAAGATCCGTCGCGTATTATCGGTCGCGGAACGCCAAAACTGACAAATGTATAGAAAAACACTCGACCGTGACACTTGACGGACTAACCATCGGTTGAGTGTGAACGGTCGAGTGTTTTTCTATACATTTGTCAGTTCTGGCGTTCCGCGACCGATAATACGCGACGGATCTTCGGTCAGATGTGAATCGACCCTAAATTTTAATTTATTTATTGAGAAACAACAAAAAGCTTTAGGTACCCACAAAAATTGATAGTGGGCGCAAACTTATCCGCGCCAAACTGTCAATTCAATAGAGAAAATGCTGCTGACGTCAGAAGCGAGTTTCATTTTCAGACGTCATCAGCATTTTTTGTATAAAAAATTACTGCGGCGCGTACGGCACGGATAAGTATGCGATCAGGTTTAAGGAAGTGTCTGCAATCACTATTCGAATTACGCGACGCAAGATTGGATGGAGTCGAAATAAAATAGAAGAGAATACCTATTACTTTATTGTACACCAAAAAGAACACAAATCTAAACAAAAACAATTCTTTAATGAAATACTTATAGGCCGTTATTAATAAACGTGGTGTAAAGTTACGCCGGGTGTAACTTATGAGTAACCATACATTTTATGGAGTTAAGACTACGTAACTTTACACCACGTTTATTAATCGATGACCTCTGTAGCGCAGTGGGCTAAGGCCCGCCTGCGACGCGAAAGGTTGCGGGTTCGATCCCCGCGGCGGGACCAATGTTTGTATGATCAAGAAAATGAAAAATGTTTGTATGATCTACAAATATTTAATAATAATAATAAATAAATAATAAATAATGCTGGACATTTCACACAGCATCATCTAGCCCCAAACTAAGCAAAGCTTGTACTATGGAAACCAGATAACTGATATACTACTTATTTTTTGCCTCGGGTCTGGGTGTTCTATGTTTAATACGTATGTATTTACAAAACAAAAAGTATAAAAGTAGTATTATCAGTCATGTAGTACCCACAACACAAGCTCTGCTTACTTTGGGGCTAGATGATGCTGTGTGAAAAGTCCAGCATTATTTTTTTATGACCATTAAGTTTTATGGTGTAAATTTCTGGTCAAGTGGAGGGCCCTTCCAATCATAACTTAAATTCTGTCTAAAGCTGTGTGTACGAATATACAGTCATGTCGTAAAACCGATATATTCCCAACGACCCCACTAACCTCCCCACTAGGGCAGTTGGGAATAAAGTCGCAACGGCCCCACTGCTCAAAATAGAAAGAGGAAATTGTGTCACAGCACAAGCAGCCTGCAGCTTGAGTGGAGACTGCGATACTATTATGACTACAGTGGGCTGGCCATATCTGCCGAAGAACCGATAACCGCTGGGGCAAACGAGTTCTTGAGTGGAGACCGCGACTCGGCAAACGTAGTGTAGGACGCCCTCCAGGTGGAGTGGCGATCTGCTCTGGCTGCTGGCAAAAGCTGGATGCGTCGAGCTGATAGGGCGCAATGGCGCTCATTAGGAGAGGCCTATGTCCAGCAGTGGACTGCTATATGATCATCTAAAAGAATGCTAGGCCCCAAACCGTTTGTTGCCCTGATTCTTCACGGTATTGGTCGCGCAAGAACAGCTCGCCTTTGCCATTACTTTTCTAGATTAAGTGTTTATATATGTTATTTATTTGTGCAATAAAGAATAAATAAATAAAAAAAAAGAACAGGAGTAAAATTAGTTCTAAAACTATTCTAAGTGATCCCAGCGGTCCTACTGAATAAATGCTTTTTGACTTTGGTGATGATGATGATGACAAGCAGCCTCTCTGAGCACAAAATACCTTTCACCACACTGGTAAACGACACAAGGGAGGGTTGTGTTAGATCTGCCTGTCACATTGACACTTCAACCCCTTTGAACCCCGTCTTGGTTTTATTGAACCTGTGGCGTCGCAAATTGAGAATTTGGAAATCGCAAGTTTAATTTTGTTTTTTATCGAGGGGATGTCGAGGGTTTTTCTATTGATTGTTTTAAAAGGACGCTTATCATTTTGATATAACAAAAAAAATAATTAAGAGTAAGCTTATACCAAAAATATAAAATCGTTACGAAAAACAAAAAATTTTTTTTTTATCAAACGTTCGACGTGAACTTGAAATTTTTAATGAACTTTAAGACCCCTCGCAGACTACAGACTTTCTATCGGCCGATAGTTGAGACGGAATATACTTCGGCTCGTAATGAGTATGGAGAAGTATAGCCCGTCTATCGGCCGATAGAAAGTCTGCAGCCTGCGAGGGGTCTAATAAGTTTCATTTATAAATCCAAGGAAATATCTTTGAATAATTAACTAACAAAAATAATTTATTTACTAATTTTGACTTTTTGGGGCCGGCCATGTCCGTCACATGTCGGACGACTTGTGGGCAAAGACCACAACTGAAAGGGACATCCACGCAGCAGACCACCACGGAGCTGGCGAGGTGCATTTACACGGTGCGATACGATTTAGCATCGCACGCCAATTTTTCCCGTGTGAACGCTCATCGTATGCGATGTGTCTTAGTAAAATCGCATACGATGAGCGTTCACACGGGAAAATAGACGTGCGTCTTCCAGATTGGCCCACTGCAGCCATGGATAGGAAAAACTGGAAAAAAGGAAGAGAAGCCTTTCCCCTGCAGTGGGATAATACAGGCCGAAATAATAATAATAATAATTTTGACTTTGTTTCATTTCATTGAAACAAAACATGAAACAAGATCACGTCTGTATGGATAGGTAGCGAGGTACCATGCAAGACATTTTCAGATCTCTTAAGCATTCGAGATCCCTTAAAGTTCTCTTGTAGGTCGTCAGAGGCACGTCCAAATACTTAATGTTCAAAGAATTTTTTTGAAAGAGCTCACGAGCTCATGAGTCACGACTGTATCCCCAAGGCGCGGTAGACATTCTCTCAGTTCTTTATATTCCAGATCCTTTGAAGATGTCTAAGGTAGTCAGAGTCATGTACAAATACATATTTGATACATGCCCACATCTGGCAGAAGTTAGTATTCCATACGTGACAGGTTGCAAGCCCATCGCCGCCTATAAGAATACTAACTGGTTTCCTCACAATGTTTACCTTCACCGTTCAGAGCTCGTGTTAAAGCGCATATAAATTTTACGAAACGCTAAATCCATTGATGCACGGCCGGGATTCGATCCCACGACCTTCGGATTGAAAGTCGAGGTACAACCCCATTCGGCCAAAAAAAGAAGAGATGTTTTAGATAAATCATAATATTAAAATAAGCTCTTTTACATTGTCTTCTTTTAAGATAGAGGTAGTCTGAGGCTCAATTTTTTTATTTTTTTTATTATTCATTTATTTCAGATCATAATAAATCCATAAAACACATGATTATTAATTACACATACAATATTCTATCATTAAAAATTAGCATTAAAATTAAATAAATAAATGTCACAATCATACAAGAATAGACAACATGAACTTAAAATATTTATGAATAGAATTTAAAATAATATTAGATAGAGCCCATCATTATGCGCATCCACCTGTTCTGAATGGGACAGTCTGCCCTAGCTACAATCATCTTCAGAATGCCGTTGCCGCTGCCTCGCGCACGCTGACGTAGGGATGCTACTTTCTTCCGAATAATCGCTTGAAAGCCGTCCGTGCGTGCTTCCGCGAACATCCCGGATGCGCTGCAAAAGCGAGGCAGCCGCATCAGCATCCTGAAGATATTGTTATATTGGACTCGCAACGCGCTGGCAGCCCGTCGGGTGTGGTTTATCCAGAGGCTGCTCGAGTAGAAGGACTGGCAGTAAGCCTCAATGCTTGTCCAAATACATTAGATTAATGTCAAAACAAACATTTTGGCAACAACCCCCTCACCTCACCCCTCCGTGTCGAATCGAACGAGTGAAGTAAAAAATAGTTAATTTAAAACGACGGACACGTGCTTCGGATGCCGGGAGAAAGGAGTGGGTTTATATGCCGGTAAGGTTAGCATCGCTAACGGCCTTTCTCGAACGCTTTTCAAATTGACAAGCTGATAAAACTTGAAATACTTGGTCCTCATTGGTCGAATGACAGATTTGACTAATGATTAGTTAATTTTGAAGATGATTTGCGTTCGAGAAACCGGCCGTAAGTATATTTTGAAATACACGCGCAGGAACTGGTGTAGAATCACCAAGAATGGTGTACAGTTCTAAGACTATTCTAAGTGATCACGATCCCAGGTCCTACTTAATAAGTAAATTTTGTCATTAAGAAATAAATAAATAAATAATAAATAATGCTGGACTATTCACACAGCATCATCTAGCCCCAAAGTAAGCAGAGCTTGTGTTATGGGTACTAAGATGACTGATATAATACTTATATACTTTTTGTTTGTTAATACATACATATTATACATAGAAACAGAAATGAAAAGTCTTATTACCTACCTTACCTAAATGTATTAAGTACTCTGTTTTATCTTTGTGTCGTTTCGTTCGTGCTGAATAAATATATTTTCTTTCTTTCTTATTAAAATTTTCGATTCCGACGGGAACCGAACCCGCGACGATTAGACGATCCTTCTAAAGCCGGCGCGCGGCGTGCCTTAAACCGCTGTGTGCGTGTGGATTAACACTATAAAAATTACAAAAAATATTATAAATGCTTTTTATTTTATAACAGCAGTACCTAAACCTATTAAACTCTGATAATTTTGGTGTTCCTAAAGTTTCGATGCTCCACGCCATAATCACAGTATTTTCAACTGTGATCGTTAGCGTAGTTAGTCAGCTCGCTTCAGTAGGGTCGCCACAGATTCAGATTTTTATTGATAACGTCAATGGTTACATGTCATAAATTAAACTGTAAATTACTTTCTAATGTATACCTAAATACATTGTAAAAATCAATTGAATTAAGTAAGTATATAAATTAAGTAAATTAAGAATTCTACAATGTTATATTGTACAGGGACAACTATAGACCTATTCACGGGTTCATGGGCGGCAGGCGATATAGTGCGCGGATGAAGGCGACGACGGCGACGTGGTTTATTTTGAGTGAATCAATAAAAATACGCTAGATGGATCTCAATGTAAACCCGCGCGATACAGGGGAGCGGAATTCCGCAGAAGAGCAATCGTAGGTGTTATTTTTACAGATGAATAAAATGGGGTGGGTTTTATTGTGATATCGATTTACAGCAGTTTTGTTTATTTTAAAATAAGTGTTAACGTTTTGGCTGTCAAATTTTTGAGTACATAAGGTGTAATAGCTTACAGTGTGTTTCTTAATCCTTTAGATATGATCTCAATACACAAGGAGAGTTTCTCGCATGCGAGCGGCGATTTCTTCTAGGCAATAATATGCTCGCCTAGTGTAAACAAATGCTTCGAGCCTCGCATCTCGAATGTCATACTCGCATTCGAGAACCGCTTGAATAATACGAGTTTCTGTCAAAATGTAAACAACCGCAGGCGAGACTCGAATCGCGAGTTTTGTCGAGCGATAATCGCATACGATTTTTCGCCGCTCGCGTGCGAGAAACTCTTCTTGTGTGACAGCCGCTTTACTTAGTCGATTTTTTACAAGTAGGTAGGAAATTGTATCTATTTTAAAAATCTAGATTTTAATTTATAATATGAAACACGCCTAATCTCTTGGTTTAAAGCTGGGATTCGAACTCGTTACCTCCATACTCCAGATTATTTTCACATAACAAAAAGCATACCTAACCCCAGTCGGTTAATAGAAATTCAAATAATCTACCTAGTTGGTCAGTAACAAACTACCAAATCACTTGGTGCATGGTCGGGATTCGAAATTGCAACCGATCAAGTCGGGACTTAAAAAAAAACAAAACCATTTAAATAAATAAATAATGCTGGACTTTTCACACAGCGTCATCTAGCCCCAAAGTAAGCAGAGCTTGTGTTATGGGTACTAAGATGACTGATATACTACTTATATACTTTTTGTTTGTAAATACATACATATTATACATAGAAACACCCAGACCTGAGACAAATATTTGTAGATCATACAAACATTTGTCCCGCCACGGGGATCGAACCCGCAATCTCTTGCGTCGCAGGCGGGCATTAGCCCACAACGCTACAGAGGTCGTCGGTAATCCCACTATCCCACTAGTTTGTTTAGATGTTTGGATGTTTGTGTTTCAATCACGCCTAAACCAGTGAACTGATTTGGATGAAACTTGGAATAGCCGTAGATAGTGACCTGGAATAGCAAAATACCTCATCATTGGTCTGCCCATAACCCGCTCATGCGGGGGCGGCACAACATGTTCTCTTTCTCCACTCTCCTCTATCACTCGTCATCTCCATATCCACTCCTTTCTTACCCATATCTTCTTTCACACAGTCCATAATACCTATGGTATTCAAAATGTTGATACCACGCGGGCGAAACCGCTTGCAGAAGCTAGAGGTACTTTCAACCAGTCGGGTAACTAATTAGACACCTAACCTCATTCAACCAGGAAATCACCTAAAAAACTCACTACAAACTGTCAAAATAAAAAACTGAATAAAAAGTTGAGCTATCAATCACGAATAACAAGAAAATAAAAGTAAAGGTGACGACAGATAAGGTTGAATGACCTTTTGACGGGTGGACAAGACCACCCACGACGCGAGACTACACTGAAAGGCATAATACCATTTTGGTATTGTTGGGGTTTTCTCAGTGGGTAGATGGAATTATAGCCCTGTTGGCCGACTGGGGTTGTGCCTAGACTTTCAATCCGAAGGTCGTGGGTTCGAATCTCGACGTGTAACAATGGATTTTCGTTTCGTAAAATTTATATAAACAGGGTCACGACTGTATCCCCAAGGCGCGGTAGACATTCTCTCAGATCTTTATATTCCAGATCCTTTGAAGACGTCTAAGGGGGTAGTTAGAGGCATGTACAAATACATATTTTATACATGCCCACATCTTGCAGAAGTTAGTATTCCATACGTGACAGGTTGCAAGCCCATCGCCGCCTATAAGAATACTAACTGGTTTCCTCACGATGTTTTCCTTCACCGTTCAGAGCTCGTGTGTGAAAATTTATATACAGGGTAAGTATATAAATAAATTTTAAAATTTATTTGAGAAAGCAAACCAAGAATGATATGCCAGATTGGTATTGTGTAAACGCTAAGAAACAACTGAATATTCATCAAACGAAAAAACGCACGGGAATACCTCCCTTGGTTCATTGCTTGGTTTGTTCAATTCATGGGTTATATTAAGGTAAGTTTGTATGAGTCAGTGGCCAACTCTGGTGACTGAATATTTAGGCCGCCTAAGGCCTCCGTCATAACTTAACCGGGACCGACAAACAACGTGTTCTTCCAAGCACGGAAGCGCTCAGATGAAAATGCCACTGGCGGTCACCCATCCACTTCCAGACCGTTTAGAACGTTACTTAACTTCGACGATCTATCAAGAACGACTAAGCAAGCACGACCATGAGCGCTTCTAGAATTATTCTTTAATAAATCATTTATTTACCAAAACATCTTACAAGAAGGAAAGGCAATTGCCGTTGAGCTTGTATGAAGAATAAATAAATAAATAATGCTGGACATTTCACACAGCATCATCTAGCCCCAAACTAAGCAAAGCTTGTACTATGGGAACCAGATAACTGATAAGTCAAAGTCAAAGTCAAAAAGCATTTATTCAGTAGGACCGCTGGGATCACTTTGAAACGTCTTAAAACTAGGTGATTTTACTCCTGTTCCTTCGCGACCAATACCGTGAAGAATCAGGGCAACAAACACGGTTTGGGGCCTAGCTTTCTTTTAGGTGATCCATCTTAAATCTAAACTTATGATAACTTAGGTGGTACCTACCAATTGCTTAAATTATATAATACAAGATAGCAGACATTGAGGACACATCAGCCGTCGAGGGGCAGAGCGACATCAGGCCACGCGAATTTATCATTAATATAATCCTTATGATATACCTATATATGATATACCTACTACAGATACTTTTTGTTTGTAAATACATAATTACCATAGAAACATAAACCCGAGATAAATATCTGCAGATCATACAAAAATTTATCCCGGGGCGGAGATCGAACCCGCAACCTTCTGCGTCCCAAGCGGGCTTTCACCTACTGCTTAAAATTACAAAATACAAAAGAATCAGTCAAAATATCTAAGGATCGTAAAAACGATCTATAGATAGCTCAACTGATCCAGGTCTCTGCCAGTCGGAAGCCCAAAATACTGGCGGCATTGCCACGCTGAATTGCAATGATGTTTCTCTGTGCCAAAAAATCAGCTCTCTAATCAAGAATTATTAAAAAATTAAATACATCCTAAAATTCACACCCATGCGAGATTCGAACCCACGACTTCGTTACTCCGTGGCGCTGCTCTTCCAACTTAGCTACTGGGCAATCCTACTGGGATCAATGTGACTGTCGGATGTTTATTTGTATATATATCACCTTATAAATAAAACGTTATAATTATGTTTGTTTGTAAAGCGATCGATCGAGATCAATACGAGGTGGAATTTGAAAATAGAATGTGCAAGGCGCCGGCCAATCAGCGGGTAGGGTTGTCACGCTAAGAGATGCTAGGTATGAAAACCTTTCAGAAAAAAATACTGTTCTTTTGAGGGAAAACGCGAGCAAAATCACTGGCAAAAGTTATTCGTTTTTTTAAGTAGGTATAACTAAAATTGGCTGTCAATGAATACGAACTACCTGTATTAAATATACCTAATGTAGTGATTTGTTACAAATCGTGCAGCCAATTTCTAAAATTTAGAAGTACCCATATAATTTGTCTTTTCATCTAGTGGGGAGCCGTCCTCAGCTGCGATTTTCGTTGAGTAGTCTTTACCCGAGAACTTTTCTGTCCCAACAATTATTTAGATGGAAAGACGATCTGGTAAAGGTTGCTGGGAGCCGTTGGGTGCAGGCTGCACAAGATCGATCGCTGCGGAAATCGATGGGAGAGGAGATGTTTAGCGACGTCATGTGGCTGAAATGATGATGATATAATTTGTCGTAAAATTACTTATACTTAAGCAATTTCAGAGTAAGGTAATACTTGTTACTTTGTATTGTGAAGGAAATCAAATTTTGTTCTATTCTAAATTTTATTACGGGACTTAATCGCGTAGGTGACCACGGTAGCTGTAACGCTACTGAAACGTCGAGGTAAATAAACAAATGTTATACCTACGCGATTAAGTCCCGTTATAAAATTTAAAATGTCTTCGAGTCGCGAAAGTTTAAAATGTGTATTTGTTCTATTCTATTCTAAAAAAAAAGTATACCTAGCGAAATCGTTAGTTTCACATTATTAGGAAAAAAGATACAGTTGTAAACCAAACGTTCCGCGACAACCTTAGCCCAGTGACCAATCACCGCTCGCGACTATCTATCACACGTACAAATAAAATAAAACGCGCGGCGTGGGTGGCCGCTAATATATCAATTTACTAAGATCGTAATCGTGTGTAACTCGCCTATAATCGTGTGCAAGAGCCTTATTTAAGAATGTTTTGAATATAATTGAATGTTGGTAAGATTCGGTCAAACAATATTTAAGCGCACGACTTCAATGGCATAGTGCGTGTGCTGTCCAGCAGTGCTGGATTGAGGAAAAGATGCCAGTTTGTGGAACTGGTGCCAGTTTGATTCTTGTAGCAAGACAGAGGCACTTTGAGCAAGTGCTCGATTGGGATGGGAAAGGTGCAGGTTCGATTCTTGTAGCAAGACAAAATATTAATGGCACGGTAGGCAAGTGCTAGGCTAACGCAGGTGGTGCTAGTTCGATTCTCGTAGCAAATCTCGTAGCACTCGTCTATTTTTTTTCCTTACAAACAAAAATCGTTTTAGAAATCGGTCCACAATTGACGGAGATACCAGTTAACATGGAAAAAAATACAGCACCTCCTTTTTTGAAGTTGGATAAAAATAAAAGTGAAACATGAGTGAAGCCGTATGACACAGCTAGACTGATACACTTTTTTTCTGAGGCACTCACGCGTCTACTGTCACGAACCCTGTCAAATCTGTCACAACTGTCACTGTCAAATAATCAGAAAGATCGCTCGATAGCGATCAAATAATGATTTGTAAAGAATGTTATTATCCAATGAATGAAAACTATCCCACTCCGACCGCTTCTTCGACTAAGTAATAATGAAGAGAAAATTCAAAATGTTCTCAAGAAAAACCTAATCTAATTAGAAAGAGAGGTCACGTGGGAGCGAGAGGTTCAGAGGGCAAGGAGTTGTTTATCTGTGGCATGTCGCGAAATGTTAGCATAGAGCTACGAACCACGTAGAGCGGACCTTGACTCAATTCTCTTTGACTGGTTACCTGGAGCTTGACCTTTAGTTTTAAGATCACCTAAAAGAATGCTAGGGCTAATGCCCGATTCTTCACGGTATTGATCGCGCAAGAACAGGAGTAAAATTAGTTCTAAGACTATTCTTACCCCCGGTTTCTATATTCAACGGACAGTCGTAGGTAAGAGCTACGACTCGTTTCCACATACAATAGTTTGACAGCTAGAAACCGGGGGTAAGTTAGCTGTCAACTTTTGTATGTAGAGACGAGTCCTAGCTCTTACCTACGAATGTCCGTTGAATGTAGAAATCGGGCATAAGTGATCCCAGCGGTCCTACTGAATAAATGATTTTTGACTTTGACTCGATCCAGTCCAAATGCGATTGCGGTCATAAAGCGATTTTTCTGTTCTATTTTCGTTCGTTTGATGAATATTCTGACGTTAATATGACCCAAAATACTGGCGGTATTGCCACGCTGAATTGCAATGCTAATTCTCTGTGCCAAACAATCCGACTGGCAGTGACCTGGATCAGTTGAGCTATCTATAGATCGTTTTTACGACGATCCTTAGATAGCTTGACTGATTCTATTGTATTTTGTAATTTTATGTAGGTACATATTGTAGTAGCTTAGTTTCTGTAAATAAATAACTATTGTTAGTTATCTTCAAGGGCTAATTTTTCGGTTGAGAATATTTGGTCCTAGGTTAGGACCGTGTTTTGACGTTTGAGAAATTGGGCCTTGAAGTCAGAAATCGTGGTGGGAAGCATACGAATATTCATCAAACGAACGAAAAAGGAATGCAAATACGGCCCCATTAGACTCCAGAGTCGACTTCCGATATCTCCGTTTAAGTATATCAAAATAAAATATTTAAATCTAAAAAATAATCCGAAAACAGGAATCAGTCACGCCTCACTTTCCTATCGCTCCGATCTAATCAAATGCCTGTGTCGTGTCTACACTCAATACTCTATGACCTGAGCGAGCGTGACAGCGAGATTACAGCGTAAGTGCGAGCGAGACGGGGATACTACTCGCGGACCACCCAAGTTGTGAAGGCATTCGTAGTATGCGATTTCAATGGCACCGCCAAGTCTTGATAGTTTGTTACCCCACGTCCACACCGAACAAGTTGTATATTTTGAAACTAAAAAAATATTTGCGATACTTTTTTATTGAAGTACAAACTTCTTAAGGCGCGTTGGGCATTTTTGAGATGGGAAAAAACCAGTGAACTCGCGACATCGCTACCGACACTGCACTATCTATCGAAGTATCTGTGTGCTTAGTATGACTTTAATTCACCATTCCATTCCCACCATTTTAGGGGCTGCTTCCGGTACGCTGCAGCAAAGTGCTGGAACAACATCCCACCACCCATACGGGAGCTTCAGTGTTTTCCGTCTTTCAGAAATAAAGTCAAACATTGTTTATTGGAACACCAGAGAAGCACTGAAGATCTCAGAAATGAAATCTCCTTTCTGTAGCGTAACCGGAAGGTGTCTAAAATTTTTCCATTTTTCATTCTCATTTTCTTTTTCGTTTCTAACTTCTGCCTCTTATTCACTGGTTACTGGGTCATTGTATTTGTTTCTGTCTTTGTCTGTGTTTTTGCTGCTGTTGCACATATTTAAATGTAAATCTTTTCGTTTCTGCCCTGCCCTAGTTTAGTAAGTTTAATGATGTGCTTTATGAATTTATTTGTAAAACTTAGATACTTACTTTGTTCTAAAACTGTCATTTTTTTGTATTAATTTTTTTAAGTCTTGTTTTTGTTATTTTATTGCTGTGTCTCATCTAGTATGTGACGTCCTCGTGGTTCCAACGGAAGATCAGCGTCGTAATAGTCTATGGCTATTATGACAAATGCTGAGTTGGACGCCAATTCGTAGTTTTAAGGTTCTTTAATGTGTAGATTAGATTTAAACTTAGTATCTCATTTTTTGTGCTAACCTACAATATTTACTGTATTTTTTTTTTTTTTTAAACTACGAATAAAGACTTTCTTATTCTTATTCACCATTCGGTATCGACGCCGTAAACGCGGATTTGTACTGGTTTTCATTAGTAATGAGCGAGTACCAAAAGATGGCGCTGCTATTTTCCCATACAAATCTCCGTTTACGGCGTCGATGCCGAACGCGTAAAAAAATAATACTAGGCACCCCGTTATTGACGGTCGCTTATCGGTTTATAACTCTGCTTACGATACGGGGCGTGCGGCTGGATTGTATCCCACAGAGGCAATATACGTTATTTTAAGTTTAAAACCGTTACCAACACCTCGTTTAAGTTTTCACTTCTGGCGGCACACCTGGAGTGCCAATGTTTTTTTAATATGCTGTCTCACTGCTGGGCAAGCTTTGATAGGTTCCACCACCCACTATCAAAGGTGAAATCGTCTCTCCAGCTCTTGGCCGTCCACTTCGCCTCTCATCAGGCTACCAGGTGGTAATGATGGCCTATTCATGACACATGGCACATTATTATAAAACTACAACTGACGTGGAAGTAACTTATTCTTAAGTGAGTCGCTCAATAGACTTCGCACACAGGTTGTTCGATGCAAAAGTAACCTAGCCAAATGGGGTATAGGGGATCCTTCCCAAATCCAGTGTGAGTGCGGAGCCCCAACACAAAATATGTCGCATCTCCTTTCCTGCTCTTTATGCCCAACCAGCTGCACCCAAGACCTTGTTGCGGCTTCAGATAGGGCCATAGCGGTGGCTTCATTTTGGAGCAAGCAAAAATATGAGCACATTGACACGACGAATGAATGAATGAAGTAACTTATTATAGAAACCTATTCTCCAAAATTGTTGCTTGTTTTGTAGGAAAAAATATATATACTTGTAGAATATAACAATATCTTTTGGAAAATAAATTTATTTATTATTATAATTTATTATAATACATGTTTTGCGGCTTGGTGTGAACAAGGGTTATAGTATTTTGGAGTAATTATGTTGTTGCGGTTTTTGTAATCTGTTTTTTGTTGAGTAATTGTTATTTTTTATGGTAATAAGTATTTCGTAATAATTACATGTAAATAGTTTTTTCGGTTAAAAGTTTAAATTCGTATGAAGCCAACTCTGGTGACGGAGTTTTGAGGTTAATTCCCTTTAAAACTTGCTTATCTCCATTTTTTGTGGAACAATTTTTAAATTATTTTTTTGTTTGAAAGGATATAGGTACCTATAACGAGGTGGTTCCGTATAAATTTTATTCATTTTTAATATTCTCGTGAAACTCTAATAACAGGCTTACCATAGAACGTGACATAAAGTTATTCCACCGAATAAATCAAGAATAACCATACATTTTGACAGTTTACACTCCGGAATAACTTTATGTCACGTTCTATGGTAAGCCTGTAAAAAACTCTAACTCTAACTCACTTTTAATTTTCGCCGAGTCATTGAAGTCAGTTTTATTAATACGCTTTTTTATTCAATCGTACCCGTTTAACATAAAGTATCAAGACTATTTCCCGCGCTATACAACTTGGTTAATAGTCGGAGAGTTTGTGCCAATACATTTTTTGATTCGAAGCAATGATTGTATGAACTGACGATTTAGTTTCGGGAAACATACGGGAGCGAATTGCGAAACTTGTAATCATCGTTGGTAACTCATACGAGAAATAATTGTGAATCATCATCAAAGAGCGCTCGTGGTCGTGCTTGCTTAGTCGTTCTTGATAGATCGTCGAAGAAGTCGAAACGGTCTGTAAGTGGATGGGTGACCGCCAGTGGCATTTTCATCTGAGCGCTTCTGTGCTTCGGAGGGCACGTTAAATTGTCGGTCCCGGCTATTTAAGTCGTTAAGCCATGACGGAGGCCTTTAGGCGGCCTAAAAACTCCGTCACCAGAGTCTTTAAGATCTGTGGATTTTGTGAAAATAAATAAATAAAGTAGTTCGTATGAGCCAGTGGCCAACTCTGGTGACGGAGTTTTGACCTCTGTCATGGCTTAACGACTTAAAGTGGTAGGACTTAGTAGGACTTAAGCCGGGACCTACAATTTAACGTGCCCTCCGAAGCACGGAAGCACTCAGATGAAAGTGCCACTGGCGGTCACCCATCGTTGTTTAATTTCGACGATTTATCTAGAACAACTAAGCAAGCACGACCACGAGCGCTTCTAAACTAAACAGACACAATTCCCTCCCGTATATTTTCACTTTCAATGTTTGCACAACACCTCTTTAATCACTCATACACTTTAATACACTCACTTTATAAACACTCACATACACTTACCTGCACTTACACTTATGATTGATGTACAATTTCCGGTACCTTTGAACTAAGATTTGTCTATAAAAGGCAATTCTAAACATACTTTTCTAACCGACAGCAAGAAAATTGGTTCACGATTATTTCTAACTAGCTTCTGCGTGCGGCTTCGCCCGCGTGGTACCAACATTTTGAATAGCCTATATGCTATTCCAGGTCACTATCTACGCCTGTTCCTAGTTTCATCCAAATCGGTTCACTGGTTTAGGCGTGATTGTTACACAAACATACAAACATCTAAACACTTAGGATATTAGGACTAGCTGCGCTCCCGCGGTGTGACCCGCAGTCCCTCGGGATTTTTCAATATTTCGGTATAAAAAGTAGCCTAATTCTTATTTTGTATGTTGTGGTTTATGTATGTATATATTTAAATGTAATATATAATATGTATGTGTAAGTACTATAATCTCATTATTTATTAAAAGTATCTATACTTACTCATAATTATACTTTTAGGGTATTTCTATTGTTATTGTTTTTTTTTTCTATTTTTACACTTTTTGTACATCGCCGTTATTCTGTCGTACTTTTCCAGTCTATCCAAAGGTTGTCTGGAAGAGATCGCTTTTAGCGTTAAGGCCGCCCATTGTACTTACTTGTCTTTGTGTATTTCCTATTATGTGTTTCTTTTGTGTACAATAAAGTGTTTTTCTATTCTATTCTAATTCCTTCCCTGGGATACCTTTATCCATGCCAATTTCCAGCCTAATCTGTTCAGTGGTTTGGGCGTGAAAGGGCAACAAACAGACAGACAGAGTCGGACGGTCAAACGTCTATTTACAACCCAAAAATAAAGCCCTGTCTGTTTGTGTAGTTTAAGACCCCTCGCAGACTACAGACTTTCTATCGGCCGATAGTTGAGACGGGCACTTCTCCATACTCATTACGAGCCGACGTATATTCCGTCTCAACTATCGGCCGATAGAAAGTCTGTAGTCTGCGAGGGGTCTTATATGAAAGATCCTAGTGTGTAGATAGGTCTAAATTCACAGTTAAGAGGCAAAAGGTTATATACAGGGTTATTTGTAAGACACCGGTAACCTCTCAGGACTGTATTAGTATCTTCATAAGGAACAACTTTTGTTCTATGACTTTTCAAAATTCATCATTATTTTTTTTCATCAGATTGTCATACAAAAATTAAAATATTGCAATTTAATGTAACGAAGTCTATGCGAAACAAAAGAAAGCGATAGTACAAAGCGAAGGGAGCGGGGTTAGGGCAGCGGGGGCCGAAATGTGTTCGATAGGAGAATGTTTTATATAGGAAAACGAAATCTTGAATGTTTATTTTTGGTAAATGTATTATGTTTTGTAAAAATTCATAGAATAAAAGATGTTGTTTATGATGATAGTAATACAGCCCTGAGAGGTTACCGGTGTTTTACAAATAACCCTGTATACAACTGTAAGGTGTATTAATTGGTGTGAGCAAGTATTTTTGTTAATTAATTTAATTAGTTCATAGTATTTCAAGCCACATAGGTCACTAATTAACTACTAGAGTAGTTAAATATAGGGATCCCATACTATTACTACGCCAGTTTATGTAAAGTATAAGCTGATCGCACATATGACCGCGCCGTACGCGTCGCAGTCATTTTTCTATAGAAAAAATAACGAGGACGTCAGATAATGCGGCTCGCTTCTGACATCAGCATCGGGTTCGATCCCCGCCGTGGGACAATGTTTGTATGATCTACAGATATTTGTCTCGGGTCTGGGTGTTTCTATCTACTATATAAAAATAAGTCGGGTTTTCCTTCCTGACGCTATAACTCCAGAACGCACGAACCGATTTCCACGGTTTTGCATTCGTTGGAAAGGTCTCGGGCTCCGTGAGGTTTATAGCAAAGAAAATTCAGGATAAATCTGGTGGCATCTGGTGGCGAAACGGAGTTCGCTGAGTTTGCTAGTCTACTATATAAAAATAAGTCGGGTTTTCCTTCCTGACGCTATAACTCCAGAACGCACGAACCGATTTCCACGGTTTTGCATTCGTTGGAAAGGTCTCGGGCTCCGTGAGGTTTATAGCAAAGAAAATTCAGGATAAATCTGGTGGCATCTGGTGGCGAAACGGAGTTCGCTGAGTTTGCTAGTCTACTATATAAAAATAAGTCGGGTTTTCCTTCCTGACGCTATAACTCCAGAACGCACGAACCGATTTCCACAGTTTTGCATTCGTTGGAAAGGTCTCGGGCTCCGTGAGGTTTATAGCAAAGAAAATTCAGGATAAATCTGGTGGCATCTGGTGGCGAAACGGAGTTCGCTGAGTTTGCTAGTCTACTATATAAAAATAAGTCGGGTTTTCCTTCCTGACGCTATAACTCCAGAACGCACGAACCGATTTCCACGGTTTTGCATTCGTTGGAAAGGTCTCGGGCTCCGTGAGGTTTATAGCAAAGAAAATTCAGGATAAATCTGGTGGCATCTGGTGGCGAAACGGAGTTCGCTGAGTTTGCTAGTCTACTATATAAAAATAAGTCGGGTTTTCCTTCCTGACGCTATAACTCCAGAACGCACGAACCGATTTCCACAGTTTTGCATTCGTTGGAAAGGTCTCGGGCTCCGTGAGGTTTATAGCAAAGAAAATTCAGGATAAATCTGGTGGCATCTGGTGGCGAAACGGAGTTCGCTGAGTTTGCTAGTCTACTATATAAAAATAAGTCGGGTTTTCCTTCCTGACGCTATAACTCCAGAACGCACGAACCGATTTCCACGGTTTTGCATTCGTTGGAAAGGTCTCGGGCTCCGTGAGGTTTATAGCAAAGAAAATTTCTGGTGGCGAAACGGAGTTCGCGGGGTTTGCTAGTTATGAATAAGAATTACCAAGATGTAAGGTAAAGCCCATCGCAGTATCATCCGCGTCATACGCGCCGAATCAATTAACGGTCAACGGTAAGGACAAGTGTGCGTTCAGGTTAAGTAGGTATGCCAAGCAGAAAATAACTAATTAATCATTACATTTATAATGAAATGTTTAATTAAGAATTCATTTAATTTATTTAATCGTGCGTTTAATTGTCTTTAATAATTAAAACTTACGTGTACTCACGCACTTACGCAGAAAGTATTTTGCGAAATTATTTTTTGATGTTTAATAAAAGTTATCGTTTTTTTCTACACCTTAATATAAAAAGAGTTGGTAGAATTTGTTTGTTTGTAATGGTTATTTCAAACTAGGTACTACTGATCGGATTCTGTTGTTTTTTTTTTATAATGCTGGACATGTCACACAGCATCATCTAGCCCCAAACTAAGCAAAGCTTGTACTGTGGGAACCAGATAACTGTTGATTTTTGTTTGTAAATAATAAATACATACATATTATACATAGACCCAGACCCGAGATACATATTTGCAGATCATACAAACATTAAAATCCCGCGGCGGGGATCTAACCCGCAACCTTCTGCGTCCCAAGCGGGGTTTCACCCACTGCGCCACAGAGGTCGGCAAAGCTCGTCTGCTTAGTAATATAAAAAGTAAGTAAGTTCGAATGAGTCAGTGGCCAACTGGTGACGGAGTTTTTAGGCCGCCATAAGGCCTCCGTCAACGACTTCAATAGCCGGGACCACAGACATAGATCAAGATAGACCAAAGGTGCGCTCCAAACTGTATGAGAACCGAGCGTGTCGAATTTTTCGTACCTACGGTGACGTCACGAGCGAGATTTAGTGATGGGAAAACAAGGTGCGCGAAATCGATACCGCCACCGATTCAAAGGAGTGCCGCCACCGATTCAAAGCCACCGCGCTGTCTTTTCGCCGCGCCGCCGTCCGCGTCTCTGCTCGTGTCTCCCTCCGCGCCACCCCTCGCGCCTCCCCACTCCAACTTCCTAGTTTATTTTCATGCAGTAGGTTGCCAGGATTTGAAGTGGAAGAACGTGTTACCAGTGCATCAGTTGCAACATTTTCGTCAGCGGCAATTGTACCTACTCGCAAGTTCGTAAGTATTTAACGTCATTTAATAAAATATACTTACGTTTTATTAATCCGGCTTGTTCTACTATGCGGTATGCCTAAAACGGGTAGGTAAATATTTAACCGCGTCACGTAAGAAGTAAGTCTTGACAGCTAGAAATACCTAGTTCGATTTTCAAACCTGTTAACCTGTTAGGTTTGAAAATGGAACCATTTTTAGCTGTCAAAATTTACTTCTTACGTGACGCGTTCTTATAGGAAGGTAGGTATTTTGCAAATTATTTGTGATTTAAGTCATCACAGAAGCTTCTAGAATTCAACGCGTGAAAGGTATGGTGTCGGAACCGAAGCCTGCTGGATGACGACGGTTCTAGAAGCTTCTGGAATACGATCAGCACAACATTCAAAACCTTATTCCATTTGTCCGAGTCGATACTCATTCCTCTGTCAAAATCGACAGAGGAATGAGAATCGATTTTAAATTATTAAAGAGTAGGTATGCTATGGGACAATAAAGAGTGTAACGGAAGTAGTGTCAGTCAGATTTAACAGAGAATGCTCATGGTTGTTTGTTAGCTAAATAGATGTTGGTGGTTAGAATTACTTTGAAATTACGTCAAAAAAATTCCGATCTCCCTTTAAAAATGTTGGTCACCTGACCACACTCTATACCTATGAAATAAAACCTGCGTGTCTGTACATTGAACATTTTTACAAAAACATGACTGGGTGATAAATTAAGAGCATGGCCGATTTTTTGCTTTTGATGGTTTTGAAAAAAGTTGATAGCCATCTATTTTTGAACATACCTATTCACTTTTAATGTAGGTATATACCATTGATTATATACCATCTAGATTGAATGTAGCCCTGTTAACACTGCATTAAAATAAAACAGGCCAGCGTTTTTAAGCTTGTGTGCGTGTCAACAAATTTTTCTACGCGTTCGGGACAGCGATACTCAATCTAGAAGGTATATAATCAAAGGTACCTACTTTATGATTTCCAGGTAATGGACCCTATGGAAACATCACAACGCAAGAAAAAAACAAGAGAAGAAATTTTGGAGGCCAAAAGAAAAGCCAGTAAGAAGAGGTATGAAAAAATTAAAGCTGACCCTGGATTACGACAAAAACAAAAAGAAAAAGACAAAGAAAACTACATCAAAGCAACACGATCAAAAAAAAAACTAAGCATCAATCAGAAAACTAATACCGAGAAAGAAAAACAACGTGAACATTGGAGAGAGAATTCAAGAAAACATTACCAAAAAAAACGACAGATCCAACAGACTGTGCACCACGTTGATCTGGGTGACATCAAAGATGTGGAACAAGAAACCATGCCTGGAGAAGAGAACCTGACTGACCCTTTGGAAAATAAAACCAAAATAAAAATTTTATCTATAAAGAAGGTCAATTTTGATAAAAAAACATTAAATGATATCATTAACACAAAGAAAACCAAGTAATTTTGTTGTGGGTGTATTTGTGCCCAATTTTATTCATTCGTTTATAAGTTTTATTTTGATAAGTACAAAGAATTCAGCCTTAATTATTGATCTACATAATTATTTTAATCATAATCGTTGAGAATTTAAAATATCTTTAGATTTTTTGGTTTTGTCTTTAGTTTTAGAGTTATGTGGTTTTATTTTGTTATTTTTATATTATATATTTTATACTTAATATTAAATATTTTATATGTACATCTGGAGCGATGAACGTGGACTATAATTATATATATTTTATATTATATGTATTTTATATTATACAGGGTGTAAAAAGACGTCTACCGAAGCCGAAAGGGGTAGGTACAGCATCCCAACACTCAACCAAATCCAAAAGGATTTTCCAAAAAAAAAATTATATCCGGAGAAAATAGCGTTTGAAGATTTTCATTTATTTCGTCAGCCAGCAATGTACGCATCGCACGCGATAGCTTCGGCAGTGCCTACCTACTATCTACGTGCGTAGCAATTTGATTATTGATATACCTACGTACTTACCTAATTCCGCTGTAACCTCAAACTAAGCATATGCTCGTTCAACAAGCACAGCTGAGCTTGCCTGGCTGTAGGTAAGGTAGGTACCCAAGGTTCTCCCACAGAGAACCAAGACCTGCTCTTCTACCCGCTGATCAAAGCCTCCAGAGCTCTTGAGACTATGGGACGAGGCTCTCTCGCTGTTAGGCAGCCGTTATGCTCATCGAAGGGTTGGTGTTGGTTCGGTAACATCGCATTTATGCGCGAGGACCATAACATTAAACGCATTTTCACGATCACAATAATAAGCATTTTTTACTGAACACACTCGCACTAAACAAACAGTCAGGTAGCATAGGTAGGTATGTACTTCTCTAAAAAATACCTTACACTTTAATTTTATTTACAAAACACACTAGAAACTCATTCGCGACAGTAATACGGTAACGCAATTTGTATGCTGCGCGAGTGTCCAATACGTACTTTACGGTCGAATATTGAACTTCAACTAATAAATAAAATCAAACAAAACGAGTCGAGAAATTAGAAAGAAAATGTAGCGAAATAGAAATTTGAACCTTATTGTAATTAATTTAGAAGACTATTTCTTAATAGTGATTAATTCTCTTTGACAAATGCCGCCGATGTGCAACTTTGCTAAGCATGTTTCACACTACTCGAGAGGTTGAAATCGTGTTTGAAAACTGATGATGTAGTCTGACTACAGTGCCACAAACTTACTTATACTACTTACTTATCTGAACCGGTGAGAGAGGCGCTACTGTCGCATTTCTTGTTGGCAGAAAAATTTCTAAAGTTCCTCTTTTGGCCACCGGTCCAGATAAGTTTGTGGCACTGTACATTATTGTAGTGATATTTGATACAATAAACTGATGATCGTATCAACCATTGATCTTATTATTTGTTTACTTAGGTACTTATTATTTGTTTATGTAGTGAACAGTTGATCTAGTACCTAGTGTTGTTAGTGTAAACTTTGACATAAGTAATGTGTATTCCGAATTCCCGATCGAAGTTAAAGATTCAAAAGTTAAAGGAACTTGAAGCGTCCTCGCGGTGTAGTATACCTTGAGAACTCAGTCTTAATTCGCAAACAATGTAAATGCAGCTTTAGACAAGCGGTATTTCAAAGGATTCAGTCTTAGTCTTAGCGAAATAGAAATTGGAACCTTATTTCAATCAGATTAGAGTATTTTGATAGAACTTAGCCGCCGACACGTGACGAGGTTGGATGGCTATTACAAAGCGTAATAGTTTTCAATGCCATTGAAATACGGTCGAGTTTTGTATCTCAGTAATTTTTTTTTTGAAGTGAACCTTAATTTCGCAAATTTTGGTAAAGTCATGGTAGCCTAGGAGAATCAAACATTGACTGCCATGCGAGAGGGCCGAGTTCAAATCCCAGCGTATGTTCGTATACTTTAAATTTTTGTTTTTTTGTACTTTTATTTTTTTTTTAGTTTAAAACCATTACCGAAAATTCGTTCAAGTTTTCCTTACTCACGATTTTGTTTAAGAACATAATAATGAAACATTTTTATGTAATAACGCTGAAATAAAGCCAGCCAAAAGCGAGTTAAAATGTTTAATTTTTCTAGTTTACGTAACTAAGATTTTGTTTATAGCACTGTAGAACTTAGGCATAGGCTGACATAGGTTTAGTAGACAAATACGCGAGAGTGGGGCGAGCGCGCGCCCGCGCGGCTGCGATGGCCGACCCCCCGGCCCGTAGTACGTATTCTGTATGTTATGGCGGTCGTCGGCCGCGCGCGCGTGCGCTGACCTCGCGCAGCTGGGCGCGCGGTTGTACTAAGGCGCGTTGTTTTACTTAGATTGCTGTATTTTGAGTTTTAATTGTTTTTTTCTTTTATAAATGAAATTATTAGGTAGGCATGGTCTTATTATGTTGTACTTGTAGTAAATAACTGGAAAATGACATAAAATTACGTAGCTAAGTGAAATTTTTTTTTGCGTTTTTTTTTCGATAAATTTGTTTAGAATCATGGTCTGAATGCAACCCCTCAGTTTTCGGTAGTAGTCTTTTTACACCCTGTATATATATTTTATATTACATGTAATTTTATATCATTGTATTATTCATATTTTATATGATTGTTGCATTTAGTCATTCTTATAATCGTTGAGCATTTAAAATATAAGTAAATATATAATATAAGTGTTTTTTTTTACTTTCTTTCAAAGCACTAAAATTAATGTGGTTATTTAGTTAGTTGCTAAAATTCACATTTATGTTAACAAAACCTTAAGTACCTACCGTTATAATGTTATCAAGTATCCTAACCTAATGAATGCAAAAAGGATAATTTGGTAATTAGATATTAGGCATTGATTTTTCATAAGTCGTTTCTTAAATAAAAATATAAGTGAATATGTACTTTGCCGTTTCATTTTGATTCGTAGTAAGTCTTCGTCATCAGTGAAACTAGTGTCAAAAAATCTTCAAATAACCTGCACATTTTGAAATGAAACTGGTGTTGGTAATTACTAGGCCAGCCTTATATTAAACTGCAGTATAGCTATCTGACATTGGTCAAATCCACTCTTAGCCTGTAGACTTAGCACTTGAAATCACTTGTTATTAAATCACTATTGACCCTGGAATAGAATTAACTTATTGTATATCTGCCTTTTTGTTGATACAGATTTCAAGTGCTTAGTCAAATATCGAAGATCGAAGATCCAATGATTCAGTAGTGAAACCAGGATTGCCATCAATCACTTTGTACCAGTTTCGGATTGTGGCAGGATGTGGCAAGCTTAAGTTGAAAACCTTTCTGACGTAATTGTATGCTTTGCTTGAATAATAGTGTAACGTTAATGCAAAACTCCGAAGTGCTGGTGAGTATTTTGATGTTGTAACCGTTCCCTTTGCGTTCTTCATTTGTCTTGAATAAAGCTCTTTAGTCGTAACATTTAATGTTTTCAGCGATTCAGCTTGCTCGTCACTGACCAAGGTTTTCTTTTTCAAGCATGTCAGTAATGCCACAAGGGTAAGTATTTTTTTGACTTTGCGTCGGTTTTGTTCCTGCAGCCGTTTAATGTGTTTTTCTTGCTCTATTATCGTTCGCTTAGCTCTGTTCAGTTGGTTTAGAATTTTTTTCTTCTTTGGCGTATATAATGGGATCTCTTCTGATGTGGATGGTTCATCGGCGTCCTGTAATAGGTACATGTTAAAAAATTACAATCTAATACAAAACGACAGCTTAGGTACATTAATGAAGAAAAAAATAGAAGTAAGTAGGTACTCACTTTTTCCATTTTTCTCTTCCTTGGTGTGTTGTTAGTATCGTCTTTCTCCGAAGAAGGTTGACTGTTTATCTGTGGCATACGATGCGTCGTATTAATTACAAATAAACACACACACGCGCGCGCACACACACACACACACACACACACACACACACACACACACACACACACACACACACATTGTACCTATGTCTTACCAACTTCAATACACCTATAGTCGGATAAGCGGTTTTGAACAACCGTCGCAATTTCTTGGTATTGTCGAAGCAGGTTTGATCCAAATGAACTGAACAAATCCTGCTGTGTTTGTTTGGAAACCATTTTCCATTTCCTGTCGCATCAATCCATTTTTCCTTAATTTTCGGATCCTGTGGAAAGCTGAAAGTAGATTCTACTGATAACAAAAAAAGTAGGTTTAAGCTGTCTCGTCTTTTGAACTTTGGATGCAATGAAAAATGTGTTTCTTGAACACTTAATCGACCTCGTGGTAGAAGATCAAATATCTCATTTCGCTATCTCGCCAAACAAACTCATTCCGCTGTCTCAAAAAAATCGATTCTCATTCCGCTGTCTTATCGATTCAAAAGATCGGAACATACACAGCACTATTCTTAAAATCAGACAGAGGAATGAGGAAAGACTCATACCATGACGTTCGGTTCACATAACAGTATCGTTTGCTGCGATTTTCACTGCGTGCTGAGAATGCATACCATAAGGCATCACGTCAAGTAAAACCCGCAATGGAAGTATACGCGTAGCGATATGTTCACTGCGTCCGAGCTCCGTAATTATCTTTGTACCAGTGATGCTGATCAAAAATTAATTCTTAATAATTGTTTTACATATTAAATCCGGGGTTATCAGTGTTCAAAAGTACTTACCTGTGAAAAGAAATACCGTTATTTTCTCGGCCAACTGCTTTCGACGCGTTTCTGCACGAGAGCACTGCACAATTAACCATTTTCGTTCTTACGTTACGCACGATGGTCGCGTGTTTACATGCCAGTGGTCTCAAGCTGACTGACTTAGGCCGAGCAAGAGTGTGATCATAGATCACACTATTTCCACGCAAGGTAGGTAAACTCATGCCGTCTATCTTGATCTATGTCTGTGGCCGGGACCGACAATTTAACGTGCCCTCCGAAGCACGGAAGCGCTCAGATGGAAATGCCACTGGCGGTCACCCATCCACTTACAGACCGTTTCGAACGTTGCATAACTTCGACGATCTATCAAGAACGACTAAGCAAGCACGACCACGAGCGCTTCAATAATATAAAAAAATCTTTTTTATAAATATTTTGTCAAGAAAAAAGATCAGTGCTCAACCGAAAAATATGAGACTTATCGAAGATTTGGACGGACACCGGCAAGTAGGATTTCGTGGCCGAGCGGTAAGGCACTCCGGCTTTAGGAGGATCGTCTGATCGATGCGGGTTCGAATCCCGTCGGAATCCAAAATTTTGATAAGACTTTTCATTTCATAAAGAAAAAAGATATTGTCCAAAAAGATCAAATTTTTATTTGTCTAAAAATATTTTTTGTAACTATAATATTCTTTTTCGATTTAACTCATTCTCTTCTATACATATACAATCAAAACGTAAGTTCGTCTGTTTCCGAACAAGCTCCCGGCTCGCGCCGCGATGTAGAGCGAGGCATTACCCGGACCACACACGTCGCGATGCCATAGCTTAGTGTGGATACGACTTGTTCCTTTTTCAATTATTTTTTCTTATTTATTTATTTTTATTGCAGGAAAAACGAATGAAAACAAGCGGTTATGATCGTGCTTGCGCGATGTTCGAAACGGTCAGTGGATGGGTGACTGCCAGAGGCATTTACATCTGAGCGCTTCCGTGCTTTGAAGGGCGCGTTAAATTGTCGGTCCCAAGTTTGGACTCTAGTATGGACGCCTTAAGGCGGTCGAAAAACTCCGTCACCAGAGTTGGCCACTGACTCATACGAACTCAATTACCAATATAAACTAACATACATAAAAACTTAAGTAAGAAATGTAATGGCAAAGGCGAGTTTAACCTTAAAAAGAGTTTCCAGCAAAGCCTAATGGAAGAGAGAGTTTTCTTCTTATACTAACTTTTAAATATTCAGTTTTCAGAGCAAGCCCGAATGGGGTTGTGCCTCGAATTTCAATCCGTGAGTAGTGGGTTCGGATCCCGGACGTGGATTTAACGTTTTGTGAAAGAAAATATGCTTTGATCGTGACCCTGTATTTTTTACAATTCACACAGCTTTAAGTAGCCCCAAACTAGAGCTTTTATTTATGGGAACCAAGTAAAGATACTTGAAAAGTATTTAAGCAGATAAATCAATAAATAATGCTGGACATTTCACACAGCATCATCTAGCCCTAAATTAAGCATAGCTTGTACTATGGGAACCAGATAACTGATATACTACTTATTTACTTTTTGTTTTTAAATACATACATAATATACATAGAAACACCCAGACCCGAGATAAATATTTGCAGATCATACAAACATTTATCACGCGGCGGGGATCGAACCCGCAACCTTCTGCGTCCCAAGCGGGCTTTCACCCACTGCGCCACTGAGGTCGTCAAAGATTTATGACAGACGGTGTAATGACAAGCGGTTGCATACTAAAACCGGAAAAGCGGCCCGCCACGCGGCTAGCCGCCCCGCGGTACAACCACTAGTGCGTAAGAGCGCTAAGGATATTCTATCCTGGTCCCCATAATATAAGCTCTAGGTGCTAGATAACGCTGTATGATATACTCCATTATTATTTTAATATAATTTTTCTCCTAAAGAAACTTTTGTGCACTACCGTCCTATTTCTTTAGTTTATTTTCCATCAAAAGATTGCCAGGAAGAAATCGCTTTTAGCGATAAGGCTCATTGTACTAATGAACTTGTAATTGTTTTCAATGTATTGTTTTCGTTAATTTCTTGTACAATAAAGGGTTCATTCATTCATTCATTATTCGTGATTGGTTTTCAAAGGCGTATCCATATCATCTTACATTTCTCCGCAGCACCAAGAAGTAATAAACGGTATTAATAACAATAATACGACAGGTTTCACCGAATGCCACCTCCAGGACTTAGATTGTTCTAGACTAGCTCACTTCACCTGGATCCTAGTAAAACATTTATTGAAGTGAAAACTTTTTAAGGCACGTTGGGCAGTTTTGAGATGTAAAAAAATTCTTGGATTCGCATTGAAAAGGTCACGGTCACGTGACTGCTCACCGACACCTACCAGTAGCGCCATCTAGTTCTGTACTTGGTAATCTTATTCGGCAATGTTTTTATATTTCTAAAAGCTCATAACTAAACGGGTGAAGTCATTATCTAACGATAAGATGGATCACCTAAAAGAATGCTAGGCCCCAAACCGTGTTTGTTGCTGATTCTTCACGGTATTGGTCGCGCAAGAACAGGAGTAACATTAGTTCTAAGACTATTCTAAGTGATCCCAGCGGTCCTACTGAATAAATGCTTTTTGAAGTCGGTCACTTCAAAAAAGGAGGAGGTTCTCAATTTTTGTATCTTGTTACGCGATTACTCCGCCAATTGTGGACCGATTTTCAAAATTATTTTTTTGTTTGAAAGGGTATACTCCAGAGGTGGTCCCATATAAATTTTATTTCTGAGGGTTTGATAGTTTTCCCGTAAAACTCTAAAAACCTTCCCGCCTAGCCATTGTAAATCGAATCGACAGATAAGTCTAAGACTCTCTATGCATTATGTCAAACTGACGTTATAGACACGCCGCGTGTAGAGTCGAACATTGAAGTCGGTTTTTCTTTTAGTTTTAAAACGTAATTATTGACTTTGACTTTAATATTAAT
The DNA here is from genome assembly GCA_963565295.1 of Epirrhoe alternata. NCBI lineage: Eukaryota > Metazoa > Arthropoda > Insecta > Lepidoptera > Geometridae > Epirrhoe > Epirrhoe alternata. The sequence continues at coordinate 5,095,899 of OY751404.1, read as the reverse complement.
TGATTTCATGACTATTCAAAAAATACTCTAATGGTTCAAGTATTCACTTCTCTCGGCACTCCGTGTGCCACGGTTTTTTAATTTGTATTTTTTTTTTTAGGTAAGTACTATTTTTGAATTTTAAAACCGTTACCAAACCTCATTCAAGTTTCCACTAAGCTCAATGCGACTCGAGAGTCGCCCTAAGAAATCGCATGGAAGCGTTTGATATCGTTTTTTTATGATGAATGGGTCGGGTTGACCTCGAAACTAACACAGGCAAGAATGAGGTCTACGATGGAGCGAGCCTACAGAAGGTGCCTATTAACTCTCATAAAAACAACAGGGTCGTAGCTCAGCGGAAATACAGTCGCGGGAAGCTGATTCCAAATTTTTGCAGTGCGCATAATAAAAGAACTTTGAAAGCGCTTAGTTCTAATAAGTCGACCTCCGTGGCGCAGTGGGTGAAAGCCCGCTTGGGACGCAGAAGGTTGCGGGTTCGATCCCCGCCGCGGGATAAATGTTTGTATGATCTGCAAATATTTATCTCGGGTCTGGGTGTTTCTATGTATAATTTGTATGTATTTACAAAACAAAAAGCATATTAAGTAGTATATCAGTTATCTGGTTCCAGTACAAGCTTTGCTTAGTTTGGGGCTAGATGATGCTGTGTGAAATGTCCAGCATTATTTATTTATTTATACGTACGGGTTAAATTTCATTGTGTAAAGTGTATGAGGCGAGTGTGCATGGGACAGCTGGAAGGGGAAGACCTAGGCGAACCTTCTTGGATCAAATTGGCGACAATTTGGAGAAGGGCCAGGTCAAAAGTACCCTAAACCGACGAGCATGTATGAAGAATGTAATGAGAGTGAATGAGGCGAAAGTTGTGTGTCAGGATCGTAGCGACTGGAGATCCGTGGTCTCTGCCTACCCCTTTGGGAAAGAGGCGTGACTTTATGTATGTATGTAAATTCACCATAAGTACCACAAAAGCCTTTTCTGAGTTTTTTTGTGCTCCTAATTATGACTGTTAGGGAAATTAGGATGTTGGTTCAAGTTATGAGACTAGTTAGAAGAAGTGGAAATGTAAACGCATACATGATCGTAATTTCGGCGTTTTTAAAGATCGATTATCGGAAGAAACAGCACGATGCCCTTTTCTACGGTAGACTAGAGAAATAGTAGATAGCCTAGGGTTGAAAAGAATCAATTCCCGAGGTTAAACTCGGCTATAGTCCGAGTAGGAATTGATTCTTTTACCCGTGGCAAACACTCTACTTTTCATTTAGAGAGGAAATTTTTAATATTCAATTCAAATCTTAGCACAAAAGTCCGTCACAGATACATTACTTATCTGATTTTTGTATACCGCCATTATGTTGACTTTTAAATTTTAAATATGGAACTCCGCTCGCCGCGTATTTGTCGCGGCAATCACGGCTTATTACGCTCAAAGAAGTTTGCGCTAAATTCACACTGGCTGTTTAGAAAGTCATGCATGACATTTTTTTAATTAGTTTTTTTTACATAAAATTTCACAGCTGACAGCAGTTCTATTTTTAAAGTTCATTCCGGCCCTAGGGTCGGGATGAATTTGTATGAGTTTTTCCCTCCCTATAAGGAAAGCAGCATTTTCCACCCCAATAATCAAATCAAAACAACACTACTTTCCGAGTATGAGAAATGAAAAGACATTATCAATCCCTCAGATAAGTTAAAAAGTCGTCGCATGACCCATCCGCGTTCAAAAGAGGAAATGCTGACGTCTGAAGCCAGCCGCATTTTCTGACGTCATCAGTATTTTTTCTATACAATAACTACGTTTTAAAACTAAAAGAAAAACCGACTTCAATGTTCGACTCTACACACGGCGTGACTACGTAACGTACAATGGCTAGGTTTTTAAAGTTTTACGGGAAAACTATCAATTCCTTAGGAATAAAATTTATATGGGACCATCTCTGGAGTATACCCTTTCAAACAAAAAAATAATTTTGGAAATCGGTCCACAATTGGCGGAGTAATCGCGAGTGCCGACTGAAGTGAAAACTTGAATTACTTGTGTATTTTTTGAATCGTCAGGAAATATCTTTGAATCGTCACCGCGTTGGGGAACGCCATGAAAAAGGTTCTTTACCGTGTTTTTACGGAGTTAAAACTAGATGGCGCTGATGGTGGTATCGGTAACACTATCAGTCAGAGTTTCGCGCATAAAGGAGTTTTCACATCAAAAATTTTAAATAATCTTAAATTTTTGTCTTTCTAAGTTTAAATAAAATAAAAATACTTATTTAAAAAAACATAAATAGAACCTCCTCCTTTCTTAAAGTCGGTCAAAAAGGCAACATCATGTAGATAAAGGCACTTCATAACAAACAGACACGCTACAGTTTCCCAATTAACATCAATTACACGTCAATATTTATTGGTCATGATCTACTTCCGGAAGATCAATATTTGTGCTTTTGTTAGAACAAAACGAAAACGCGTGCCGTGGATTGATTGGGCACGTTCAGCGTGATTCTAATGGGTGACCTAATGAATTACTTACAGGTTGCCTCTATGGCGCAGTGGTTGAAAGCCTACTTGGGACGCAGAAGGTTGCGGGCTCGATCTGCAAATATTAATCTCGGGTCTGGGTGTTTCTATGTATAATATGTATGTATTTACAAACAAAAAAGTACTTATACACTGTGTAAAGAGGGGTGGATCATCGGTGGCAGAGCGATGGGTGACCTCAATGCCTATATTTAACCCCCCATGTTCCGCAATTTTTGTATTTTTCGAGCATTCAAAGATTTTTATTGAGAATTTCTGATTGGAGCGGTAAATATTAAATTCGTAAAAATCAAATATTATTTTTTCTTTAAGAAATGAAAAGTCTTATCGAAATGGATTCCGACGGGATTCGAACCCGTGGCCGAGCGGTAAGGCACTCCGGCTTTAGGAGGATCGTCTGATCCCGTCGGAATCGAAAATTTTGATAAGACTTTTCATTTCCTAATGAAATACTAAGTGTGGACTGTGGATTAACACTATAAAAAATTACAAAAAACTATTTTTTTCTTTCATTTTCCCTCTTTAAAATCCCTTTGAATATATCTCTCAACACGCCTATTAAATATTAAAGTGTTGAAACGGTGATTTAAGTTATTAATAGATCGTTAAGAGGTAATTATAAAACTATAATGGATGCTATGAAAATCTGTTTGTATGTTGATGTATATTTGGTAGTCCAAATTCTCATCAGATCCAGTTTACTAAGAAACAAAACTACTGAGAAATAAAGTATTTCATAAGATCAATGGTGGAGCTGTCAAACTCAATGGATCTACTGAGAAAAAATTTCTCCAGTAGACCCATGCTTTCAAATCTGGATCTGGTTGATGATGATCTGATGATCATCATCATTCGGCTGCCCTTATCCCGCTACCGCATTAGCGGCAGAACATGTTCTCTTCCACTCTCCCCTTCACTCGTCATCTCAATATCCACTCCTTTCTTACCCATATCTTCTTTCACGCAATCCATCCATCTTTTCTTAGGTCTACCTCTACTCACATATCTATGCACATTCATTTCCATCACCTTTTTAGTTACATGAGTTTCATCCCTCCCATACCACGCTAACCTATTGCTCCTCAACTTTTCAGTCACCGGCGCTACTTTCAGACTTCCCATAATATATTCATTCCTCACCTTATCCATTCGCGTCACTCCTCACATCCATCTCAACATTCGCATCTCTGTCGCATGCACTCTTCTTTCATCCGTCGCTTTCGTAGCCCAGCACTCAGATTCGTCAGAAAACTCTTTATTCGTGTGAATTCGAACCCACGACCTTCAAAAGCAAGCACTAAATCAACATTGCTCTTGTATCTTGTAGTAGGTATGTAACTAGCAAAAGCTTGAAGAAAGGTTTGGGCGAACAAAACCGAGTGCAAAGCTAGTCAGTCCATAAAAGTAGGTGTTGATGTTTTAAGTGTAAATCTGTCGATGTTGATCATGAAACAGATATTTATGAACTTGCTAAAACTGCTTTAACTCTGTGTATCATGCTCACGACGCAAAACCCCTTTCATACAATACAATTCTGGCATAGGCTCAATGCACATTGAATTGGCAAGCGACGCGTCAGTTGGTTTTAAAGAAAGCCATTATAAACCTTATGAGCAATGGTACAAGATATAGAAACGCTTGTAGAATGAACCGCACGAAAGTGCTGAGCCAGCGCTCCTCGCCACGAAATATTAGTCTTGCCAGTATGTTATCATAACATGCATGTAGCTAAACCATCCTATCAGCTCGGCCTTGTCCACTAAAGACACCGACAATACGTGTGGAGCTGACTAAGCTGCGGGTCTGAACGGCTAAGGAAATCCTCACGAGGCTTTCCTTAGCCGTTCAGAGTGTTAAAGAGCATAGAAATTGTTTAAAGTAGAGATTGAAATAGAAAAGTCAAAGACACAAAGCATTTAATTCAGCAGGACCAATGGTAAGTAAAATCCCATACAATAGACGCGATTCTCGGCAATTAGCCTTTATAGAACCAGGCCCTAAGGTAGGTGGACCAGTTGGCGTCGACCTTGGTGAGATCTCTCTTTGCCCTTAGATTGGGGGAAACACTCCTACCCAACGGAATCATCTAGAATAATATTACAACTAGGGTATCTTCCTCCTGTTATTTTATTATATTGTATCAAACATGTATTTGGACATGCCTCTGACTATCCTTAGACATCTTCAAAGGATCTGGAATACATAAAAGATCTGAGAGAATATCTACCGCGACTTGCGGATACAGTCGTGACCCTGTTTGCTGTTTTTTTAATTATTAATTAAGTACCTATTGGCATCGCAGTACCTAGGTATTTAGCCGCTTACACAAAGAGCTAGTCTAGATTTAACACAAAACAAACCTAACTAATTAGAGATAGATTTATGATTCTTCGTATTTTCTTCACTATTTGTCTTTTTCAAAACAATTTTCCTGAAATCTTTCACCGTCATTTAACAGAGTACCAGTTTATCTTTAAGAGCTCAGCTCTTGTCGGTGCAATGATGCAACTTCCTCCACCTCTCCCTTTCCAATGCGGTCTCCTTTACTTCTTTATACGACATGACAGCGATCTTCTCTTTTATCTGACTCATGAAATTCTAGGCCTTCCTCTTCCTCGTGTTCTTTCCACTTTCCTTCTATGATGTTCTTAATAAAGCTATCATGTTGTCTAAGATGTCCAATCATTTTTCCTCTTCGATTTTGAACGGTGTTCATCAAAGCCCTTTTCTCCTTTCTTCTGAGCACTTCCTCGTTCCACCTTCTCTGTCCAGTCTAACATTTTAGAATAGTATCTACCTAATTATCATCATCTATTCTATAGCAGTCCACTGGATATAGGCCTCCCCTAATGAGCGGCATTGCGCTATCCTCCGCGACTCGGAAAACGTAGGGCGCCCTCTGGCCAGGTGGAGTGATGATCTGCGGAAGGTTGCTGGTAGAAGCTGGATGCGTCGAGCTGAGGACCTAATTATAGTCACCATAATACGAAAAGAGCCGTGTTGGTCGAATGGAGTTGTGCCATCAATGGATTTTTGTCGAGTCGCTTGCCAATTCAATGTGCATTGAACCAAAGTGAGGCTTGGCAAAATGTTTAAGTGCTCGTGAAGTACAGTGCAACAAATTTATCTGAAAAGAGGAGCTAACGTAGAGGTATTTAATAAGCTTCCATGTGACATTAAATTAATGATTGATAAGAGAGAGACTCTGAAAAATAAATTGAAAATGTTTCTTCTGGAGAAGTGTCTATACTCCATTGATGAATTGTGACTTGTAAGTTTTTTGTTCTTGTACTTTTATGTTTGTTTTCTGGACTGCTTTGCTTTTCTATGTGTGTAGGTATTATGTACTCGAATTGTAATTATAGGTTAAGTTAAGGTGTTTTCCGCATACAATTTTGTGTTGTTTTAATGGAAATAAATGAATTGAATTGAATTGAATTGAACGAATTTTACTGTATTTATTTACCTATATACCAACCACCAAATGCGATAGCCACGCCTCTCAGCGGTTCAGATAAGTTTGTGGCACTGTAAGTAAGTAAGTAAGTTCGTATAAGTCAGTGGCCAACTCTGGTGACGGAGTTTTTAGGCCTCCGTCATGGCTTAACGACTTAAATATCCGGGACCGACAATTTAACGTGCCCTCCGAAGCACGGAAGCGCTCAGATGAAAATGCCACTGGCGGTCACCCATCCACTTACAGATCGTTTAGAACGTTGCTTAACTTCGACGATCTATCAAGAACGACTAAGCAAGCACGACCACGAGCACTTCACTGTAGAAAGAACGTCTCGACAATGTCATTTGACAGTGATCGTATTCTGGGAGTTGCAAGTCATCTGTCAATGTGACAGCTCTAATTAGTTGCCAATTAGTGGCGCTAGATACATCAAAGGTAGTTAGTACCAATGAAGCGTATGATGGTGAGGTATTTTTGGTTTATTTTGAGACACCAAAGATTTAGTTGCTGGAACACAGTGGATACGCCACATTACTAAATTTTTCTACACATTGACGACCTCTGTGGCGCAATGCATGAAAGCCCGCTTGAGACGCAGAAGGTTGCGGGTTCGATCCCGCGGGATAAATGTTTGTATGATCTGCAAATATCTCGGGTCTGGGTGTTTCTTTGTATAATATGTATGTATTTACAAACAAAAAGTATATAAGTAGTATATCAGTCATCTGGTTCCGGACAAGCTTTGCTTAGTTTGGGGCTAGATGATGCTGTGTGAAATGTCCAGCATTATTTATTTATTAACCTATTTCCTGAGGAGTTCCGTTCTCTATCATCAGATCAGCTCGCTGTCTCCATATTTTAAAATTTTATATTCTTCATCTACAAACCGAGTTTCAACTCAATCGGCTTATTTTCTGAGTTTCGTTGAACAGCTCCTGGCTCCATCATCACATCAGCTCTTATGTGTACCAAAATTCAGCTCAATCGGACACCGGGGTGTGGCTTAAATTGAGCTTGCAAGATTCGACCCTGAGTCTGAAAACCAGCGTTGCTCTGTACCTCCCCGGTGCAGAGCAGCACAAAGCTGAGACTGTTCCTTTTTGGACTGCACCAACACAGACGTCCTTCACCTGCCTCGTTATTTTCTTTTGTAGTCGATTTTTTTGTTTGTAGTAGATTTAGTATAGAATAGAATACGTTTTTATTGTAGTACCTACATAGATCTAAGTAGTACCTACCTAGATCTAATACATTTTGTTTTTTTTGCTGTGTCAGTTGTACCTAGTTATGTTCGTCTGTGTGTGTGTTTTCCCAAATAATTTTTTATCTATCTATCTATCGACCCGGACAAACATACAAACATTGCTAAGTTAATTAAAGCTTTTAAAAAAGAAACCATTTTTAACCACACTGGTTCGCAAGAGGGCAGCACTAGCACTAGTAGCTAAATTAAGCACTAAATATGTCACATCTATCATATGGTCTAGATTTAGTGCTTGATACTGAGAAAGAGAAGTTTGTCATAACATTTTATTAATTACCTTTTCTCGTTAGACGATAGCCCGGCTTACACCGCGAGCGGAGCGGACTTTTTTTTTTATAAATAATGCTGGACTTTTTCACACAGCATCATCTAGCCCCAAAGTAAGCAGAGCTTGTGTTATGGATACTAAGATGACTGATATACTACTTATATACTTTTTTTTTGTAAATACATACATATTATACATAGAAACACCCAGACCCGAGATAAATATTTGTAGATCATACAAACATTGGTCCCGCCGTGGGGATCGAACCCGCAACCTTTCTTCACCCACTGCGCCACACAGGTCGTCGCTTTGTACGGACTTTGTACGGACTCCCTTGAGCCCGCAAGAATAAATATTCATCCCTACATATTGGTTACACCCACAAATAGTAGCCTAAAGGACTAAGCGAGCAGAAAGAGTTGAAATGAACTCGCTTAGTTCTAAATTCAAAAATGTGGAAACAAAAGACAAAACTATAAGGTACCGAAAAGCGATAAGGTACCACTGTACCATATTTTTACATGTTTGTTTTTAATTTATGTTATTTTACAATAAAGTTGCATTCTATTCTATTATATTCTCTTCTTCTGAGGAAATCAAAACATTGTTTATAGAACGTTCCGCTCAGTCGTTTTTCGCTCATTCGCGCACTACGCTTTCGCGGTGTAAACCGGGCTTTAGTGTTTTATCGTGGTTAATAGAAAAGTATATTCATGTCATCCAATGTTTTTTTGTTTTTTTTTTTTAATTTATTTAAGGGTTTTGTCGCTTAGCGACCACATCATCCTGAATCATCCAATGATAAGCCATTAGTTATGATAAATGTAGGGAGAGGATAAGAGCTGGTACACACTGGGCGTTTTTAAGCGTGCGTTAGACGCACATTGTATGATTTTTGTTACTAGAAGCGCGCCTTTCGTGATCGCGTAATGACGGATGTATTGGTCCACAGTTTTTTAAAAACGCGCGTTACCTAAGCGCGCGATTCAAAACGCCTAATATGTAGGTACTAAAACTAAAATGAAACTATTTTTTAAATCATTATTTCATTATATTTCTTTTATCATTAAATCTAGAGAGATACTAGAAATGTTACTTATAATAATTATAATAACTATTTACAATAAAAAAAAACAAAATGGAAGATATAAAATGACTAATATTCTCTGTACAAAAATTTTAAGTAGATTTTAAAAAAGTTATTTACAAAAAATTTAAACAAAATACTTTGAAAAATGAATTTTATGCCAAAAAGATTGAAAGATTATTTTATTTATAAAAATATTACATAACTACTTATGTACTATTTGGTTATCTTGCATCTTTTTTTTAATTTAGTGAACTATTGAAGTGTGAAACTATCTTATTTATTGACAAAACTATTACTAAGTGCCTCATTTTATAGTAACATTATAAATAAATAATTATTATTTATATTATGTACAATCAGGAACTATATTTCTTATAATTATCATAGGATTTATCATATTCCTAGAGTTTTCTAGAAATCTGGCATATTCAAACTCAAAAATTTGCCAAATTTCTGAGATTTTTACAATTATCAATTTGAATCAATATTTTTTGAGTAAAAAGTTATTAAATTTTTCAAATGAATACAATTTTTATAGTAAGTGCCTATTAATTTTAAATCTGTTAAGACGAAAAACAGTTCTAGATTAAGTCTAGTTTAGGTCAGAGATCATTTTGTAAAAACCACAACATAAAAATAAATTTTAGCTCAATCAACAATTTTCGTGATGTCAAATTTTTAATACAATTTCTAAAACTTTACTTACATAGATATAAAAAAACATAATGACAGATCCAAAAAAATATTGTCGATGAATTTCAATTTTATTTTAATTAAATTAATCTTTTAAATTACAGGCATTTTTTTATTTTATCGAGATTCAAATCCTCCTCCAATTGTATGTTAAAAAAAAAACAAAAAAAAACGCAAAAGTTTTCTACAATTTCAAAATTCGACCCCTCTATGCCAAAGAGGGATAAGTATAGAAAACTTAGAATATCAATAGAATTTAGTTAACAGATTGAAGTTCAGATTTACAATTACGTTTATCATTTTTCATGTTTTATGCACAGATTTTCACGCATAGCATAGAATCATATCTTCTACGTCACGCTAATTTCTTCTTCATCACTGTCATTGGCTGTGCTGTGGTTGTACAATCCCTGGGCCATCAGCTGAAGAGCCAGGGGGTTCCGCTGTCCAGTAGCCTTCTTGATCTTGGCTCGCTTGTTCTGGAACCAGATCTTGATCTGGGCTTCAGCGAGACCTAGTTCTGCAGCGAGGGTTTGGCGGCGGCGCTCGGTGAGGTAGCGATTCTCCGCGAACTCGTGCTGTAGGGACAAAAACGGTTATTTTCAATTTTTTTTCCTAGTAAAACTTTGTAACCTTAAAAATTTGGGTAAGTAGGTATTTTAGCTCCTAAAGGCAGTTTATAATTAAAAGAAAATGTAGGTCTACTATTATGAACCAATTCATTATAGTAGGTAAATACCTAAGTATACTTAATTTATAATCCAGACTACCCCCTCAGACATTTTCAAAGGCTCTTGCTTGAGGGACTCAATCTGAAAGATCTACCAACTGTACTTTGGGGACCGTCATAATTGCATTTTCATTATCTTTGTTTTTTGTTCCGAAATAAATATTACACTAAAACAAGAGTACATGGTCTACCTAAAATCTAAAGAAGAAAATGGTCTAAATAAAAATATTACCTTCAATCTTCCCAACTGTGCAGCGCTGAATGCAGTTCTCGGTCTCTTCTCTTCTGCGCTGGGTCCTGTCTTCTTCATACGTCTACTTCTGGGACCTGGGGACAAAGAAACGAACGCTTTAGAACAATATGTCATAAGTCAAAAACATTTATTTTGAAGCACCAGTTTCATGATTTAAAATTGTTATAATAACTAGGTAATTCTACTCCTGTACCTTCGCGACCAATACCGTGAAAGGCAACAAACTAGATCTTAGGAAACCGTGAGCTGATTTAAATACCCCTAAGCGCCGGATATTTTACAAAAGTGGGCAAAGATCCACAATTTCTATGGATGGGTAGAAATAGTAGACAAAAGGGGGCAAGCGGCGAACAGACCATTTACTGCTATACACTAAGGAGCTCAACATCTCCTGACTCCATCATCAGATCAGCTCGCTGTCACTATTATAGCAGTCACCGAAGCCAAAATTCAGCTCAATCTGACCCCGGGAAGTGGATCCAATTCAGTTTAAATGATTCCAGACAAACTAACTTAGAAATTAATAAAAGCTTGTAAAATTAAAAATACTATATATATAGATATTAATCACTATTAAAAACCGATCCCTAGTTACAAACAAACCCACACAAATTACCTACATGAGTTTAAGAAGGGTTAAATTGTACTTAATTATTGTTAGTACACTAGGTACGTAATAAATGTTTTGATAGGGGATGTTATAGCTTATGTTATTAAATTATAATTACTTTAGGGTATAATCATTCTGTACAGTATTAATAATTGGTTAAATACGATGATTCAGTATGTTTGTGAGTAGTACCTCTGGTGACGCAGTTTTTAGACCGCCGTAATGCTTCCATGGCTTAGCGACTTTAGCCGGGATCGACAATTTAACGTGTCTCCGAAGCACGGAAGTGGACTGTTGGAAATGCTATGGTCACCCATCCACTTTTACTTAGAACGATTTGCTTCTATTCGACGACCTATCGAGAACGACTAGGTATGCAAGCTATTAATGATTATTCAAAATGAAGAACACCGTTCAATGCGAAAGAGAACTAGTCATAAGTACATAATATCACATTCTATACTTTGTTTTTTTAATTCATCAAATACACTTTTAGCCTGCTTATAATTTAAATTCTCAGTAAATATTTTCAAAGACCGAAAGAAATTTATAAATTTCAAATTTTCTTTTCCCATAAAAACAAACCTTCGTGGCTCAAACACGAGTCAATTAAATAAGCACGTAACCTAGAAAACAATGAAATTACAGTCGGAGGCAGCAAAAAACTATTATTTCACACTAGAACGTACCCTCCCCCTCTAATTAACTGAGGGAATGGTAATTAAGTGGTATTTTTTATAAGCCGTGACGTGCGAGCCGCCATTTTGAAGGGGGAATCATGTTTAATTATTTTATGTAATATGAAAGAGCTTGTTATATTATTTTTTTAATTCATGTCGATAGAAACTTTCTTAAATTGCAATGAAGAATGACAATTCAATTGAATCAAAGTGGCAATATTTTTTTAAATTGCTCCTTAGGCTGCAAGTTCGAAGTACCTAGGTCATATACATTGTAGCGAAACCAATTTATTTAAGTGGTAATAGCCCTTTGAATTCAAATAGGCCGCAGTAAAATGTATTTAATTATACAAATAGTGAATATTAAATCACCACAATCGCTTTCAAGAGATCTTGACGTTTAGCGTGCAACTGAAAACGTAAATAAGCCGCTATCAACAGAGGAAAATAACAATAAACACTTCTCTACCTTCCTGTACTTACAAACGATTTAACACTCTACCACTGACACATGAAAATCTAAATCAGGAAAACGTATTCTGTGACTTACACCGTTGCGGCCGAGCGCGGCAGATTTTTCAAATTTTGAATTTTATTCCAAAGGAGAAGCGAAGAAATTGCGGAAACCGTTCCAAATTGAAAACTGTTTCAACAGCAATGAATTTTGAGTTTTATCGCTTTTAGAATAGAACAGGAAATGGCTTGAGCGATCTTTTTGGTGTTTGAAAAATGTGGAACGAATTGCTGTTACACGACGAAACACACTCTAATGTGCTAACAAAAGAGTTTATATTCGCTTGTTGTCTGGCTTCTGTGGCCGTGGTCGTATATCACCAGATAAAATGGCCGGTAACTTTTTATTCGTGTTTTTAATTAAACAGAGTCGCGCCAAAACGTTTGCCAGAGAATTTGAGAATTTCCCGTAACGAGGTGCGCCTTAAAAAAGTTCGGAAAAAATAAAATATATCACTTTACGCCTTTTATTTCGTCGTGTTATTTTCTTAATGGTGGGGCGTGCATTTCTGTTCCGTCGAGAAAGCGCAAACCTATAAAAGGTTTGCGCAAACCTATAAAAGGTATTTATTTATTTTTCGAGTAAACTGTATCATACTTTACTTTGCATGAAAATAAAATTAATCTTTAAAATGAAATCAAGTAGGAAACTATTATGTAAGTATTGGATAAAAAAAATATTTGGTCGAGGCAGATAAAACATAATACGTAGAAGAATTAAGTCTTGTAACGTTTGCATGAAAAAATTTTTAAAATACAACAAAATTCAAATCTAAAACTCTACTCAATTTCAGTATTTTCGGAGTTAGGACGTTTTGATTTCAATTATCGTAACATTTGAATTTAGAACGTATTCCAAAACCAAAATAATGCACAAAATAAATACAATTTTGACAATTCCAAATACAAAAAAATTGAGCTGCCAAACTCTGAACATTCTTCCATTTTCAAACGCCAAAACATGAGTCCATAATAAATGGATGCGCTAAAAACGTAAAACTTTTTATGGCCGAGGCACGAAGTTCGTGTTCGTGCTAAACTTACTATTTTCGCATCACGATTGTAATGTTAGTAAGTGTTACTCCGGTATTTACCTTGCCAGGCAGGTGGTAATTTCCTTTACAATGTTAGGTACTTATAAACTAAAAGATCTAGGTAATTTAAAACGATTGAAATACCAAGTGTCTCCGTCATTTGATTCTGAATGTAACTTCGGACAATGATCATGAGTTCACTTGTGAAACGTGTAGATGGCGCTAACCGGTGCTTAACCGATAAAATATAGTTATGAGCTTATCAAGAATTTCGAATTCAACGTATGTTGTTCTGTGGCCGAGCGGTCGAAGGCACTCCGACTTTAGGAAGGTCTGATCATCGCGGGTTCGAATCCCGTCGGAATCGAAAGTTGATAAGACTTTTCATTTCTTAATAAAGGTAACGATTGACTTTGATTTTTGGCTCTAAAAAAGATTGTTGCTTTGGATTTTGCCGCGAAGGAACAATAGTAGAGTCACTTAGGTTGCTCTCATTCTAAGTATAAGAAACCAGCAGCATTATTGTCTGAACTGGGAATGGACATCGGCTTCATTATGAAATTTGAAACCCAATCAAAAAACATCAATTGTAATTTTCGTATTGTGATTGGTTGAGCTCTATTGGGATGACAACTGGGAATGGATTACAAGTTAGAGGCTGTTGCGCTAAAAATAAAAATAGACTTAAACCAAAATTCAACTATAGCCTAATAAAAAAGTGGGTGTAGAGCTCTGACCGAGTGGTATTGGAGTGGCGTCTGAGGGAGGAGGCTTATGTCCAGCAGTGGGCTATCATTTGAGCTGCTAATGATGATGATAATAAAAAAGTAAGTTCGTATGAGTCAGTGGCCAACTCTGGTGACGGAGTTTTTAGGCCGCCTTAAGGCCTCATGGCTTCACGACTTAAATATCTGGGACCGACAATCGTGCCCTCCGAAGCACGGAAGCTCCCAGAGAATGCCACTGGCGGTCACCTATTTACCGACCGTTTAGAACGTTGCTTAACTTCAACGATCTACCACGAACGACTAAGCAAGCACGAAGTTAGTCTGATGATAATGATGAGTGCAAACTAAAACAGTCGTAACTCCCGCCAAATGGACTAACTAACAGCATAATCACCAAAATTCACCAATTAACGACATTATAAATTAAACAGAACCCATAAAGTACTAAAAAGGCATAACTTTGCTATGTAACCCTAACTCCCTCTGAGTCACTCTAGATAAATTCACAGTTCAAAATGAACTTTATTGTTATGGTTTAAGAGTTATAATCGCTTGGAATTCAGATTGCAAACCAATAGAGTAAATTATGTTTTATGACATTAATGCTGAATGACTATATGGACAAAAGACGTCTCAATTAGAGATTTTCTGTGTGTTTCATATTATGTAAGTCAAGTCAAGATAAATAAGGTATAGATGAGAAAATGAAAACAAAAAACATTGCGTAGCGGGAATTAATTGCGTAAAATCTATATTTTATTTATTTAATATTATAAATGTGAAAGTAACTCTGTCTGTCTGTTTGTTACCTTTTCACGCCCAAACCACTGAACAGATTAGGCTGAAAATTGGCATAGATAAAGGTTGTATCCCAGGGAAGGCCATAGGCTACTTTTGTCCTGAAAAAAACCCGGGAACGCAGCTTGTACTTTATAAACCGGTTCCAAGCCCTGTAGAAAAATTTGTAGCTTGATGTAAAGGAGAAGGTAAGTCATTCAGTGAAGCTATAGTTACAAGCCAGATTAATATCGTCGTCTCAGAGTGAAACGGGTACAACTTACATTACAACAATTATATCCGTGGCACCCCTGACGCATTAACATTCCGCGCCGACCCTAACGGCTGGACAAATGAGGATGATAATTTATTTATACCTTGTAGATGAATTCATTGAGTTCGACGACGCGCGGGCGATGGTCGTATCTCACGAAATGAATAAAACTTGCAAATTATATTATGTTGTCATGTGACAAAGATGTTGAGCTTGTCTTGCGTTTGTATTGATATTAAACAACTTTTTTCGGAAGACAATTTTTAAGTAAAAAATGTAAGTATCTACAGTAGTATACTCGACAACTTTTTTATATAAGTACCTCAAAGGCAATAAGATTTTGCTAACAGATCTCTTAAACTTTAACAGTTGCACTAGCATATAGACATAAACAGAGTCACGGCTGCTTATTTTACAAAATAAAAACCATAACTTTTGTGTATTCCAGATCATTTCAAAATTATAAAACAACAGCTTGCTCAATCAATCTGAAACCATTGAATTCCTGTTTTGAACAAATGAATGTTTTCAATCAATTTCTAAACATCGGGGCTATAATAAAACAATCTTGACTCTATAATTAGGTACAGTCAACTCAGTCACCTACTTACCTCATACCTACTTTTGTTTTTTTTGTACCTGTTCTCTGTTGATGTAATGTATCTGTGTCTGTGTGTTGTTAAATAAAGTTCTATTTATCTATCAATATACACCTTGAATATTTCGTTTAGTCGTTAGTTTTAAGACTATTCTAAGTGATCCCAGCGGTCGTACTGAATAAACTTAGAATTTGACTTAGACTTTTTTAAACCGATAAAAAGATTTAAATAAACATTAATACTGAGATTTTAAATTGAAAAGTAGGTTTAATTTCCTGGTCGACAGTACGGTGATCGTGCTTTCGCGTGACAAGTTGACCACGTTACATTATTGTAATTATTAACATAGGGAATAGGAAATGTAATTACGAAAAAAATTGTGACACATTTACTGAAAAAACTAATTAGGTGTTAGTGTTTCATAATTATTTTGAGTTTAAAAATGTTTTAAAATAATATACCGTTCCTGCAACAAAACATGTTTGAGTTAAAAATCATACAGATTTTTGTCCTGGATGGAAAGAAAGAAAGAAAATATTTTTATTTGGGAATCAAACTAACCCACTCTGGAAGAGCTTTGTGCAGAGATCAGTGAAGGAATCTACTTCCTTGATTGAACATCTCCTGGCTCATAACAGTCCATAATTTTAATTTTAAATTGGTTACCTCATTTTAACTACCGGAAATACAAGAATTATTAATTTTATTTAATCTAATTGGTAGCTTTCGTTGTAAGGCCAGTCTCATCAGGAACTTATAAGATCTGCTCCAAATTCTAACCAAAAACTCTAATAAGGCACTTAAAACAGTCTTAAATAAATATCACCAGATTATTACTATCAAAACAATCATGGATTCAAACTAGAAAATGTTTTGACAGAAAAAAAATCGTCATAAAAAACTAAGCAAAAAACGAATAAAGTTAATAAAAAAAGTGATTAAGTAGTTATCATTGAAACTTGATTCCGGTTTTAGAGATCCGTACAAAAAGTTGGATGCTTATCTGAGTGACAGACAGACGGATTAACATCATTTAATCAAATGGCTGATGGTCACGGTGATCGTTTCTGATTTCAAAACATTATGATAAGTTATACAAATATAATAATAAATAAATAATGCTGGACATTCCAATTGGGTCCGTTGTAAATTATTTATGTATGAAATAAATAAACAATAAACATTTCACACATCATCATCTAGCCCCAAACTAAAAAAAGGCTATGAGAACCAGATAACTGATATACTACTGATATACCTACTATTTGTCTGTAAATACTTCATATTATACAAAGAAACACCCAGACCCGAGATAAATGTTTGCAGATCATACTAACATCTGTCCCGCAAGCTTCTGCGTCCCACGCGGGCTTTCACCCACTGCGCCACAGAGGCTGTGGTGTACCATTAAAGCTGTAAGTGCCTAAGTTTTGTGTGAGGTGGGTGCCTTGCCACGTTTTGCTAAGTAGCGACCGTCACACTTAACTATTGACTTTTAGCATCCCATGATTACCTGAACACCAATTGTATGCACCTATGTTCACACGTTGGTCGTCCGGCAGCGAGATGGGCAGACGATTTGGTATCCGTCGCGGGCCGCACCTGGATGAGGTTAGCACGAGACCGTAAAAAGTGGCATATAAAAAGAGAGGCCTATACCCAGCAGTGGGCAAAGTCAGGTTGTGGATGATGATGAGGTTCACAAACAATAAATGATTTGATTACACATGGTTAACTCTTCCACGTAAATGCTACTAAGTATTCAGATGTTTTTTTGTACAGAACCCACTTGTAAACCAGTTCAACTCCACTTGACCTTAACAGTTACGATTTGCGAGTTCCCCGACCTCTACAGTTAAATTAAGTTATTATAGTCATCTTAGACGCCATTTATTATAAGAACCGGCGCACTGGGTTGCCAACTTCTGCTATTAGTGTCAGATATAGCGTTCTTTTACATTATTTGACGTCTGTATTGACGCAAAAGGTCAAATCGTCGTTACTTGAATGTTTTCTAAGATGTTGAATTGTGAATCGGGTCGTTTATGAAATATGTAGGTATTGTACGTTTTTTTTTATTGTATGAATGAATGAAAATTCTTTGTTGCACACCATTAATAAATACAAAAAAATCTGATAAAAATGTACAATGGGCTGCCTTATCGCTAAGAAGCGATCTCTTCCAGGCAACCTTTGGATGGAGAGGAACACAGTGAAAAGAAGATTGGTCGGATGCATAAAAAGACAAATTTTTGAATTTTTAAGCAATAAACATAACTTAGGTAATATTATATTGTAAATATAGAACTTTAAGAAAAACTGTTGAATATTTGTTGTTATTTCAAAATCTTATTTACTCTCATTGAGTAAGTATTATTTGTATTTAGTGAGTTAGGTATGTCTCTTTACGAAAGTTCAACATTTTTGGTCGATACAGCTGGCAACACAGCGGCACAAGCTTTCGACTGGTGTGGTCTTTTGCATGCTATTGATACGACGTTTAAAATGTTTTAATTATGCTATGATTCTTAATGGCTTAAAATGACTATATTTTAAGAGAAGTTGAGGAATTTTTACAACTTCTTACTATTCTATTTCAAGCTGAAATTGGTTAGACTACAAGATTCCCATATATAATTACTTGTAAATTTACGGCCTCAGACAAAATAGAATGGACGAGTTATTGACATTCCTCCTTTAACATTTTCTGCCGGACAGGACACGAACGCATTTTACACACACCTAAGCATAAAAAATTACAATACACCCTAATTTTTACGCACACTCTTGCAAATTTTAAGACGTACGTAATACTACAAGACGTACATGATTCGGAATCGTGTACATTTTGGCAGAGGGGAAATACAAGGGCTCATCCCGTCTTTATGATCTAAGTTTACAGTACTGTATCCCGCGATACAGGCTTGGCTTTGTGCGGGGTCCATAGTAAATTGTTTGCCCTATATTATTAGTTGTCATATTTAATATTTACAATGTTTTTATATGAATTAAATTTATCTCTTTATCTCTTCATTGCTATGTATCTACTTATAAAATTTATGTAAAAAGTAAATACACCAACCCCGTTATACCTGACAAGCTTTTCATAAATAAACGGCAACCATTTTTTTATTGACATAACCAAATAAAAACTCTATATAGCTTACTAAGGTATTGACAGTAAGAGTATTGGCGATAAGTTATTACGTTTAAAACTTGCCAATAAAAATACCATTTCAACGCAGATGTAATCTACGTACTAATAAATACGTCAAAACTGACATTGTAAGATAAAACAATCAATAAACAATACTAACACAATAAATTGACAACTTACTGTAATAAATTACGATAAATAAAGACGAAACTACTATTTTAACCGCATTGTGTCAAATCATATTAAATATTCTTCGCCAATAAAATTTAATATTTGACTTACGCGGTTTTTGCGGTCTACGGTCGATTCTATAAACTCGATGTGATAAAATTTTATGTCCTATTTAAATAGGATATGGTATTTTATAGCTCCTGTGGCTGTATATGGCATGTAACATAGTAGTATCTGCTCAGCATTTGACGCGATGCCAGATGTTCTGAGCATTCAATTTATCATTTTATGTTTAAAAATAGACCAATCAACACCCCTGACATGTATATTACCAATAAAGTATCAAGAAAACTTTATAAGTGACGAATAACCGTCAATATTTGCAAGTAAAAAGCAGCTTAAAAATGCAGTGTATAATGTTGAATTTCTTTTGCATTACTTTGTCAGTTACAACATTGTAGCAGTCGCAGGATATCTTAGAAATCAACTTAACAGTTATGTGGGAAATTTTATCGGACGGTTACACGTTTTACGGCTCGGAATTATGTTTTCGATTAAATGACATTGTAAATGATGATTATAAATTCCTACTACAAAATTGTAAAATCTAGTTATTAACGATGAGAAATAGGTGTAATAATAACCTTATTAACATTAGTTAATATTATTTGTTAATGTAATGAGCCTTGATTTCTAAAAATACTTAAATAACAATGGTTTTTTCTAAAATTTAACTTAAATTTGAATAAGATCACTTATATCAGTGTGCTTATTGGCAAAGGCCTCTAGCTCTAGATAGTTAGGAAATGTTTTTTTAATATATTTTTACAACGCTAATTTGGTACCTGTTCTATCAACAAAGTTGACTTACCTTTGAATATATTTGAATAACCACAGCATCTGGTTAACACCATAATAACCCAAAGCGATCCAATAAGTAATAATACACAAACGTATTTTACTTAGCAATAATACTTTTTTTATCTCCAATAGACACCATTTTCTATTCTTAGATACTTATGTAGGAAAGTTTAAGTATCGGATATAATGTAATAAGTGTCAAAATAAAACTCTCCTATTCCTATCACAATCACAAAAGACAATTTACGAACCATTATTATCCGTGCTCAAAAACGCCGCATCCATTTTGAATTTCAATCCCACATCCGCGTGACATTACGTATTCAATGCGTGTACCTTAATTCCCGAAAGTATGTTTAGCTAAATGAACTCTTATATCAAACACGCTAAGCTCTACTTTCCTTTGTATCTATTATGAAATTTCCTTAGATTTTTTCGTAAGGGATTATAGAGCTTAACGTAGAAATGTAGAGTTGTTTTTCCAATGTCAAATACTAATGGTGTAATAGTGTGAGGCAATTGATTTTCTTTGATTTTCGTGGGTAGGTTTATGTTCGAAAATTATAGGGTGTGGGTGAATTTTCTATTATCTATCTCTTTCACTCTTAGAGCTAGTTGTATTGCTGTCTCTATAATCACGGAACCATCTGCTAGGTTTTTTTTTTAATTTGGTAATGGCGTCGAATCGTTTATGCATTCTACTTGTGAATTGATATTTGGAGTATTTTGTTTGAATTGGGTAAACTTTGGTACTTATTGTAATATTAACCGATCTATAAAAAAAGTGGCACTCTAGGAGCCACGCAGTGGACCCCACACAATGTGACGCGAAGACGTGGAAGACCCAGAATGAGATGGCGAGACGAACTTGACTCTCATCTAAGAACATGGCCTGTTACAGCGTTGGATCGCGAAGAGTGGAAGAAGGGAAGGGAGGCCTTTGCCCTGCAGTGGGACGAGAATGGCTAAATAATAATAATAAATAATAAACTCTAGCAGGCTTACCATAGAACGTGACATAAAGTTATTCCACCGAATAAATCAAGAATAACCATACATTTTGACAGTTTACACTCCGGGATAACTTTATGTCACGTTCTATGGTAAGCCTGTAAGAGTGCCAACAGAAGTGAAAACTTTAACAAATACGTGTGTATTATGAATTGTCACCGGGTGCGCGGCGGGAAACGCCGTGATAAAGGTTCTTTAGCGTGTTTTCTTTCGGAGTTCAAAACTAGATGGCGCTGACGGTGTCGGTAACACTGTCAGTCTGAGTTCAATAAATTTTTCCCATCTCAAAAATGCCGAACGTGCCTAAAAAAGTTTCCACTTCAAAAATAATGGCCGCCAAAACAGATGTCCCAATGGGTACTAAACGAGATCAAATAAGTACTAAGTACGTACTAAACATATTTGACAACATAAAACGTACCAAATCAAGTTATTAGTACATTCTTCCAAACAAAAACTCGGGCTTGGTGGCCGTTTCCAAGTAAATAGTGTTGTAACGACTTTGATTAATAATTCATCGATATTTTTTATCGATAAGTAATTAAAAATGTGCATGGATTGAAATGGATATTTTTCATTTATAAACTTGTTTAACTTTGTAAGTAAAATGTAATAATTATGTTCTTATAACTTTCGCCATCGATACCATATATAGTTATGTATTTATAAAACTACTATTCTAGATATTCCTACACAGCGGTAGAAGGCAATATGTATGGTTTTACATATCATTGTAGGAACATTAATTATCACACTAATATGATATTATTGCTTACAGTAAACATAAATTGAGCAATTTTAAACTTACTGTTGTAAAACAAGCGTGTTTCAATCAATTTTGATGAGTAATAAATAGATCCATCTAAATTAATTCTTCTATTATGAATGCCAAAGTTAATGAGGATGTATGGATGTGTGAATGTAGTTAGTCTTTCACGCAAAAATTACTGGATTGATTTGGTTGAAATTTGGCACAGAGGTAGATTATAGTGTAGAATAACAAAAACGCTTTTTATCCCGGAATAATGGAGTAAGTGAAGAGATACATACCTAACTACCATCATACTATAATGTGTAATATACCTATATAAAATGACTCAATAGCATTAAGACAAATCTCTAGTGGTTTACAGTGCTATTTTAAAACGTATTTTGTTGTATTATTTCTTGTATTTGATAAATAAATAAAAAAAAAAAAAAAAAAAGTACCTACATATCTACCTCCGTTAAGTCACTTCTTCGTTCTTATTCTTTCTCATACTTACGATGTTATGTTCGTATGTTCCAAATACATATTTTACATTCTTTTTATTATTGGTTTTTTCTCATCCCAAGAGACCTAGTATCGATATAAATGCACTTATCTAAGATGTATCGACTTCCAAACAAATATTTTTCTTTCCTTATCCCGGAGGACCTATCGATATAAATGCACCAGATTTTCATCGATACATACACATCACTAGCTCTCCAATAGAATGCGATCTCGGAAGACGTTATGAGATCCGGGAAACATTACTACAATGGTAAAAACTTAGGTATAATACTTATTCTAGATTCGTACAAACACTAGATTAACGGGACGCTATCTGGACATTGGAGTAGGCTTAGAACCATCCATTAAGAGCCTGTAGTACCCTGCCATTTTGTAAGCGGGACAGCGAGTGTGATTTGTTCGGCGTGTGAGGAGTACAGAGCTATGGATGCGCAACGTTATTTACGGCGCTAAAACACTTTTTAGCTAATTAAAAGTACAAAAACAAAAAAAAGATCAAAATTCGGAACAACGGGACCACGTAGTGTACTAACCCCCGGTTTCTATATTCAACGGACAGAGCTACGACTCGTTTCCACATACAAAAGTTTGACAGCTAGAAACCGGTCGTAAGTTAGCTGTCAAACTTTGTATGTGGAAACGAGACGTAGCTCTTACCTACGAATGCCCGTTGAATATAGAAACCGGGCATAAGCTGAGTTTAGATACAAAGTTTTACTAGTCTAGCTAAAGTATTTATTGAGTACTTTTGTTTTTAAGTAAAATTCAGAGGGATGTTTGTGATTATTTTCTATCGAGAAAATATTTAGTAATCGTGTTTTCACTACAACGGGGACTCAGTTTATATCCTCAACTATAATATATATTTTTTTCAATAATATTGGTTCAATACTTTCATAGATATGATCCAGAGTCGAAGCAGTTTTGAGGTAGTACGCGCCCTTAAACAATGGCCTGTACATCTATACTAGATGATTTATGCTAATCGCACATATGTCCGCGCCGTACCGCAGTCATTTTTCTATAGAAAAATACTGATGACGTCAGAAAATGCGTCTCGCTGAACGCGCCGAGCTGTCAATTCAATAGAGATAATGCTGAGACGTCAAGCGAGCCGCATTTTCTGACGTCATCAGTATTTTTCTATAGAAAAATGACTGCGGTACGGCGCGGACATATGTGCGATCAGCTCACAAAAGAATTTCAACCGATATCGCATCGCACTGCTTTTTTTAGGTGTAAACGGTCATCGGATGCTAAGTCTTATAAGTTCGCCGCTAACTGGAATATGCTAGCCCCTTTGCATTGTGTAAATGCTCTTATAGTTCATAAACCATAAGTTCAAATTGAAGTGCTTTTTCTAACTAGAACAGTAAGTACCAGTGTAACATGATATCTAATTAATAATTGAATTTACAAATCGCTCAACCGTTAACTTAAAATCATTCAATTAACACGCGATTAAGAAACGAAGTTATTATGTCGATTTTTTGTTATAATAGTGATGGGACAAGTTAACGCAAAAACATTAAAACTGCGATAATCGCGTTCTACGTAATAGGACGACGCATCAGAGTGTGTAGGAGCGATTTGAGCAATTTTGTAGTTAGAAATCGTTATATATCTCAGAATCTGTGAAAGCTACAACCTTTTTAATATGGTAAATGATACTTCAAACTTTTATCTTGGATTACGAGTTTTAAAAACACGATCGATGAAAGATTTATAGATAAAATATTTTTTTGAAAAATACATGTTTTGCACACATTTTGCAATTTCTCAGGAATAGCACACTTTTTTTGATAGGTTTTTTTTATTATGGGTTGTAATCATCATCCACAGCCCAACTTCACCGACTAGATCCCCACTGGAGCTTGACTTAGTTTAAGATGGATCACCTAAAAGAATGCTAGGCCGCAAACCGTTGCTGCCCTGATTTTTACAGCTAGGCACGATGACGCGCTAGTCTGGCTAATCTTTCCACCACGATGTCTCATCCAAATAACGGAACGGAGTGGCCATCGACGCGATAAGAAGAAGAAGAAGAAGCCTGGAATAGCATTGGCTTGATTTTATCCCGGATAATTTAAACAGATGATGGCCTAGAACCGGACAAAGAAGTCGAGGTCGTCCAATTGCGCGATGGGTGGAAGACATCAAGAGGCAGCATAGATTTTGGATGCGTGAGGCACAGAACCGGAAGGAATGGCGTAAACAGAGGGAGGCCTATACCCAGCAGTGGGATATTCTTGGCTGCGGATGATAAATTTAAATATAATTGCCTATTCCCGAAGAACCGTGAGATAGCGTAGCTGTTAATAAAATTAGCGATAACTGAATGGAGCACATCACTAGTTCGATTCCCAGAACAGTCATTACAGCAACAAGTCTATCGTTACAGTATGTATCATTGGCCGGCGATCAACGAGGTTGTGGGCGTGAAACGTTTAAACTGTACTGGGTTCCGTATATATTTATTAAAGGTTTTTTTACGGTTAGCGACAAAAGTTCATCAATGATTTTATTGACGACTGTAGTGCAGTGGGCGAAGATCCGCTTGCGACGCAGAAGGCTGCGGGTTCGAACCCCGCCGCGGGATAAATGTTTGTATGATCTACCTACATATATTTTTATAACACAATAATGCATAACTGGAGTAATTTTAACGAAAATGTTTAATTACTATAATAGGTACTGCTAGAACCCATTCTTTCAAATTTAGTTATACATGAGGAATCCAAATGCCATTTTTGTTATATCTTCCAAAATAAATACTTTTTTCGTATTATTTTTTTAACAGTAAGTATGTTGGGCTGGTTTCACCAAACTTTGGCTAACAGAGCGTTAGTTCAAATTTAGTAAGACAAATAACAACGGATTAAGATTTTAACAGACCGTTACGATGTTTTGTGTTCTTTCCAAAGGAAATCTTCACTAACAAGCCGCTAAATCTAACCGCTGGTCGGCGGCCGGATAGCTCACTGACAGTTGACATCGTAGAAAATTAAAAATATGTTGCATCAACGTCCAAAATCATTGCAAAGTTCGCGCCGTAACCATAGCAACAGAAATAACAACGAAGTTTGAAGGAAAATTCCCTAACCGCGATTAACTAACCAGCTGTTAGATTGACTTTTGGTGAAACCAGCCCTAAGTTAGCTAAATTGACTTTGATTTATGTAACTTGACTGTCACGTATTGCAAATGCAACCCTCATGCAAAAAAACGCATCTTTGTAATTTCTCCAAAAACTAAAAATGGCACTTGGACTAACTATGCATATCTATCTTTATGTACTTAGGTAATTGCTTAGATGATTTATACAGTGTCAGGAGGCAACCTATGCCTACGCTTAACGGGACGCTGTAGTCTACATAAAAGAAGTAGAATATGCAAGGTTTTTGTTTCCATCCCAAGGAACCCTAAACACAGTTAAATGCGGTTGCACAACTGATCCGTACAAAGAGTGACCAAAAATGGCGAGTTTTATAGACCGAGTTTTGAGTAACGGGTTACTAAGTTGTATAGGTATTTATAGCACTTACGGTGGTCACACATCAACTGCTTAGGATATGAGCTAGCAAACAGTTTTTATCAATAATTGTGTCAAAACAGCTACTGTATTATTTTAAAATTTGCAAAAAAATACAATTTTGTTGACAGTTTTGCAAAAAAAAACGTTGGTTTTTGTTGTAGTTGCATAAATAAAATAATTGCGAAAAAAAATAGTTTTTTTCTTAGTCAAGTCAAGTCTAGTAGTCTAGTTATTCGAGTCAAAACAGCAATGAATGACGGTTAGTAATAAATAACGCAATTTTAAATTGCAATAATACCTATCTAATAATTTTTAATGCTTTTAGGGTAACCTTCATTTTAATACGAGTATAAGTAGGTACTTAAGTAAATTCGGAAAAGTCTCCTACTCTTATTTACTTTCTTATAAGAATGTTATGTATAAAAACCTTAATATGATATTCCTTATTTAAGTCATAAAATTTTCGCTTTCCCCAATTTAATAAGTGAATTTTAATTTAATTATAATTCTTTTACGTATAGCCGCCATTGCACGCAAAACAAAATGGCGGTCATGTAAAAAATTGGCGCGAAATAATTACAAGTAAAATTGTTTCATTATTATCACCTGTCCAGTCTCAAATTACAACCGAAGTGTTTAAGTTAAAAAGATCTTTAACACCTTATAATAAAGGTCAAAATGGCGTGAAAAAAACTTGAATGTCCAAGTGTGAAACTAATTTTATCTTCATACAATTCTGTCCCTTATTTATAAGCGGTTAAGGTTAAATGATTTTAAATAATTGGCTACGTAATTATGTTGTCAATTTTTCTTTTAGTTTATTGCATTTTTAGTAGGTTGGTAAGCTTGTTATGAAACTGGTATACTCGTTAAGGTAATTGTGGTTACCTATGTCATTAAATTATTGAAAAATATTTTTTTTATTATACCGATGTATTAAATACTTAATATCTTATAATAAGAGGTTTCTTACAAGACATTTGCAATTTATGGAACTTATAAGATCTTTCAACACGACTTATGAGAGACACACCTTAATATAGCTAGTTAATATAAATACCTAATTAGTATTTCCTATTTTGTGTCGGTATTAATTAATTATTTCTTTGGCAATTCCTTTCTAAAATAACTCATAATTAAACAACAACGAATTTACTTAGGTAAACCATACTAAAATTAAAAAAAAACTCTAAGTACCTAGATAGTAAAAATCTTTTCAATATTTTTCTTATATTTACCTAAAAAAGAACTTTGAGTTTAGAATTCTGTCTGAGTAATTAGTAACTAATAAGGAATTACTTAGACGCGGATTGACGTCTGCTAATTAGCTAATAGTAGGTAATTATGCAATCGACAAGGTACTTTTGCAGCGTAAGTTATGCATAGGTATTTCCGACACTTACCTAATCGATAACAGAATATTATTGAAAAATTATTGAAGTGGGTTGAAGTGAAACAAATGTGAATAATATCACTTTAGAGTGAATCATTATTAGCTTGATCCCCTACTATTTTGTTATTACACGAGAGAATTTCCGATAGGTACGGTCACAGACAGAAGTTCATGAACATTTGATGTTTAAAAAAAAAAACTATTTTTCAATCCCATTAATGTAATAAAGTTGAAAGTTTGTGTTTCAATCACGCCTAAACCAGAGAACCGATTTAGATGAAACTTGGAATAGGCGTAGACAGTGACCTGGACTAGCATATAGGTTATTCAAAGTGTTGGGACCACACCACGCGGTCGAAGCCGCGCACAGTAGCTAGTGAATGATAAATAAAATATACCTACCTAATTGTTTCATGATGAGCTCATTTTGTGCTGACTACTTACCTACCTTTGCCTTTAAAAATATTTTTCAAAAAACGACTGCAATCATTAAAAGCGCTTCTTCTTCTTCTTTTATTAAATGGCAACTACACAATATGATAATTCTGCCAATGTCAAGTTTTAATGTTTAAAAATTCATATCATGTCAGTCAGTCCAGTCAATTTGGGTAAGAAGAAAACATGGCGGCTTGTGCCTTCAAAACTGCAACGAAAATCTTTCGTCAAATGAGAAATCTTCTTCAATACTCCCCCATTCCATTTTCCAGATCTCCTGTTTCAAATCCAAGGCTTCATTAGTAAAATGCCACCGAAATTACATAATAAAACTTAGTAAAACACAAGAAAAAGAAAATAAAATAGCAGAGCAGTGCTTCTTCCTAAAATGGCGAAAAACAACCCGACCGCTTCAATAATGTGATACCACGAAAATGTCATTTTGACAGCTGACATCGCGACGCGATCTTGAAGTAGTGACAGCATTGGTTAACGTTTGTGTTTTAAATTGATAATTAATTTATTGTTTTAAAAATGTTGTAAAAGAAAATGATAAAAATCGAAACGTGATCACATTGTATCCTATAGGCGCAGACATTCAGATCTAGAAGATTCTAATGTTTAAGAGGTAGTCAGAGTCACGTCCATACACTTTAGGCTTGTACTTAGTACTTACATTTTAACTAGTGTATAAATTAGTTTCATAAAAAATTGTATGTAATCTGTGTAATAATTTTAAATTGTGCACAATAAACTATTCTATTATAAAAAAAAAAAAACTTCCTCACATCTCAAAAAAGCTCGTGTTTTTACGAATATTCCAGAACGATAGATGCTTGGTCGGGCATCGAACCCACGAGTCACGACCCGAGGCAATATCGGCTAACAAGAATCTTTTAAAAACATTGTCGTGAAAATATTTACCTCTCGTTAATGTCAACGCATTCGACCCAAAAACAAACGAAAACATGAATTGTAAAACATTCACAATATTGTGACAACAGTCATTATACTACGACGGTTGCATCCTCCAGATCAAACTGAGACACTATGTAGTTTCACTTCTCAATGTACTAGGGCATCACATAATTTTAAGAGCTGTAAAATTAAAATATTAGTAATAAAAGAAATCAAACTGACACTGACATCGCTATGTTCACCTCACTCACTCGGCTTGCGCCAACTTCATTCCTTTTTTATGTGCGGGCATCGCAACATCGTAATTATTATAATTTCGTGTTATTTTGCAAGAAAGTTATAATTTTACACTTATAATGGGTAAAAAACGTAAGCACAGTGATGATAATAGAATAAGAAAGAAGATTAGACGCCTGGAATGGCGTTTAAGAATCATCATCGTCTACGGAGGATGAAGGTTAGTACACAATAAAAGTTATTCTGTCCAATCTTTCACCCAGTGCTAAAAAATAATATTACCAGGTCGATATTATGAGTGCACATAACAAGTTATGCTTAGAATGCGTGTCTACACGACAAGTTATTTTTAGATTTCTCGCACAATATTATGATGATGTATGACTACCCTCATTATTTTATTCATATTGAATTTTTATGTTTCCTGTTATTGTGATTGTGATGTTTATTCCCACGATATTTATTATGATCTAGGCTACGTTTCAATTATAATTTTCGTACTACCTACGGTAGTCTTGAAGCCAAAAAACATTCCATTATTTTTCTTTAGCGCTACGCCTATCCATACAGGTAAAGAGTATTTAATACCCACCTGCGTTATACTTCGTGACGTGATCACGTTTGATAACGATCAGTCTCGTGTCGTTACGTGATGACGACCAATGACTTTAAAATAATACGTCTCAATTATAATTTTCGTACTACCTACGGTAATCTTGAAGCCCCAAAACATCCCATTATTTTTCTTTAGCGCTACGCCTATCCATACAGGTAAAGAGTATTTAATACCCACCTGCGTTATACTTCGTGACGTGATCACGTTTGATAACGATCAGTCTCGTGTCGTTACGTGATGACGACCAATGACTTTAAAATAATAACAACTGCATACTGCAGATTGTATAGGTACCTGCCATATAAAACTTCTATGAAAGCGTAGATGTCTCCTACCACTTTCAGAGTGTGGACATTACAATTCCCGGAGTCTTATCACCGGAAGATCAAAATTTTTTGTCACAGTCAGATATGTCAGATCGTGACGACCGGTTACAATCATGCATTGTGGTGCAATTCATGCACCATAGGACGATCCTATGAGGACAGAAAATTATGTGCCTTCTGCAAGCGTTAATGAAACCCAAACTTTCGATCCTAGTACGAGCGCAGTACCATCGGTACAGGAGTCACTGTCAGCAGAGATATTAGAAGCGCTCGGAGATGCGGCGCGAAAAGAGAGCCTTAGGTCCACCTATCAAAGAGGAAATCGCCAAACGTTGGGGTAGGATTCTGGTGGAAGGTATGACCAAGGATAATTAAGAGACCGCGGTAAAAAACACTTCGATACCTGAAAATGTTTGCCTAGCGAAAGCACCGAAACATCGACGGTTCTTTCCGAAACGGTCAGAAATCGAGATAAACTCATAGATAAGTCTCAGAACCAACCAAGGTTGGGTATAGCTGGCCTTGCCAATCTAGCTTCTTCACTAATCGATCATGACTTCGAAAAAATCGAAATGAAAAAAAAAAAAAAAAAAAAAAAAAAAAAAAAAAAAAAAACTGTCTGACGTGACACAGATCGTTTTAGATCTCCACTATGAAAATACAAAAAGTAGAAGAAAACTAGTTACCTTCTACTTTTGTTCCTCTCTGGACAAAAAGTTCAACACGGCTGTTGCCGATGTTTCAAAGATTTGAACATCTTTTCGGATCGAATTTGGGAGAAAAAATTGAGGCCACTAAAACCGCCAAAAAATTAAGCCTTCAGATTAAAAGGCGTGATCTCAGCTTACCTTCTGCATCGAAGCAGCAACAGGGAAACTGGAAGGGCCCATCCAGAACACAACCATCCAGATAATTACTACGGACTCTATCGTACTTAGCTACGTGAATGAATTTCAAATCTCGTTTAATAGACCTCTTGTACAGACGTTTGAACCAGCTAACCCAAAATTTAGCAAAACAGTTATGTTCGGCTATTTCTAAGTTACAGTCATCAGGATCTGTCATAGAATGTATGACCTCGCCAGGCCAATTTGTATCTAGAATTTTATTCTCACTCCTACCTAAGAGATTTTAGATTTATCCTCAACTTAAGGATGTTGAACGAATTCATAGATAGCCAACATTTTAAAATGGAGGATATTCGCACAGCTGCTAAATTAATCAGAAAAGACTGTTTCATGGCTACTGCAAGAAGCATATTCTTTAGTACCCGTCCACGAGGATATCAAGAAGATTCCAGTGTCTTCCCTTTGGATGGTCACTGTTAAAATTTGTATTTACAAATCTTCTTAAACCTGTTATTTCCTATCTAAGAAGTAAGGGTATGTTTCTAGTAATTTACTTAGATGATATTCTGTGTATAAATTTTACTTGTAATAGCTGCTATGACAGTGTCACGGAAACCATAAATTTACTTTCAAAATTGGGCTTTGTTGTCAACCACAAGAAAAGTAATCTTATCCCAAAACAAGAACAAACGGTTTTAGGGTTCGAATTAGACTCTTGTCAATGTGCCTGAATTTGCCAGATAAAAAAAAAAACGTGTTAGAATTTTTACACAAATAGAGAAACCTTTAAAATCCGTTCTCTAACCATAAGGGATTTCGCAAAATTTCTCGGTTTACTATGTTCTGCTTGTCCTGCAGTTTCCTATGGGTTGTACACGAAAAGACTTGAAAGAGAGAAAGTTTTAGCGTTGCATAATTGTAATGACAATTATATAATGATTGCGCTATGGATATAATCACCTAGCCTAAATGCTGATTTGTCTTGGTGGCGAGATAATACTATTTATAGCGGTAGTACGCATAAGAAATCTTTTCGGACGCGTCTTTAACAGGTTGGGGTGTTTATGCAATGGAGAACGTGTAAACGGTTTTTGGGACATTGCTAAGGCAGAAGCACATATCATCCTTTTGCAACTTAAAGCCGCTTTTATGGGACTACAAGGTTTTGCTGGACTATCAAATCTTAGATCATTTGTCTGGGTATCAAATAGAGAGATTTTGCTGCGTATCGATAATATGACGGCCATATCTAATATAAATCGATATATATATTATATACATAGGTATAAATGACATGAGTAGAATGGTTTAGCAGTGGTGCGTGAAAAAGCTACATATTTTCGTTTCGTAATCCAGACGTTTTAATATCGATACAGAATGGAGTCTGTCTCAAACAAGTTTTGACAAAATACTTAGCTGTTTCGAAACACCGCAAATCGATTTATTTGCCTCTAGACTAAACCGTAAATGTTTCAAATATGTCTCATGGAAACGAGATCCATCTGCATTCGATATTGATGCGTTTACTCTGGATTGGAGTGCGTATCTTTTCTACGCATTCCCTCCATTTTCATTGATTTTAAAATGTTTACATAAAATAGTCAATGAACGTGCTACCGGAATAATGGTCGTTCCGTATTGGCCTAGCCAGCCGTGGTACCCATTCCTGCATCATTCCTGCACAACCAGATCCTGCATTACTCTTATCACCTTGCAGGACTCCGCACCCTATCTGGCAGCGACTTACCCTGGTGTCATCGCTGTTATCGAGCAAGCTTATTCAAAACAAGCACTTTCAGCAAGTGCGATCAAATGAATTATATCATCGTTATCTGATAGTTCTGTAAAACAGTATAACTGCCCTTGCAAAAAAGGGTTGCAACGTTGCACTAAACATCAGATAGTCTTTCTTAAAAGTGATGTTCCACGTGTAATCGATTTTCTAGTAAATGAATATGAATCCGCGTCGAATTACCCGACCTTAAATACCTGTCGTTCAGCGCTTGCTTTGATATTAGGTAAACGGATTAGTCAAGATGACTGTTGAGGCTCATAAAAGGAGCAGGTATATAGGACTAAACCTTGTTTAGCTAGGTATGAAAAAACTTGGAATCCCAATCTTGTACTCGATCATCTCTCGAACTTCTTTCCGAACGAAGATCAGTCTCTGGACATTTAAACTAAGAAGATTGTCGACTACACAACGAACGCAGAGCCTATCACTAATACGTTTATCTAATATCGAAGTAAATGAGTCTAGAATATAAATATTGATTAATGATTTAATTAAAACTTCGGTCCCTAATCGACCGGCACCAAAGTTAGTAATACCGTTCTTCCCTGATAAAGAACAAATATACCCTGCAAAGACATTGTCCCCTTACATTGAGTTGACAAAATCATTTAGAATCCTTCCCAAAACAGAAAAAACTCATTCTTACAACTAAGAAACCGATTCACAACGCGAGTTCTTCGACGATAAGCCGATGGATAAAGCAGATTCTGTCAGATAGTGGCATAGACACGAATGTCTATTCTGCACACGACATGCATCCACATCGGCGGCTAAACGTAACGGAGTCCCGATAGACGTTATAAAACGAACCGCTGGTTGGTCAGGAAACTCGTTAACTCGTTGTTTGCAGTGTCAATTTATATTATTTAAATATTTATAAATAGTTACAACTAACCCCTTGATTAGTTAACCAAGGTGCGTTTATGATTAATGCTAATGAAGCTTACCTATGTTTGTATTTGTGAAA
Source organism: Epirrhoe alternata (assembly GCA_963565295.1). NCBI lineage: Eukaryota > Metazoa > Arthropoda > Insecta > Lepidoptera > Geometridae > Epirrhoe > Epirrhoe alternata. The sequence goes on along the minus strand of OY751404.1, from coordinate 5,062,839 downwards.
ATATACAATCTTTGATTAAGATATATTTTTATTAATATACTTAACTATAGTTTTATGTTAAACGCTTATTTCGTTAAATGTCGCTAAACATCTACATAGTGTCTCAGTTTGATCTGGAGGATGCAACCGTCGTAGTATAATTGATGGTTAAACAAACTTACCAAGTGACGTTTGTCCATAATTATACGAGACGGTTGCATCCGAGAGATCAAGGTCCCACCCGAACCCATAAGGCCCTTAGTACATTAACGAAATAAGCGGTTCTAAAGAAATGAAGTTGGCGCAAGCCGAGTGAGTGAGGTGAACATAGCGATGTCAGTGTCAGTTTGATTTCTTTTATTACTAATATTTTAATTTTACAGCTCTTAAAATTATGTGATGCCCTAGTACATTGAGAAGTGAAACTACATAGTGTCTCAGTTTGATCTCTCGGATGCAACCGTCTCGTATAATTATGGACAAACGTCACTTGGTAAGTTTGTTTAACCATCAATTATACTAACAAAATACATTTCGGTCATGGCTAAATGTTTTATTCAAATTAGATTATTTGAATCCATCTGGTTTATTTCTTTATTACTGTATCATAAATCACCAATTCTAAAAAGGACTATTAAAAAGTCAAATTGACACTATACAAAATAATTTTTATCATTTATCTAAAACTGTATCTCTTAACATAATTATTATAAGTTAAAAATAAACAAAACGAATAAATTTTTGTTGATTTTCGAACAAATCAATATACCTAACCTAAAAGCCGTGTTGGCCGAATGGGGTTGTACCTCGACTTTCAATCCGAAGGTCGTGGGATCGAATCCCGGCCGTGCATCAATGGATTTTGCGATTCGTAAAAATTTATATGCGCTTGCTACACGAGCTCTGAACGGTGAAGGAAAACATCGTGAGGAAACCAGTTAGTATTCTTATAGGCGGCGATGGGCTTGCAACCTGTCACGTATGGAATACTAACTTCTGCAAGATGTATCAAATATGTATTTGTACATGCCTCTGACTACCCCCTTAGACATCCTCAAAGGATCTGGAATATAAAGATCTGAGAGAATGTCTACTGCGCCTTGGGGATACAGTCGTGACCCTGTTTACGTTTTGTTTGCAATATACCTAACCTAAAAAACTACGCCATCACCAAACATACCTAAGTATAAAATATACCATCTCATCATAACCAATCACAACGTATGAAAACATTGCGAGGAAATCCGCTTAGTCAGCTCTACAACGTAGTCGTTCCTGTGGACAAGGCCGAGCTGAGGGTATGGTTTAGCTACAAGCCTCCATCTCAAACAATGTCCCTGGCACTCCAGCTTTCCAATGTAGGCATAAGTTGCCAGCTGACGCTGCATAACCATACACCACATACATACATAAAGTCACGCCTCTTTCCCAAAGGGGTAGGCAGAGACCACGGATCTCCAGTGGCTACGATCGCTCCACAACTTTCGCCTCATTCACTCTCATTACATTCTTCATGCATGCTCGTCGGTTTAGGGTACTTTTGACCTCGCCCTTCTGCAAAATATCGCCAATTTGATCCAAGAAGGTTCGCCTAGGCCTTCCCCTTCCAGCTGTCCCATGCACACTCGCCTCATACACTTGCTTTGTCAAACGATTGTCATCCATCCTCTCTACATGCCCAAACCATCTTAACATAACCATAACCATACCTTTAAGTAAAGATTGCCCTACGTTTTTCAAGTCCTTTTTGATCTGCAACCTGACGTCACCTATCTGTAGTAGATCATCAAGAATATTGGAGGCAAAAATAGAGTCCTAAAACTCTCTATTTATTGTAATTCATTGGAAGAATAGTTCGCAATACGCACAAATTCTCTGAAGCTCTTCCTAATAACTTTTTTAATCTTTAGGCCTATATCCAAAAGCAAGATCCAAAAAGAAATTTCACACAAAAAGAAACCTAAGTCATGTAACAAATCAAGTGACACCTCATTCAAAAAAAAATTGGTTGTCTGTAAAGTCGGTTTACTGACGGTAGTTGAACGTAACAACGTTTGTGCTTCTTTGTCGCTCGTTCCGCGCTCTCGCTTGCACTTCAAGCCTTACATGGAACGCCTCAGGTAACGCCGAGGTAACGCCGCATTTTTTCGTGCGTGCAGCCGGCTCTATCGAATTATAAGACGTTGTCACGTCAAAAATCGGATGAGTTTAGACGCTACAGTGGAAAATTCGTAAATACAAACATACACTGCCAAAATCATAACCTGTTTTGCTTTGCCGTTGGTACTTAGGCCTATAGAGTCATTATGTTTCACCATCATCATTCCCTGCCTACCCACGCTCGGTGAGGTCTGTAAAACATTTCTTCCTCCACTGCGTCAAGTCCACATTCATATCTCTCACACAATCCAAGCATCTTTTTTGGCCTTCCTATTCTGCTTAGATACCGAAGTACCTATACAAAAACGAAAAAAGTATACGTAAAATACATCATTGAACAGGTGGTAGGTACCTATAGGTACTGTGTCATTCTTGACAAAAACTTACCTGAACTAGGCCGGTCGCTGTATCTCGTGCAGTATACCCAAGCAGGCCATAGAGAAGGGTTTCCACTTTGGCTATTGGTGTCAGTACTGCCGCAAGTCGACAAAGCTCCACTAGAAGTCGAAGACACCATGGAATTCGCTGAGTCTGGCCGTTTCTGAACTTCAGGGGCCTTAGGCTGCTCCTTCTCCCTCTCTCCTATCTGCGACACTGTCTGTCTCAGTCCCCCAAGTGGAGGTAGAGTGCTGAAGTCATCCTTCGATTTGACATAATCAAAGTTGTACTTGATCTGTTTCGATAAATCATATGGTTTGTATAAAATGCTGTGGTTAGGACCGACCGGTTTCGGTCCTTCGATTTTGTTGGTTTTCCGAAGGGCATTTGAACCGAATTCTGGGTGTAAGATATTGCTGATTGAGAATGGAATAGGCGTGGGTTGTTTTGCTTCGAAATTGTCGCTGATTTGAGGCTTCACATCTGGGGTTTCAGGTCTGTAGTAGTAGTTCTCTGGGCTGGGTGGTGGAGAGTTAGGCTGGACTTTCACGGCCATGTTTCGCTCGTACCTTGACTCAATCGTGGTGCAGGTGTACTGAGTTTGCGGCTGATATTGCGTCATACCGTGAGGAGCTGGTACCCTACTCGACACTGGTCCAGGACTTGTAGCTTGATTCGGACTGCATCTGTCTTCAAACGCCATCGTAAAGTCTTAATCACTTCCACTAAGTTTATACACGGCTGTCACTATTATCGATCGCGAGTCATTAGCATCTGTCAGATTGAAACGTCAGGGCTGACGTGCGACTACGCCGACGGCTGCCGAGTGACTGCGCTCCGTGATGGAGATAAGACACGCCCCTGTTCAAACAAGCTTTTTTCCCTTCCCTTCTGGTCGTGGGCGTTGGGACCACACACAGCGTCAACGGAAACATCGCCGTCTCATTTCGTTTAATGTCGCTTTCGTTTGAAAGAAAGAGATAGAGAATGGCAATTGATTTAACCTGATTGTATATTTAGTGGGCTGTGGAGATTTGTAACGTAGTTGTAAATTGCTATGGGTCTTTTGCGAGTCGTAATGTATCAATAATACTGCTTTGAACGTTTACAGAATTTCAATTTAAGTTTGACAGAATTATTATATTGATAGACAGACCGCCATTTTGATGAATTATTGATCGGAACACGTTTTTTTATTAAATTATAACTTAATAACTGGTTATAATTAAGATATGTAATAGATATGATACCTATAGTGTCGGAAATCGCACATTTTTTGTTATTATTATTAAAATTAAATTATGTTATTGATCTTTGTAATAATAAACTTCATAATGATTTGTTTTCATTCATTTTTGATGGACCTGTCATACTTATGACAGCTTTGAAGAAATAAGTTGAAACTAACTTATTTGAGCTGTCTAAACACGCTCTCACTATTGTTTTTCCAAAGCACTGTAGATATTCAGATCCTTCGACTATGATAATCATGAGTAAATTTTTGCATGAGTAGCTACCTACCTAAATATTTTTTGACACAGAATAAAATACAAGTAGGTTCTAAGTTATCCTATGACATTACTTAGGGTCGGTTCACACCTGACGGAAGATGCGTCGAGCGTACTCAACGGTCTTCGTTTATCACCATCGCGTATCATCGGTCAAGTGTGGAAGGTTGAATGTTTTATTACTATTTTGTCTGTTATGACGTAACGCGACCGATAATACGCGACGCATCTTCCGTCAGATGTGAACCGACCCTTAGTGCGGTCACTGAAAATATTGGTAAGTACTTGAGTTGTTTCATCATCATCATTTCAGCTCTAAATTATCGTGACAGAATTCGAACAGACTGTCAGACATAGCTCGAGGAAGTTCTCGTATAGATTGACCATTGACGACTTCTGTGACGCATTGGGCAAAAGTCCGTTTTTGACGCAGAAGGTGGCGGGTTCGATCCACGCCGCGGGATATATGTTTGTATGATTTGCAAATATTTATCTCTGGTGTTTTTTTTATGTAGAATTGTATGTATTTACAAACAAAAAGTATTTAACTAGTATATCAGTCATGCTCCCATAACACAAGCTCTGCTTACTTTTGGGCTAGATGATAGGGAAAGTCCAGCATTATCCATACTTCCATACTAATATTATAAATGTGAAAGTAACTCTGTCTGTCTGTCTGTTTGTTACCTTTTCACGCCCAAACCGCTGAACCGATTAAGCTGAAATTTGGCATGGATAAAGAGTATACCCCATACTTTTTTTTGTCAATTACCATAAGGGGGCGGGAAAATAAGGGTTGGAAGTTTGTATGGGGAAAAAAGTTAAGCAACCCTGGGCGCGGTCATAATAAGGATGGGTGACCGCCCGAAGCCACTTTTTGCACTCTAAATTTTTTCGTTTTTTTTTTGTATTAAATTATTTTAAAATTAATGATAAACATGTAACATGTGTGTTCCCACCCATCAATATATCCAAACTCCGAAGTTATGATTTTTTGATATTAAAATATTTTTCCTTGGCTATAGTTAGAACGCCATCTATCGGTCTAGAGGTCAAAACTACTTTGCACTTTTTTCCTAGGTGGCGTTTTTACTATGGCGGAGATCGAGTATAATTTTCTTTGATTTTGAGTTTTGAAAAGTTAATGGAGATTTTTGCTAAGAGTTTTCGATATTTTTATATTGCTGACGAAGTCGCGGGTAGGTATTGCCGCTCGCTTCGGCAAATCTGACACCAGTTGCCGCTATCGTGTTGTTCTTAACATTGCAAGATCTGGGTAAGATTTTCCCTACCTCTATCTAGGGATTCTTGAGAGAAACATAACGCAATATTAGTTAATAATTTTATTTCGAAATTTTAAACCACACAGTTCTTGCTATAAAAAAATACGTTTCGAGTCAATTTCTTCAAAAACTCTCTCTCTCTTCAAAAACTCGCTGCGCTCGCTTCAGCGATTCTGTACCAATTACCGTATTCGTTTTGTTCTTAGCATTGCAAGATCTGGGTAAGATTTTTCCTACCTTTATCTATTAAATGATTCTTGAGAGAAACATATATAAAAAAAATATTATATCATGCGACGGAGTTTTATATTTTGTACTCTCGATTCACTCAAAACTCCTCCACTTTGTTCCTAATAATGCGCAGACGAAGTTGCGCGGGTCAGCTAGTAATATTATAAATGTGAAAATAACTCTGTCTGTCTGTCTGTTTGTTACCTTTTCACGCCCAAACCACTGAACAGACTAAGCTGAAAAGTGGCATGGATAAAGGTTATATCCCAGGAGAGGACATAGGCTACTTTTTATCCCGATAAAAACCCGAGGGACCGCGGGTTACACCGCGGGAGCGCAGATAGTTATTAATATAGATGGAAACGTGGACTAAGTACTTTCTATAGAAATGAGGAAGCAAATTAAGTTGAGACTGCTAATCTGGTTATTTGATCTATGGCTCAATTCTTAGACCTGTCCGTACACCGTTCTTCAAATTCTGAGACCGTCATACTGCTTGTTAACACAAAGAACAATATGATTTGTATTGTAGTAGAAATAATTTGGAATGCTGTGTATGTACCCATAAAATATTTTGCATGCTGCTAAGCTGATCATGGCTGTACAATTACCTATACTTACACTATCTCTTTTAAACCCATGTATCGCGGAATAAATAAATCTGAATCTACATAAATAATATACCTACCTACTTTCGGTTTTTTGCTCACATATCTAAAGCTTGTACCTAGGTACTTGTACTTGTACCAAACTTGTCACCTTCTTGAACCTTAGGTATAGGTATAGGCTGATCCAAATAGTGACATGAAAGAAAATAAAGTCCAAAACCAAGGAAATAGAAAGATTTCCGTCCTTATCGAAATTAATTTAGGAGGATCGTGTGATCGTTGCGGGTTCGGACCCAGTCGGAATCGAAAATTTTGATGAAAGGTGCATTTACACGATGCGATTTTTCATACGATTTGCTAAGCCCCGCCCAGTGAACGTGCCGACAAGCGTCGCGCTAACTATGATAAATCGCATACGATGAGCGTTTACACGTGAGAAATTGCCGTGCGATACGATATCGTATGAGTTGATATCGCATCGTGTAAATGCACCTTTAACCCTGTATTATAAGATCTTTAAGCGTCTACTGCCTATAATAGAAGCGCGATACCGATTCATTTGTTATTGCTTTATCGCCGTTATATGACGTTCAACGCTTTTTAAAAAATCTAGACGTAACCAGTTAACCGTGTACTAAGTCTAGATTATCTAGCGCACTGGATAGGTACAGTTAGCTATAAAAATACCTAAGGCCTTACATCTAGATTCAAAGTCGGGAGTCTGATCCTACATTAACGGGACATTTAGAATTAATCTATGCTAATATTATAAAGAGGAAAGATTTACATACATACATACATAAAGTCACGCCTCTTTCCCAAAGGGGTAGGCAGAGACCACGGATCTCCAGTCGCTACGATCCTGACACACAACTTTCGCCTCATTCACTCTCATTACATTCTTCATACATGCTCGTCGGTTTAGGGTACTTTTGACCTGGCCCTTCTCCAAAATGTCGCCAATTTGATCCAAGAAGGTTCGCCTAGGCCTTTCCCTTCCAGCTGTCCCATGCACACTCGCCTCATACACTTGCTTTGTCAAACGACTGTCATCCATCCTCTCTACATGCCCAAACCATCCAACGAGGAAAGATTTGTTTGTTTGAAATGAATAGGCTCCGAAACTACTGGACCGATTTAAAAAAATTCTTTCACCAATAGAATTCTACATTATCCCCGATGAACATAGGCTATATTTTATCCCGGGGAAGTGAAGTCTTCCCAAGGGATCGCTGGTAACACAGCGGCGCACAACTAGTAATAAATAATGCTGGAGTTTTGACACAGCATCATCTAGCCCCAAAGTAAGCAGAGCTTGTGTTATGGGTACATGACTGAAATACTACTTACATACTTTTTTATGTAAATACATACTGTACATAGAAAACACCCAGATCCGAAACAAATACTTGTAGATCATTAAACATTTGTCCCGCGGCGGGGATCGAACCCGCAACCTTCTGCGTCGCAAGCGGACCTTCGCCCACTACGCTACAGAGGTCATCAAAGTTTGCAGTAGGCTAGGCTTATTAGTATGTTTTATGTGACCTTATCTCTAATCTACATACATACATACATACAAATCACGCCTCTTTCCCAAAGGGGTAGGCAGAGACCACGGATTTCCACTCGCTACGATCCTGACACACAACTCTATAATAGTGCAAATCCGAAGACCGACAATAACGTGCCCTCCGAAGCACGGAAGCGCTCAGATGAAAATGCCACTGGCGGTCACCCACTTACAGACCGTTTAGAACGTTGCTTAACTTCGACGATCTATCAAGAATGAAGCAAGCACGACCACGAGCGCTTCAGTTTATTTTATCACTGACTGTACCATTTTTTTAAATGTATCAGAAAACATAGTATATCTAAAGTCATGGATTGATTTTTATCTGAAGATAGTTTTCAGAGATAGCAAAGTAAATACGAAAAATTCTTATCGTTATTTAGATTTACATAAAACTCTTCAAATTATAAAAAGTGGCAATTTCTAAAAGTTTTCTTTGCTAAAAGTGCTACAGCTAGCATCCGCCCGCGACATTGTCTATGTCTTTCATAAAATATAACAAAAAAAAATCTAAAAATATATTCAAAATTCTCTAAGTAGGTAATCTTAGTTATGATTTTGAGTTTGGCAGTTTTGAGATGAGCAAAAGTTTTTGGATTCGCCTCGAAAAGGTCACGTGCGAGTCACGTGATTGCTCACCGTGATCGGGTAAGGGTCGATTCACATCTGACCGAAGATCCGTCGCGTATTATCGATCGCGGAACGCCAGAACTGACAAATGTATAGGAAAACACTCGACCGTTCACACTCGACGGACTAACGTATCATCGGTCGAGTGTGAACGGTCGAGTGTTTTTCTATACATTTGTCAGTTCTGGCGTTCCGCGACCGATAATACGCGACGGATCTTCGGTCAGATGTGAATCGACCCTTATTTGTCATGTTTAGAACCGTTCAAGATTTCACTCCTTCTGGCATCGCAGAACAATAATAGGTGAGTACCTATTCTGTAGTGCCGGAATCAAAAGAGTTTGTCTGAGGTGTTTTTTTTTAATCATTTTAAACCTTTTTGGTTTTCTCTTATCTCAAAAAACAAGTTTAAACTCCATCAAATTTTAAAAATGCAAGTAAAAGATACTTTAAAAAGGAATAACATCCCATTGTTCTAAAATGTATTAATGTATAGTGTGACCAACCTATCTGTTTGGTTGACAATTTGTTGTTCAATTAAAAGAAGAGATGCGTTCGCGACACATTCTTTTTTTTTTATGGAAGAGGGGGCAAACGAGTAAGTGGCACACCTGATGGTGCGTGATTGCCACCGCCCACAGACAACTGCAGCATCAAGAGGCACTGCAGATGCGTTGCCGGCCTTTGAGGTAGGAATAGGCTCTTCTTGAAGGCGCCTAAGTTGACATACTCGTCTTTTCCGTCGGATTTTGGTTTAGTTGTATATTAGTTTTGGATATTGCTTCTTAGTTAAGTATTTACATCATAAACCAACAAATAACCTCACCTTTTAAATACCTAAAAAAACGTAAACAGGGTCACGACTATATCCCCAAGGCGCGGTAGACATTCTCTGAGATATTTTAAGCATTCCACATATCCTTTGAAGATGTCTAAGAGGGGTAGTCAGAGGCATGTCGTATGTATTTACAAACAAAAAGTATATACGTAGTATATCAGTTAACTGGTTCCCTACAAGCTTTGCTTAGTTTGGGGCTAGATGATGCTGTGTGAAATGTCCAGCATTATTTATTTATTGATTTCAAGACTCTATCTCGACTGGAATTTGTAAAATATAACGCAAGCTTATGTCTAAAATAAACTGTTGGCACTATAAGTAAAAGTGACACTAAACAAAATTTGATAACACAGTCGACACAGTCGTTAGTAGGTATGATATGAACCTACTAACGACTAACCCCAACCATTACCAATAAAAAAAACCGAGAAAAGAAAGAAAACCAAAAGAAAAGGAAACAGGAAAGAAGGAAACCTTGGAAGGAAGTAGTTGACGGCTCACTGGACACTACTTCTTTCACCAAATGACCCCGAGGTTGCTACCGCTGCGAGTTGAAGCCAGGGTAAAGAGGAAAATCCTCGGAGCCCTTACTAAATGCGGACTCAACAGAGGCGTTTAAAGAAAACCACAACAGTCGACACATCGACTGTCAGTGAAATGTCAAACGGGTGTTGTAACACTTTGACACTTGCACTTATGATTAGTAACCATTGTTTTGTATTGTTTAAAAAAAGCCGTCGTATTTACATAAAATGCTGTGTTGAATAATTGAGGTATTACGTCACACTCTATTGTCCAAAACACGAGTTCTTACGGTGAAGTGCGCTCTGGCGTGAGGTCTGCGTGAGGTGTGCTGGCCGGCCCACGCACTATTACACTGAACGTTATTTATAAATGTATTTAAAGAGCCGTGTTGGCTGAATGGGGTTGTACCTCGACTTTCAATCCGAAGGACGTGGGATCGAATCCCGGCCGTGCATCAATGGATTTTGCGTTTCGTAAAATGTATATGCGCTTTAACACGAGCTCTGAACGGTGAAGGAAAACATCGTGAGGAAACCAGTTAGTATTCTTATAGGCGGCGATGGGCTTGCAACCTGTCACGTATGGAATACTAACTTCTGCAAGATGTGGGCATGTATCAAATATGTATTTGTACATGCCTCAGACTACCCCCTTAGACATCTTCAAAGGATCTGGAATATAAAGATCTGAGAGAATGTCTACCGCGCCTTGGGGATACAGTCATGACCCTGTTTACGTTTTTTTTTACGTTTTTGCTACAAAATAATACTCCTTGGCAATAAAATAATTCCGTAATCCTCTACCGTTTTTATTAGGGAACACGTAGACGAAATTTCATTAAAATTTAAACAACCACCAAATGAAACTGCTTTATGATGAAGATTTAGAGGTAACTTTGTGTTTTTTTTTCTATCGAGCCAAATTAAGTCAATCGTGTTTCGACTCCCATCTATACTATAATATTATAAAGAGGAAAGATTTGTTTCTTTGTTTGTATGTTTGTTTGTTTGTTTGAAATGAATAGGCTCCAAAACTACTGGACCGATTTGAAAAATTCTTTCACCAATTGAATCCTATATTATCCCCGATGAACATAGGCTATATTTTATCCCGGGGAAGTGAAGTTTTCCCGAGGGACCGCGGCGGACAGCTAGTAACTAAAAAAAAAAAATAAAAAAAAAAAATATAAAAAAATCGGTGTTTTTATGCCTTAAAAATGACTTGACGTGCAGTCAAAACGTAAGTTTTGCGACCTACATCACCATAACGGTGAAGGAAAACATCGTGAGGAACCCGCAGCTTAGTCAGCTCCACACGTATTGACGTTGTCTTTAGTGGACAAGACCGAGCTGAGAGGTTTAGCTGCAAGCCTCCATCTCAAACAATGTCGCAGGCACTAGCGTCAGAGTGTAGGCATAGGTTGCCTCCTGTCGCTGTATAAATCATCTTGAAAGAGAAAAATAATTTATTGAGTTCTTTTTTTACAACACCTGCAAACAAAATCAGAACGTCATCGCATGATTGACAGTTGACAGGCGTTTAGGCGGGAACCTCGTTAGGCGCCATGTTAGTTTTGTCATTGTTCGTGTATCTGTGGATTGGATACTAATGTTATTGAAGTGAAATCTGCTAAAAAGCTGACTAAGCTGCCGGTTTCCTTACGATGTTTTCCTTCACCGTTAAGAGAGCTGAATTTAAGGAAACGAGAATTCATTGATGCACAGAAAGGATTCGAACCCTCGACTTTAAGATCAAATGTCGCACAACCCCATTCGGCCAACACGACATATACCTAAATAGAGTAAAGTAAAGTAAAGGTTTATTTTGCTAAATTTGTGGTAGGTAAAAATCGTTACAAGCTTAACGAACTATATATAATGCCCAAGAAAGAACCAGTAACAAAACTATAACCGGCGCATGCGCAGCGGAAGAGCTATTTCTGTGCCGACGTGTGTGGTCTTTTTACGATCTGTTAAGGCAATGCATTCGTTACAATTCTAGTTTACGATTTTATGATTATGAAAATAAAATTATGTGTTTTTATAATGTTATAGGTAGGTTTATAGACAGAAAAAGTGCATGCACGTCGAAAAAATAGAATATGTTGCCACGATGGCAGTTTAACCTGATTGGCGCCACATAATAGATTTAATAAGTACTTACAATTAAAAAAATAAAAAACCCGACAGCAAAAAAGTCAAGAAGAAAGTCGTACTTAAATTATCAATAAAACCATTTAAATGCTTGCCAATTTGTTATTCAAAACTAAGCCTAAATAAAACACAATTATGACCTAAGCACTACATGTATATTTTTGTAATCTCCTTTAAATTTCCTTCATTTTGATAGCTCACTTGATGACTGGCAATTTTTTAGAGACTATTTCGCGCATATGATCCGCCATTTTGTTTTGTTTTTCAAAAAACCTATTCTATGACACTTAGGTTATTAAGACGAATCTAACGATACCCTAAATGTCGAAATCCATCCAGTCGTTTGGAAGATACGAGGGAGCAAATTTTAACGCATTACATACAAGATACGCTCGAAAAACATAACCCTTCCTTTGTCAGTCGGGTAAAACACACTTCATTTATAAGTATTTCCTGCACAATACATCTGACCTTCCTGAATTTATTTTCCACTAGTCCGTCGCGGTTACCCGCGTTCCCTCGGGGAAACTTCACTTTCCCGGGATAAAATATAGCCTATATTCATCAGGGATAATGCAGGATTCTAATGGTGAAAGAATTTTTCAAATTGGACCAGTACTTTCGGAGCCTATACAATTCAAACAAACAAACAAATCTTTCCTCTTTATAATATTAGTGTAGAAATCTTTTGCCGGTTTACATTTTAAAAATGGCGTCTCCTTAAGAGCATACGCAACACAAGTGTACAGACTACTGAACACCTTTAATTTATATTTTATATATATTTAATGGTTTTGTGGCTTCTGTGGTTTAGCGGACGGCTGTCGCAGGTTCATATCCTTTGTATTACAATGTTTGATCGCTCGTCGTTCTTGATAAGATCGTCAAGAAGCAACATTCTGATTGGATGGGTGACCTCTCAATTGAGTGCTGCCGTGCTTCGTAGGGCACTAAATTGTCGGTCCCGGCTATCAAGTCGTTAAGCCATGACGGAGGCCTTAAGGCGGCCTAAAAACTCCGTCGCCAGAGTTGGCCACTGACTCATACGAAGTCAAATTGAAAAAGTCTATTAAAAAAATCTGACCCTTATTGGCCTAGTAGGGCTTAGGCTTAGGTAGCCTTCCAATCCAAAAATCATGGATACGAATCTCACTGGATTTTTAATTTCGGAGATTAATGATAGAATAGTGGCCATCCATCCAGTTTTGCTTCACTTCAAAATGTCGCTTAACTTCGTCGATCTCTGAAGAACCAAATAGGTAACTACTAGTGGTCACCCATCCAATATTCGCTTTACTTCAAAATGTCGCCTTACTTCGTCGATCGTCTTAACGGTCTGTAAGTGGATGGGTGACCGCCAGTGGCATTTTCTAAGCGCTTTCGTGCTTCGGAGGGCACGTTAAATTGTCGATCTCGGCTATTAAGTCTATAAGCCATGACGGAGGGCTTAAGGCGGCCTAAAAACTCATACGAACTTACTTCGTCGATCTCTCAAAAACAAAAGCAAGCTACGAACTCTTCATCGTATCTTGTCTTTTGTTCCTCTACTGCATTTATTTTGCACTAAGTGTAGGGCACACTAAATGCACTATAATTTACTAAATGACACACACAACACTGTATTGCAGTTAAATACACTCAGCGACATAAATACATCACCACTCTCAATAGAGAAAGAGAACATCGTGAAATCGTTGTAGAATTTAAATAAATAAATAATAATAATTAAATAAATAATGCTGGACATTTCACACAGCATCATCTAGCCCCAAACTAAGCAAAGCTTGTACTATAGGAACCAGGTAACTGATATACTTTTTGTTTATAAATACATAGGTAATGAGAAATAAATAAATAAAATTATACATAGAAACATCCAGACTCGAGATAAATATTTGCAGATCATACAAACATTTATCCCGCGGCAGGGATCGAACCCGCAACCTTCGGCGTCACAAGTGGGCTTTCACCCACTGCGCCACAGAGGTCGTCAATAATGCTGGACTTGTCACACCAGCATCTAGCCCCAAAGTAAGCAGAGCTTGTGTTATGGGTACTACATGACTGATATACTTAAATACTTTTTGTTTGTAAAAACATAAATATTACATAGAAACACCCAGACCCGAGACAAATACATGAAGAACATACAAAAATTTGTCCCGCGGCGGGGATCGAACCCGCAACCTACTGCGTCGCAAGCATACCTTCGCCCACAACGCTACAGAGGTTTTTTTTTTATTTATTTCAACTTACTGTGCTAGGAGAGCCAATTGAATCGAAAAAATAACGATTTTCATTTGATTTAAGTAGTCAATTGAGCTATCTATAGATAGTTTTACGATCCTTAGATAGCTTGACTGGTTCGATTGTATTTTGTAGTAGCTTAATTTCTGTACATAAATTTATTTCCGTCATATATGTATTTTTTTTTTATTTTGTCGTTTATTCACTATTCAAAATGGCGGGTAAATTTATTATTTATTTGTTGTCATAACCTTATTATTAGGAGCACTTTGTAGCTAGGTTGGGACCTAGTATTAGATTAAACATGTTCCTTAGACCTAACTATCTAATTAGGTAGTACGTAATTTGGTACGTAGTTAGTACATCAGGGGAAATTTGAAAGTAGCGCCAGTGACTGACAAATTGAGGAGTGGAAGGTTGGCGTGGTATGGGCATGTCATGAGGAGGAATGAAAGTAACACGACGAGTGATGAGTATGAAGGTGGATGGATATACCGGTAGGGGTAGGCCTGAGAAAAGATGGATGAACTGTGTGAATGCGGATATGTTAGTGAAAGGAGTGAGTTCTGATATGACGAGTGATAGAGGGAAATGGAAGAAATAAACATGTTGTGCCGACCCCACTTAGTGGGATAAGGGCAGGAAGAAGAAGAGTAAGTTGGTACGTACTTGAGGTGAATTACTAAGCAACACTTATTTAAAGCTTGTTTGTTTTGAATACAATACATAAATTATTTTCTTTTATTAAAACTGCAAGTCTAAGTTGATGGTACTTTATTTTTTTTGTAGGAAGGGATTTTTGAACATAGACGTAGTCTCGCAAAAGAAGAGTGTTGAAAGCAAGGAATTGACCATTTCCTCATATGAACTTACTTTATGGGCAGCCTTATCGAAAGAAGCGATCTCTCCTAGGAACATTTTTGCATTACGCTAGCTACTATGTAGAAAGGGTAATGAAAACGCATATTGACTTTGGTCATAGCTACAGTTTCAGTAATTTTACTATTGAATATTGTGAATTAATTAATTTCCAGGTACTTGTATCCGTCACAAGTTTACTAAACTATTTGTTGAACCTCGAACGTGCCGCCATTTTGTGAATGTGACAGCTGTCAGATTTCCCGCGCTCGTAGATTTCCAGCAAGCTTTTTCGTAATTGGACAGTCATGTTGAGAAGCGATATTTTCAGTAAAGAGTACTCAAATTAAATTCTTCTATTCGTGTCATTCTTTTAAACCAGTGTAGTGTGGTGATAGGATGTACATATACTTAATGCAATTGAAAACATGCCTTTGACATCAAACTTGATCTTTTTAGGTTCTACAACATGCCGGTTTCCTCACGGTATTTTCCTTTACCGAATGAGAGTATCTAGCATTAATAGCGGAGCCTTTTTGAAGCGCACTTACCTACGATCCGTTCACCACACTGGTTAGAAAGCTAGTGACACGACAAGATAGCGGAGGTAGAGTTGGCCTATTTCATACTAGAACTTTACGACCGAAGTCTCTTTCAAAATTTTCTGCCTATTTTTGCAGAGGACGAGGTAGCACACGAACACATAAAAAATGACAACCCAACACACTCATTTTTACGCACACTCTTACTTTCGTAATAACAATAAAGTGAAGTATGTACGTTATAATAAGACGCATATGATTCGGAATCGTGTACATTTTGGCAAGGAAAATACTAGGAACGCCCATTCCGTCTATGACCTGTTTCAAACAAACTCACTTTAGCCACAGATAAAATAGATTTAGCTCACTTTCAGCAAAAACTAGACAAGCGATAATCGACCTTTGTGCAAACAAGGGTGCCGTATTGTCGGTTAATAAATAAGCAGAGTACATTAGTACACAAAAGGCAAGCGGGGCGGGACTGTTGAACGCACCTGGCTTCTCTCATCGTTTGTAGAGTGACCATACATCTATCCATCACACTAATAATAATAATAATGCTGAACTTTTTCACACAGCATCATCTAGCCCCAAACTAAGCATAGCTTGTACTATTGGAACCAGATAACTGATATACTACCTACTTATATACTTTTTGTTTGTAAATACATACATATAATACATAGAAACACCCAGACCCGATAAAAATATCTGTAGATCATACAAACATTTGTCCCGCGGTAGGGATCGAACCCGCAACCTTTTGCGTCGCAGGCAGGCTTCCGCCCACTGCGCCACAGAGGTCGTCATACCTATATTATTAACTAGCTGTCCGGGAAAACATCACTTTCCCGGGATAAAATATAGCCTATGTTCATCAGGACAACAGTCTCTCATTCGAACTATGTTCTCGTATCATCCCCAGTCAGTAAATCCGCAGTAGCTATCATAAATCCATGTCTGACTCGTCTCGTCTCCTTTTGAGGTAATAATTTTTCTTTCTCTCTTTTTTTGAGTTTTAACTACAGAAATTTGATCAGTAACAGACACCGAGATCATGTTTAAACTTTTTTTGGTAATTAAAAATAGGGGTGTTTATTCGTTTTTTTAAGTTTATCAATAAAATTTTAACCAGAGCAAATCCAGAGTAAGTTTAATCTTAGATTGTAAAAAAATCTTGTAAGGTTAATGTTAAAAAAGTATGGTTACTTTTTTATCCAATTTTATCCGATTATCAGCTTTATAATGGCCACCCTAACGCACCCTAAAATGGCGGAATCATATTTTATAATCCGACAAACATTCTTCATAATCTATTCGATGGGTGCGGTCAGGCCATGATTTGTTTAACAGAAATGGCTCAGCATTTATTATTATCATTAATTGTTCAGCATTTCAGATTTGAAACTAGAGATTTTCGAAAACAATTTCATTTGAAAATTTAATGAGATGAGAAATTTGAAAGTAGATTTTTGAAAACAATTTTATTTTATGTCTTAAAAGTTTAATAGCATAACAAATTGATTATTAATTAATATAAAGTGTTTCTGATTAGATGTTTAATTAAAAATAAACAAATTTAATTGCAAAAGAAATTGAATTTCTCAATCAAACCAAATTGGTTTTAATTAAAAATCATTGAAATAGTAGTACTTCAATAATGATAAATTTATGATTTACTTTGATATTTAAGAAGTGATAATTTATAGTCACATAAAACCGTGGCACTTCGAGTGAAGTTGGAAAGTAGCGCCGGTGACTGACAAATTGAGAAGTGGAAGGTTGGCGTGGTATGGGCATGTCATGAGGAGGGATGAAAGTCATATAACACGACGAGTGATGAGTATGAAGGTGGATGGATATACCGGTAGGGGTAGGCCTAAGAAAAGATGGATGAATTGTGTGAATGCGGATATGTTAGTGAAAGGAGTGAGTTCTGATATGACGAGTGATAGAGGGAAATGGAAGAAAGAAACATGTTGTGCCGACCCCACTTAGTGGGATAAGGGCAGGAAGAAGAAGACTTCGAGCGAAGTGAAAACTTGAACAGGTCAGGAAATCTAAAAATATCGATAGATAATGACTTCACTCGTTTAGTTATATGAGCTTTTAGATATGTAAAAATATTGCCGTTAAAGTTTACCGAGTACAGAACTAGATGGCGCTACTGGTAGGTGTCGGTGAGCAGTCACGTGACTCGCACGTGAACTTTTCAAGGCGAATCCAAGAATTTATTCGCATCTCAAAAATACCGAACGTGCCTTAAGAAGTTTTCACTTCAAGAAACAAAGATCACGACTGTATTCGTGGGCACGGTAGACAATCTCATTGATCAAGTCACTAGAGAGTAGAGATCCTTTGATGATAGGGGTAGTCAAAGACGCCTCCAATTACCTACGTATGTATCAAGACATCTCATGACAGGTTGCAAGCCCATTGCCGTCTATTAGAAAACTTATGATGTTTTCAGAGTTAAGAGCACGTGCTTGATGGGTGACCATATCTTTATAGACTACTAGCTGTCCGTCGCGGTGTGACCCGCGGTCCCTCGGGAAAACTTCACTTTACCGGGATAAAATATAGCCTATGTTCATTAGGGATGATGTAGAAAGAATTTTTCAAATCGGTCCAGTAGTTTTAGAGCCTATTCAATTCAAACAAACAAACAAACAAATCTTTCCTCTTTATAATATTATTATTATTATATAGTAGTATATCTTCTTATAAAAAGTTGAGCACCTCCTGCTTGATTAAACCTACTTTTAGTACCTACAAAAATTAACAGGCTTACCATAGAACGTGACATAAAGTTATTCCGGAGTGTAAACTGTCAAAATGTATGGTTATTCTTGATTTATTCAGTGGAATAACTTTATGTCACGTTCTATGGTAAGCCTGTAAGACTTTAAATCAATGTGATCCTCAATAAGATCCTATTTTCTCCTTTAAATTGTAATTAAATCCTAATTTATGAGTTACAAAATAAAGTTAATTTATAAAATCGTCCTAATCTCAGTATTTATTTATTACAATAGATACCAAAGCAGGAGCCGAAAAATGATAAAATCGCCATTTTCCCAAATGGCACCGAAATGTATTAAACCTTTTTTACAAGGGCATTAAGTATGTGCCGACCTGTACCAAACTGATAATTAAAAAAAAATCAGGCAACATGGCGGCTGCCGTCGGGGTCTGTAAAAAATAAAAGAGATTAGGCGCGAGGGGAATTAATCTCATAGGGTTCTCTACAATTTATACAATGTAAAATCAGAGAAAATTATTTTTGATCAAACTTTCAGGGCTGGCTGCACCTGCAGAGGTAATTTCGGTATTATTGCCTACCTAAAATATGATATGGAATCACAATTAGACAATTAGCTAGATTGCCAGTGAGAGGCTAGGAGCACAAGACCTTTATGCTTCCTAGACTGCCGCCCGCAATGTTGGTGTGTGGGAAATTCCAAAATTGCTTCTGATAATTAGCATTAAATCTTATTTTTTATAGAAATCTGCTGCTTAGGTACTCCTGTCTTTTTAATCACCCTTCTACTATATGAGGGGTCAACACAACATGTATTTCTCTTCAATTGTCTATACTGATATTATAAAGAGGAAAGATTTGTTTGTTTGTTTGTTTGAATTGAATAGGCTCCGAAACTACTAGACAGATTTGAAAAATTCTTTCACCATTACAAACCTGCATTATCCCTGATGAACATAGGCTATATTTTATCCCGGAAAAGTGATATTTCCAAGAGGGAACGCGGGTAACACCGCGACGGACAGCTAGTCATTGATAAAGGCAGAAGACCGATCATAAATGATACTTACTCTCGAGTAAACTGTAAAGCAAGAGCATGAATGCATTGTCCATTGTGCGGGAAAAGAGCTCTTTGAGGCGCATTTTCCCCACAATGGTTAGAAAGAACTTGACAAACTCACAGTTAAAAAGCATTTATTCAGTAGGACCGCTGGGATCACTTAGCCTAGGCGATTTTACTCCAGTTACTTCGCAACCAATATCGTGAAGAACGCGCAACAAACACGATGACACGACAAGAAGCAGTATTATAACCCCCTTTATCACAATTCTTGTTCAAATTGGCTAATGACGTGATCCGTTTACCCATCACCTCACGGAACCCCAAACCCGATTCCAAATTCAAACTTAAAGCGGCGGGAGATGAAAAAGCGGGACTAATTTCATGCGTTCACGCGGAGTCAAAATGACCCTCGTTAGAGTGAGATGGCGCTATACGTTTGAGAAGGATGGATATATAATAAATGTATTAATCGGCTCATAATTTTCGGGTACATGTTTATGGCTTTTAATAATGGTGGTGGTTCTGAGAAGAATTTTGTTAAATGTCAGCGATATGTAATATTTAAGCTTCGGGGATCTTCGCTTATTTATTGTCTGGTTATTTACATAAGTCTACATAAGTAATACCTACTAAAAATTAAAAAAAACACAGTTTTTATTTAGATTAAAATCAAGGGGTAAAATGGGGTGTCTTAAAATTTGCGTTAAACTGTTTGGCTAGAATTCTACTATCCTACTTCTTACTATTCTACTTCCTACTATCCTACTTCGTACTATCCTACTTCCTACTAACATAATAAGCTGAAAGTGAATAAGTGATGTTTGTGTTTCAATCACGCCTAAACCAGTGAATCGATTTGGATGAAACTTGGAATACGCGTAGAAAGTAACCTAGAACAGCATATAGGCTAAAAAATTTGATACCACGTGAGTGAAGCCGTGCGCAGTAGCTAGTCTTATCTTAAGTTAAAGTCGCGGTCTCAAAAAACACCTCCGAAGAAACAATTCCCGTTATAATTAATAATTACTAGCTACTGCGCGCGGCTTCGCTCGCGTGATACCAAAATTTTAGATAGCCTATATGCTATTCCAGGTCACTATCTACGCTTATTTAAAGTTTCATCCAAATCAGTTCACGGGTTTAGGCGTGTTTTTTATGGAAGAGGGGGCAAACGAGCAAGTGGCACACCTGATGGTAAGTGATTGCCACCGCCCACAGACAACTGCAGCATCAAGAGGCACTGCAGATGCGTTGCCGGCCTTTGAGGTAGGAATAGGCTCTCTTGAAGGCGCCTGAGTCGTATCGCTCTGGAAATACCTCTGGCGACAGCTGATTCCACAAGCCTGATGTGCAAGGCAGGAATTGGCGTGAAAACCGCCATATGAAACACAATCATACAAACATACTCAAAAACTTTCAGATTTATTATATTAGTAGGATTACATACAAGTTACTTGCCCTAAGTGAAGGTATTCTCATTAAGGACACCTGTGCAACGACACGTCAACCGGTGTCAATTACTGTAGGTACAGTCGGACACAAAGTTTATTTATTTATTTAGTTTACCACATTATACAGGGTGTGAAAAGACGTCTACCGAAGCCGCAAGGGGTAGGTACAGCATCCCAACACACAACCAAATCCGAAAGGATTTTCCAAAAAAATCATTATATCCGGAGAAAACAGCGTTTGAAGACTGTTTGCGTATGTTTTACGTAAACAGATTGCTGGATTTTGAGTTTAAACTGTTTTTTTCTTAAACTATTATGTACTAATAAGTAGGTTATGGTCTTATTATGTTGTTACAGTAGTAATTAACCGAAAATAATACAAACTGACTAAGCTAGGTAAAAAAAGTTTTTTTTTACAGAAGCATAGGTAGGTTACCTACTCCAGTAAAAAACTCCCTACTTAATTAAGTACAGGAAAATCATTAATTGTTTACAAAATTCTCCATCAGTCAATTTTAGATCAGTGTTTTAAAACATTTTGTTGATGATACTACACTAACGACCATCGAAAATTAAGTTTTTAAACGAACGACGCTTTGAAATTCCCAAACAAAACAACATGGCCGACAAATATATTTTTTGTTGGCGTAATTATGTAGGTGGGTCTATGGGTATTAATGGATGCATGTGGGTAAAAAAAAACAATTATTTTTTGATCTCGGGTCTGTTAATTTATTTGTGACGTTTTGGATTTTCAAGCGGTAGAATGTTTTGGTAGTGGTTGCGATTAATAAAAAAAAAACGCGTCTCAAAATAACTTAGCAAAGAGAACATCTACGACGTAGCGCTACGAGCGTCTACGGAGCGTAGCGTCTACGAGATATCTTTAACCTCTTTGGTCTATAACCTCTTTGGATTAATAGTATCAAATCTTTCAATAGTGATGTGTTTTTATTATTTTTATACACCTATTATTTATAATAATCAACAAAGCTTATTTCTACTCAGCATCCATATTTTATTATATCAATATAATTCAGATACTAAAGATTTCAACGCGTGACATAGCAACATTATTCAAATATTTAAAAATATTTTGCGATCACGTACAGCCGATCAAAACGTGTGCAATCACAGCCAGGCTTCGATTAAAAAAAACAGACTCTATGGCCACGCATAAATTAATAATGTCATCTCACGAAAACTCATTACAGCAACCCACCAATTTATCCAGACCTCCCTCACTTCCCTGCTTTCATAAAACAAGGGATAGAATTGGGTATCATAAGGCTTTTTTAAACTGGTCGTTCGAAAGTTAGAGCGAGATAGGTATAGTTCCGAAGGTTGCGCGCGCGAACCTCTGCTCGCGTGTGATTGGCCGATAATTCCCGCGCTAAGGCGGCACCAACTCATTGCAATAAATTGAGATGTTGACACATTAATAACCAAAAGTTATGTTTTAATTTTTGTTTTTTTAGAGCGAGGCGCGCGAAATTATAAGCCCTGAATATAATTATTATGAATCCTGATATAATGAGCTGGCTGCGTGTGTGGTCCGATGGTTGCTTTTATAATTAAACTGTTTTGGTTTGTGTAGCCATATTTTTATTCGGCTTACAACTGGCGATACGCACCGCGGGATAAACGTGTGGTTTTTAACGCACGTTTTATTATGTTGGTATGATTTGATGTGGTTACTTGAAATAAACTTACCTACGCTTTGATGCTGTATATCTAGAACTATAAAGTTTAATTTAAGTTAAAGCTTAAGTAATTTTTCTTAAGGTGTATGTGGGAAAAAAATTGCTACCTAATAAATCTAAAAGAAAATTTGAATTAAATTAAATTTCGAATGTGTTTTATGATAAAATATAATTGAATATTTAATATTGGGTCCTGTTATAAGTATTTTTATACCATAATATGTAAATAAATAAAAATCATTAATTTGTTTCGTTACACTACATCGATATTTTATTAATTTATTTATTCGCCATTCTAGCCTACAGACCCCACGCAGACTACAGACTTTCTATCAGCCGTTATTTGAGACGGGCTATACTTCTCCATACTCATTACGAGCCGAAGTATATTCCGTCTCAACTATCGGCCGATAGAAAGTCTGTAGTCTGCGAGGGGTCTTAAAATTACAAATTACTAAAATGAAAGAATCATAAACGCAACGTGAAAAACGCTCATTTTAAACCCACGGTCATAAAAGTCGTATCAAGCAATTAAATTACGTTTCCCGATTAGTTTTACTATTTGTTATTCCACATTTCGAGGCAAAAAGATTTATAGTTTGAATTATACACAACAGAAGTTACTAGAAACAATTTTGTTGCTTACCCAATACCCAGGCGTTGTGGGACTATGGCATAGTAATTATTATTTTTAAACCGGGTATTTATCACGTACCTATTGTAAAATAATAATTATGTCACCAAATCACGAAAGTTTAAAAAGTTATGGCATAGTAGCCTTCTGATGCTGAAAAAAAAACAAGATTAAAACAAGTTCAATGTGTCTTGCATACGTTCCGGCGTGAAAAAGACTATAGTAAACTCAGTGGAACAATTTTAATGCTTACCCAATACCCAGGCGTTATGGGATTAGGGCATAGTAGCCTTCCGATGCTGAAAAAAAAACAAGACTAGTAAAATCAGTAGGTACCTATCTTACAGCCACTCTACACATTCGCCGAACTATTATTTGGATAGATCTCGTGACCGTCGGCATTCGTCTATCATTGTCGAATATGTAGAGGGCGCATTAGAAACCAAAACCAACTTAATTCGTAAAAGTATTTTCGATTTAAGTTAAAAACTGCTAATTTGAAACGGGACTTTCAACCACAGTAGTACAAATACAACAATACGACAACAAAACAACAAAATATAGTTACAAAGCAAATTATCCACACCTCAGAACACAAAAGAAGTTTTACGAATAGTTAATTCGCGCCGCTGTAAACAAGCCATTGTCTATGGTCAGGTGACGTGTGACAGTTCTGCGAGCTGTCAAAACGAACGTCAATATTTTGGCGCGATTCGTGACGCAGTGGGTAGAGTAGTGATGGGATATTGTAGAATATTGAGATGCAAGTAGGAGTTACGGACTATCCGTAAACAGATTGTCCAGTCAAGTTATTATTTGATTAGGTATACGTCCAGCAATGTGACAATGAGTAAGTAATGAGCAAGCTATTGTGAACGACGTGCTTCAGAGAGCTGAAAACAGTTTAGGCTTTGAAGTTATACATCAAAGTTAGCATCTGATTTCGATAGGCACTAGTGTATATTCACTAACAAAATGCGTCTTTTTTCTTTCAACTTAATCCATTCATTTGTTCCCTTAGAGCAATGGTCTTTGATAAACCATTGTTCTATACAGGGTGTAAAAAGACAACTACCGAAAACTGAGGGGTTGCTATCAGACCATGATTCTAAACATATTTAGCGAAAAAAAAACGCATGTTATTTTATGTTATTTTCGGTTATTTAGTACTAGTACGACATAATAAGACCAACCTACCTAATAATTTCATATAAAAAAGAAAAAAACAATTAAAACTCAAAATCCAGCAATCTACGTAAAAAAACGCACCCAGAACATACGCAAACAGTACTCTTCAAACGCTGTTTTCTCCGGATATATGATTTTTCGGAAAATCCTTTTAGATTTGGTTGTGTGTTGGGATGCTGTACCTACCCCTTTCGGCTTCGGTAGACGTCTTTTTACACCCTGTACCTATGTTTCACATTACATGACTTTCCGTAATTTTAAGCAAACCCCGTAATTTTCCGTACTTCATCTCACTACCCCATCACTACTTACCTGGCTTACCTTAGAAAACGTTCCATTTTTAAAATCGAACTCTATCCTATCCAAGTAAAGCCGTTTTCTTCAAAACCAACTATTTCTTTACAGAATTCGTCACATCGTCACGGTTCAGTCTAATGAATTGGATTTTAAAACGACTGCGGTTTACAAACATTTTTTTCCGTAATGAACAATACAAAATTACAAGTTTAAATGCAACGTTGTTACTTTGTGTACATTTTTACGGTAAATTGATTATCAGGTGTCGTGGAGTTTTTTTTTTTTGCAAGCGTGGCAAAGAGTGTAATCGTTATGCCATAAATATTTTTTCATTTCTCATACTCGGAAAGTAGTGTTGTTTTGATTTGATTATTGGGTGGAAGATGCTGCTTTCCTTTCATAGGGAGGGAAAAACTCATACAAATTCATCCCGACCCTCGGGCCGGAATGAACTTTAAAAATAGAACTGCTGTCAGCTGTGAAGTGTTTTATGTTAAAAAAAAAATAATTTAAAAAATGTCATGCATGACTTTCTTAACAGCCAGTGTGAATTTAGCGCAAACTTCTTTGAGCGGAATAAGCCGCGAGTGCCGCGACAATTACGCGGCGAGCGGCGAGTTCCATATTTAAAATTTAAAAAGTCAACATAAATTGGCGGGATACTAAAATGTGTTATGTATCTGTGACGGACTTTTGTGCTAAGATTTGAATATTAAAAATTTCCTCATATTCTAAATGAAAAGTAGAGTGTTTGCTACGGGTCATCATCTCCCTGCCCCTTTCCCACATTATGTGGGGTCGGCACAACATGTGTTCTTCTTCCATTCCCCTCTATCAGCCGTCATCTCAACACTCACCCCTTTCTTACTCATGTCATCCTTCACACAATCCATCCATCTTTTCTTTGGCCTACCTCTACTCGTAAATCCATCAACATTCATACCAAGTACTCTTCTAGTTACATGACATTCTTCCCTTCTCATTACATGCCCATACCATGCTAGCCTGTTGCTCCTCATCTTTTCATTCACTGGCGCCACTTTCACACTTCCTCTTATGTACTCATTCCTTACTCTGTCCATTCGCGTCACTCCACACATCCATCTCAGCATTCGCATCTCAGCCACGTGCACCTTTTGTTCATCCGTCCCTTTTGTTGCCCAACACTCCGATGCATACAATACGACAGGTCTTACGATCGTCTTATATATTTTCCCCTTAAGCTTAAGGGGCATACGTGGATCGCAAATTGTTCCGGAGACCTGTCGCCATTTCATCCATCCCGCATTTATTCGACTTCTTACATCCTTCTCTATCTCACCATCATTCTGTACAACTGAACCGAGTGTACATGTACATGTACATGGCCCTTACAAGCTGCAGGTACTTCACAGGCACTCCTTTCTCTTTCATTGCCCACCACAGAACCTTTCGGGGAACCCTATCGTATGCCTTCTCGAGGTCTATAAACACCATGTGTTTGCCACGGGTAAAAGAATCAATTCCTACTCGGACTATAGCCGCCCTCGCTGCGCTTGGGCGTCTAACTACCTCGGGAATTGATTATTTTAACAATCTACTATTACTGGCCGTTAATATAATTCAATGTATTCAATGTATAATTCATTTGTAAGGTTTTCATCCAATTTTAAGCAGAAACAAAAGACGTTTTACTAAGAGAAGAATAGCATTTTTGATTGCAATGAACATTATTACCTACGACGGAACGCCGAACGGAGTTTGGGGTGGAGGTTGTGTTTGTCTGTGCACTTTTTTTTGTACTTTTGATTAGTGTTATTGGTTCTTCGCTAACCATTCTAAATATCTATACTATAATATTATAAAGAGGAAAGATTTGTTTGTTTGTATGTTTGTTTAAATTGAATAGGCTCCGAAACTAATGGACCGATTTGAAAAATTCTTTCACCATTAGAATCCTACATTATCCCTGATGAACATAGGCTATATTTATCCCGGGAAAGTGAAGTTTTCCCGAGGGACCGCAGGTAACACCGCGACGGACAGTTACCAATAAATAGATTTTGATAAATTTTGCTTAATAGATTGAATTCAACCGACTCAAAGTTTAAAAACTGTTTAAATGGGCAGTATTTACATTTCTAGCAGCCTCTACAAAAGTTTTTTCACAAATATCTTTTACATACATTTCTCTCCTGTTTTATATTAATAATTTATCCGTTTATAGCTGTACTAGCTGCGCTCCCGCGGTGTAACCCGCGGTCCCTAGGGATTTTTTCGGGATAAAAAGTAGCCTATGTCCGTCCCTGGGATACAACCTTTATCCACGCCAATTTTCAGCCTAATCGGTTCAGTGGTTTGGGCGTGAAAAGGTAACAAACAGACAGACAGATAGACAGACAGACAGACAGAGTTACTTTCACATTTATATTATTAGTATGGAAGTATGGATATGGATAGTATGGATAAACATAAACTAAATAATATTTTCAAGCCACGCAATAAAATATTCCAATTTGCAATAAAACCTTGTTATTTCAGATTATTATGTAAAACTTATCAATGAACATTAAATTTCAATTGAAAATTCCATTTTCAAATTTTGAATTTCGAATCTTGGTAGAATACAAAACACGCTGTTACCACCCCGAGAGCTAATTAGGTATACGAATGTTGTTCATAGTGGTGGAGCTTAAGGTCCTCGGATTTCATGAGCTGAGCGACAAGCGAAAGCTATCTCTTGCCTATACAAGTTTCTTAATTTGTGCTGGCAACCGTACTCTTTGGTTGGCAACTCGAGATGCCGATGAGAATGACAGCGAGTGACGTTCCGGCGGCTGTGGTGTTATTTGAGTTTGTTGTTAGAAATTAACGAAATACTTTATTGATATACAGGGTGTAAAAAGACAACTACCGAAAACTGAGGGGTTGCAATCAGACCATGATTCTAAACATATTTATCGAAAAAAAAATTAAAAAAACATTTTACTTAGCTGCGTCATTTTATATTATTTTCGCTTATTTACTACTATTACAGCATAATAAGATCATACCTACCTAATAATTTCATTTATAAAAGAAAAAAACTGTTAAAACTCAAAATCCAGCAATCTATGTAGAACAACGCGCCCAAAACATACGCAAACAGCACTCTTCAAACGCTGTTTTCTCCGGAAATAATGATTTTTTTGGAAAATTCTTTTGGATTTGGTTGTGTGTTAGGATGCTGTACCTACCCCTTTCGGCTTCGGTAGACGTCTTTTTACACCCTGTATTATTGGAAAGAAAGCTAAGAGTTTAATTTTTTTTTTAAAGTTCTTTTTTCAGAAGAAATCTCTTTTATGAAAATAAATTCAAGAGGAAGGTTTATATGCATATACTAGAGAAACACTGATAATTTTAAAATTTTCTAATGTTATGTCGCATATAAACACATTTTATTGCGCTTACATTGCAAACGTTGGCTGAACCCTAATATTTAGTATCAGCATTGCACTCGTGTGAAGCCGGGGCGAGTCGCTAGTCTATACTTCTATAACTAATATCATAAAGAGAAAAGATTTGTTTGTTTGAATTGAACAGGCTCCGAAACTACTGGACCGATTTGAAAAATTCTTTCACCATTAGAATCCTACATTATCCCTGATGAACATAGGCTATATTTTATGCCGGGAAAGTCAAGTATTCCCGAGGGACCGCGGGTAACACCGCGACGGACAGCTAGTTTTTTTTAATGATGAATGGGTCGACTCTTGACTTCGAAACTTACATAGGCAAGAATGAGGTCTACGATGGAGCGAGCCTACCCAGAAGGTGCCTATTAACTCTCTTCTTAAAAACAACAGGGTCGTAGCTCAGCGGAAAAATAGACGCGGGAAGCTGATTCTACATTTTTGCAGTACTAAATAAATCGAAGTCATATCATTAATATGTTCCTGTTGCCTATAACTAATTCATTCTAAACATCACTACACTCTCTTCCTTACCCTCGCGGCATGAGGTCGTCCATTTTGTAAACCACCATTGTGTTACCTGTCAAAATATTTTATTTTTTTTATGTTTTTTTACACCGAAAACATTTGCCGCGTCGGGATCTAAAGAATCTGTTTTTCAAGATAAAAATGTTATTATAATTTTATCCAATATTTTTACTAAAAATAAATACCGTTAGATTTTATAACTAGTTTATTGTTTAGTGAGGCACTATTGTGTCTTAAAACAGTCTGTGCTTAGTCAGCTCCACACGTATTGACGTTGTCTTTCCTGAGGTTATGGCTGATTGAGCTGAGATAGATAGATAGATAGAAAGCTTTATTTGCCAACACACAGACACAGGTACATTACATAAACAGAGAATAGGTACTAAAAAGAAAAATACAAAAGTATGAGGTAAGTAGGTGACAGAGCTATGAAGTTAGGAACCTCTGTGCCTATCCCTACTCACCTACATGCAATCTACAAGGAATAGACAAAACAAGAAAAGACCTAAACAGCAAAACGACAAATAAAAAGAAAAAAGAGTTATCAGTAAGAAGTACGGTCTGCGCTGGTGATGAGCTGAGAGGATGGTTTAGGTGTTACCACCTTAACCATCCTCTCAGCTTATCCGAGCCTCCATCTCAAACAATGTCCTCTGTAGCGCAGTGGGCGAAGGCTCGCCTGCGACGCAAAAGGTTGCGGGTTCGATCCCCGCGGCGGGACCAATGTTTGTATGATCTACAAATATTTGTCTCGGGTCTGGGTGTTTCTATGTATGTATAATATGTATGTATTTACAAACAAAAAGTATATAAGTAGTATATCAGTCATCTTAGTACCCATAACACAAGCTCTGCTTACTTTGGGGCTAGATGATGCTGTGTGAAAAGTCCAGCATTATTTATTTTAATGTGGCAGAATACAAAGGAGAATGTTCGAGAATCTGCGAGAAAATGTTCAATTAGTCCCACTATCCCACTAATATAATCATAATAAAGCTGAAACCAGTGAACCGATTCGGATGAAACTTGGAATAGGCGTAGATATACACCGCTATTTTATGACTACCAAAAAAAATTTAAGGACAGTAGCAGCAGATACAGAAAATGATAATGGCATGGTCAGAACTTTTTTTTATTGAACTATCAAAGTTATCGAGGATTGTATTGTAGTCGACCAAAACCGAACAAAATTTTATAAAAACTGTACAAATAAGTACTTTAAACAACAATCGCGTACATACTCTCATTCGAACCATGTTCTCGTATCATCCCCAGTCAGTAAAACCGCAGTAGCTATCATAAATCCATGTCTGACTCGTCTCGTCTCCTTTTGAGGTTATAATTTTTTTTTCTCTTTTTTTGACTTTTAACTACATAAATGTGATCAGTAACAGACACCGAGACCATGTTTAAAAATTTTTTGGTAATTAAAAAATAGGGGTGTATAGTGACCTGGAATAGCATAATATTCCAATCTTCTACAAATTATAATTTCTTAAAAAATATGATCTTTACTTAATTTTGATGTTAGTCACTCTGCCGTGAGGTCTAAGATGGAGCATGCTTACCTAGAAGGAACCTATTTGTTTTGATGTCTATGGAATATTTCTGTCTAAAAATGTAGATAATTGAACTACAGCACACAGGATATAATAAAGCAAATACTTTTTAAATTATTTTAGTAAAATGACGGTTGATGGAATGGGCTACGAACCCGCTACCTTCTGATTGAAAAAAAAACTACTAGGCCATAACATCTCACAGATAAACTTGATAAAATATTATTACTTCTTTACGCTTATTAGCTGCGCAAGCGCATCCTATCTAATAGGATAATTACGGTGTTGCCAGGCTAATGCGAGGTAATTATTCATTAGGGTTGCCATTATCTTACCATTTTAATTATACCTACATAATGAGTAAAATACTTTGTGTATTGTTTTATGTTTTTAAATATATTGGATAATCAAATAGTCTTTACAGATTTAAATTAATCAGATTAGATTATGTACTTAGTTTAATATAATAATATTATGATCTTGAGATGTTTATAAATATTACTAATAAATATGTTTGTTAGAATAAGAAATGAAAAGTCTTATCAAAATTTTCCACGAACCCGCGAAGATCAGACGATCCTCCTAAAGCCGGAGTGCCTTCAACCGCACGGCCACGGAACCCCTAACGTCAGATTCGAAATTCTTGATAAGCTCATTTATTGGTTAATATTATTAATGTTTGTTAGATATAAATAATATTTAATAGTTATCTAAAACTAAGTTATGTGGTGTTAATACTCGCGGTCGGTAATAATTAGGAAATACAGTTTTTCGCGATAAAAACTGGTAGTTTTGCAAGTGTGTGAGGCGAGTGTGCATGGGACAGCTGGAAGGGGAAGACCTAGGCGAACCTTCTTGGATCAAATTGGCGACATTTTGGAGAAGGGCCAGGTCAAAAGTACCCTAAACCGACGAGCATGTATGAAGAATGTAATGAGAGTGAATGAGGCGAAAGTTGTGTGTCAGGATCGTAGCGAGTGGAGATCCGTGGTCTCTGCCTACCCCTTTGGGAAAGAGGCGTGACTTTATGTATGTGTGTATGTAGTTTGTTTGTTTGAACTTGGTAATCTTACCAATTGCATTAAAAATGAAAGCCCATCGCCGGCTATAAGAATACTTACTGGTTTCCTCACGATGTTTTCCTTCACCGTTCAGAGCACGTGTTAAAGCGCATATTTTTACGAAACGCAAAATCCATTGATGCACGATTCGAACCCACGACCTTCGGATTGAAAGTCGAGGTACAACCATTCGGCCAACACGGCTCCATATCATAAGTAGACTTTTTTTTAAATTATAAGAGATATCGGTGTACACACAAAAATTACTAAAGCTTAGCTATCCTAGGCCGACATCTACTATATAAAAATAAGTCGGGCTTTCCTTCCTGACGCTATAACTCCAGAACGCACGAACCGATTTCCACGGTTTTGCATTCGTTGGAAAGGTCTCGGGCTCCGTGAGGTTTATAGCAAAGAAAATTCAGGAAAAAATTTGCCGCTCATTGGTTATTTCCATTTACTCAAAACTCCTGCACTTTGTTCCTAATAATGCGCAGACAAAGTCGCGCGGGTCAGCTAGTTATTCATATTTTTTCTCCGAAGTTTATTCCCATCAGAATATATTTATCGATAAACACTTTATACAGTTTTTCCCGCCATTTCAGTACTTATTAAAGCTATTAACTCCGATTATGGGTTAATAACATTTAATATAGGCTATTAGTGACTTAAATCGTCTTTTTATAGACTTATAGACCATCAATACGATTGATTGATGTTTTAAAAGTGTGAAAATTGCAATTACAGTAGCGACTACGTGGTCGTGCTTGCTTAGTCGTTCTTGATAGATCGTCGAAGTTAAGCAACGTTCGAAACGGTCTGTAAGTGGGTGACCGCCAGTGGCATTCTCATCGTGCTTCCGTGCTTCGGAGAGGAAGTTAAATTGTCGGTCCCGGCTATAAAGAGTTATTTGTAAAACACCGGTAACCTCTCAGGACTGTATTACTATCATCATAAGGAACAACTTTTGTTCTATGACTTTAAAAAATTCATTATTTTTTTTTTCATCAGATTGTCATATAAACAAAAATATTTAAATTGAACGCTCTAAAAGTTACGAAGTCTATGCGAAGCAAAAGAAAGCGATAGTACAAAGCGAAGGGAGCGGGGTTAGGACGGCGGGGGCCGAAATGTTTTCGATAGGACAATGTTTTAGATATCAAAACGAAATCTTGAATGTTTGTTTTTCAAATGTGCTATGTTTTGTAAAAAGTCATAGAACAAAAGTTGTTGTTTATGATGATAGTAATACAGTGCTGAGAGGTTACCGGAGGTTTACAAATAACCCTGTATATAAGCCATGACAGAGGCCTTAAGGCGGCCTAAAACTCCGTCATAGCCACACTCATACGAACTTACACTGCATATTCCATGTGATTTAAGACGTTTCAAAGTGATCCCAGCGGTCCTACTGAATAAATGCTTTTTGACTTTGCCTTTGACTTTGACTTCTTTGTTGGGTGCTCTCAATAAAAAAAAATAATCAACATATTTTTTTGACTGTGTGATGTGTTTCATTAAGAAATGAAAAGTTGTATCAAAATTTTGGATTCCGACGGGATTCGAACCCGCATCGAACTTTGTGAGCAAGTGTGGATTAGCACTATAAAAATTACAAAAAATTATTGTGTAGGTGTTTTTTTGTTTTCAAATGAATTCTAGCATTCATTTCATTGACATGATTAGAACTAAATGGTAGATAATGGCAACAATTACAAATGAGTGTAAAAAGCTGTAATTATGCTTGTATGACATATGTTTCTGCATTTCGCTGTATTTTAATTGTTGGACACACTATGTCTTCATACGGTAAATTGCTTTCTAAGAACATTCATGTGGTACGAGCGCTTTTTCTATACTAATATTATAAAGAGGAAAGATTTGTTAGTTTGTTTGTATGAAATGAATAGGCTCCGAAACTACTGGACAGATTTGAAAAATTCTTTCACCAATAGTATCCTACATTATCCCCGATGAACATAGGCTATTTTATCCCGGGAAAGTGAAGTTTTCCCGAGGGATCGCGGGTAACACCACGGCGGACAGCTAGTCACTACATAGTATAAAACAAAGTCGCTTTCTCTGTCCCTATGTATGCTTAAATCTTTAAAACTACGCAACGGATTTTGATGCGGTTTTTTTAATAGATAGAGTGATTCAAGAGGAAGGTTTATATGTATAATACATGCATAATATAGTAGAGAAATTTAGTATCAGCATTGCACCCGTGCGAAGCCGGGGCGGGTCGCTAGTTTATCAATAAAAGCTACAAACAAACAAATAGAAGCAGTTGTTATTTCAAAACAATTTCATAAAACAAAAGCCGATTCAACACTTCAAAATCAAAACATGGCGTAAACTTCACCAAACAACCCTTCATACACTTTCAGGTCCAATTAACCATCGAAAAACATTTTCAATATTAATGCATACCAACCGTGGAAAATTTAAAAGCACAACACATTCCAAATTCAAACTTATCAACAAGAAACTAAAGCACATTTCAAAATGGCGGCACCTATTCGGACCACACACGTCGAAAGGCGGCGAATGATTTAAAAAAAGAACGCTGTTCCTTTTTTAAATGCGCCGTTCGTTACCTCATCAAGTTTTTTTTTGACAACGGCTAGTTTTATATACGGCCAGGGTTATGTGATCGAAAAAATGCTTGTCTTATGATGTTGTTGGAGGATTGGCTTCGGTTCGGGGTCTGAAGCATAAATTATACTGTTTTATATGAGCTTCTGAGAGCACCGACATCAGCAGTGCTTTTTTAAATGGCCTCGTAAGGGTTTAAGATTAGTTTGTTATCTGTGGACAATAAAGAAGGTATAGGTTTTAAGGCTTCTTTTTATCGGTCAAGCCAAGTGTGAGCGTATATATATTTAAATAAGTTTCGTAGATATGTTGTTTCAGTGAAAGATTGAAATGGTATTGATGTTTTTTATTTTGGAAGTTTTTTGTCATAAAAACCGTTATTTCATAGAATTTTGTATAGAGCTAGCTGCGCTCCCGCAGTCCCTTACGATTTTTTTCATTTTTTCAGGATAAAAAGTAGCCTATGTCCTTCCCTGGGATAAAACCTTTCTCCATGCCAATTTTCAGCCTAATCTGTCCAGTGGTTTGGGCGTGAAAAGGTAACAAACAGACAGATAGAGTTACTTTCACATTTATAATATTAATTACTAGCTGACCCGCGCAACTTCGTCTGCGCATTATTAGGAACAAAGTAGAGGAGTTTTGAGTGAATCGAGAGTAGGTATATACAAAATATAAAACTCCGTCGCTTGATATAATAATATTTTTTTTTTATATTTATGTTTCTCTCAAGAATCCCAAGATAGAGGTAGGGAAAATCTTACCCAGATGTTGCAATTCTAAGAACAAAACGAATACGGTAATTGGTATAGAATCCCTGAAGCGAGCGGCAATTTTTTTGAAGATATTGACTCGAAACATTTTTTTTTGAATACTTAGCAAGTACTGTATGGTGTTGAATTTCGAAATAAAACGATTAACTAATATTACCTACCTGCGACTTCGTCAGCAATATTAAAATATCGAAAACTCTAAGCAAAAATCTCTATTAACTTTTCAAAACTCAAAATCAAAGAAAATTATACTCCTTCGTATTTCGATCTCCGCTAGAAACGCCACCTAGGAGAGAAAAAGTGTAAAGTAGTTTTGACCTCTAGACCGATAGATGGCGTTCTAACTATGGCCAAGGAAAAAATATTTTAATATCAAAAAATCATAACTTCGGAGTTGGGATATATTGATGGGTGGGAATACACATGTTACATGTTTATCATTAATTTTAAAATAATTTATTAGGTATGCAAAATACAAAAAAAAGTAAAAAATCTAGAGTGCAAAAAGTGGCTGGCGGCGGTCACCCATCCTTTTTATGACCGCGCCCAGGGTTGCTTAACTTTTTTCCCCATACAAACTTCCAACCCTTATTTTCCCGCCCCCTTAGGGTAATTGACAAAAAAAAGTAGCCTCATGTCCATCCCTGGGGTATACTCTTTATCCATGCCAAATTTCAGCTTAATCGGTTCAGCGGTTTGGGCGTGAAAAGGTAACAAACAGACAGACAGACAGACAGACAGAGTTACTTTCACATATATTAGTATGGATGGATATGGATGGATTTTTCAACGACTCAAACTAATTTTTTTTCCAAAAATTAAAGGAAGTGTTCGTGTTCGTCATGATTAGCTTTGCTTTAGGTATATTAAAAAACATATTTTTTTAGATGTTGATTGTTAACCTAAGATAAATCAAATCAAATTTATTTCAGGCAATATTAAATATTTTAAGTTCATGTTGTCTATTTTATACTAAGTATTTCAAAAAAACAAAATTGTGACATTTATTTATTTAATTATAATGCTGATAGAATATTGTATGTAGAAATTATGTGTAATAACAATGTGTTTTATGGATTTATTATGATCTGAAATAAATAAATAATTAAATTAAAACCGGTGCTTTTGTCTTTATAATTATTAACAATTATTTAACAAGATTAATATATTTTCAAATTTCTTAACGAGTCACCAAAACCAGTGAGCTGAAAGACATTTATTTTAAGTCCTAAATATATTTTTTCTTACGGAACCCTTAAAAAATATCCCCTATAACACTTTAAGTTCTTTTTTCGGACGGAATCGGATACTGTGGGAAGCTGTTAAGGATTTCAGGATTAAGAAAATTGATTTTCAATTTGTTTATTAACACACCTTCTAGGTAGCTCTATGTTTTTAAATAATCTTATAAATAGTTATTTTTTCAAAAAAGGCTGGATTTGACCTATTTAGCTCAAGACAAAGTCAAAAAGCATTTAAATAAATAAATAATAAATAATGCTGGACATTTCACACAGCATCATCTAGCCCCAAACGAAGCATAGCTTGTACTATGGGAACCAGATAACTGTTAAGTATACTATTTATATACTTTTTGTTTGTAAATATATACATATTATACATAGAAACACCCAGACCCGAGATAAATATTTGCAGATCATACAAACATCTATCCCGCGGCGGGGATTGAACCCGCAACCTTTTGCGTCCCAAGCGAACCTTCACCCACTGCGCCACAGAGGTCGTCAAAGTTTATTCAGTAGGACCGCTGGGATCACTTAGAATAGTCTTAGAACTAATTTTACTCCTGTTCTTGCGCGACCAATACCGTGAAGAATCAGGGCAACAAACACGGTTTGGGGCCTAGCATTCTTTTAGGTGATCCATGGATCGATGGAGTACTGAATAAATCTACTCTACTCTGGATAGGTAAGCCTACTGAATAAATAAATAATGCTGGACTTTTCACACAGCATCATCTAGCCCCAAACTAAGCAGAGCTTGTGTACATGACTGATATACTAAATACGTACTGATATGTAAATACATACATAATAATAGAGTTAGGAGCAATAGGTTAGCGTGGTATGGGCACGTAATGCGGAGGGATGAAACTCATGTTACTAAAAGGGTGATGGAAATGAATGTGGATGGATATGTGAGTAGAGGTAGACCTAAGAAAAGATGGATGGATTGTGTGAAAGAAGATATGGGTAAGAAAGGAGTGGATATGGAGATCACGAGTGATAGAGGAGAGTGGAGAAGGAGAACATGTTGTGCCGACCCCACATAAGCGGGATAAGGGCAGGCCAATGATGATGATGATGTAAATACATACATATTATACATAGAAAACACCCAGACCCAAGACAAATCTGTAGATCATACAAACATTTGTCCCAGAAATCGAACCCGCAACTTTCTGTGTCGCAGGCGGGCCCCACTGCGCTACAGAGGTCATTAAAATACTTATGATACAATAAGCCCTCCTAACTGAATTCCCTCCAATGTCACGCGTTAATTTAATCGCTAGATATTTAGTTACATCTCCCTCGCTCCCTGAGGGGGTAAGGGTGGGGTCGGTGTGCCAGCGTGAAAATGAATCCAGATCCCTCCTAGCTATGTCACAAATCGCAATAGAATAGAAATCGAATCGACAGATAACGCTGAGACTCCTGCGTCAAATGGCAATAATTGTCAAAACTGCATACATTTTATGTCAACGTGAGTTCCTGGCATTATGTCAAACTGACGATTTACATAGAGCCAGGTACTCACTTGCGATACTTGACATAAAATGTATGAATTTTCGGAAATTAATGCCGCAAGACGCAGGTGGAGTCTCAGCGTTATCTGTCAATTCGATTTTTATTCTATTGCGATTTGTATCATGGCTAGGGGGCTGATTGTTTAGGATATTGACGGAAACAAGTTACACTGCACTTGGTTTATTTCAGTTTAGGTACGCATGCAGTCATATTTAATTTACGGCAGGTTTATTAGATTATAAAATTATTACAGAGACGCTTGTGCTCGCGCAAGGAGCTAAGACAAAGACCAGCCTCAATTCAATATCAATTTCAATTTATTTATTCATAAAACCTAATACATTTATAATTAATAATTTAGTCTAATGTTCGACAGTAACAGACCAACCTTACTTTTTAACCACTTTTTCATATAAAATGTGTTCTACGCAGACAAACGGCTAACTTCACTGCGCAGACAATGCCTAGATCCGTTGGGCCTGAGGTTGGGCGAACCTAAACTTATTCAAACAAAAACAGAATTTTGGAAAATCGGTAAATATTCATACAATCATATGCGATGTGCGTGATCACGTGATGTCAATGTCCCGCTTATCAACGTAAAAACTGCGCATAAAGCTGAACGCACAT
The DNA here is from genome assembly GCA_963565295.1 of Epirrhoe alternata. Lineage (NCBI taxonomy): Eukaryota > Metazoa > Arthropoda > Insecta > Lepidoptera > Geometridae > Epirrhoe > Epirrhoe alternata. Next base: position 5,024,881 of record OY751404.1, on the reverse strand, counting down.
ATTCCGCGCCGTACGCTACAGTCATTTTCTATAGGAAAATGCTGGTGACGTTAGAAAATCGCTTCTGACGTCTCAGCATTTCCTCTATTGACAGTTCGGCGCGGATGGATTGTGCGACCATCTTGTGTATACCTACATAGATAGATAGATAGATAATTCTTTATTGCATTACCACACAGCGAACAAGATATACAAGAAAAATACACTTAACTATAGGTAGACAACTGGCGGCCTTATCGCACACACACATACATACGTTACATAGCGTATTATTTTCCCGCTCCCGCTCCGCTACAATCGCCGCTTGCACTCCGCCCCCACCCTGCCCAATAGGGAGCGATGTGGGTTATTTGTGAAGCCACTAATTGTAGCCCACTTGGCCCACTTGTGGGCGTGGGATGATTTACAACTTGACAATTGAATAAAACTACAATATACACTGAATTAGACGTAGTAATAAAATAATGTTCTCTTGCTTAGTCGTTCTTGATAGATCGTCGAAGTTTAGCAACGTTCGAAACGGTCTGTAAGTGGATGGGTGACCGCCAGTGGCATTTTATCTGTGCGCTTTCGTGCTTCGGAGGGCACGTTAAATCGTTAAGCTATGACGGAGGCCTTAAGGCGGCCTAAAAACTCCGTCACCAGCGGTCTCCGTCATCTGCGACGCAGATAGTTGCGGATTCGATTCCCGCAGGAAAAATAAAAATCGTACTGTATAGTCTGGTAGAAGTCAGTAGCCAACTCTGGTGACGACTTACTAGCCCGGACCGACAAGCGCGGAAGCGCTCAGATGAAAATGCCACTGGCGGTCACCCATCCACTTGCAGACCGTTTCGAACGTTGCTTAACTTCAACGATCTATCAAGAACGACTAAGCAAGCACGACCACGAGCACTTCACTATACAGGATAATATAATAAGTAAAGCCGGGTGCAGAAGCTACAAACATAAAAAGTATCATCTAGTCACCCGCTTGGATATTAACATATAAATTGTTGTATGTCCGTCGGAGGCGATAGGGCACGCAGGGTCGCGGTATGCTGTTGTATTCGATTTACGTTCTTGTTCACGTGAGTTTTTCACGAGTTGCATTTGCCTACCCTTATTCCGCTTATGTGAGGTCGGTACAACAAATGTACTCTCTTCTCCCACTCTCTCCAATCACTCGTCATCTTACGTGTTCACGAAAATCACAAAGAAAATCTTTTACTTATTTGGGGTCTAGACCAAATATGTATTTGAACGTGCCTCTGATTAGATAACCTCCTGATTTATAACTCTACTCAGCCAGTTCAAAAATGATCATTACGACTTATAAATATTTTAGAATTTCTAGTAAACTTATGACTTTACATTTCTTTTTTTCTTTAACCTTTACATTTCTTTTTTATTAAGTATATTTTATATTTATTTATATTTGGTTCTTACTATATTGTTTAGATAATTTATTTTAAGTATTTAAATAACATCTATTAATAGCTTTCTGTTTTATTGGTATGTACACTACGCATCCACTTTTGTTAATGGCTTTTCCTATACTCAAAGGTTTGCTGGTAGAAAACTCTTTTAGGGTTAAGCTCGCCTTTGTACATGTATTTTGTAACAACCTCTTTTCTCTGTGTTTTATTGTGTACAATAAAGAATTAAAGAATTAAAGTATGCTGTCCCACAGCTGGGCAAAGGTCCTTTGATAGGTTCCACCACCCACTATCAAAGGAGTCGAGGTCGTCTCTCCAGCGCTTCCTTATTATTATTATTTTCAGCCGTTAGTATCCCACTGCTAGGCAAAGGCCTCCACCCCCTCCAGACATCTCGATCCCCAGCAACATCCCTCCACCACTCGGTGGCTACCTTCACCCACAGCTCACCGCAGCCTTTACATCTATACTAGATCTATATACAGCGTCAGGAGGCAACCTATGCCTACACTCAGACGCTAGTGCCCGGGACATTGTTTGAGATAGAGGCTTGTAGCTAAACCATCCTCTCAGCTCGGCCTTGTTTGTAAAAGTATCTATGTTTTTATTCTTGATGTGCAACACGTGTCTTTCACCGTGGATACTAGATTGGAATGCCTCTGCTGATTATTGCAGGTAGTTAAGCTGAAGATTTTATGTCTATGCTTTAATAGAGATGGTTTAAATGCTACGTTAAGCTGGAGAATCCAGAACTAGTATGTTAAACCAATATCCATGTAGGTAATAATATTAGAGCTGAGTTTTAACTCGAAGCTTTTGAGCTGGAACCCACGTGAAAGTCTACGAGTTGCTTCCTACTCATGCCTTGTTATTGGCTTTCTGCTTCTATCATTAGTTATTGTAGCTGTTGGTTTTCCTATCCATCCATACTCCATACTATACAGGGTGTAAAAAGACTGCTACCGAAAACTGAGGGGTTGTAATCAGACCATGATTCTAAACATATTTAGCGAAAAAAAAAACGCAAAGATTTTTTTGACTTAGCTTAGTCATTTTACGTTATTTTCGGTTATTTACTACCAGGACAATATAATAAGACCATACCTACCTCTAATAATTTCATTTATAAAAGAAAAAAACATTTTAAACTCAAAATCCAGCAATCTACGTAAAAAAACGCGCCCAAAACATACGCAAACAGCTGTTTAACGCTGTCAAACGCTGTTTTCTCCGGATTTAGTGCATATTTCGGAAAATCCTTTTGAATTTGGTTGTGTGTTGGGATGCTGTACCTACCCCTTTCGGCTTCGGTAGACGTCTTTTTACACCCTGTATATACTATATAATATACTATAATATTATAAATGTGAAAGTAACTCTGTCTGCCTGTCTGTCTGTTTGTTACATTTTCGCGCCCAAACCACTAAAAAGATTAGGCTGAAAATTGACATGGATAAAGGTTGTATCCCAGGGAGAGACATAGGCTACTTTTTATCCCGAAAAAATCCCGCGGGAGCGCGGGCTACAGCCCGTTCACACTAGTCGTAAGTCGCATATGACTAAAAGTCGAATGCTCTGGTCACCATACACTTTATATGGAGCTGTTCACATTGGATGAGACGCGATTTTTATAAAGTGTATGGTGACCAGAGCATTCGACTTTTAGTCTTATGCGACTTACGACTAGTGTGAACGGGCTGTTACACCGCGAGAGCGCAGCTAGTAAATAATAAATAAAACTGGCCTTTTTTTGTTTTGAATTTAATTCTAACTAATTAAGTAAGTAATATGGTTGCCCATCGCTACACATTTTAATTAAACTAAGTTTGATTTATTTGTTATTTTTTCATGGTTATAAAGCAATATTCTATTCTATTTTAAAATTAAATTAAAATTCTAATTTAAAAATTTATTTAGAGAAACTAAGCTACTACAATATGTAAGAATTACAAAATACAATAGGATCAGTCAAGCTATCTAAGGATCGTCGTAAAAATATATATAAATAAATAAATAAAAAATGCTGGACATTTCACACAGCATCATCTAGCCCCAAACTAAGCAAAGCTTGTACTATGGGAACCAGATATACTACTTATATACTTTTTGTTTGTACATACATATTATACATAGGAACACCCAGACCCGAGATAAATATTTGCAGATCATACAAAATTTATCCCGCGGCGGGGATCGAACCCGCAACCTTCTGCGTCCAAAGCGGGCTTTTACCAACTGCGCCACAGAGGTCGACTAAAAAAATCTATAAAAGGATCTATAGATAGCTCAACTGATCCAGGTCACTGCTAATTAAAAATTCAAAACATAAAATAAGCTGAACGGTGAATAGAATAGAATAGAATATTATTTATTTAAGAAGCACAAACAACACAGAGCGGAACTTAAAAATAAAACAACTTAAAAAAAAAAAAGTTACACAATTAATAAATGGAAAAAAGACATAAGAATAAACGAAAACACATAATACAAAGAAACTTATACAGGTGACTACCAAGTCGGTTTCAAAGTAGCTTAAGTTTAAGCTCATCGCGTGTGCAAACTCCATTCGTCATAAAAAAATCATAATAAGTAATTAATATTCCTAAAAAAAGGGCCATGTTTATTTTTATTTCTTATGATAGAGGAAATTATTATAAGGGACGAGCTGCGCTCCCGCGGTGTAACCCGCGGTCCCTCGGGATTTTCACATTTTGGATTTTTGAAAAACAAAAACTTTTTTTTTATTTAGTTGTAATTTTTTTTGAAAAATGTAATTTTCTGGGCTGGCTGTACTACATTTACTTACCTAATTAAAAAAATGCATTTGTTTGTATCTACACTAATATTATAAAGAGATAAGATTTGTTTGTTAGAATTTAATAGGCTCCGAAACTACTGGACCGATTTGAATAATTCTTTCACCATTAGAATCCTACATTATCCGTTATGAACATAGGCTATATTTTATTCCGGGAAAGTGACGTTTTCCTGAGGGACTGCGGGTAACACGACGACGGACAGCTACTTTCAAAATAAACCTAGTTTTTAAGAACAAAATCTTCTAAGAAATAAAAAAATTTGCCACATCCTGTGTCAATTTATATTTTGACTTGATAAAACCTAAACTGTTGAATTAGGGCCCAGATTTTTTTGCAACAGGGCCCTTGTCTACCTAGCTACGCCACTGTAGACACAGGAATCGAACTCGGAAACCCGTTTCTAATTGACCACTGGTCCTCTCCAAAAGGCTACTTATTAATACAAATCTGGGATTCGAACCCACTACAAACTACTTCGGTTTAAAGATAGTTTTATCTCATAAGAACAAATGGATATACAGGTTCACTTAAATGAGAATTTTAAGATTAGGTTAAGTAATAGGTACCTACATACTTATATTAATAGCCTATTAGCTAGTGGCAAAGCATGCAGGAAATCTTAAAAACTAAGACCTAATACAATCATTTTCAAAAATACAGAAACATAGTATTAGTTTTGGCTAAAACATTCAATACAATATCAATATTTTATTTATTATTTATATTTATTTATTTAATATCAGCTTACTTACCACTAAACAGCACAAACTAAAAAACTCTAAGCAATATCGGTTCAATAGTTTAAGATAAGTGAGTCGGAACTATTTCCAATATGCAAAATATATCGCATTACAAGATGGCCGACCTACTCAAATATCAGAAGAATTCTTTTCCTCTGCGATATCCGCCATTCCGATATTTGACGACCTCTGTGGCGCAGTGGGTGAAAGCCGGCTTGTAACAGAAGCGGGTACGATCCCCGCCGCGGGATAAATGTTTGTATGTTCTGCAAATATCTCGGGTCTGGGTGTTTCTATTTATAATATGTATTTAGAAAGAAAGAAAGAAAGAAAGATACTTCTATTTTGTGCCACAGACAGAAGAATATACATATAATGCAGGTACATTGTAATATTATTGAATTAAATTAAGTTAGACATAATCTGATTAGTACCTACACTCTTAACTTAAATAACTATAAGTGACCGCAAAATAGGTCGTCACTCAGCAAAATGTTACGGCAGCCGAGGTTGCTGTAACGCTGGTCTTCCGTGACGCCAGTGTGCGTAGGCAGCAGCGACAGTGATACCTACACAGCGAAAATTGAAATAAACATTCTATTGAACTGCTAAATAGTAAAATAGTAAAAAGTGTACAGACAAATTTACAAACAAAAAGTATATTAAGTGGTATATCAGATAACTGGTTCCCCTAATACAAGCTTTACTTAGTTTGGTAGTATCCTCACCTGTTTCCGCGCGTATCTGACATTGTCGTACGCAACAGACGCAATGACAATAGATTAGTGACGCCTAGTTGCAAAACAACACTGTTGCAAAAAAGTGTAATAAGTATGGCATATTATATACAATAAAATTCCTAAGACGTACAAAGAACTTAACAATAATCAATTTAAATGCAAATTAAAACTACTATTAGTTACTAAGTGCTATTATGATATTAATGATTTTTTGACGGACAATTCTTTAGTTTAGTTAGGTACTATAGACATTAGTTTTATGCATGAACATTCTTAAAGTTTTATTTTGACCTAGTATTTTGACATTTATACATACATATTACAATTTTTTCAATATTAAGTATTCAAAAATGTAATTAGATTATTATTATTCTTTGTATAAGTTGGTAACATTTTGCATGCTGTTAGGCAAACAAGGCTGTGCATATATTTTCCTCCGACATCTGTTTTATTGTTAACCCTTGTTTTGCAAAATAAATTAATTTGAGTTTGAATTTGGGGCTAGATGATGCTGTGTGAAATGTCCAGCATTATTTAATGAAACTTGATTTGATTTACAATTTGTTTTACAAATGAGTCCAGACTAAAAGCAATAAATGTATTGTTTTATTCCTAGATTAACCTTGGATAATCTAAGGTTATTACAAAATACCCTAACATCACACATAAAAGTTATTGCCCATAGACAATGACAGATGCTACTAATGCCGCCATTTTGTATCAACCAATGAGAGCAGAGCTTTTTTTATAGACAACAGCTGCCGCTATATTCAACCACAAAATTCATGTATATTGTTGTTTTTGTTAGCCCCTATTTGAGGGATGTTTTTTTATATTGATGATGATGTAGTATTGAATTTTTAATAATGAGTTTGATAATCTTGTCTATGAATTTTGGAATTTGAATTTAAATTGTGTTTTCTTTAGATTAAAATGCCTTAGACAAGATAAAGTAATTGTAGATGTATTTTATTTGAATTGTAAGTACATATATTGGTATGAAATCATTAAATTTTATTATACAGGGTGTAAAAACTTATTTGATTTGCTAAGTTACTTTGGGAAAAGTGTTCCTAATGGGAAATAGCGTGGATTGAGACCTACTTGTTTTTTTAGAAATGTCGTTTTCTAGGCTGACTATAGTTTTTCGAAAATCCAAAAATGCAGTTATTTTTATTTTCAAAATATACAAAAAAAAATCTAAGAACAAAACCTTCTAACTACAAAAGAAAAGGTAGCTGCCCTGACTGTTGTAAAATTTTACCACACCCTGTATAATGAGGTTACATAATATGCATAGCCTAGGATAATAATAATTATTTTTATTATTTTTCGTTTATTAAAGTTTAAACATACTTATTATTATAATAATAAGTATGGTCAAACAATTTTAATAAATGAAAATAAAGAGTTCCAATTAAACCCGGTCTCCAACTCAAGTTTTAAAGGTACATACCCACTACCCGCTTGGACTAATCAAGGTTTAAATAGACATAATAAACATAATACTTAAACTGTGCTTATACCACGGTAAGGCGTGGCTTAATTAAAAACATCACGAGTCATAATAAATTGTCACAGAAAAATAAAAAAAGCTGATTTTATATTTTATCCAATCAACCGATAACTGGCATTCCTTTTTCAAAAAAGGAAAGAGTTCTTTTTATAAATTCTGACAAGCGTTTGTCGTGAGGAAATGTTTGGATTCCGTAGGTTACTTTTTTAGTTTCAAATAGTTCACTCGATATCTGATTTGAATAACTTTGTGACCACACATAACGTTGCTTCACTTCACGATCTAAGACCTATCTATCCCACTATTAAAATAAAGCTGAAAGTTTGTGTTTTTTTGTGTTTCAATCACGCCTAAACCAGTGATTTGGATGAAACTTGGAACAAGCGAGAATAGTGACCTGGGAATAGCATACAGGCTATTCAAAATGTCGCGCAATAGCTAGTACTATATTTTACATAAAAAAATAATTCCGGGAGAAATTCACTTCGAATGTCTCTAAAATTGAATCAAATCGCTTCGCTGTGAATTGATCCCTTGCGAATACTTTTTTCCGAGATAAAAAGTAGCCTATAGGCTATTTCCAGACTACGTTTTGATCTCTGTGCCTTTGATTCAAATCCATTCAGCCGTTTCAATTGAGTAACAAACATCCATCCAAACGTTCACATTTTTTTATTAGGAAGCTTAGGGTTCCTAATGTTGTTAAGGAACCCTAAAGTCAATCACACCCCACCGGCCAATCATAACCTTTTATAGTCCGCAGTAAACTCACAACTTTATACAAAACGCGTTGACATTGAATGTACTTTTTTATTTGAATATTTTTGAAAAGAGAATGATTAGAACATAATTTAAATTTCGAATTGCTTTTCGTGACGTTATTAAAGTCTTTTTAGGGAAGCATTAAAACAAAATAAGCAATGTTGGTGTTTTATTAAGCGTTTGAGTTTAAATATGGAATATATTAGAATAGAATAGAATAGAATAGAATATAGCTTTATTGTACACCAGAAAAATAACATAAATTAAAAACAAACATGTAAAAATATGGTACAATGGGCGACCTTATCGCTAAAAGCGATCTCTTCCAGGTAACCTTTGGATGGACAGGATAAGATTAACAAATGAGGACGGTGGCATACATAAAAGATACTTAAAGGAATAAGTTAAACAATCATAATAATAATATACTTACATATATAACATAAATACATATAAAATACCTACTAATAACTATAAATCCTAATAAATACATATACATAATAATATCTACAATGACAAGTAATAACTATGTACTAAGTTTTTAAAAATAGGAAGCGATTTAGCAAATCTGATGGACACGGGAAGAGCATTCCAAAGTTTTACGGCTTGTACAGTGAAGGAGTTCCCGTAAAAATCTGTGCTGTGGGAAGGAGTTTTAAGTTGCCGACTGTCGGAAGGTTATATTCTCTTATTCTGCCATTTCTCTAGGTATCTACATAACTTATAACTCTTCAATTCAATTCAAAAGGTTTATTGCTTCATGTTAGTAAGTAATCTTTAAAAAACATAGGTAGTGTTTCATGCAGGTGCGGTCACAGCCCGAAATTTTTGTCACTACTGAAATTTGGGGGGGGTCACTACACTAATATAGACTTTATTGCACAATACACAAGATTTTACTATTGGACATGTACGATTGGAGAGGGGGGTCATGTCCCTCGGACCGCGCTGCATTTATCGGACTGCATTTATTTTGGTACTTAGGATTTACGTATTTCTAACTTACAATCTAACTAATCTAGTAAGTAATTCTTTTAGTACGCGGATTTTTTTATAATAATTTATCAATTCTTCAAAAAAGGATCATATCCATAAACTAATACGTGAAAAAAATGTCCAAGTAGTTACTTCGCATCTCATAAAACCAAAGACAGCCAACATATTCGCCATTTTCACGAAAAGACAATAACCGCCATGGCGGCACATGTTCTGAAGAGCTTTCCCGCGCTTTGTCTATGCCCAAGTTTCTTTTTTGACACTTGGCTAACGTTATTGGATTCCAGCGCTGACTAAGTTCTCATATTGGGAATCTTATTGGATGAAATAGTTGGTGTGACGAAATTTCTGCTGATTTGGTTTTCGATATTGGAAGCCATTTTGGATTTATTAGCTTTTAGAAGTTTTCTTGCTTGTGTAGATTGTCTATAGTAATCTATACTAATATTATAAAGAGGAAAGATTTGTTTGTTTGTTTGAATTGAATAGGCTCCGCAACTACTGGACCGATTTGAAAAATTCTTTCACCGTTATAATCTTACATTATCCCTGATGAACATAGGCTATATTTTATTCCAGGAAAGTGAAATTTTCCCGAGGGAACGCGGGTAACACCGCCACGGACAGCTAGTAGTAGTTGATATAGGTATTTTGACCCTGTGACAAAAATATTAGAACCGATGGATCATAATACCCACCCAAAAAATAAGAATTAAAATGAAAATCATTAAAACTACCAAGCACACTCAAAGAGACTTTAAAGACTCAGCCGCCAAAGCACAGAAAAATACATCTTGTATTATTTCGTTAATCCTTATAACACTCAACAATGATACACTCCAGTGATTTTACAAGATAGCATTTATAAAAAAAAACAACTTACGCAATCAGATTTCACTCATGCAAAACCACAGTTAATTTCGATCCAATTCCAAATTCAAACGACAATTTTCCGCCATATTTATTCACAATTTAAAATCCGATTACACAAAACTAACAAAGCGTTACCTACCGCACTGTTTCGATGTATGTCAAACGCCTCTTGATGAAAAGAAAAAAAAATAGTCTATGCTCGCAAAAAGTTTATAAAGGCCATTCAACGTTTCGTCGGACACTTTGACACGAGGCGGCCGCGCGTAAACATCTTGTTAGTACACACCAAATACGAAAATGTATAAATATAAATAAGGTGCGTAAGGATGCTAGGGAGGGGACTTTGGTCTTGTCAGGGATTCCAACATTTCCAGTGACCAAGACTTGAATTTTGTTTGATTATGATTTTAGTTTCCAGAACGTATGATAAAGGTCCTAAAAAATGAATGGGTACACAAAAATAACTACCTAAGTTTTTGGTAAGAAAACTTTCAAATAGGTAAAGACTGGTGTATAATTAAGTTTGTCAATGGCGAATCTGACACTAGAAATAATCATTAACAATGACCACAGACAAAGCAAGCACCCCAAGCGAGTATTAATTAGGTAACCACAATGATACCTAGATAGGTACTGATTATAACTCGGTTGAAACATCAACGAATAACAAGACTGCTGCAAAATCTTGAATCTTTTAGCACGTCCTGTCCCATCACTAAAAGATATAATACTTTACAATACAATGGGCTAACAAATGTTCCGACCCGTAACTTGTCACTTTTTCTATGTAAATTGTACGAGTAATTTGTGATTTCGCCATTGTAACCATTTTATACTCTGTGGCCATTTTGTTTGCGCGGCAGAATGAAAGGCCGCGCTTTTCTTTTTGACAATGCGCTGAGAAAAAAATAGTGTCTATGGTCTGATTGAACGTTCCGCTTTTAAATTGAAAGTAGGTTTTATGTTTGACTACGAAGTTTTTATGATTTTCAATCTTCATGATTTCCTTCTTTTATATCTCAAGTCTACACTACTGTTAAATGAGAAGAGAATGCTAATTTTGTACCTATACACCACTATTTTGTAATTACCAAAAAAAAATTAAACATGATCTCGGTGTCTGTTACTGATCACATTTATGTAGTTAAAACCGCGTCTGTATTTCCGCTGAGCTATGACCCTGTTGTTTTCAAGAAGAGAGTTAATAGGCACCTTCTGGGTAGGCTCGCTCCATCGTAGACCTCATTCTTGCTTATGTTAGTTTCGAGGTCAAGAGCCGACCCATTAATCATAAAAAAAAAAAAAAATTGTCATAATATAGCGGTGTATAAATGTTGGAGGACAGACTACCACCTCGCCTCAAACGAAGTAAATTTTACAACTTGACTGTTATATTATCAAACTCATCAAAAATATAGGTATTTTATCAGAGGCAAGTTCGATTCACACGCATATAAATTCCATATTAGACATCGTGAGGAAACCTGCACCTTAGTCAGCTCCACACGCATTGACGATGTCTTTCCTGTGGACGAGGCCGAGCTGAGAGAATAGATAGATAGAAAATACTTTATTGCACACCACATAATAAAAATAAACAAAAATGGAAAACTAAACAAAAAACACAATGACATACAATCGGCGGTCTTATCGCTAAATAGCGATCTAACGAGAATGGTTTAGCTACAAGCCTACTATCATCTAGTATAGATGTAAAGACATAATTTTTAAAGTAAAAACTTCTTTAGGCACGTTGGGCATTTGTGAGATGGGAAAAAATGATCAAAACAAAAAACATCAAAATACCGACACCATCTCTTAGGTACCTTAATTTCGTCACACATTGATTGATTGATAGTGAGGCAACCGGGAGTTCAAATCCTTGTAAGAGTAACTTTTTGCACTTAATTTTTTTTTGGTAGGTACTTAGAAGTGTACCTACTTGTTTAGAACCGTTATCGAAACCTCGTTGAAGCTTTCACTGTTTTTTTTCTATACTAGACAGATTCATACATACATACATACATACATAAAGTCACGCCTCTTTCCCAAAGGGGTAGGCAGAGACCACGGATCTCCAGTCGCTACGATCCTGACACACAACTTTCGCCTCATTCACTCTCATTACATTCTTCATACAAGCTCGTCGGTTTAGGGTACTTTTGACCTGGCCCTTCTCCAACATGTCGCCAATTTGATCCAAGAAGGTTCGCCTAGACAGATTCAACGTATAAATAAAACAATATAGTAAGCTCCGTCTCACTGGCACCCCTCTTATCTGCCCCTAACAATAAAACAATTACCGTTGAACACACTCAAAGCGTCCCTGTTTACACCCTCTCAGGGGATGATATTAGTTTATTGTTACGTGGTTTTATGGACCACAAGGGCGCTTATCATTTTTAGTTAAGCTTGTTTGTGATTTGTGGATGTATCAAGACCATAGATTAATATTTTTGTAGAGTTATGCGCAAAATGTGTCACCTGATTGAAAAGATAGATTCATATCTTTTCGCTCATTATCGCTGGGAAAAAAACGAAAGCTCTTAACCGACTCCGGACCAAAGTTGGACGCTGCAGAGAAAATCTAGCCAGGTGGGGATTCCGGGACCCTACCTATCCCGTTCAGGACCCGGGCTCCCGTTCAGGACATGGAACACCTGCTCTCATGTCCTCTGTGCCCTACAACCTGCATCCAAGAGGACCTGCTCTATGCCAGAGAGAAAGCAGTTGAGGTGGCCTCATACTGGGCAAAAATGGTTTGAAACATTGACACGAAAGAAGAATCGCTGGGAAGTAGGTATATCTTTTAGTTCCATAGTTCAGTAGCCTTTGTCATTCGCTCCAATCGGTTTTCATTTGTAACATATCTTTTGAACTAGATAAGTTTGGTTTAGTAGTCCGATCTAGTCCAATCGCCTGTCTGCCTCTATCGTTCTCGCTCGCAACGTTCATCTCGCTCTTTCCCCGCTGAACTGCGGAACTAGAGATATGATTGGATTGAAATTGAACTAGTGAAGGAAGAACTAAACGCAAAAGAAGTAGTCCAATTGAACTATTCGTTCCGGAACTACACAAGACTATTGTAGAGTAATTTATCAATTTAAGTCTTAGATATTAGAACTTAAAATAGGTCCTTACTAATAAACTGGACATAAAGTTTTGTCATGCATAAACTAAAAATTTGTATGGTTATATATAGGTTATGCATGAGCCTAAATCTTAAAAAACGAGATAACGACTAAGTAAGTAAGTAAGTAGATAAGGACTGGTAGACTGATTCCCAAGACAGTAGAGATTCTGTTAGATCGAATCACTCATGATCCTTTTTTGAGGTCATCCTTTTTTACCTCAAAGAGGTCTAAGGGGGTAACACCCTAATCTGTGGATATGTCTACTAGACACAGCCCTACCTTTGTTAGAAGTTAGCACGCCATGACAGATTGCATTTTTCTCATTTTTCATAATTAAAATGAAAATCACGACAAACAATACAATTTTCCTGGAAACACGCCATTAACCTTAAAACACCGCACCCTCAGATACAGGGTGTTAACAATAAGCTGTTTACGAATCCCCCGAGAGCCGCACCCTGTATGTAATGGATTTTCTTGTGGTGTGGTGCAAGTGACAACAGCGATTTAATAAAATATGGTTTTAAAATAAATAATGCTGGACATGTCACACAGCATCATCTAGCCCCAAACTAAGCAAAGCTTGTACTATGGGAACCAGATAACTGATATACTACTTATATACTTTTTTTTCGTAAATACATACATATTATACATAGAAACACCCAGACCCGATATAAATATTTGCAGATCATACAAACATTTATCCCGCGGCGGGGATCGAACCCGCAACCTTCTGCATCTCAAGCGGGCTTTCACCCACTGCGCCACAGAGGTCGTCGTTTTAAATGTTTTTGTTTTGCAACTTCGTGTCAAATTGCTATCTAGAGTCTAGACTAGTTCTACGAATAATTCAAAAATAAATATTCAAAGATAAAATTATTCAAAAGAGTAGAAATAAAAGACGAAATAAATAGTAGAAAGTAATTAAGTACATAGTAGTTTGTGTTTTCAGATTGTTTTCGTTCTTTGACATGTTTAATTTTTTATACGACTGTATATTTCCGCATGCAATGTATTTTGTTATTATGGAATAAAATGAAAATAATTATCAACGCGTTCAAAGAAATATTATTGAATAAGAAAAAAAACATTTATATTTTATTTGCAAAAAAACCGCTATCAATTCTACTATAAAAATAAGTCGGGTTTTCCTTCCTGACGCTATAACTCCAGAACGCACGAACCGATTTCCACGGTTTTGCATTCGTTGGAAAGGTCTCGGGCTCCGTGAGGTTTATAGCAAAGAAAATTCAGGAAAAATTTCAACAGAAAAGCGGGAAAAAAAATGCGCAGACGAAGTCGTCACGTCACTCAGTAGGTGCCCGAAGACAGTGGAAGACGACGCGGCAGACCCAGGAAGAGGTTGCGAGACCTATGCATTCGAGCCAGACTGGCAAACCGTGGCCTTGGAGCGCAGTGGGCGAAGGCCCGCCTGCGACGCAAAAGGTTGCGGGTTCGATCCCCGCGGCGGGACCAATGTTTGTATGATCCACAAATATTTGTCTCGGGTCTGGGTGTTTCTATGTATAATATGTATGTATTTACAAAAAAAAAAGTATAAGTAGTATATCAGTCATCTTAGTACCCATAACACAAGCTCTGCTTACTTTGGGGCTAGATGATGCTGTGTGAAAAAGTCCAGCATTATAAAAAAAAAAAAAAAGTCGCGCGGGTCAGCTAGTGTACATTTTATAAATATCTAAATTTCGAACTTTAGATGTCAAGTTCGATCTTTCATTTTGACAGATAAAAAAGAACGCTATAGTCTATGGTTTGGTGAAATCCGAAGCGCTAGGCGTCGCGCGTCGTCGTCGTGATTGTTAATATCACACAGACAGTAGCTACACGTGTTTTGAATAACTAACAGAAGGGTCTTGTAGGGGCTTTGGAACACTATATGGATTTTTTTAGAGGATTTTATGTAATAATTGTTCATAGACTTCCAGAGAAGAAAAGATATCTAAAATGTATAGTCAACTTTAGTTCAAGCAAAATAACTAGATGTCGCCCTTAATTTTGGCGCTTTTCTAGATCGCGCTATCGTTTGGTTTTGATCGTTGCATAGGGTCAGTGCGGTTATACGAAAAAATGTTTTCTACTCAAATGGCTAATGTTTGATATAAACAGATTTTTTCAGCTATTATTAAAAGTTTACGTCGAGTTTCAACAAATTGGCACAATTTTCAACGCTAATAATTATTAATAGGCAGGCACTACAGTACAATAAAGTGGATTAAGCTGAGAGGATAGACATCAGTAACATCTTTTTTTTTAATAATTAGACATGTGACTCGAATGCACCCAGAACGTTGGGTGAAGCTCGTCACTCAGTGGGTGCTCGACAGTGGAAGACGACGCGGCAGACCCAGGAAGAGGTTGCGAGACCTGGATGCATTCGAGCCAGACTGGCAAACCGTGGCGCAAGGAGTGGAAGTTGAAGGGACCTTTGCCCAGCAGTGGGACATGATTAAGTAAAAATTGTTCAGCATTTGACCTCACTATGCCTGATGTTAAGCAGTAGTAAGGTCTAAGATGGAGCTTACCTAGAAGGAACCTATTTACTCTTGATTTGAAGACCACTGTAATTCGGGAAATACAGAGCCCGGCAAAGAGTTCCACAGTTTGGCAGTGCTTATGAAAAGAGTGCAGACTGAAGTGAAAACTTGAAAGAGGTTTTGCTAACGGTTTTTAACATCAAGATAACCTGTCAAAGTCAAAGTCAACATTCAATATGGCCACTGGAATCACATTAAGTATATAATAAGTGGTAGATGACTCCCTATTCCTTAGCGACTAGGTATTATCGCGAGCCAACGAGACTAGCGTGACAGACGTGAAATATCTCGTGCACGAGAAATTTTGTCGATTGCGAAGACATTCAGGCAACGAACTCTGTTATTGGCCTAGCATTTTCTGGGTGATCTTTAAAAATATCTACTCTTATATTGACGGTTATCTAGCGGGAAGACCTGTGTTCAGTCAAATTATATATTATGTAAGCGGTCTACAAACCAACAAGACATAACTAAAAACATTTTAAATATTAATATATCACGCCCACGAAAACTCAAGTAAGACCAGTAGCGGAAATCAGATTATTTATTCAAACAATCACTCAAAGAATATTTTGTGGGTCATTGTTTGTCAAACAATTGAGAAAAAAAAACGAAAAAAGGTCTACTTACCTCCGCACGCGACAACGTTAAAACCATTATGACAAGACCCATAAAATCTATACTAATGTTTACAAGTACAGATCAAGTTAAAATGGCTAACAGTTGTCCGTTTCAAAAGTATCATTTCGCTTTGTCAAAACTGTCTCACCATTATAACTTGGGCTATCTTCTCACAACAAAAACACCACTAGTAGGATCTAAAAATATTGGTTTTGATTCAGACAATACAATACTCCAGTGTCTCCAGTCATTACATTGGTCAGTTTGCGGTTGACAGCTGATGTCCGAAAAAAACGCGCCAAAGCTTTGACGTTTTCCGCGCGGGAAAAATGACAGATGTCGTGGACCATAAATGGTTTTTTTTTTCAGTGGTCAGACATCCTGTAAGTATTTGTTTGGCATTGTTTGTGTTATTTGAACACGTGTTCTGCCAGGTGATGTACGAAGAATCAGTTTGTGCAAGAGCTCGTTAACCTTTCTTTTTCGAAGATTTGACTGCACTGTTGTGCAAGAAAGCTATTACTATCTTAGACCCCTCGCAGACTACACACTTTCTATCGGCCGATAGTTGAGACGGGCTATACTTCTCCATACTAATTACGGCCGATAAAAAGTCTTCAGTTTGCGAGGGGTCTTACCTATTACTTTAGTCTATGATTGATCTGACAGAACGTCTACCGTGCTCTAGGATGCTGTTTCTTTTCGTTTGTAAAGCGGCCTAGACCTAGTCATTGAAGATCTATTTTAAATGTCTACGAGGTTCTATTTTATCTAACCTCTTCTAGAGATGTAGGTATGTCATCATCATCATCATCTCAGCCATCTAGCGTCCACTGCTGAACATAGGCCTCCCCCATCGATTTCCACAGCTATCGATCTTGTGCAGCCTGCACCCAACGGCTCCCAGCAACCTTTACCAGATCGTCTTTCCATCTAGTGGGGGGCCGTCCTCTGCGATTTCCGGTGCGTGGCCTCCGAGAACTTTTCTGCCCCAACTACCGTCAGTTCTACGAGCTATCACGACTGTACCCCCAAGGCGCGTAGACATTCTCTCAGATCTTTTATGTATCCCAGAATCTTTGAAGATGTCTAAGGTAGTCAGAGGCATGTCCAAATACATTTTGATACATGCCCTCTTGCAGAAGTTAGTATTCCATACGTGACAGGTTGCAAGCCCATCGCTGCCTATAAGAATAGGTACTAACTGGTTTCCCCACGCTGTTTTCCTTCACCGTGATAAAGCGCATTATACAAATTTTATGAAACGCAAAATCCATTGATCGAAAATCTATAACCCCATTCGGCTAACACGGCCGAGACAAGAAGTAAACAATAGAAACACACTCTATCCTAAAACGTCCAATTACCATGCCCTTTGAAACCTGTTCCTCAACCAGACGGTCCAATACTTTCCACAAATCACGCCCCACAATTACCTAAGCCCATTAACTTCAAAACCCAACTGGCACAATAAAAAAATGGCACAAATTATCAAGGCACAGTTTCACGGTTCGGCATCGCAAAGGTGAGCCCCTGGCGTGATGCGTTCGTATTTTGAAAATATTTTGACGTTAATAGCTGCCTTTGTTAGCGGCCAGTGACGGCGTGTGACATATTGTCTGTGGTGTCTAGTTTTTTTTTTCACGCGGCACTTACAAAGTCATGTTGAAGCGTTGAGTTGAGTATGGGATTTTACCTGAAGTGATGGTGGTCTGTGAAGATATAAATAATTGGATGTACTCGTACTTGCCGTCACAGTTTTTGTATTTGATACAAGATTCAAATACTCTTTTTAATGATAACCTCTCGTGTCCCTAGTGTCGTGTCTCGTGTAAAGTGGTATGGGCATGTTATGAGGAGGGAAGAGGGTCATGTAACGAGAAGAATGTTAGGTTTGAATGTAGGGATGTAGCAGAAGAGGCAGACCAAAGAAAAGATGGATAGTGAAAGATGATATGGGTAAGAAAGGAGTGCATGTTGAGATGACAGCTGATAGAGCGGAGTGGAAGAGGGAAATCTGTTGTGCCGACCCCACATGACAGTGGGATAAGGGCAGGGAAACGATGATGAACCTCTCGTTGTCCTTCTATTGGCCTTCTGCTGCTGTCAGTATCATCTTCCTGCTTCCCTATATCAATATCATAGATTTATAATCTACTATACAAAATAAGTCGGGTTTTCCTTCCTGACGCTATAACTCCAGAACGCACGAACCGATTTCCACGGTTTTGCATACGTTGGAAAGGTCTCGGGCTCCGTGAGGTTTATAGCAAAGAAAATTCTGGAAAAACCTGGTGGCATCTGGTGGCGAAACGCAGTTCGCTGGGTTTGCTAGTACTCTACATAACTTACGTAGGTACTTAGATAATTATTTAAATTTTATTAGATCCGTAGGTCATTTCAGCCTTGAAAACGGGATCATGATTAAAAAAAAACTAGTAGAACATTATCAAACATGAAGTAATCTGATCTAATCTAATCGAGTAATATTATTTATTATTCATAAATAAATTAAGGTAGGCAGTCGTATTACATACCTGCAACCTACTGATCTAGCCAAATAACATAATAAAAACATTTACAAAAAATGCAAACAATTTAAATAATTCATTCACATTTAGATCCGCTATCATACAAACAAACATACGTTGAATAATCGCTTATTTCATAAAAAAAAACCTTTGTCTATGATCATTGAAAGCCACTACTGAACCGAAACATTCAGAAACCGGATGTAATAAAACATTATAGGCCGATTATACGAAAAAAAACTCACTTCCGCTACCAAAACAGTGTGACATGAATGTAAATGCTGGTATTATTTGGTACCATTCCGATTTTATTTCTACCCTAATCGCGGGTAAACGGTTACCATAAAAAGAATAGAGATTTAAAAATAAACCCTTTATCTATGGTTGCAGTTCGCGCCAACTCGAATGTCAGCGTGACATTTCAACAAAATGGCGTAGGTATTAATTAATTCATGTGTTCCAGGAATAGGGTTGTAAGTGCATCAAAAAACTTATACATTAGTTACAAATAAATTTAAATTGGTTTAAATTATTATGTAATCTATGAAGTTAATGTAAGTACAAAATTACATTGCTATGTATTTTGTCTCGATCCATTTTCTTTATAATTTTGATTTTACGAAAACTAGATAGTAACTTGGTATATATTTAAAACATTAATATTTATGAAACAAATCTTTGGACCTATCATCTATATCATCTACCTATAAAGATGGATGCAATTTTTATAGTGGTACTAAGTATAATGTAAACCACACGCCTTTTCCCACACATATATAAATTCATCATCTGAAAAAATCAATACCTGTGTCTGGCAAAAGGCGTCAATGTGTGAGATTCCATAATAAACTGAATTTAAGATTTGGATTTCAGCAAGACATTCAGGATGTATGTAGCCGGCATAAGAAAAAACTGGGACTGATTCATTTAAGGTTTCTTGAAGCCCAATGTCCAGAATCAATAATCTTTATCAAATATTCGACAAAAACCAAAATAATTTCCAAAAGAAATAATCCTTGGGTTTTTCAAAACGTAAAATTCACTTCTGGAAACACTTGAATCTCAATACAGATTGAATTTTTAAATTTGAATTTATATTGCCTACTCAGTTGAATTGAAATTGATACTTTTCTTGCACAAGTCAATTTGTTCAGTAGCGGTTTGTATCTTGTTTCATAATAATAAACAATAATTTTGGATGAATATTGTAAGATTGCCTATCTTCAATATTCATCCAAAATTATTAAAATACAATTTTGTAAGCTAATTATGTTAATGATCGGCAATTAAACATACGTACCTAATTGGTTGATGATAACATACCTACCTAAATTGAGTATGAAAGAATTTTGATTTTGATTTGACATTGTGTAGACTCTACTGAAGAATTTTGTTCAATAAGTATCACCATAGATGAGCTCGTATTGAGATAAGGTACTAATTATGATACATTTCTGAAGCAAAAATACCATCGAACTTTGACCACGATTCGAAACTATGACCCATCAACAGTCTAGGAAGATCCCTACGTCACAAAAATATTATTGAACCCTAAGTAATGGGACTCTAAGCACATTTTATAATTATTCCATGATACTTATTTATCTACATGACGAACTACTTTATGATGTGCTTACTTATTTAAAACGAGGTACGTGTCAAATTGCATAAACTCGACAAAATAACTTATTTTGCACAAAGCACTATAATTTATAAAAAGCCGTTACCACCTTTTTGAGTTCGCGCGACAATACAAACTACTGCTAATCTGTGTACGTGCTAGATCGCAGATTACGTGTATTTGCGACGTGTGCGGTCCGCGTTCGAATGGATTCTTATTTCAAAAATTCAAATTGATTTATGTTCTTTTTGACGATTGATAAAAAGTTTTCGGAAAAGAGTTCTATAACATGATTCGAAATTCAAATTTACTGACAAGAATGTTAGATTTGTGTTGTGTTGGTATTGTCCTATCCCGGCACCCGGAAGGGCGCCATTGAATGCATACAACTTATTATAATAATATGAGAAACAAATAAATGTGAAAGTAACTCTGTCTGTCTGTGATTATTTCTCACCCTTATTCATGTCTAATACTATCGCTAACCCATTTATTCACTGTAAAACAATTTGATAACGTCATGTATTTTCGGAAAATATATTTTTTAGTCTAAGCTTTTAATACTAAATTATATTCAACTTAATATTCTAGCACCGTTGTTGACCCTACCTATTACTAGTAAGTTCCTAAAGTTCAGCTAATCAACGTTGAAACAGTGTGGAGCTAATCAGTCACCCATCGATTGAAATAATTGGATGACTTGCAACATTAATTACTGTTAACAACATCGTCAAGAATTCACAAAAACGAAATCTCAAAATCGCCAAAAAATCAGACCAAACGTGTTCCAAATTCAAAAGTGTTCTTAATTCAAATGTGTTCTCAATTCAAACATGTTCGAAATTCGAAAAGTTGAGCCGCAAAAATCGTCACCAGCGCCGCCTGACCGTGACGTCGCGACCCCGCGTCCTCGCATTCTGAGGACAACAATTGACTCGGAACAGTGGTTCTCAATGTTTCGAATAGCGAAGTGATTTCTTTTATAATTTGAGGAGATAGATTAATTGGACCTCCTCAATTAAGTATCCCTTTACACCAAAAAATCTAAGTATGAATTTAATTCTTGATTAAAATCAATAATAATAATTAAAAATCAAATTTCGGAATCAGGATTTCGGGCATCCTTTGAAATAAATGATAAAAAATTGTGTAGCTGGCGAAAATTGGCTGAGGTTTCGGTTCTAGCAACTGGAACAATATAAGTACCTCATCATCATCATCTCAGCCTGGTATAGGCCTCCCTTCTTTTATGCCGGCCTCCTCTATCTTGCGTCTCTCGCGTCCAAACATTTCCTACAACCTTAACTATGTCGTCGGCCCAACGTGCTCTCGGACGACCTCGATTCCGGTGGTCCGATCTTGGCCACCACTCGGTCAAAGATTTACTCCACCGGCCATCACCACGTCTAGCCAGATGTCCTGCCCAACTCCACTTGAGATTTATTGCTCTTTCGCTCTAGTAATAGGTATAAGTATACTTTCCTCATCATCATCATCTGCATACGCAGCACGACTTCACCCACTGCTGAAGTATAATTTAATAATACTAAATTAAATACTCGTATAAGTAGGTATATATTTTTTATAGTATTACTAGTAGGTAAATAAATCGAAAAATTATCTGAGAGTACCTACCTAGTTCTACAAAAAAGTGGTCATTTTTGAGTTTACAAAAAAGTTTGAGAGCCGCTTGTCTAGATACGTATCTATGGCCACCTAATGCCTCTAAATGGGCCATTGTCTTCCGAACGGAATTTAAATTTCTTTCCTAAATTTAATTACAGCCATTTTTACGGATGTCACATTACAGAAACAAGCTTTTAGGGGATAAGTGAGCTTGATTTTGATTTTGACGTGGATGTCTTTGTTTGTTTTTTTTATCTGTGGAGTTTGCATTTTGAAAATGGAACATCTAAATAAGTATATGTAAGGTTCGTATGAATTAATTGATCCGTAAAAAGTGAAATAACATGAATAAAAAATATACTTAGGTAACTCTACTTTTTTAGCTCGTTTGTCACGCAAAATTTCATCATTAAATACTTTAAAAAATACTTGAAAACTACTAAAAATACCTGAAAACAGTTTTACAATATTGTTACTTAGGCATTTGTATACACGTTATTCATAACCTATTCTAAATTCCTTTGAAATTTCCTTTCATCCAATTATTTCATGAAATAATATAATTCTTAGCTTTAAACGGACTAACTTAGATTATATTTTAAAAAGCACTAATAACAAACTTTATGTGACAATCAGGTTCGCGGTAAACCTCATTTTAATAATCCGCCATTTTGGTTCGGAATAAAATTGTTATCAAGAAAAAAGAAATATTCAATTAGCGAGAAATGCCGCGTAAAACTGAACCAGTTACAGTGGCCAGTGACTCGGAGTGAATTTAAAAAAGGAAAAATTTACCTACGTTCTTTTTTCAAAAAGACCAATGAAAAATCGCGGGTGATGCGTGATGCCCTACCGAATTTTGAAATTGGAGATATTTGAAAACAGAAATGCTTGGAGACGGTTTGAATGTAAAAACGATTCTTGAACTAACTCAGGGTTATTTTTTGCCATCATAACTACTATCGTAGCTTTATAAATCTTTTTTTTTTACAGTTTTGATAAGAATTTGAGAGCCTTTTTGTTTTTTAATCAGTCAGGAGGTTTAGGTACATACCTACACTATACTTTTAGAGCCAGGTACACCTCAATCAATATAGGATACACAGATAGAATATATCAAAATAATTTAATAAAATTCTAATATTAAATAATTATACTTACCTATAAAAATTTAAAAACTTAAAAATTTCGTCTCAACTGGTTTTTTCAAACTTTTAAAATTCGAATGCATTCGAATAAATTCACGTTCTTTTTTCAATAATTTAAGGCGACGGCGACGCTTAGTTCAGCGATAAAATGTTAACAGACTTATTTGCGGCCAGTGTTTTAAAGAATTCTCTTTTATTTTTAAACGAACTTTGTTTTCAAAGACTGCTTTGATTACCTGATTTTTTAATCGTTACAGTTCTTACATACCTAATATTATAATTAAAATTAGGTATGTTATTATAAGTACTTAGCTTTATTTGACGACCTCTGTGGCGCAGTGGATGAAAGCGCGCTTGGGACGCAGAAGGTTGCGGGTTCGATCCCCGGAGCAGGATAAATGTTTGTATGATCTGCAAATATTTATCTGGGGTCTGGGTGTTTCTATTTAAGACATGTATGTATTTACAAACAAAAAAAAGTATATAAGTAGTATATCTGTTATCTGGTTCCCATAGTACAAGCTTTGCTTAGTTTGGGGCTAGATGATGCTGGGTGAAATGTCCAGCATTATTTATTTATTTTTAAGCATTTAAATCACTAAGTACCTAAGTAAACGAAAAACTTAATTCTTACAACTGAAGTTTTTATTTCACAGTTTTCTATTAACAAAAACAAAAGCATTTCGAAATAAAAAAGATATCCAATCAACATCTCACTCGTAAGTCATTCTTTAAAAAAAAAAATAATGACACTATGGTAATAAGCGGGGAAGAAGTTTCGTCCAGAGAGCAATTATCTATGGTACATAAGGTTCACCGTCTCACGGTTTGGAAGTGGTTTTTGGAAGTAAAATGTTACTGGGTTCCGTGATTTAGAAATTAATTTAGTTAATCTACTATATAAAAATAAGTCGGGTTTTCCTTCCTGACGCTATAACTCCAGAACGCACGAACCGATTTCCACGGTTTTGCATTCGTTGGAAAGGTCTCGGGCTCCGTGAGGTTTATAGCAAAGAAAATTCAGGAAAAATCTGGTGGCATCTGGTGGCGAAACGGAGTTCGCTGGGTTTGCTAGTAATATATATAATGCTGGACATTTCACACAGCATCATCTAGCCCCAAACTAAGCATTGCTTGTACTACGGGAACCAGTTAACTGATATACTACTTATATACTTTTTGTTTGTAAATACATACATATTATACATAGAAACATAAACCCGAGATAAATATTTGCAGGTCATACAAACATTTATCTTGCTCCGGGGATCGAATGAAAGATTAAATAAATCTTTCATTTATAGGTAATCTAGTACTTATTATAATGTCTTCTGAAACATGTGGGCATGTGCCAAAATACTATCTGATCCTTCAGTCGTTTTTATGATTTTTATTTTTAATGAATTCATAGTTATTATAATAATTGTTGTTGTTGTTAGTTATTTATAATAATTGTAATTTTATGTATTAAGTTTTATGAATAAATTGTATTGAATTGAATTGATAGTATATAACCATATTATATTGTCCCGACTTCCTTTACCTAATAACAAAATTTTACATAAAGTACCTAGGTATCTTTTTACTAAACCTATGTACCGTTCATCCCTTTTTATTATGCCACAAAGAACCCTAATAAGTATCAGGCCATAAATAAAAACATTACGTTGTGTTTGTGTGTGTGAACCGAATTATCACATTTGTTAGCTCGGGGCATATACAGGCTGCTCTTTTTATAATATTTTTTTAATAAATAAATTATTTATTTAGTTAGTTGGCCTCACTAGCACAGGATAGGGATGAATGGAAAGAGTGGGGGAGGCCTTTGCCCAGCTGCGGGACAGTGAGGGCTTTTAATAATAATAATAATTTAGTTATTCATTTATTCCAACATTCATTATTAATAAAATTTCTAAAGTAAGTTCGTATGAGTCAGTAGCCAACTCTGCCGCTTTAGCGTATTCTGTGCTTTAGCATAGCGTTTTTTATCTACATTCAAATGTCATTATGACGACCTCTGTGGCACAGTGGGTGAAAGCCCGCTTGGGACGCAGAAGGTTGCGGGTTCGATCCCCGCCGCGGGATAAATGTTTGTATGATCTGCAAATATTTATCTCGGGTCTGGGTGTTTCTATGTATAGTATGTATGTATTTACAAACAAAAAAGTATATAAGTAGTATATCAGTTATCTGGTTCCCATAGCTTTGCTTAGTTTGGGGCTAGATGATGCTGTGTGAAAGGTCCAGCATTATTTATTTATTTATTATTATCATATTTATCTGTTCTCCGGTACAAAGATAAACGCTGTGCTAATAGGGCTGGTGATGCAGTTTTAAGGCCGCCTTGAGGCCTCCATCATTGACGACTAGCCGGGACAACTTAACAAGTCCGGAACATGGAAGCGCTCAGATGAAAATGCCATTGGCGGTCACCCTTTTTCCGTTTAGAACATTGCCGACCAGCATTACAAACCTGCGTACGGACTACGTGTTCCAGGCTACGCGTTCTTGCGTACCTACTACCTACCACGGCTAGCGAGCCGATGTTAAATGTCAAATAAAATAAATAAATAAATAAATAATGCTGGACTATTCACACCGCATCATCTAGCCCCAAAGTAAGCAGAGCTTGTGTTATGGGTACTAAGATGACTGATATATTACTTATATACTTTTTTGTTTGTAAATACATACATATTATACATAGACGAAAAAAATTACGATTTTGACGACTCGAGCGAGACTGGAACGCGTGATGCGTACAATGCTTATGTGTAATTATTTCCTCATCATCATCATCATCTCAGCCATCCAGCGTCCACTGCTGAACATAGGCCTCCCCCATCGATTTCCACAGCATCGATCTTGTGCAGCCTGCACCCAACGGCTCCCAGCAACCCTTAAAAGATCGTCTTTCCACCTAGTAGGGGGCCGTCCTCTGCGATTTCCGGTGCGCGGCCTCCACTCGAGAACTTTTCTGCCCCAACGGCCGTCAGTTCTACGAGCTATTTATTATTTCCTTACCTTTAACAAACCGTATTAAAATGTATAAGTACCTACAGTCAGTGTCAACTAGTCTTGTGTAGTTAGATAATTTTTACGTTTCTCTTAAAAAAAATCTAAAAAAGACACGCTGTATAAAAATAATAATCACAAAACAAACGCCGCCCATACGGTTCAATACAAAAATATGTTCTTTCTCTCTTTCTAACGCGCTATAATGACTATACCCATCTCTCTCACTCGCCCCAAAATATTGAGAACATCAAATTAACTATGAACACCATTATAAAATGGTCTCTACATCTTTACTATGGAAAATAATTTAAAATAATAACTTCTACGTAGGTAAACTAATAATAAACAGAGGTAGGTACCTAAATGTACCATAAAATCTTTCCAAAATGTACCAATAAATTTAATATTATGAAAGATTTTATGGGAACAAGATGACTGATAGAAATTCTATTAGTCATCGAGTTAATCTAAATTAGTAATTCTTAGGTTCCTAAGTTTAATTTTGTAGTTATTTAGTTAGCTAATTAAAATAAGCTAATTTAACTTCCGACTGGCAGTGACCTGGATCAGTTGAGCTATCTATAGATCGTTTTTACGACGATCCTTAGATAGCTTGACTGATTCTATTGTATTTTATGTACATATTGTAGTGGCTTAGTTTCTGTAAATAAACTTTATATTTTTACCACTAAAAAAAAATTCAACTAAGTACTTACCTACCTATAAAAATAGTGGCATACCTATGTAAAATAGTTATATCCCTCATATAATAAAGCTGAAAGTTTGTGAGTTTGTTTAGATGTTTGAATATTTGTATGTTTGTGTTTCAATCACGCCTAAACCAGTGAACCGATTTAGATGAAACTTGGTATAAGCGTAGATAATGATCTGGAATAGCTTAGGCTATTCAAAATGTTGCTACCACTAGTTATTTATAATGTTTTAAGCCATTTTGGTTCAGGCCTGTGAATAGTAGGAATTTAATTTACAAAATAATACCTACAACAGCAGTTAATGGTAGATACAATAACAGAAATAACATCGAATTCGTGGAGGTCAATTCAAAATGGTCAAACTATTTCCAACTTTCATCTGTCTAGGGTATAATTTACTCGGAGTAAAATAATAATTATCTGTGGGCATGGTTCGTGAGAATGAAATAGGGTGGCCATGTTATTTTTTCACTAAAGCTATATAATTATATATTTACCTACTAACAAAAAATAATCTAGGTACCTACATACCAAAAATAATAAAAAAAACTTTAAGTCCACCCATGCAAACGCCTTCCCGCGTGAATCCCGATCTTCCGAATTCTGGGATAAAACTTAGCCTATAAGTCAACATCAGAATTTACATTATTTACGCCATTGTTTTGTGTCGGTCAATTAACATGAACATCTAAGTATAATTAAGTTATTAGGTACTTAATTTATGCATGTCGTATTGTCACGGTGTGCTTCCATCATTTTGCAAGCTAGTAATTAAGTTTATCGCAAAATTGATATCTTAACAAGACATCTACAATGTTGCGACGAGCTAACTTGCAACCAACATACTAATTTATTAATTAAATTGCTTGATATCATAGATTAGGTAGTAAGTACTTAAAATAAAATAAGTTATAATATATAAAATGTAAATTAAATACTTACGTGTATGTAGCATTCTTTTGTAATAAAGTAAGTAAGTTCGTATGAGTCAGTGGCCAACTCTGGTGACGGAGTTTTTAGGCCACCTTAAGGCCTCCGTCATGGCTTAACGACTTAAATAGCCGAGACACGGAAGCGCTCAGATGAAAATGCCACTGCCTTTTGTAATGAAATTTCTAAAATTTGTCTTGTTTTTATTTAATAATTTGTTGTATTTGATTTTTGTTATAAATATAGGTACTGGAAAATGGGGGGCCGCTGTAGCGGAGCAATATTCATAAATAAATTAGATAATTCATAGTTTTTACAAATCGTAGCCACCCTACTAGATTAGGCAGCCATTGAATTTTTTCACCTAAATTATGATGGCGGCAAGATGACTCTATATTATCTATGGTCTACGATGACTCTATATAATCTATGCATTTTTCTTTAACTATGCCTCATTTCTTTTTTTCAACCCACAAATCATATTTTGGGTTCAACACGTATTCTATGTAGGTAGGTAGGTACCTAATAATCTTTTTTTGGCGGTAAAAAAATACTCACGACTGTTTCCTATCACGAAAGACTTCAAGCCAGAGATGTAAAATGTAGTTAGGAAAATGACCGAATAAAATTGTTGTTTTATTCTTACCGAATTTATTATTATTATTTAGCCATTCTCGTCCGACTGCAGGGCAAAGGCCTCCCTTCCCTTCTTCCACTCTTCGCAATCCAACGCTTTAACAGGCCATGTTCTTAGGTGAGAGTCCAGCTCGTCTCGCCATCTCATCCTGGGTCTTCCACGTCTTCGCGTCGCATTTTGTGGGGTCCGCTGTGTGGCTCGTTTTCCACACAAATCGTTTGACATATGGCAGACGTCCGACCCAGTTCCATTTTAGGCTTTCATTACTGAATTTATACTTATTATTTATTTAATAATAGCCCGTGGTGTCCCACTGCAGACACATAGACATTCGTTTATTAACTGCATAAACACACAAACACATCAATACACAAAGAAAAACAATACAGCAATCAATGAAAAGGAAGAGACACGTTTCTTTCACTCCTCTCTATCGTGAGCAAATTCATTCATTCTTATTATATGACTATAATATGCTATTCCAGGTCATTATCTACGCCTATTCCAAGTTTCATCCAAATCGGTTCACTGGTTTAGGCGTGATTGTTACACAAACATACAAACATCCAAACATACTCACAAACTTTCAGATTAATTATATTATTAGGATTATTCAAAACTAACAGAATGTTTTTACTTCCAACTGTCAGTGACCTGGTTCAGTTGAGCTATCTATAGATTTTTACGACGTTAGATAGCTTGACTGATTCTATTGTATTTTGTCATTTTATGCAATTACTTTACATATTGTAGTAGCTTAGTTTCTGTAAATAAATTTTAGGATAATTGTATTTTTAGTTAGCTTTAGTTAATTATGATGCCTACAGAATTAGGGCTTAAAAAATTGTACTTAGCTGTTTTTTAGACTTCTGTTTTATTTATTTATTTAATCGTATGACAGGCGTATAAACGCCATTAAATGTCTAGTTTCGTATCGAGCTCGTTTAGCACCACCCAGGGGACTTCTGTTTTAAAAGTAATAGATAGATAGATAGAAAATACTTTATTGCACACCACATAATAAAAATAAACAAAAATGGAAAACTAAACAAAAAACACAATGACATACAATCGGCGGTCTTATCGCTAAATAGCGATCTCTACCAGACAACCTGTGGATGGATAAATGGACAAATTGAAATAATGTGTTTTTTTAAGTGAAAACCTCTGTAGGCGCGCGAGAAAAATATAGACATAGACATAGACATAGCATAGACATAGACATAGACATAGACCGACATTTATTCACTACTCATTATATCAAACTCATTACTTTCTTACGTAGAGTTGTTTGAGTGACCGCCTTTGGTGAGATAGCCCTGAGTTCGAATCCCAGTGGCACAGTAACTTTTTGCACTTTATTTTTTGTACTTTTTTAAAGTTTAGAACCGAAACCGAAATCTCGTTCAAGTTTTCACTTCTGTTGGCACTCTTGGAGTGTCACTGTTCTTAGGCTTAGTTATCCGGCTTAGAAAACGGCTAACTATCTATAGTTAGCTATTTTCTAAGCCTATAGATACCTTAAAAGCATTCAAATCGGCTAAGTTAAGTCAATTCTAGTACAAAAGACATTAAAACCAAAAATTACTCTAAAAAGGTTTCACACAAAAAAACCTTTGCTATTTGTCCCATGTTTTGACATGTCGACTCCTAAACAATACTAAATTTATAGTTTTCGGTGCAACTTTGTAGTTCGGCTGTACCTGTTTCGATAAATCAAGTGTCGGTACCTTTTAGACTTGGGTGGTCTTAGCGCGACAAAACTCAATGCATTGAGATTGGGGTTTTTGATAAATTAATATGTTTTGGTATAAATATTGTGACATTTATTTGGTGAGATAGAAAACAAATATTTTAGCTTTATTTTGAGATATTTTTTTCTTTTGAAATCAATTCCTACTAAGTTTGTTCGTGATGGATGGCACAAACTAAGAGAGGCCTTAACCCAGCAGTGGGTGAAGTCGGGCTGTGGATGATGGTAACTAGTGGACATAATTTAGATGAAACTTGGAATAGTGCAGATTTGGCCTAGAATAAGTATAGCCTAAGTACCTACTACCTTAAGCAGGCTACAATTCTGTGTCTAATCGAACTAAACAAAACTTAATTTTTTTTTTTATTATTTTATTTTCAGCCGTTAATGTCCCACTGCTGGGCAAAGACCTCCTCCAGACATCTCGGTCCCCAGCAACATCCCTCCAGTCCGTCAGAAACTGGTCGAGCTCGTCCCGCCATCTCCGTTTTGGTCTGCCGCGTCGCCTTCTCGCTGGGTCGGGGCGCCACTCGGTGGCTACATTCGCCCACAGCTCACCTGGCACATTTTAGTAAAACTAGTATCTGGGGTAAAACGAATTTTAGGCTATTTACGCGATGTTCATCTGAATTCGCATCTAATTTTGTATGAAAAAATTCTACGACGTAATAAAAACGAATAAAGCACTGACCGTTCACCTTCTCGTTAGAAATACCTACTTTTTTATTGTTGAAAAGATCAATTTCTTTCTTCACATTGGTTGCAATTTTCCATGTAACTCTTTGAGTGCTAAGATGACGAATGACAGGAAATCAAGAAGGGAAGCATGCGCATTGTGCACCCTACTTAGTGGGATGGGATAAGGGCAAGATGATTACCAAGTAGCTTTAGAAAGTAGGAAACCATCTGTCGTGTTGGTCAACACAAGTTATTTAAATAAGTCCAAAACAATTTCAATGACAGCAATCAGTTTAATTTTAGGTTGGTTGTGGTTTGGTCAACGTATGGCGTTCGGATGTCCGAAGATAATTTTTGTAATATTTGGTGGTCTTTTGAGCCGTGTTGGCCGAATGGGGTTGTGCCTGGCTATCAATCCGAAGGACGTGGGTTCGAATCACGCTCCATCAATGGATTTTACGTTTCGTAAAGCACGAGAGAGCTCTGAACGGTGAAGGAAATCGTGAGGACGTCAAACTTTAACCAAGTCATCATTATCACGAATTCCTAGAATATATCTACGTAGTAAATAAATAAATAAATCATGAAGTCAAGCCTAAGGCTAAGCCAAATGACTACTTAGAGAGGGGAAGCTTTTGCCCTGCAGTTGGAAACATGAGACTTATGTAGATACCTACCTTTAATTTCGTAAATAACTATGTACCTACATATACTTATCATTGCTAAATAAATAGTTAACCTAAGTTTAAGGTAACCCGGGTTCAAATCCCGCATAGGTAAGTGCAATATAATTTGGGATGCATTTAGAATAAATAAATAATCATGAATTATATAGTTACCTTCTTAAATAATTTACTAAGTAGCGGTAGCGATGTATTTTTTTACAGGAAGTAAAACTGCAGAACCTTACATTTATCGTCTCAGGAAGTCCAGGAATTAATGGTTAACTTGCGGTTAGCTACCGACACAAAAATACAGTAGGTTTTATAAGTGGCCCGTTATTGGTTTTAAGCTTTTGTCGTGTTTACTGGTGTTTCTTTTAACCAATGTAATGCTGGTTCTGTTGTGGTTAACCGAACGGTGATTTTAAACTTTTATTTGAACTAAAAAGTTTTGTAAGTTTAATTTTGTAAGGGTCGTCTGAGTAGGACCTATTTTAAGTGACAGATGGCAAGCCCAACGCCGCTTGATGCTATTAAACGGAACGTCGTAATTATACTTCATTATCATTAATTTAGGAAATAAAAGCGAATTAAGCACAATGCTTCATATTTATTTACTAAAGATTTTTTTTACAAAATAATCGGCATTTGATAACTACTAGTGCCACCTAGCGGGCGTTTGCGTCTTTAATTTAGAGAGCGCCATCTGTTGTTGAGTAGCTGTCGCGGAGAAAGTTTACGTTAAAAAAATACAAGTTAGTTTGATACAATACATAAAGATGGCGCTTTTGTTGTATGAAATAGGATTACAAGATGGCGCTATTTTATGTTCTAGTTTTATATAGATGGCGTTTAAAGTTATAAAAACAAAAATATTATGATATTCGAAGGAACTTTATCGCATGTGAGAATCAAACTGACAGTGGTCGAATTAATCTTATTGATCTATGTTGATAATTATATACATTTATTAAATAAAACCAAAAAAATGTATAAGATAAAATATATTTCTTATGAACTAACAACACATAGAAATACGTATTTAAAGTACATTTATTTTACATAAGCTATATCTAAGTGCACGCCTCCGCCCGGTTTCACCTGTGTTTATATAAATTGCACATTTATATGGCCTGACCGAGATATCTCAATTATAAAATGGCAATACAATTTTAACGAAAAATACAGTTTTTAGGCCGCCTTAAGGCCTCCGTCGTGGCTGAATGAAGTTACAGCAGGGACTGAAAATTTAACGCTCGGTGGATAGCGGTCACCCGTCCACTTTGCGACCACAATTGCCTTCGACGATCAAAGCGAACTAATACGAGCGCAAAGCAAAAATGGTGTAAGCGACACATTACAAATCTGTCACTGAAATGTGTACCTTTTTGTGTAATAGATAAGTTCTATTATTGTATTGTTATTTTATAAATTGTCATCATATCTCGATGTAAGCCTACCCTAACTTAAAACACAAATATCTCCAAAGGAATGTAAATATTCGATTATCTACTAATAATATTTATCCCGGGAAAGTGAGTTTTCCCGAGGGACCGCGACGGACAGCTACTCGCAGTATTGAATAAATACATCAAGCTCGATAGCGATTTTTGAAAAACACCAAATTTAATTTTACATATAAAACATCAATTTACATTTATTATCCTAATATAATATTTACCTATGAAATTTTTTTACTTCAAGCTAAAATTGTTTAATGAAAATTATCATACTTATGTCGGTACTCAGAGTCGTTAACAGCTAATTCAATCCATTAAGTAAGGTTTTATTCAGTAAAGGATTTAATATGGAAAAATATTTACTAAGGTTCCGTGCTCGGCTTGTTATTATCATAAAGGTTGCCTGAAAGAAATCGCTTTCAGCGATAAGGCCGCCCATTGTACTAAGAACTTGTTATTGTTTTAAAGGTTTTGATTTTTTTTTATGAATTGGTGTACAATAAAGTGTTCATTCATTCATTCATTGTCGGTCCAGGCTATTAAGTCATTAAATTCCGCCACTAGAGTTGACAACTAAGACTCAAAGCACATTGAATTGGCAAGCGACGCGTCAATTAGTTTTATAGCGCACCATTATAAACCTTATGAACAATGGTACAAGATATAGAAACGCTTGTAGAATTAACGAGGTCTGGCGAAGCCATCTAGCGGGCCGCGCTGGCTCGAGCACTTTCGTGCGGTTCATTCTACAAGCGATAATGGTGCGCTATAACTAATTGACGCGTCGCTTGCCAATTCAATGTGCGAGCCTAAGTGATACCAGCGGCTAGATAGAGCTTTATCAAGAACGACTAAGCACGGAAGAAGCTTACACTTAATTCATCGACCTCTGTGGCGCAGTGGGCAAATGTCCGCTTGCGACGCAGGTTGCGGGTTCGATCCCCGCCGCGGGACAAATGTTTGTATGATCTACAGATATTTGTCTCGGGTCTGGGTGTTCTCTATGTATAATATGTATGTATTTACGAACAAAAAGTATACAGGGTGTAAAAAGACGTCTACCGAAGCCGAAAGGGGTAGGTACAGCATGCCAAGACACAGTCAAATCCAAAAGGATTTTCCGAAAAAATCATTATATCCGGAGAAAACAGCGTTTGAAGAGTGCTGTTTGCGTAAGTTCTGGGCGCGTTGTTTTACGTAGATTGCTGGATTTTGAGTTTTAATTGTTTTTTTCTTTTTTAAATGAAATTATTAGGTAGGTATGGTCTTATTATGTCGTACTAGTAGTAAATAACCGAAAATAACATAGCATGACGAAGCTAGGTCAAAAAAATTTTTTGCGTTTTTTTTTCGCTAAATATGTTTAGAATCATGGTCTGATTGCAACCCCTCAGTTTTCGGTAGCAGTCTTTTTTTAGCTCTGCTTACTTTGGGGCTAGATGATGCTGTGAAAAGTCTAGCATTATTTATCTATCGAGTCTTCTTCTTCTTCTTGATTTTCTTCTTCCTCTCACTGTAATCATAATCTACATTACTCCCACTCAAATCCTGATATCCATCGCAGCTCCTGCTTTCATATTCAGGAAAGTTAACACCGTCCGTCTGTTGATAGTTCTCGAACGTCTCCGAGAACTTTGTGCTCAGCGTTTCTGAGCCGAAGAACTTGTTGGTTAGGTCTTTGTCCTTGATATTTGTGTATTTCTCTTGAGGGTAGATCGTGGATATTATGTTGGAGGCGAGGGCGGGCGCGGAGGCGAATGCGCCCGATTGCGTTGGTCAGAACTTCAGGTCCTGAAATATAATTGAATTCATACTATACAGGGTGTAAAAAGACGTCTACCAAAGCCGCTAGGGGTAGGTACAGCATCCCAACACACAACCAAAGGTTTTTTTTGGGAAAAAATCATTATATCTGGAGAAAACAGCGTTTGAAGAGTACTGGTTGCGTATGTTCTGGGCGATTGCTGGATTTTGAGTTTCAAATGTTTTTTTTCTTTTATAAATGAAATTATTAAATACGTATGGTCTTATTATGTTGTAATAATAGTAAATAACCGAAAATAACATAAAATGACGTAGCTAAGTAAAAAAATTTTTTGGCGTTTTTTTTCGCTAATTTTAGTGTTTAGAATCATGGTCTGATTGCAACCCCTCAGTTTTCGGTAGTTGTCTTTTTACACCCTGTATACTATACTATCCGCACTAATATAATAAAGCTGAAAGATTGTGAGTATGTTTGTGTATCAATGACGCCTAAGCCAGTGAACCAATTTGGATGAAACTTGGAATAGGCGTAGATAGTGACCTGGAATAGCTTAAAGGCTATTCAAAATGTTGGTACCACGCGGGCAAAACCTCGCGCAGTAACTAGTATATTAAATACTATAGTCCATACTAATAATAATATTATAAATGTGAAAGTAACTCTTGTCTGTCTGTCTGTCTGTTTGTTACCTCTTCACGCCCAAACCGCTGAACAGATTAGGCTGAAAATTGGCATGGATAAAGGTTGTATCCCAGGGAAGGAGATAGGCTACTTTTTATCCCGAAAAAATCCCGAGGGACCTAGTATAGTAACATTCTTTGCAATGTTATATATATTGGAGGAGGATGAAATTCCCCCAATTAAGTCCAAAGAGGTAGAGCTCCCCTCACCAGATCGGCCTATCTGGCCCACTTATCTGGCCGGCCTTGCGGTCAACGGTTGAAGATGAATAGGTCTATTAGTTGTGCTTGAATACTTCGATATCGCGATCTAGGATTCAGTACAAATTTTGTTCTTTGTATGGGAATTTAAATTCAATAAATAGGACTTAAATTACTAAGTGTACAAGCTATGACTTGTCAAAACAGGTTAGGTACTTATTATTGATATCAGCGCCATCTAGTGATACTGATACTGAAGTACGTACTCTTAGCTAGGTGGTATAGGTAGTTTATGTAGCGATGGATAGAGGTCGCTGCAAAATTAAATACCTTAATAGCTTGAGGGAGGTCGGGTAACTTCATATCTCTTAATTGCTGAGGCAGATTCATGCTCTTAACAGCTGAAACTGCTCGCGCCGGAGCCGCCGATATCCCAGCCTGAAAATAACGTGTTAAGATATTAAATAAGTTCTTTAAGTGGATGGGTGACCGTCAGTGGCGATATCAACTGAAGCTTCGGAAGTCGTTAAGTCATGACGGTGTGTGAGAAGTACGAGATACGCAACGTCATTTACAGCGCCAAAACACTTTTTATCTGATTACAAGTTAACCAATCGAAAAATAAATGACACAACTAAAGAAATACTTGTTTCTTGACAAAACAAAAACTCACCAAAAAAAGTGAAAGATAAATAGCAAATTGTGTGCATAACATGTATTTATAAAAAAATATTATTTAAAAAAAAGGCATCAAAAATGGTTTAGCAGCGCTAAGAGCTAAGGATTCGTTGTCTTTACTAATATTATAAAGAGGAAAGATTTAAGAAATTAAAAGTCTTATCAAAATTTTGGATTCCGACGGGATTCGAACCCGCATCGATCCTCCTAAAGCCGGAGTGCCTTACCGCTCGGCCACAGAATCCCAGTTGCCGGTATTAATGAAATACCAAGTGTGGATTAGCACTATAAAAATTACAAAAAATTGAGGAAAGATTTGTTTGTATGTTTGTTTGAAATGAATAGGCTCCGAAACTACTGGACCGATTTGAAAAATTATTTCACCATTCAATCCTACATTATCCCCGATGAACATAGGCTATATTTCATCCCGTGGAAGTGAAGTTTTCCCGAGGGATCGCGGGTAACACCGCGGCGGACAGCTAGTCTATAAATGCCTGTTGAATTTGTTTACCTCAGCCTTCTGCATTTTGTTTTGCTCCTGTAATCTGCATAATATATCCGCCATGTTGGTTTGTAGGACCATACCACCCATCACCAATTCATCCAACACCTGAAAGTTAAAGAGTATAAATTTAAAAATAGAATAGAATAGAATATATTTTTCACCTCACTAGCTCAAAAAGGGCGCTTTTGCCGCGTAAAAACAGTGAGCAAAACTCTACTTTGCTCACACTATGAGGAAAAGTGATTTGAATTTAGAATGCAGCAAGCAACCAATGAGAATCGAATATTACAGGCCGCAGCGTGCGCCCGGCCAGGCGGCGGCGGTCAGGGGGGTCTGGTTGTTGGACTTTAGCCTGCCACTTGAGTGGCAAAAAAATAATAGCGAGAATTATTGACGTCCTCTGTAGCGCAGTGGGCGAAGGCCCGCCTGCGACGCGATAGGTTGCGGGTTCGATCCCCGCGGCGGGACCAATGTTTGTATGATCTACAAATATTTGTCTCGGGTCTGGGTGTTTCTATGTATAATATGTATGTATTTACAAACAAAAAGTATATAAGTAGTATATCAGTCATCTTAATACCCATAACACAGGCTCTGCTTATTTTGGGGCTAGATGATGCTGAGTGAAAAAGTCCAGCATTATATTATTATTATTATTATATACGAGTACAATTGGTTTTCCTTTACATCTTGTATTTTTCGCTAGTAAGGTGAAAAGTTGTATGTATCACACGAGAGCAAAATATTTTGTTGCTTATGCTTTTGAATCTCTCACTACACTCAGGATTCTAACATAGAATCACTCGCTACGCTCGTGATTCAAATATAGAATCCTTCGTTTGTTCGAGATTCAAACTCAGCACTCGCAACAAAAACGAATTTTGCTCTCTTGTGGTACAATGTACTATTATTTGGTACTTACACACACAAGACAAGTGACAATGAACAAAATAGATAGGTTACAAATAATCAAAAAAGTAAGGTAAGTAGGTAGGCACTAAATAACTCCTCGTACTACATACAGACACAGACACACTCACATACACCCCTCCCTACACACCACTTGATTCTATCTGTGCCAAAACTCTTAAGAGACTTGTGTCCTCATGTGGAAAACTATAGTTTATTGATAGGTACTTAGATTATTTCGATTTAACGTTCTTTTTTCTATAGATATACTATTGTGTGTGTCCAGCATTATTTATCTCTACATAGAATATACCTGGTGTGCAGCATCAGCATGGAAGATCAGATCCAACTCGCAGACATTTTCGAAGCACTTGTCCAGAGTTTCAACAAACACCTGGAATTTAATAAAAGTCCAAAATCATTTATTAAACCAGCAGTCTAAGACCACTCGCAAACTACAGATTTTCTATCGGCCGATAGTTGAGACGGGCTATACTTCGGCTCGTAATGAGTAGAGAAGTATAGCCCGTTCAAGTTAGAAGTCAAGTTAGACAGTAGTCCATTCCCAGTTTTCACCCCAATGAGCTCAACCAATCGCACAATACGAAAATGACAATTGAAGTCCGGATTGGTTTCAAATGTCAAAATAAATCTGAAGTCCATTCTCAGTTAATTTAAATAATAGCCCCTATGGTTCACGGTATTGGTTGGAGGGCACGTTAAATTGCCATGACGAAGGCCTTAAGAGCGATTTAAGCAATTTTGTAGTTCGAAATCATTATTTATCTCAGAATCTTATTCCGTTACATTGTTCATAAGGTTTATATTGTCTTGTTAAGTCTCACGTTGCGTCTGTACCAATTCAATGTGCAGTGAGCCTTAGACATCATCAAAGGATCTGGAAAACATCACAAAGATCTGAGTGATTGTCTACTGTGCCTTGGGTATACAGTGGTATTCCTGCTGCAGTTATCATAATTACTTTTTAAACTAAAAGAAAAACCGACTTCAATGTTCGACTCTACACGCGGCGTGACTCAGGGAATCAATAAGCCAACCGGCGTCTAAGGGCATTAATTACCAAAACTGTATACATTTTATGTCAAGTTTCGCGGCACGTGAGTTCCTGGCATTAGTAAATCGTCAGTTTGACATGATGCATAGAGAGTCTTAGACTTATCTGTCGATTCGATTTACAATGGCTAGGGAGGGAAGGTTTTTGAGTTTTACGGGAAAACTATCAAACCCTCAGAAATAAAATTTATACCTCTGGAGCATACCCTTTCAAACAAAAAAATATTTTTGAAAATCGTTCCACAATTGGCGGAATAAACAACATACAGGCGAATTGAGAACCTCCTCCTTTTTTTTAAGTCGGTTATAAAGTCCATAGTCTTACCTGAATGACCAAAGAAAAGATGGATGGACTGTGTGAAGGATGATATGGGTAAGGAGTGAGTGTTGAGATGACGGCTGATAGAGCGGAGTGGAAGAGGAAAACCTATTGTGCCACATAAAAGTGGGATAAGGGCAGGGAAATGATGTCTTACCTGTATAAGGTCTAGGATTCCAAGCTCGCTTTCCGACGAGTCGACACAGAACACAAAATATAGCGTAGCATAGTGTCTGTATATCAACTTGTAGTCTGATCCACCAATGAGGCTGAAAAATATAAATATTGTCAGTATTATGTAGAGTATATGAGGCGAAGGTGTGTTAGGATCGTAGCAAGTGGAGATCCAAGGTCTCTGCCTGACAACAACACTGAGAAGTCAGTTGATTATGGCGGACGAGCCGATGGCAGATACAGAGAGAGAAAAAAAGTAACAGTTAACAGTTAAGTCATTCCTATAACACAAGCTCAGCTTACTTTAAGATCAGATGATGCTAAGTTCAGCAATATTTACTTGTTTATTTAAAAAGATCTGTTTAAGGTTTCAGTCTATCAACCTACATGGATGCAGCATTTTGGCCGAAGGGTGTTGTGTTCCGACGGTTCCGTGGGCGCCTGCGAGACACCCCGTTTGTGCGTACAGTTCGTACGTCGTGATAATTTTAGTTTATTATAATCTATAATATATATTTTATATGTATCTTAAGGTATTTATTATAAATATGTTTATTTAATCATTTAATAATTACACTCGAACTGCCGCGATACAGGCCTAGCCAAGTGCGGGGTTTGATGTAAATTATTTATAATAATTGTAATTTTATGTATTAAGTTTTATGAATAAAATTGAATTGAATTGAATTGAAGGGCTGGAGTATCTGGTAACACAGCAGGGCTCAGATAGTTTCAAATAGGTATAGTCAGCGAAATAACTGGTAACCCCCCAGTACAAAACAAAAGGGGTTACCAATTGTGACGTCGACTGTACGTACAAAAACCACAAATACCTTCCTCCTTCAAGGAAATTGCAGACATTATCATCCCGTTTGGAGACCAGCTGGAACGTCTCCTTGATGATCTGCTGCTGCATATCCTCATTCTAAAGACAAGGGAACAATAAGGGTCAAGCTACATTGAATTGGCAAGAGCGCGACTTTTAGTTTCATAGCAAGTCATTTTAAACCTTATGAACAATGGTACAAGATATAGAAACGCTTGTAGAATGAACCGCTCGCGCCGGCACTTCCCGCTAGATGGCTTTTCAAAATCTCATTAAGTCTACAAGCGTTTCTATATCTTGTGCCTTTATTGATAAGGTTTATAATGGCTTGCCATAAAACCTAAGTCGCTTCGCTTGCCAATTCAATGCCAAACCCTAAAAAATGTTGGTGGCGTGGATTGGATCATGGATGGCAACATAACAGTATCTGTAGACAGGTACACAATATAGCCACCATATAAGCAGTATTTGTAGACAGCATACATGTTATATTTTCTTGTGTGTACATCATCTCGTTGGGTGCTATTGATGCATATGTGTATGTATTGTAATTATTGTGTACAATAAAGAATTTTTCATTCATTCATTAATTTTATTTTTATACATTTCACTACGGGTGAATAGATGTAACGTATTGATACCAACTGTAATGTTACTTTCTTATAAATAAATAACTAGGTGAAGTAAATATTCTATAGGTAGACATGTACCTACATTTGAAAATGCCTGACTACTACCCAGACTCCTAGAGGCCTAGACAGTGACAATGAGCTGATTTGAATGTCTGAAATGTATTCTACTTTTCCCTATGAATACAGTAAACCATTTTGTTTGGTTGTTACATTTAATGAGAAATGAAAAGTCTTATCAAATCGATTCCGACGGGATTTTCATTTCTCAATGAAATACCTAAGTATTACAATAATGTACATTATTTCAAATAAATCAGTCTAGGAAATATCTCAAGTAGTATCGCACATGGACCAATTTGATAGGGCGGAATAAAAACAGAAATGTAGTTGTACACGTAAACTTTCACTTACAAAGTACTGGTAAAATTTCGATAACCGAGGTTTGCCATGATTGTTGAACACTAAAATTGCTTTGATCATTTTGATTTTTTACGAATTTCTATTTAAATATTCATTATTTTTCTCTAACAATCGCGAAAACAGAAATGCAATCGGTACACGATCGATGTTGCTTGAAAATTTTTAGAGAAAAAGAGATGAAGTTGACAGTGAGTGAGTGACATTTGTAAAATTGGTTTTGTTTGACATTGATACTTCTTTAATGTTTCTCCACCACTGACCTCTTGTAGTATTAAACTTCCATGGCCGTAGACGGCTTTGAGTAGTTAATAGCAAATAGTATTCTGTGTGTGGGTAGTAGTTTCCTCACTGGTAGACGCTCAGTCGGTAGACGGACCGTATTCTAAATAAGTTACAATGTTTTTCCAATCAAATCTGTTGAAATGGTAGAAAAAGGTAGATTTTTAATTTCAGTAGTAGTTGGCAGCACTACCTGTCTGTCTCAAAAACGCGTTCCGCACACCGTATGCCGCGCGCGAGTGTCATTTGGGAAATTCATCAAAAACAGATTGAATTGTGTGAAATAAACATTATTTATTAAAATCCACGTGTTGTGCTATGTCCGCATCACGGTAGGAAGGATCTTGCTAGCCGCCAATGCAGTGAAAGTTGAGACAGGTCAGTAAGATTCTCTGGTTCGCAGCATATTTTGTTGTCTTTATTTGGTAGTGCCGGATCTCCAGGCGGTATCAAATAGCTTATTACGCTTTCGTTTATTATAAATACTCTATTCACGCTCGCCGTGGGTGAAAAACTCAGAATTTCCGAGAAAAATACTATAATTGTACCTAAATCTTTGAAATTTTCATTCCTCTCATTACACAGGCATGCATTCATGATCTACAAGTCGGCTAGCGTTACTAGAGTTGGTAGCTAGAATATCGCGTCAATATTTTGATAATCTGAGGGATTATCGTGGGAATGTTCTAAGAAATCTTTGTAAACAAAGGAATTTAATGTTATGATTGGCATAATGGTTGATTTTCACACACTAGTTACTCATTACCACACACACACACACACACACACACACATATTACCTACATATAATCACATTTTTTTTGCCAAAAAAATCATAATAATATACTAACTGTTAAATAAAATTAGATTGAAAACATAAATTGATTAAACCTACAAACAATAAATTCAAAAACAATTAAATCAACAATAAAAATAAAAAGTAGGTGAAAAGAATTCATAACAAATTATTTGACTGTGCAAATTGTGATTAAATATTTTCTAAAGCTATATAAACTATTAGAAAAAAGGTCGATTTCGACGTTGTTTACATTTTCGTTAGAGGATTGTATTGTGTACAATTCTATTTAAAGGAGAAAATTTACCTAAATTTGAACGCGCACGTCTTTCTATTGCTTGTGTTGGTGTTCACTTTGTTGGTGCAACTAAATAAATAAATAAATAACATATTTCTCATGATGTAAAAATAAATCATCTAAGATAACATAAAAGTAAAAAATAAAGTAAGTATTTACTTGTGGATTTTGGCTCAGTTACAATGAATTATTTTGCTTATATTTCTTCAAGTTCTTGGATTGGCATATCATTATTTTAGAAACTCGGGAAAGCTGAGAGAACTCATATAACACAGAGACCTCAATAATGTGAGATTTTTTCTTCAACAAGCTTCACCAGAACAGCATAATTTGTCACTGCAGGCTCATAATTAATACCACTATAATAATAAATGAATGAATGAACATTTTATTTTACATCAAGAAATTAATATAAACAAAACATTTAAAACAATAACGAGTTCTTAGTACAATGGGCGGCCTTATTGCTGAAAGCGATTTCTTCCAGGCAACCTTTGGATGGAAAATAAACTAAAGTGATGGTCTATAATAAAGTAGGTAACTACATTTTGAATAGCCTATATGCTATTCCATGTCACTATCTACACCTATTCCAAGTTTCATCCAAATCGGTTCACTGGTTTAGGTCTGTTTGATACCTTTTCATGCCCAAACCACTGAACAGATTAGACTAAAAATTGGCATGGATAAAGGTTGTATCCCAGGGAAATACTCTAGGCTACTTTTTATCCCGAATAAGTAACATTTTATACGGTTTAAAAACGACTACACTTAACTGAAAATAAGTAGATAGTTTGGCATACTTAGTATAGATAATGGCAGTAGGTCAAGTGTTTTTTAATGGAGTTTGTTAATAAGAAAAAGTCTCGTGGTCGTGCTTGCTTAGTCGTTCTTGATAGATCGTCGAAGTTAAGCAACGTTCGAAACGGTCTGTAAGTGGATGGGTGACCGCCAGTGGCATTTTCATCTGAGCGCTTCCGTGCTTCGGTGGGCACGTTAAATTGTCGGTCCCGGCTATTAAAGTCGTTAAGCCATGACGGAGGCCTTTTGGCCGCCTAAAAACTCCGTCACCAGAGTTGGCCACTGACTCATACGAACTTACTTACTTTTTTAATAAGAAAAAGTAAGTTTGCTTAAGTTAGTGACCAATGGTGATGGAGTTTTAATAGCCGTCTTCCTCATGGCTTAACTTAATAGCCGGGACTGACAATTTAATGTGCCCTCCGAAGCAAAGAAGCGCTTGGTTGATAATGACAGTAGTAGTCACCCGGCTTTTAAGTTATTAAGCCATGACGGAGGCCTTAAACAATGAGTACATCAGGGGAAGTTTGAACGTAGCGCCAATGATTGACAAATTGAGAAGTGGAAGGTTGGCGTGGTATGGGCATGTCATGAGGGATGAGAGTCATATAACACGATGAGTGATGAGTATGAAGGTGGATGGATATACCGGTAGGGGTAGCCTAAGAAGAGATGGATGGACTGTGTGAATGCGGATATGTTTGTGAAAGGAGTGAGTTCTGATATGACGAGGGATAGAGGGAAATGGAAGAAAGAAACATGTTGTGCCAAACATGTTAGTAGGATAAGGGCAGGAAAAAGAAGAAGACGGAGGCCTAAGCCTCCTCGCAGACTGCAGACTTTCTATCGGCCGATAGTTTTTTTTTTTTTATTTATTGAGGATAGTAAACATTCGCATATTAATTATGGATTGTATAGGTTAGGTTCTATGAATGTAACCAGCCCCGTTATCCACAAATTAAGTAGAAAACAAAAAAGCGGTGTTGGCCGAATGGGGTTGTACCTCGACTTTCAATTCGAAGGTCGTGGGATCGAATCCCGGCCGTGCATCAATGGATTTTGCGTTACGTAAAATTTATATGCGCTCTAACACGAGCTCTGAACGGTGAAGGAAAACATCGTGAGGAAACCAGTTAGTTATTCTTATAGGTGGCGACGGGCTTGCAACCTGTCACGTATGGAATACAAACTTCTGCAAGATGTGGGCATGTATCAAATATGTATTTGGACATGCCTCTGACTACCCCCTTAGACAGATGTCTAAGAAGATTCAAAGGATCTGGAATATAAAAGATCTGAGAGAATGTCTACCGCGCCTCGGGGATACAGTCGTGACCCTGTTTACGTTTTTTTTTACAAAAATGTTGAGACGCAATATACTTCGGCTCGTAATTAGTATGGTGAAGTATTAGTCCGTCTCAACTATCGGCCGATAGAAAGTCTGTAGTCTGCGAGGGGTCTGTAAACTCCGTCACTAGAGTTGGCCA
Organism: Epirrhoe alternata; assembly: GCA_963565295.1. Lineage (NCBI taxonomy): Eukaryota > Metazoa > Arthropoda > Insecta > Lepidoptera > Geometridae > Epirrhoe > Epirrhoe alternata. The sequence goes on along the minus strand of OY751404.1, from coordinate 4,980,080 downwards.
CTGACTCATACGAACTTACTTTTAACAAAAAGTTTCATTCTTCCACTCTGCTCTATCAGTCTCAGTCATCTTACCATTTAATTATCAAAAATCATAAAATCATTTTTATCAGATAATTTTAACAAGCATATTTTGATTATTATCACGTAGGTTAAAAAAAAACACGTAAAATGTGAATTGTTTTTTTCGAAACATGTTTATATCAAACTAAATCCATATCAATACTTAACTTACCTAATATTATAAACTAGCTTCTGCGCGCGGCTTCGTCCGCGTGGTACTAACATTTTGAAGCCTATATGCTATTCCAGGTCACTATCTATGCCTATACCAAGTTTCACCCAAATCGGTTCACTGGTTTAGGCGTGATTGATACACAAAGATACAAACATCCAAATATCTAAACAAACTCACAAACTTTCAGCTTTATTCATGAGTGGGATGGGATGGGTGGGAAGTGGGATGGGATATGAGTGGGATGGGATGTGAAAGTAACTCTGTCTGTTTGTTGCCTTTTCACGCCCAAACCGCAGAACAGACTAAGCTGAAAATTGGCATGGATAAAGGTTGTGTCCTAGGGAAGGACATGGGCTACTATCTATCCCGAAAAAATTAAAAAATCCTGAGGTACCGCGGGTCATACCGCGGGAGCGCAGCTAGTGTAAACAAACATACATTAAAATGTATGTTTGTTTGGAGCAATTGGGATTTTTTGGCACAGAGAATCAGCATGGCAATGCCGCCAGTATTTTGGGCACGCTTCCGACTGGCAGTGACCTGGATCAGTTGAGCTATCTATAGATCGTTTTTACGACGATCCTTAGATAGCTTAGCTTGACTGATTCTATAGTATTTTGTAATTCCCCCCCGAAACATAAGGATGTGTTCCTGGATCCAGATTTCTGGCCAACGGGCATCGTGTACCGTCGCTTTAGGGAGGCAGCGCGAAAGCAAAGTCCCTCTAGTGTAGGTTTAGTTAATAAGTAGGTAATTATTATATTATTTAGATAACTATGTACATTATACATAGTTATCTAAGATATTTATTTATAGCAATAGTCTAAATAATTTTTATTATATTTGTTAATACCGTGTATTTTTATAAAAATCTTTTTACTCGGTCTACCGCGATACAGGCTTGGCCTAGTGCGGGGTCCGTTGTAAATTATTTATGTATGAAATAAATAAATAAAAAATAAATTATATACGTAGTAGCTTAGTTTCAATAAGTGATATTCTTGAATCTTCTATTTCTTCTTCTTCTTTTTTTAATATCATTAGTTGATAATGTTGATATCAATCAACACGCGACTCAAAAATAAAATCAATTTATGGATACGGATGGTTATAGATTCACTATCTAGTGTCTGAACTACGACCTCGCAGCTCAGTCAAGGTCCCGGCCAATGTCGACTGACCATGTTTCTTCACTATGACGTATTACAAGTATTACGATCAGATGATGACAACAGGGTGGCTGCTGGAGGGAAATTAATTAAAAACAAACAATTAGGATCACCACTGTATCCCTGATGCGCGGTAGACATTCTCTCAGATCTGTATTATGTAGGTACTAGCTTCTGCGCGCGGCTTCGTCCGCGTGGTACCAACATTTTGGATAGCCTATATGCTATTCCAGGTGCCTATACTAAGTTTCATCCAAATCGGTTCACTGGTTTAGGCGTGATTGATACAATAATCTAAACATCCAAACATACTCACAAACTTTCAGATTTATTATATTATTCATATATTTTTATTTATTTATTATATAATAGGAATATTAGGAATTAGGATAGGTAACTATTCCAGGTTTCATATCCTTTGAAGATGTCTAAGAGGGTAGTCAGAGGCATGTCCAAATACACCGTGACGACCTCTGGCGCAGTGGGCGAAAGCCCGCTTGGGGCGCAGAAGGTTGCGGGTTCGATCCCCGCTGCGGCATAAATGTTTGTTTAATCTGCAAATATATCTCTGGGTGTTTTTTATTTATTTATTTATTTAACTCTGGTGACGGAGATTTTAAACCGTCTTGGCCTCCGTCATGGCTTAACGACAAATCGACACCGGCTTTAATAGCCGGGACCGTGGATTACGAAGCACGGAAGCGCTCAGTTTATAATGCTAGTAGCGGCCACCCATCCAATTTTGTCGCTTCGAATATATCGAGGAAGTCCAAACTAGCTAGACCACGGCGAGGTAATAAGATTGCTGACACAGAAACTGACATCAATTGCCTGACTTAATTACGTAAAACTATTGACAAATACTATAAATACACCATACTTCATGCCGTTGTGTCGTCCATTTTAATCTATTACGCCGAAGGACAGGAAAGTAGATCGGAATCGGATCGAATACTAATGATCAATGATGATTGTGTACACTCAAGCACAGTTAATAACATTCGCGTATAGATTTTTCTTTAAAATCTGCTCCCTCAGCATGACCACGCTATCTCCACGCTAGAGTAAAATGACATTTATGAGATTAGGCAAATCTTAATACGAACGCAATAAAACTCAAAATCGTCTGAACGAAAATGTCATTTTCTACCGTGGTAAGAGCTGGATAAGTATCAAAGTGTGATGGAAGTTTGGACCCCTATACAAAAATGGCGTTGTCCTTCTGGCCTATGTCATCTAGATTCTTGCCTATGTTAGTTTCGAGGTCAAGAGCCGACCCATTCATCATTAAAAAAAAGAGCTGTTTAAACAGGGTCATTTTGTAATGCTGGAAGGGAAAGTACTCTTAATAGTAGAGATAGAAAATGTAACTCAAAGAAAACATTTCTTTATATAAAAGAAAGAAAACTGCATTCAAAGATTTTTCGAAAATTCGCTTCCCACACCCGAGAATTACCGACTAAAACTAACTAATCTATTAAAATAAATCAATCGACAATTATTCACCATCTATTTCGAGTCGCGAGCTCATCTGCATCAACAATGTGATTGACGGATGTCATCAGAATTTGAAACGCGACGCTTCTAGTTGGGTGGCACGAGGCAAACATAGATGTTACAAGATCTCACGAAGGCTTCCTTGAAGCGAAGGAACTGGCCACCGCGTTCCCGCTTACCGTTATCCAGTTCAAAGAAGAAGTAGCGATTATATACATAGAAACACCCAGACCCGAGATAAATATTTGCAGATCATACAAACATTTATCCCGCGGGATCGAACCCGGAACCTTCTGCGTCACAAGCGGGCTTTCACCCACTGCGCCACAGAGGTCGTCAATGAATAAATGTCATCATTATCTTCCTGCCATTTTCCCACACTATGTGGGGTCGGCATAACATGTGTTCCTCTTCCACTCTCCTCTATCAGCCGTCATCTTAACACTCCTTTCTTACTCATATCATCCTTCACACAATGAATAAAATGTATTGAAGTTAGATGTTTTATGTTTAGCAAAACTCCATTAGCTTTGCAGTCAGGTATGAGTCTGGCATCAGCCACTCAAATGACCCAATCGGCAGCATGCCAAAATGACTAAAGTAAACATTATGCATTCTTTTCGTTATTTTAATCATAGTGTTGTATGTATGATATGCATTCGGATTTAAAAGTGGTGCAGCTTAGTTGTTCTTGATAGATCGTCGAAGTTGATGAATGGGTCTGAATCAGTTAGTGAATGGGTGACCGCCAGTGGCAATATCAATCAACTCAATGGCGCTCATTAGGGGAGGCCTATGTCCAGCAGTGGACTGCTTTAGGCTTATGATGGTGATAATGATCGGTTCAATCCTTCGGGGGCACTTTAAATTGTCGGTCCCGGCTATTAAGTCGTTAAGCCATGACGGAGGCCTCAGGGTTGCCTAAAACCTCCGTCACCAGAGTTGGCCACTGACATACGAACTTACTTTTTTTATTCATCCTCTTGTCGTGTCACTAGTTCTTTCGAAGTAATATAATGAGAGGATTTTAAAGCTCCTTTTATGATCTTCGTCGTAGCATCTCTTTGAATATCACCTACCATCCTCACAGCTTGCGTACATCAGTACAAGTAACTATTATCAGCAGATCAACTTTCAACTCTCACATTTTCACACAAGTGTTTGTGGTGTCCCGCAAGGTCATACCCTAGTGCTTATTCTCTTTACATTATACAAGGTCGTTTAATTTCACGCACGAACAAAACCACAAGCTAAGGCACAACGTTCTTTTAACAACATCAGAAACTAACTGAACGACGAACACAAGCAAAAAACTGGTATAATCTGATGAACGATTGAAATCCAATTTAGCAACACAACAATGGACAGCTAAGCGTTTTTTCAACTGAATAACAGTTGTTGAAAATTGTTTGCGTGTCAGAGTTGGAGCTGTTTGTAATTGCCGAAAACCAGCTAGAACTTCTTTCATCAACACTTCTCTAATCTCTCTGTGGTAACTCTGTGGTTTAAGCGTGTAATGGGCCCTCTACCTACATATTCGGCGAAGATAGACGAATGTCGACGGTGACTAACGTGTAGATGGTCTATTCGTCTATCATCGCCTGTCGTCTTCTATCCAAATAATAGTTCGGCAAATAATTCGGCGAATGTGAAGAATGGCCGTAATAGATTCAGATGGACAAGTAATACGTTAAAGAAATGAAAAGTCTTATCCAAATTTTGGATTCCGACGGGATTCGAACCCGCATCGATCAGCTCGGCCACGAAATCCTCAAAATCCTCGAAATCGAGGATTTCGTGGCACTCCGGTAAGGCACTCCGGCTTTAGGAGGATTGTCTGATCCACGGATATATAAATATATCCGTGGTCTGATCGATGCGGGTTCGAATCCCATCGGAATCCAAAATTTTGATAAGACTTTTCATTTCTTAATGAAATACCAAGTGTGGATTAGCACTATAAAATTACAAAAATTAAGTAATACGTTCACAGTGTTACATGTATAATATCAAGTCTTTCATTTTGTTTCCTACCAAATTGTTAGGAGTCCTAAAACTTTGAATCATCTCTTTGGATTTAAGCATCTATCCAATCGTCCATCACGGTGATAGTGGTCTACACTATCACTATTATGTTGCCAAACGATAATCGTTTCAAATCGTCAGTTTAAAAGCTATTGACGTGTATGACAAACTTTTTACAGATCAATTACATCACAACAAAAACTACAATAGGCCTAACAAAAGGTAACAATTTAATGGAGCGTTCGCAATTCGATTTGCAAAAACGCATCCTTCCTTCTTCCGTATTGGTCAGTTTTTCCCGCGGTTTTGATGTATAAATTGGCGATTTTCGCAATTGCATCATCAGTCTTAGGGTGGCTGTCATCCCTTCTAGTGTTGTGATTATCAAAGCTTATGGTAAGTCTTTTCTATACTTATGGTTATAAAAATATCAATACCTATACCATGATACCTATACCATGCTGTCTCCCTTGAGAGCAGCAATGAAGCTGAGGCTGGATCTATTTGGCACCACAGCATAGGTATTCGTTTGTCTTAATTTTTTATTTATTGTTGAGTTTTTGTTCCTCGTCTTTTACTCTGTTGTCTATGTTCAATGTACCTACCTATTTTATCTGATATTTATGTATGTTGTCTTGTCTTTAATGTCTGTAATCGGTAATCGTGTTATGTGTGTCAAAAAACCTATACTTATTCTTATACTGACAACTTGACAAGATCTACATTGCTCATCATCTGACACCACATTGCCCTTTCGAGATTTTACCCCATTACTCAAACAAAGCCAAAGAACCAGGATAACAAACACGGTTTACTGACCAAATAAAATGAAATGAAAAACCGTGTTTGTTGCCCTGCTTCTTCACGGTATTGATCGCGAAGGAACAAGAGTAAATCATCTTCTTTTTAAAGACGATTTAGAGGTGATCAAACTGGTACTTCTAAATAAATCCATTTGACTTTGACTTAGAGTTCATGAGTAGTTAATACTAGCTGTCCGTCGCGGTGCTACCCGCGGTTCCTTGGGAAAACTTCACTTTCCCGGGATAAAATATAATAGCCTATGTTCATCAGGGATAATGTAGGATTCTAATGGTGAAAGAATTTTTCAAATCACTCAAGTTTCGGAGCCTATTCAATTCAAACAAACAAACAAATCTTTCCTCTTTATAATATTAGTATAGATAATCTAGATCTTTCGAACCAGTGTGGTGAAAGGTTTTGAATTCCCCTCAAGTTCCCCCTTTTGCTTGACTCATGTTTTAGAATTGGATCTACGCCTGTACACACATTTTCACTTCAAATTCCTCTACAATCTGTAATATGATCATTTGGAATGCTATGTTGTAAACATATCCTTAGGTATGCAGTCTCATTACCTCATTAGAGACTAATGAAGTTAGTAAGCTCAACGTTCATTAAGGAAGAAGTGTAATGAGCTTAGATACATTACCTTAGGTAAACATCGGAGCTGTGGGTAGAGCCTCATCTTCTAGGACGTGGGTTTGAAACTCAGCCTTTGCCGATTTTTCGTTTATTAAAGTGATAGGATCAACACCAGCACTAAACGGTGAAGGAAATCATCATGAAACCCACAGCTTGGCAGCTCCACACGTATAGACGTTGTCTTTCCTGTGAACAAGGTCAATGAATCTGAGAGGATGGTTTAGGTGCTACAACGCCTCCATCTCAAACAATGTCCCAGGAACTAAAGCATTCCGTTGAGTGTAGGCATATGTTGTCTCCTGACGCTGTAACAATCATTTGCCTAAACGGTGAAGGAAAACATCGATGATGATGTATGACGGGTTGCAAGCACACAGACGCTGCTTATTACATTGTATAGCACCCTCGTTCATTGGCGTCCTAGTCGTCAATAAGACAATTATTGGTTATTGATCTCAATTAATAATGGAGTCCCAGCAAATTGGTCTCAGCTTCGTACAAATTGCTATAATAAACAAAATGAATGGAATGAAATTGAGAAGGGATAAAGATGAAACCAACTTTCGAATTCTAAAGAAAAACATTTATTCAGACAACACACAGATAACAGAAAACAAAGGCGTAGAAGAGACAAAAAACCCGTCGTAACCGCCCACGTGGTATATCAATATTTTGAATAGCCTATATATTCCAGGTCTACGCCTATTCCAAGTTCCATCACAAACACAAAACTCATAAACTTTCAGCTTTATTATATTACTAGCTGTCCGCCGCGGTGTTACCCTAGGGAAAATTTCACTTCCTCAGGATAAAATATAGCCTACTAGCTGCGCTCCCGCGGTGTAACCCGCGGTCCCTCAAGATTTTTTCGGGATAAAAAGTAGCCTATGTCCATCCCTGGGGTATACTCTTTATCCATGCCAAATTTCAGCTTAATCGGTTCAGCGGTTTGGGCGTGAAAAGGTAACAAACAGACCGACAGAGTTACTTTCACATTTATAATATTAGTATGGGAGTATGGATTACTAAATACTATAGACTATAGATAGTGGGATACCTACGTTGTTGAAATTGTTAAAACATGATTAGTTTTAAACATGTTTTAGTTTTCAAGCTGAATACTGATAACAAAGGTTTCTTTACGATGTTGTTCTGTACACACTCGTGCCAATATGCATAATATGCACAATTATCTATGCCATAGATAATTGTGCATATTACGTATAGACGTCATATATCATAGATTGGATGGTCTCAACATTCATCATTTCCCTGCCCTTATCCCACTTTCATGTGGGGTCGGCACAACAGGTTTTCCTCTTCCACTCCGCTCTATCAGCCGTCATCTCAACACTCACTCTTTTCTTACTCATATCATGCTTCACACAGTCCATCCATCTTTTCTTTGGTCTGCCTCTTCTGCTACATCCCTCTACATTCAAACCTAACATTCTTCTCGATGCATGACTCTCTTTCCTAACATGCCCATACCACGACAACCTATTACTCCTCAACTTATCCGTCACTGGCGCAACTTTCAGACTTCCTCTAGATAGATCGGATGGATTTATGCGGCATCTAATTTAGTATATTTGATTTGAACTGATGATTGATTGTAATCTGTACAATATAGGTAACTAACCTAATTACCTACTTTTACATTTTCGGAAAAATTCATAAATTTGTACCTGCGACTGCCGAAAGCTTACGCGCAATCTAACTTGACCAATACAGATATACAGGGTGTAAAAAGACTGCTACCGAAAACTGAGGGGTTGCAATCAGACCATGATTCTAAACATATTTAGCGAAAAAAAAACACAATTTTTTTTTTACTTAGCTGCGTCATGCTATGTTATTTTCGGTTATTGACTACTAGTACGACATAATAAGACCAGACATACCTAATAATTTCATTTAAAAAAGAAAAAAACAATTAAAACTCAAAATCCAGCAATCTACGTAAAAAAACGCGCCCAAAACATACGCAAACAGTACTCTTCAAGCGCTGTTTTCTCCGGATATAATGAATATTTCGAAAAATCCTTTTGGATTTGGTTGTGTGTTGGGATGCTGAACCTACCCCTTTCGGCTTCGGTAGACGTCTTTTTACACCCTGTATTATACAACGCTTCCTAAACAAAAACTCTTCAAATGTTTGCGTCTGTCTGTCCTCGAACAACGCAAAAAGGTTGTACAGTCTGTGGCGGTTCAATGAACTCACACTGTTAGGTAAATATGAATAGTTTGCGAGTAAGACGTTTACAGAATGCCATTATGGCATACCATTCTAACCTCTTGCCACAGAATTTTAGCTCTTGCTTCGTTGAATTTGAAAATAATAGTATGCCGAATACCACCGTGTAAACGTCAAGGCTCAATGCACATTGAATTGGCAAGCGACGCGTCAATTAGTTTTATAGCGCACCATTATAAACCTTATAAACAATGGTACAAGCTATAGAAACGCTTGTAGAATGATCGAGGTCTGTCGAAGCCATCTAGCGAGCCGCGCTGCCTCGAGCACTTCCGTGCGGTTAATCCTACAAGCGTTTCTATATCTTGTACCATTGTTCATAAGGTTTATAATGGTGCGCTATAAAACTTGACGCGTCGCTTGCCAATTCAATGTGCATTGAGCCTAAGAATGGATTTCATAATTGGCATGTATTTGAGAGGAATAAGATAATTATGTGAAGATCTGAGGTATTTTAAACATGTATCCTTTCTTGAATAAACTTAAGACATTTTCACTTTTACTAATACATATTTATTCAGCGTTTGAAAGCCTCTTAAACCTTACCTATCAAACTGGAAGTTGCAGTTCCAGGGATTTCGCGATGGGATAGGCTTGCCCAGTACTTATGCCCACAGTAAGTGTTCTTACATTGTTTAAAGTCCAAGTCAAAGTCAAAAAGCATTTATTCAGTAGGACCGCTGGGATCACTTATTTTACTTCTGTTCTTGCGCGACCAATACCGCGAAGAATCAGGGCAACAAACACGGTTTGGAACCTAGCATTCTTTTAGATGATAAACTACATAAAATATAACATAAGCTACTGCTTACATAGATCGCAGAATCTATGATATTCCTCTCACCTACGGCAATATCTTTAGAACAGCAGTACGTGTGTATGACGAATTTACTTATCTATTTAAATAGTTGATAACAGTTTCCACTCATACATAATTATACGTACGTGTAAGTATTTCACGGCCGCCATACATCTCTATTTTCCTTGAGATTCGACTCATGGCATGGTCAAAGACTAGTGCACAGATTAGGCAATCGGTAGTTTTTGTAGGTCACACGGAAATGTGGATTTTGTGTCATTACAAAAGCGTACAGTTTTATAATAATAATAAGAATAAGAAAGTCTTTATTCGTAGTTTAAAAAAATAATAATAATAATACAGTAAATATTGTAGGTTAGCACAAAAAATGAGATACTTAGTTTAAATCTAATCTACACAATAAAGAACCTTAAAACTACGAATTGGCGTCCAACTCAGCATTTGTCATAATAGCCATAGACTATTACGACGCTGATCTTCCGTTGGAACCACGAGGACGTCACATACTAGATGAGACACAGCAATAAAATAACAAAAACAATACGAAGGCGGATTACTCTTAATTGTCTTTGATGCAGATGCAAAGTGTTTCTGTGTGCGTAAGTACGGGGACGCTCAATAGACGAAACAGTGCTCAGCTCAGTATCGCTTATCGTCCATACCCGTTGTCTTCTGCGGTCCCCGGGAATATTTACCTTTTCGGGATATACATTAGCCTATATGCCGTTCCATAGTATAATCTATCACTGTGCCTTGCATGATAATCCATTCAATTGTTTTTACTTGAATCGAAATTCTAAGATACATCCATACAATCCTCACAGAGTTTCGCATGGAATGGATATTCATATTAGTAGGATATAGAATAGAAAAACACTTTATTGTAGCACTAGCTGTCCGTCGCGGTGTTACCCGCGTTCCCTCAGGAAAACTTCACATTCCCGGGATAAAATATAGCCTATGTTTAACAGGGATAATGCAGGATTCTATTGGTGAATTTTTCAAATCGGTCCAGTAGTTTCGGAGCCTATTCAATTTAAACAAACAAACATACAAACAAACAAATCTTTTCTCTTTATAATATTAGTAGATAACAGAAACACTATATAACAAGTACGTACAATGGGCGGCCTTATCGCTAAAAGAGATCTTTTCCAGGCAACCTGATGGACTGGAAAGTGGAAAGTAGGTAATGCAGAAATTCTGTTGTTTTCAAGAAGAGAGTTAATAGGCACCTTCTGGGTAGGCTCGCTCCATCGTAGACCTCATTCTTGCCTAGGTTAGTTGAAGGGCCGACCCATTCATCATAAAAAAAACGGCGGTGTACGAAAAGGATATTAGTAGAAAGCTCTAGGATACATTTCAGCTAGATATTGCTACTATATTACAAATTGAAACACGTAATTTATGATGAATGCGACCAGTATTGATGCCAAAGTGTATTTTCGGCCAGAATGCGTGGAGACGAGTATAAATAGATGATGAGTGTTAGAAAAGTGCTAGTGAAATAAATGTGACGGGTAATTGACCCACTATTTATAGTTCTTTTAACTGGGTAATCATTATACCGTATGCCAGGATCTTTGGTCCAATAACAACTTTTTTTTTTAATCAGCCTATACTGTCCCACTGCTGGGCAAAGGCCTCTCCCGTCACCTTCCTCGCTTCGCGATTTTTCCCCAATCCTTCGTAAAGGCGTCCAGGTCATCGCGCCAGCGCCTTTTAGGCCTGCCTCGGAGCCGCCTGCCATCCACCGGGATCCAACCAGTCACCACTCTGGCCCACCTGTCTGGGTGCATGCGGGTGACATGACCTGCCCGCTCCCATTTTAACTGGGCAGCTTTTACGCCCACGTCAGCAATACCAGTCTTTGAACGCAGCCAGGTATTCCGGATTCGGTCGATTCTTTCCAATCTTTTCTTGTCAATATCACCTATCAGCCAATATTACCACTTTGTGGAGCCCTTACACAGTGACTCAGCGATGGTGTACATAGACATAGACATTTATTTATTTGCCACTCAAGCACACGCAAAATACAAAATGAGAAGAAAGAAAATAATGAAAAGAATAAGACAAAAACAAAAAAAGAAACTTGTCATGTACCTCATGTGTGCTACAGCAGCAAAAGGGCTTCGACTCAGCATAATGCCTCCCCACAACGAGGTAGCGAGGCGCTGGTATTCTGTCGAAAACCGTCGTGTACCACGAATGAGACTGCAGGACGAGGGGTAATAAGTATACCATATTATTATGTCAGGATCTGTTCCAAAATTACTTATTGTAGCCCTTGTCTTTCCTGTGGCCGATTAAGCTGAGAGAATGGTTTAGGTGCTGGGCAAGCAAGGTTGCCTCCTGACACTAATACCTACACTCAACGGGACGCTGTAGTGCCTGGAACATTGTTTTGAGATGGATGCTTGTAGCACCTAAATCATCCTCACAGCTTACTCGGCCTTTTCCACAGGAAAGATAACGTCAATAAGTGTGGAGCTGACTAAGCTACGGGTTTCCTCACGAGCTCCTAAGTTCCTGTATGATGATTCCTGATGTTTAGATTATGTGACTATGTTTTCCGGTTTGCCTGTAACTTTTTGTGTTGTGTCAGATAAACTACTTTTTTTTATTCTGTTTTTTCGTCCATTGCACCATCTGTGCGTCTGTTCTGTGGCACCTCGTTATAACGACTCGTTATCGCTGATAATGTTATCGCTAGCGGCGTTCATTGCTTGTGTGTTATTGAATAGTGACGCAAGCTTTCGTGCAGCGAGTGAGTAATTTACTATTTTCTTGGATTGATTCTGGTTGTTTCTGGTTGTTTTTGACTATCTTTTGTAGGAAAAGAGCCTCTTTGTTTTGAGGTGAAGTTAAGGTGCATTTAAAATCTTCCCCTATACATTTTCCAAAGAACAATAGGTAGAAACAATAGGACGCGATTGTTAAATAGCTCGACTTATTTGTATTTTGTGAGTTGTTGTGTTTCTATGAATCTTAGGGGTGACCGTCCCGCCAGATTTGTTTTACCTAGAATGTAATGGTTGATTTTAAATCTCTTATTTTGTTGATATGGTGAGTTGTTTAAAAATTGGTTTTGCAGATTTTGCGCATATTGTTTTACATCGACGACCTCTGTAGCGCAGTGGGCGAAGGCCCGCCTGCGACGCAAAAGGTTGCGGGTTCGATCCCCGCGGCGGGACCAATGTTTGTATGATCTACAAATATTTGTCTCGGGTCTGGGTGTTTCTATGTATAATATGTATGTATTTACAAACAAAAAGTATATAAGTAGGATATCAGTCATCTTAGTACCCATAACACAAGCTCTGCTTACTTTGGGGCTAGATGATGCTGTGTGAAACGTCCAGCATTATTTATTTATTTATTTATATTTACATGTTCTCATTGATATCGGTAATAAACAAATTTTAAAATCGTCTTCTTAAAAGATAAGTTAATCAAACTACTATTACGTCTAGCACTCGTGTTACCTCCAGTTATCCACGATTTGGGGTCACTGGGTCAAATTTTACAGAATGATTCCGTTATCACTATAGGTTTATTTACAAACATACTTACTATGTTCTACTCACACTAGTCTGTGTGTGTGCAACTATTTTTTCATCTGAGCGCTTCTGTGCTTCGGAGGGCACGGGCCTTAAGGCGGCCTAAAAATTCCGTCACCAGAGTTGGCCACTGACTCATGCGAACTCCCTTGTTTTTGCAACTATCTAAAGGCAATAATAATTCACGTTTAATCTTAAAAAGGTTATAAGTAGTTTGTATATTTTAATGTAAATGATCACTCCTACCTATTGGCCTAGTGGGATGCCATCGACCAAACTAAAGGTTGCGGATTCGAATACCACCCGCATCAATGCATTCTTCGTAGCGTAGGACCGTCGTAGGTACGTTGTATTAAGTCCATAGGTCCTAAGTCAATGTAAGTTGATTAAATTTAATATCATTTTACATTCAAAGCGAGTTTATTCTCAAACAATGCGCCTTTCAATCAAAAATCAGAAGTTCATGATTTATTTTTACGTTATCTTTTGCAGAACAGACAGTCGTTTGTATAATTTATACAGTATTTATAATTTATATTATCTTCCTTGTTTACTGGTGGAGCATTTCTATACTTTATGTAGTCACTAGCTGTGCCCGCGACTTCGTTCGCATGGGCCTATTTGTTTTTCCGCGGAAATCGCTGATAGGCAAATAGCTGAGGCATGTTGCTGAGTAGTTGCCTTTTCAACAGTCATCGGAGAATCGCTGTATGGAAAAATGAAAGTCAAAGTCAAAAAGCATTTATTCAGTAGGACCGCTGGGATAACTTAGAATAGTCTTAAATCTAATTTTACTCCTGTTTTTGCGCGACCAATACCGTGAAGAATCAGGGCAACAACGGTTTGGGGCCTAGCATTCTTTTAGGTGATCCATCTTAAAACTAAAAAGCAAGCTCCAGTGGGGAGCCAGTCAAACAAAATTGAGGCTCGTTAAATAAGTTTAGATGCTCATAAAGTACTCAATTTGTAGCGCCAGTGACTGTCAAATTGAGAAGTGGAAGGTTGGCGTGGTATGGGCATGTCATGAGGAGGGATCAGAGTCATATAACACGACGAGTGATGAGTATGGAGGTGGATGGATATACCGGTAGGGGTAGGCCTGAGAAAAGATGGATGAACTGTGTGAATGCGGATATGTTAGTGAAAGGAGTGAGTTCTGATATGACGAGTGATAGAGGGAAATGGAAGAGGGAAACATGTTGTGCCGACCCCACTTAGTGGGATAAGGGCAGGAAGAAGAAGAAGAAGCTCATAAAGTACAAAGAATTTGTAGCTGATGCATTAAGTACGGTGCGCAGTAGACAATCCTATTGATGATAATTATGTTAGGAAGAGACTAAACACGCATAATTTTTTTCTTATATATCTTCTTCGCTGTGTGTTTGTGTATACAATAAAGAATTATCTATCTATCTATTAGCTAATTTTATGTTTATTTATCATGAAAGATTGCTACTACGAGTACAAGTGTCATCTTAGCTTGCCACTTCTAGTTAAGTATAAAGCGCCATTATGCATATCAAATGGCTAATTTCACAAATGTTTTGCTTGTAACAAATAAACACGTGCCTTAAAAGGTTATCCCTTATGATTCTCCGCATAACATCTTTGGTATCATTCTTCGAAATCATTGTTTTGTTTTAAAGACAGACGCGACTTGATACCGGGAATTGTATTTAAGGAATGTTTTATTTGATATGTCTGTTATGTTTGCATATTATACTGTACATATCAGGTTAAATGGTTTGATAAATACTTGATTCATGATTCAATTGGATTGTTTGAGAAATTATGAGTCAAATACCTAAACCGGCGAGCATGTATGAAGAATTTAGTCAAAGTCAAAAACCATTTATTCAGTAGGACCGCTGGGATCACTTTGAAACGTCTTAAGTAAGTAAGTAAGCTCGTATGAGTCAGTGGCCAACTCTGGTGACGGAGTTTTTAGGCCGCCTTAAGGCCTCCGTCATGGCTTAACGACTTAAATAGCCGGGACCGACAATTTAACGTGCCCTCCGAAGCACGGAAGCGCTCAGATAAAAATGCCACTGGCGGTCACCCATCCACTTACAGACCGTTTAGAACGTTGCTTAACTTCGACGATCTATCAAGAACGACTAAGCAAGCACGACCACGAGCGCTTCACGTCTTAAAACTAGGTGATTTTACTCCTGTTCCTTCGCGACCTCGCTAATGTTAGTGAATGACACGAAAGTTGTGTCAGGATCATAGCAAGGAGATCCGTGGTGATCTGTCTGTCTGTTACCATTTCACACCCAAACCGGACAGATTAAGCTGGAATTTGGTATGGATAAAGGTTGTATCCCAGGGAGGGACATAGATTAATTTTTATCCCGAAAAAGATCCGAGGAACCGCGGGTCACACCGCGGGAGTTCAGCTAGTATAATATTATGAATGTGAATGTAACTCTGTCTGTTTGTTACCCTTTCACGCCCAAACCACTGAACAGATTAACCTGAAATTTGGCATGGATAAAGGTTGATCTCAGGGCCTTCCCTGGGAAACGTTTACATTCATCTCAGATCCAAGATAAAAAGTACATAGCCTATATAGGCTATGTACTTTTTTCCTGGATCTGAGATCTGAGGGACCGCGGGAACGCAGAGCTAGCAAGATATACATATATATCTTGTTTTTACAACATAAACAGATGGTACACTTAAAGGTCCGAAAACAGGTGCAACAAGTGATATTTTACTTTCAGATTCCATTGTAATACCTTCCAAATACGGACACGAAGTTACACAACTGATTGTGTTCAATAACCTTGTGAATTGTTTTTATTTAATTTCTAGGAAACATTACTTTTATGCTTCAAGATTAATAGTTAATAGGCACCCTCTGGGTAGGCTCGCTCCATCGTAGACCTCATTCTTGACTGTGTAAGTTTTGAGGTCAAGAGCCGACCCATTCATCTTAAAAAAAATCAGATAATGTATGGTCGGAATTCGAACCTACAACCTTCAGCCTGCGACTTTTTTTTTGCCAGAAATTATCACATACTTTGCCGCCATTTTTAACCGACTTCAAAAAAAGGAGGAGGTTCTCAATTCGCCTGTATGTTTTTTTTTTTTTGTATCATGTTATGCGATTACTCCGCCAATTGTGGCCCGATTTTCAAAATTATTTTTATGTTTGAAAGGGTATACTCCAGAGGTGGTCTCATATAAATTTTATTCCTGAGGGTTTGATAGTTTGCCCGTAAAACTCTAAAAACCTTCCCTCCTAGCCATTGTAAATCGAATCGACAGATAAGTCTAAGACTCTATGCAATATGTCAAATTGACAATTTACTAATGCCAGGAACTCACGTGTCGCGAGACTTGACATAAAATGTATGCAGTTTTGGTAATTATTGCCTTTAGACGCCGGTGGAGCCTAAGCATTATCTGTTTAGCATTATTTCTTTCTTTCAAGCTGATCTGATGATGGAGTCAAGAGCTGTTCCAGGGAACTCCTCAGACAATAGGCTGATTAAGTTGAAACTCGGTTGGTAGATTAAGTATCATCTAAAATTTTAAAATATAGTGACAGCGAGCTGATCTGATGATGGAGAATGGAACTCCTCACTTAATAGGTTGATTGAAATGAAATTTTGTACTTACATCGGTGAGTTCAATCAGATCACGGTAATCCATTAAAAGCTTGTACTTGTTGATATTTAAAAAAAAAACTTATTCTTATTTAGATTTTTGTGGATGACTTATTGATTCCCTGAGTCACGCCGTGTGTAGTGTCGAACATTGAAGTCGGTTTTTCTTTTAGTTTTAAAACGTAATTATGTGATGACTATTTGTAACATTCCAAGTACTACATAAATATTCTTCAGTTCTTCACCGAAAAAGTATTAATTGGCAAAAAACTCTTAACAACCATCAAATCATACTTTACATCACGAACCTCAACAAGTCTGAACATGTTTCAAAACAGGTTTTCCCTGAAAAAGGTTCGCAAAAACGGGCGTTAATAGCGACCGATGTAACGAGTAACGACAGATTCGTTAGAGCCGTTGTCGGAAGTGGTGGTGAATCATTGTGCAACTCGTGGTACAAAGGTTGGTTATTTTTGTTATTCTTTAAAGAAATAAGTTTAATTATTGAAATAAGTAAATCTAGAAAATCTTCTAAATAAAAATTTCTTTTTATTCTCATAAGTGGCTCACACGAATAAACACCCTGTATCTACTTCAGTGTAATAATTTTCAAAACAAAACCTATACCTTATTTTATCGTGCTAATACTTTTTTTTTAACTGAACTAGCTGCACTAACGCGGTGTGACCTTCGGTCTCTCGGGATAACTATTTTATTCGGGATAAAAAGTAGCCTATGTCCTTCCCTGGGATACAACCTTTATCCATGCCATAGCCTGTGCAGCGGCTTGGACGTGAAAAGATAACAAACAGAGTTACTTTCACATTTATGATATTACTAGCTTCTGCTCGCGGCTTCGCCCACGTGGTACCAACATTTTGAATAGCCTATATGCTATTCCAGGTCACTATCTACGCCTATACCCAGTTTCATCCAAATCGGTTCACTGGTTTAGGCGTGATTGATACACAAACATACAAACATCCAAATATCTAAACAAACTCACAAACTTTCAGCTTTATTATATGAGTGGGATGGCAAAAAATCCATTTTGTCACTAGTTTTTTTGAACTAATGCAATGTGGTGAAATAATTTAATGAGTGCCTTAATTAGGCTTCTTTCGTGCACTGAAGTATATAAGTTATTATTAGATAACTTATCCAAATCTGTATATTATATAACCATTGCATGTCTGTTCATTCTTTATGTAATCAACACCATAAAAGTTCCATGCCAAATCAACCAACGTCAGACATCGCTGTCTCTCTCCCACACAGTTCCTAACCCATCGCGCCATCTCGCTCTAACCCGTTACGTTTCGTTACACGAAACTTGAGTCATACTCTACATATAGATGGACAGTAGTTTCCTTTAGAACGTTTCAGTGGAATTTCAGTCGTATTCTCAAAGGTTTAAAGGTGAGATTGGTTTGGGTTAATGAATTTTTAGTAGTACTGAAATGTTGTTGCGAGGTTTTGGTTAGAATTGAGAGGCTCACAGTCACATTGCAGTTATAGAAATAGCAATAATAGTACTTACTAGCTTCTGCGTGCGGCTACGCCCGCGTGGTACCAACATTTTGAATAGCCTTTATGCTATTCCAGGTCACTATCTACGTCTATTCCAAGTTTCATCCAAATCGGTTCACTGGTTTAGGCGTGATTGATACACAAACATACAAACATCTAAACAAAGTCACAAACTTTCAGCTTTATTATATGAGTTGTATTTACTATTTAATAAGCTATAGAGTTTATTGATAACTCGATAAAACATTATGAAATAAAAACTTAACTAGAGATGTACATAAAGTTGTTTTTTTTATTCATTTTACATTTTTACATGCAATAAATCAACATTAATCATCACACTAACATAAAAAAAACAGATTCACGAATGTATCCGCAAGGCACGGTAGACATTCAGATCTCTCTCGGCAGTTAGATTCGATTCATTCTTGATATTTTAGTGTTTACATAAGTAATTAATTCACTACATAGTATAAAACAAAGTCGCTTTCTCTGTCCCTATATCCCTATGTCCCTATGTTTGCTTAAATCTTTAAAACTACGCAACGGATTTTGATGCGGTTTTTTTTTAATAGATAGAGTGATTCAAGAGGAAGGTTTATATGTATAATACATGCATAATATAGTAGAGGAACACTGATAATTTTAGAGGTATCTAATGTGATGTCGTGAATTACTAATATATTTTTTGCGCTTACATTGCAAACGCTGGTTGAACCCTAATATTTAGGATCAGCATTACACCCGTGCGAAGCCGGGGCGGGTCGCTAGTCTACTATAATTTATGAAACACACTGTATATCAATAAAAATACTTTATCATACCTATTGTGAAATAAAACCATAATCCCTTATCAATAAAAATGTTATTGTAACGACCTATTTGATTGTAACGCCGTAACGCCGTTATCCGTTATCGTTAGATAAGATCGGTTGTAAATGTTTTATTTATATAGATAGCGTGTGTCAAGTGGGCTACACTGTCGCGTGAGTTAAGTGTGTTAGTAGGTTTGTTTTTTTACTATATCGGCAAGCGTTATGTATGATGGATTTACGAGTATAGGTAGGCCAAAGAAAAGATGAATTGTGTGAAGGATGACACGAATAAGAAAGGTGCGAGTGTCTAAGGAGTCTACGTATGAGCTACTAGCAGTCCGCCGCGGTGATAACCGCGATCCCTCGGGAAAACTTCACTTCCCCGGGATAAAATATAGCCTATGTTCTTTGGGGATAATGTAGGATTCTATTGGTGAAAGAATTTTTCAAGTCGGCCCAGTACTTTCGGAGCATATTCATTTCAAACAAACATACAAACAAACAAATCTTTCCTCTTTATAATATTATTAGTATAGATACGCACTATCGGGGTGTCTCGTAGGCGCCCACGGAATCGTCTGAACACAACACCCTTCGGCCAAAATGCTGCATCCATGTGTGTGTGTGTGTTCATTTCATTTCATTTCATGTAGGTTGATAGACTAGCATACGGCACTCCCACCTATGAGTTGAAGCTCATATCACGGTGAGACACGGCCCTGATTCTTCACGGTATTGGTCGCGAAGGAACAGGAGTAAAATCACCTAGTTTTAAGACGTTTCAAAGTGATCCCAGCGGTCCTACTGAATAAATGCTTTTTGACTTTGACTTTGACTTTGACTTTGAGATGCCAACTGCACAACCCTCTCGGTGACCTGGTTCTTCCGCTTCACGTACTCCGCGACGTCTTCAGGCTTCACGCCGAAGTGGACCCGGGACACGTAGAGCTGAGTGGTTGGAATCTCAGCACGCAGCATGTGCAGAGTTTCGGTCGTCAGTGCGGCGGTCCCGCATTGATTACGAGACGAGGGCTTCTTCTTCTTCCGTTCCACCTTGATGAATCCCTCATCGTCACATTGTGAGATGCCGGAAGCACAGTGCTTGTTGTCTTCCCCTTGGTTGGTTATCGCTCCCGTTGAGGAGAACTAAAACTCTATTCTCAATATTATCTCAGTGGTCATAAGAAGGCCTAACCTCTGATCTTAGGATCGTTGCAAATGATCTATGGATTGACTTTTTGTGTGCTTATATTTTTTATTGGGTTATAAAGTTACCAAGGATCTTGTTACACCTTATCATAGACAACACCTTGATATTGTTCCTGGGTAGATTAAACTTGTCTATTTGTTAATATTTATCTAATACCTTATACAGGGTGTAAAAAGACAACTACCAAAAACTGAGGGGTTGCAATCAGACCATGATTCTAAACATATTTAGCGAAAAAAACGCAAAAAAGAAAATGGACTTTGCTGTACGTTATTTTATGTTATTGACTACTATTTCAACATAAAAAGATCATACATACCTAATAATTTCATTTATTAAAGAAAAAAACAGTTAAAACTCAAAATCCAGCAATCTACGTAAAAAAACGCACCCAGTAATACGCAAATAGTAATCTTCAAACGTGGTTTTCTCCGGATACAATGATTTTTTCGGAAAATCCTTTTGGATTTGGTTGTGTGTTGGGATGCTGTACCTACCCCTTTCGGCTTCGGTAGACGTCTTTTTACACCCTGTATATTTGTTTGATTGTTATGTAAAATAACCTAGAAAGATATGAAATCTAATGTCTTATCTAGACTAGATCTGTCTAGTGTACCCGTGTAGAGGTTTCCAGCCTTATCATGATCTCTACGGTGTAATAGTTATCTATTTTGAGGTTCATCTCGGTTAAAGACAAGCCCGTAGACCCTGCTACGAAAAAACCCCCGCCACTTCTAGAAAATTCAAATTCAAATCATTTATTTGCTAGAAAGTATGTACAATGATGGTGTAGGATAATAAGGTGAGTTCCAATACATTCTTACCATAAAATAGCCATGCAAATTTATATTATCTACTATATAAAAATAAGTCGGGTTTTCCTTCCTGACGCTATAACTCCAGAACGCACGAACCGATTTCCACGGTTTTGCATTCGTTGGAAAGGTCTCGGGCTCCATGAGGTTTATAGCAAAGAAAATTCAGGAAAAATTTCAACAGAAAAGCGGGAATAAAATGCGCAGACGAAGTCGCGCGCGTCAGCTAGTTGTCTATAACTATATTAATATTAATAACTTTTTAATCACAAAAATTAGACAAGTAAGAAAGTTAGTCATATCCCCTCATCAACTAGGAAAGAGCTGATGATCTTCAAACGTCTGAACAGATTTTCATGGAACATGGCTAAGAACACTCGGAATAAAATTAAATATCAGAATTTTATGGATACATCTCTTGAAACTGCCTTCAGGCGAGTCAAAAATATCCAAATCATGTTTGGACGCCAAATCGATGAATAGGCGATACATGCTCGGGATAGGACTATAAGACAAAAGACTTAAGTCAAGCGAAACTCAGAGAAGCTGAACAAGTAATTATACTTACTTAGTTTTCTTTTACTTAAGTTTTTCGTTGATATTGTTTTGTAAGCTTCACTTTCGACTTCCTTACAGTCACTTTTCATTTAAAACATATTTTACTTAACCTGTGGATAACGCTGTGGGCTATATTATTAATAAGTCATCTACATTCCTACAATGTATACCTATAAGTTCTCTAGTTAAGCCATATAATATAGGTAGCTGTTTGTTGTCCCGTAATAAATAAAAAAAATAAAAGACCCCTCGCAGACTACAGAGTTTCTATCGGCCGATAGTTGACACGGAATATACTTCAGCTCGTAATTAGTATGGAGAAGTATAGCGCGTCTCAACTATCGGCCGATAGAAAGTCTGTAGTCTGCGAGGGGTCTTAAACGATACATTATTTTCGAAAATTGACAGTGCAAAAGTCCGACACTTCGTCAGTTTTTATGGACAAAACAGTAGTTTCAAGGAAGGCCGGAGATATCGCGAGTTACCTAACACGAGCCTTCAAAGGGCAAGGTCGGAGCTTGTTTACGTAAACTTGTATAATTCGGGCGAATGCACCGATTCACGGAAGACGAATTGAGCTCATTTATCCGTGTGAAATTAAAATAGATTATGCTGTCCGTCGCGGTGTAACCCGCGCGGCCGCGGTCCCTCGGGAAAACGTCACTGTCCCGGGATAATTAGGAAATCTAAGTAAATTATTGTCTATAGATAGATATCAGCCTACATCTACCCACTGCTGAGTATAGGCCTCCTCATTTTCACGCGGTGACGCCACTCGACACACAATAGAAGCATAATCAAGTTTATTTTTTGAAAACATACATACATACATAAAGTCACGCCTCTTTCCCAAAGGGGTAGGCAGAGACCACGGCTCTCCAGTCGCTACGATCCTGACACAACTTTCGCCTCATTCACTCTCATTACATTCTTCATACATGCTCGTCGTCATTTTTTGAAAAGTCTTATCAAATTTTTCGATTCCGACGGGATTTGAATCCGCGACGATCAGACGATCCTCCTAAAGCCGGAGTGCCTTCAACCGCTCGGCCACGGAACCACTGACGTCAGAATCTTAATTTTTGATAAGACTTTTCATTTCTTAATGAAATATCAAGTGTGGATTAACACTTTAAAAAATTAAATTTTTTTGTAATTTTTTAAAGTGTTATATAGGTTTGTTTTGTTTTTGTGGCTCTCAAGTGCTTACTTGCTTAGTCCGAGCAAGCTCCACCCAGTAATTGAAACTGACACTGCGTGGAAAGTGACCCAGAAAGCATACAAGCACAAATTAGCGTTCGTTAGAGGCAACTCGGGTAACGGTGTCCGTTACGCACCGTCGTTGTAGGTCGAAGTAGTAACTGTCATAATTTAGGTAACTTGTTACTATCTCACGAAGGCCGGAAATTTGTAGATTTGTCTGTGTGCGTAAGCGACATACATGTATTCTTTGAGAAATGTCATTTTCTACGCTTACTGTAAATTTAAAAAAAAATCAAAAATTCAATTGTTTTTTTCTTTAAAAAAACCTATAGTTTCCTAAGAACAAAACCTTCTAACTACAAAAGAAAAGGTAGCTACTAAAATAGCCCTTAATGTTGTAAAATATTGCCACATCCTGTATACAATACAGCTCTGAGTAGGTGTAGGAGCAGGTGTACTCCCCGGGAGGACGGCGGCGCTCTGTGGCAAGCGCCGTCGTAAACACCGCTAGGGTACCGGGCGTGACTGTGGGTGTCATTCCCGGTACAGTGCTTTAGGCAAATGCGAGAGGGACACCGGTGCGTTCCGTAGGAGATCCCGGAGCCCCTTGACATGCATGGATGCCGGCCATACGTCAGTTTTTAGTCTGTGAGAGTCCGACATAACCCTTCCGCTGTCCCCACGGTGGCAGGGTATCCATAATGGATTTTTTGACGGTATAAAAAAAAAGGAGCAGGTGTACTCTGCCTTTAAGCACTGACTCTACAACGGCTCCGACTCTACTTGGCGACATTGACATAAGTTGACAAGATTTGATCAGTATGAATATGAATCTTAACTAGGCGGAAATAATGATCATAATGATTAATGATTTATAACACCATAACATTCAAATTCGTGAATAATAGTTAATTATGTAAATTAAATATGTCATCATGGTTAAACCCTAAACTGTCATAAAACGATTTTTGTCACAAAATGGCTACCATCAGGAAAATTATGAAGGTGAATCGAACTACACGTACGAAGGCTGTTTTTGCGATAAATTATTCAGTGGAACCGTCAGTCAGTTGTATACTTCTTAACGGTATGACACGAAACGTAATAAAAAAATGTGTACCATTAAAAAAGTTAACATTTAGAAAATTTAATTAAAAAAAATATTACAAATATTTTAATTAATAGGTGTGTTAGAAAAATGTGTTTATAAAATGTATTTCATAGTGTTGTGATTTAAAAGCGTTGATAAAAACAACGTAGATTTTAGTGAAATTTAAATGTGTTCTAAGTTTTGAAAAATAAACAGATTGAAGATTCATTTATTTCATACGGTTGGTACATGTCAAAACAGAAAAATTTCAATAAGTATCCGGACAAAAAATGGACACAAAAATCAATAAACAAATCAGATACGTCTACTTACACTAAGGCTAGCGAACTCCTCGAATGAGTAGAACGTCTGCTCGACAAGCCAGCGCTTTATGCCGGCCACCCACGATCCAGTCTACCGTCCAGTTTGCAGCGCTGCAAACTTGATCAAGTCGGCAGGACGAAGTTCTTTTTCGCTTGTCATGCACACCCATACCAATACACCGTCAAGTTTACTGGACGCCGCATCCAGTCCGCTGCAGACTGGACGGTAAACTTGATCGTGGGTGTCCGGCATTAGTCGGAACTTGAACACAGAAAGGCTAGAAACACTTGAATCTATATTTTAAATGATTTGTGCTGTATTTTAAATGATTTAAAATACAGCGTGAAAAATAATAAATGAAATTGTAACTTTTCACATTCATTAACCCGTTCCAGTTGTGACTACAATGTCGTGGTTTACTTGTTAAAGGTAATTTGTTTTTGTTTATCGGCCTTGCAGTTAGTTGTTGGTACACAGAAACTATCCGACATATTCTTAACTGTCAGAAAGACTTGGATTCGATTCGAAGCGCTCGTGATCGTGCTTGCTTAGTCGTTCTTGATAGATCGTCGAAGAAACGGTCCTTAGGTGGATGGGTGACCGCCAGTGGCATTTTCATCTGAGCGCTTCCGTGCTTCGGAGGGCACGTTGAATTCGGTCCCGGCTATTTAAGTCGTTAAGCCATGACGGGCTGGTTTCACCAAACTTTGTCTAACAGAGCGTTAGTTAATTGGACATAAAATTTAGTAGGTACGACAATTATCAACGGATTAAGATTTTAACAGGCAGTTACGATGTTTTGTGTTCCTTCCAAAGGAAATCTTCATTAACAAGCCGCTAAATCTAATCCTAAAGTTTCACTCGAAAATGTGTAAGGTTTGATTTACTTATAAAATAATGTCTAATTAAATCAGCAGAATTTATGAAAAAGTTTGCACTCGGTCACTCTGACGAAGGTGGAATGCGTAATTGACGAGTAGGCAAAAATAAAAAAGGGCGGCAAAGGAGAAGGCAGAGCCTAGACACGGGTAGAGAGATTGGGTTGCTGGATAAGATTGTAAATTGATGATTATGTTGTATTTATGAAATAAATAAGTATTGTCCTAATGGAATACTGTGTTTGGCCATTTCTAAGATATTCTATAAATGTATATTTTATTTAGCATAATGTCCGACTGGTGGGCAGAAAACGTTTGACAGCCTGGCTCGAAACTTTTAAGAAAAAATGATGTAGTCTTGATTCTAAACGATTTTACAATTACCTTTATAGTAGTAGGTACCTTACCTACACATCAAATTATGAACTTAAACACATAACTAGCTTGTAAATGCCTCTTTGTACAGCTGCTAGTCATTAAAACAGCTATTGTCAACTTGACAAACTGTTGTTTTACAACATAACCGTAGCCAATTATTGCTTTTGTTATACATTATTAGCGCAGGCTACATCTAAATGGCGTCGGGCGCTGGCAGTTTCCTATTCCATTCAAATGTCATACAAATGCATAGAAATAAAGCACAAATTAGGACACACGGTATTTCTTTGTTTGTATTTTGTAAAATCGGCGACGAAAATTAAGTAGTTTTACTATTTTATTTATTTTAAAACAACATAATATTTATTTATAATAGCAATAGTCCTAAACATTTTAATATTGTACATTTATTTTTATTATAAAAAATTCACATAGACGCCCACGACACAGGCTTGGCCTAGTGTGGGGTCCATTGTAATTTGTTCCTATAATTATACTTAAGTGTCCTATGTAATTTAACAATGTTTATGAAATCAATTATCTTATCTAAAAAAAAAAAAAAAATGTCCATGTGGTTTACAATAAAGTATTTTCTATTTTCTATCTATCTATGTCGTTGATCGTTGACGTCCGATCAACGGATTGTGAATTTATTACTAGGTGCAAAGGACGTAATTAGGTTAACCTTAAAACTTTTTTGTCACGTGGACAGAATTTAGCATTCATTTTGTCGATGCATGATATCTAATAACATTGTTGATCGAAGTTTTGCTACTCATATTCTTACTAGATTGTTTTTAACTCGTCTTTATTGCATTATTTAACCAATATTCTCTTTGTCCACAGATAAATCGAGCGATGTTCTAGCAGTATATTTTTAAGAATAATAGAAATAAGATCAATATGTCACACCATATAGTAACAGTATGCATGTTTTGTCTATTATGCGCCGCACACACTTGCGGTTCTCATGTAGACATAAAAACAGAAGACATGCTCACATACGAACCGAAGATAATAGAAGCCAATCACCATGCTGTGGAAGTGAGACGAAAGATAGATTCGAAGCAACGTTACCATCAGAAATTGCAGAAAATCAGAGGGAGAGATAAAACGAAGCGAGAGGTCAAAGATGTTAATCCGAATAGCTACGTCACTCAGATCTTTCAGATATATGGTGATGTCGATACAATGACGATGAATCTCCGAGGGTTCAATGATATGCTAAAAGACTTGGAGCTGAGTGGCCTTATTGAGGGAGGGCAAAAGGATGAGAGCAGACCATATTTATACACCAAGGATGACGTGGTCAATGTAAGTAAAGCTGATTTTCACTTGTTTTCAAAATAGGACCCCGTATCTCCGTGCCTGGTGAAGGAAACGTGAGGAAACCAGTTAGTATTCTTGGGTGGCGAAGGCGATGAGCAAGTCACGTATAGAATGCTACTGCTAAGTGTTTAAAACGTAAACAGGGTCACGACTGTATCCCCAAGACGCGGTAGACTTTTTCGGATCTTTTTATGTATTCCAGATCCTTTGAAGATGTCTAAGGGGGTAGAGGCATGTACAAATACATATTTGATACATGCCTACATCTTGCAGAAGTTAGTATTTCATACGTGACAGGTTGCAAGCCCACGTGTATAATACTAACTGGTTTCCTCGCGATGTTTTCCTTCACCGTTTAGAGCACGTTTACTGCCAAATAAGTATCAAAGGATCTGGAATACATTAAAAGATCTGAGCGATTTAATCGTCTTGTGTTCCTTTCAACAAGCTCTTGTGAAGATCATCGTGGGGAGATCATTAGCACTCTGTGGCCCTCCAGCCAGGTGGAGTGACGATCTGCTCTGGCTGCTGGCAGAAGCTGGATGCGTCGAGCTGACTGGGCGCAATACCGCTCATTAGGGGAGACCTATGTCCAGCAGGGGACTGCTATAGGCTGATGATGATGATGACTCTGTGGCAATGGATATGCAAGCTATCATTTATGGAACCATGTGTCATTTAATGATCATTTCTGCAAAATGTGGGCATGTGCCAAATCGTATGTGGTTAGACTTCTGATAAACCCCTTATATTTTCATAAATTCCTGAATGCCTATAACTGAAAATACCTACCATTCCATCAAAAGACATTATTTAGTAATATTATTTTAAAAGTCACATGTTGTGCCGACCCCACATAATGTGGGAAAAGGGCAGGGAGATGATGATGATTATTTTAAAAGTCCTTAATTTCTCTTATTTCTAAAAATCTATTTTTAACTGACTTCAAAAAAAGGAAGAGGTTCTCAATTCGCCTGTACTTTTTTTTTTATCTTATCTTGTTACGCGATTACTCCGCCAATTGTGGACCGATTTTCAAAATTATTTTTTTGTTTGAAAAGGTATGCTCCAGAGGTGGCCCCATATAAATTTTATTCCTGAGGGTGTGATAGTTTTACCGTAAAACTCTAAAAACCTTCCCTCCTAGCCATTGTAAATCGAATCGACAGATAAGTTTAACAGTGTCACCAATAAACACTATGTAAAGTTTTTCTTTAGTTCAACTTAGGAATAAGCAAAATGACGGATAAATATGAGATGCACGTTCATACTAGGTTGCCTTGACTTCATTTTGAGACTATTTATACATTTTTAAGCGAAAAATAGCTTTTGTTTCATTTAATTGCAGAATTAATTAAAGTGCTTCACATTGAGACCTTTGCCAATCACATCTTGAATTGATATTCCTATCCCTATCCGACCTTACTCGAGGTCGTCAAAATGCATTCATCCATTTCCCTCTATCAACCGTGTCGTCTCTTTCTTACACACAAGTCACTTCAACTCTTGTATGTTAAAATAGCGGCACGCCAATGTTTTTCCCCTTTTCATCCCCTTTAGGGGTAAAATTTCCAAAATTCCTTTCTTAGTGCTCCTTACATCTGTAATTATGATGTCATCTCTTTCTTACATGCAAGTCACTTCAACTCTTGTATGTTAAAATAGCGGCACGCCAATGTTTTTCCCTTTTTCATCCCCTTTAGGGGTAAAATTTCCAAAATTCCTTTCTTAGTGCTCCTTACATCTGTAATTATGATGTCATCTCTTTCTTACACGCAAGCCACTTCAACTCTTGTATGTTAAAATAGCCCCATGCCAATGTTTTTCCCCTTTTCATCCCCTTTAGGGGTAAAATTTCCAAAATTCCTTTCTTAGTGCTCCTTTCATCTGTAATTATGATGTTATCTCTTTCTTACACACAAGTCACTTAAACTCTTGTATGTTAAAATAGCGGTACGCCAATGTTTTTCTCCTTTTCATCCCCTTTAGGGGTAAAATTTACAAAATTCCTTTCTTAGTGCTCCTTTACATGTTCTCTCCAAGTTTCCTGTTTCTAGGGCATGGTTTAGGATGTAGGTGATTTTTTTGTCAGAAACCATAAAGATAGACTTTTTGCTTTAACTTTTGTTTTTTTTTTCACAGTGTGTAAGCAGCGAACAACTTATCACAACAGTAAACACGAGATTAAAACCACACGACCACAACTCTCATACAGATGAGGTACCAGACACAACCGTGTCTGAAGACACATTACACACAGTATGCCCCATCCTGCTCTATCAGAGACTAGCCAACACTAGCATAGAGAGAACAGGGTGTATGAAAGAGAGAAACCTATTTCACAAAGTACACAGAAACGCGCGAAAGACAGACGTAGATTTAAAAGAGAATGCATACTCCAAGAACATGTTCTCTGTCTGGTTGTATTCTTCTCTAAGTATAGCGGCTATCAGTGCGTGTGGTCTTTTAGGAGTAGCTGTTATACCTATCATGCATAAGACTTATTATAATCATCTACTACAGTTTTTAGTAGCGTTGGCAGTTGGGACGCTATGTGGCGATGCGTTGCTACATCTGATGCCTCACGCTATGAGTCCCATGGACGAACATGGTCATAGTCATGGCACAGAAGAAAGATCTCATGATGACGGAATGTGGAAGGGTCTAGCAGCTATGCTTGGCGTTGTATTCTTCTACTTCACAGAAAAGGGTTTGACGGTTGTCGTTGAGTGGAGGAAGAGGAAACAGAAGCTGGATGATGATAAGCTACCTTCTAGAGTGAGGGTGTTAAAAGATGAGACAGTGGGAGGCTGTTCCGGAGGTGCTAAAGCGCCTATCTCTAACACGTCGAATTCATTGATGAAGATTTTCAAAAGGGATGAGAAAGGGGATCCAACAACGAAGACTTGCAAGCATAAATACTCAGAATACCCTTATTGTTATGATGAAATCGATACAGATACACATGACGACCACCATATGAGAGATGGACAGATCCCTCCAAGCCCTAAAGCGAAAAACCATAACAATTCAGTCAGTGTGGTGTCTTCGAACGCTCTCAACCCTGAGGCCAAAGAAGAACCGTCAGCAAGGGACTGGTTGTTGAAGTCGGAGACTCCAGCTGTTGTGGAAATGAACAATATTAAACATAAGGAGGATGGTGCTAAGGATCTCAAAGATGGAGACAGCTATACTGTTATATTGAGGTGAGTTTTTGAAAATCTTCAATTCTCATTAAATGCTCGTGGTGTACAGTACCCACACGTTAGCTCTCTGAAGTACAAGCGCAGAACCTTTTTGGATGAAGCCTAAAAGACGAAGACAGCGTTGTATAGCTGCCTCGCTCACTCGCTTAGTTTGTTGCATCGTGCTATCTCACCTACTCTACCAAACCTGCGCAATCGTTGTAGTGCACCTAACTTCAGAGAGACAAAGATTGTTGCTTGCTTGTTCGTTCTTGACGTTCGAAACGGTCTGTAAGTGGATGAGTGACCGCCACTGGCATTATCATCTCGCCTCCATACTTCGCAGGTTAAATTCTCGGTCTCGGCTATTAAGTCGATAAGCCATGACGGAGGCCTTGAGGCGGCCTAAAAACTCCGTCACCAGAGTTGGTCTGACTCATACGAACTTTTTCCGCATTAAAACTTGAGAATATAAATAGATTTTATTGCCGAAAGAAATCATTCTAATTTAGTAATAACTAGCAAACCCAGCGAACTCCGTTTCACCACCAGATGCCACCAGATTTTTCCTGAATTTTCTTTGCTATAAACCTCACGGAGCCCGAGACCTTTCCAACGAATGCAAAACCGTGGAAATCGGTTCGTGCGTTCTGGAGTTATAGCGTCAGGAAGGAAAACCCGACTTATTTTTATATAGTAGATTACAAGTTATAGGAATACTGCCAAAGATGGATGATATCGGTCTGTTTGCTGGAAGAGATCCAAGCTAAATTCGCGATAAAATGTTTGAGAAAATGACATATATTCAAAATATTGAAACATACACGAGCTCTAAACGGTGAAGGAAAACAGCGTGAGGAAACCAGTTAGTATTCTTATAGGCGGCGATGGGTTTGCAACCTGTCACGTATGGAATACTAACTTCTGCAAGATGTGGGCATGTATCAAATATGTATTTGTACATCCCTCTGACTACACCCATAGATATTTTCAAAGGATCTGGAATATAAAAGATCTGAGAGAATGTCTACCGCGCCTTCGGGATACAGTCGTGACCCTGTGTCTGTGTGTGTGTGCATTAAAAATGCATGCCAAAAATTTGCATTCTCATGCAAACGGGACTTGACTTGCAAACGTTCTTAACTCATTGACCGCCAACCGGCGGGCTCGGCAAAATCCTTTTGGATTTGGTTGTGTGTTGGGATGCTGTACCTACCCCTTTCGGCTTCGGTAGACGTCTTTTTACACCCTGTATAATATTTTATATACTCATACTCATTTATTCGCCGTAGGAGCTCAAGGCACACTTGGTTTTGTCATGTAGTTAAATTATACAGATTAAGTTGAATTGAATTGAAAAAACAGTCAATATTGTCATTTCAGGGAACATTCTCGAGCCCACCACGGCCACTCGCACTCCCACGGGCACGTCCACGCTCCGCCGTCGTCCATCGCCTCCGTCGCTTGGATGGTCATTATGGGAGATGGCTTGCACAACTTCACAGATGGAATGGCTATTGGTAAGTTAAATCACACCAAAAACATTTCACGTATTGGTTTCCAAGACTACATTTCACTGTAAAAGAAACGCTTGTCGTGCTTGCTTAGTCGTTCTTGATCGTCGAAGTTAAGCGACGTTATAAACGGTCTGTAAGGATGGGTGACTGCCAGTGGCGTTTTCATCTGAGCGCTTCCGTGCTTCGGAGGGCATGTTAAATTGTCGGTCCCGGCTATTTAAGTCCTTAAGCTAATGGAGGCCTAAAAACTCCGTCACCCAGAGTTGGCCACTGACTCATACAGTCTTTTTCACGCTTGCTATAAAACTAATTGACGCGTCGCTTGCCAATTCAATGTGCATTGAGCCATAAAGTACTCAGTAGAACTGCAGCACTCTCCATACACAAAATATATGAAGCCAGGCACAGATTTTTTGTATGATAATAGTAGAACTTAAGCAAGTTCTACTGAGTTAGCAAAATGAATAAAACTTGCACCAAACCATAAAACTACTAGCCGACCCGCGCGACTTCGTCTGCGCATTATTAGGAACAAAGTGCAGGAGTTTTGAGCAAATCGAAATAACCAATGAGCGGCAATTTTTTTGAAGAAACATAACTCGAAACATATTTTTTTTATAGCAAGAACTGTATATGGTTTTGACTTTCAAAATAATATGATTAACTATTATTGCGTTATGTTTCTCTCAAGAATCCCATAGTAGATAGAGGGAGGGAAAATCTAACCCAGAAAATCTAACACAAACTATCTACATTCCAAGTTTCATCACAATCGGTTAAGTCGTCACGGAGATACGTGAAGACAAACATTTGCACATACAGACTTTCGAACCTTATGACTTTGAAACTGCCTCACACCACCCCTAAGGGGTGTTTTGAAAAAATAAAAAACATGGGTTTCATTATTTACTTTTAAGTTTATGTTGATGTGTGTGTTATGACGTAGGAGTGAGTGTTGAGATTAGTTAGTTAGTTAGTTCGTATGAGTCAGTGACCAACTCTGGTGACGGAGTTTTTAGGCCGCCTTAAGGCCTCCGTCATGGCTTAACGACTTAAATAGCCGGGACCGACAATTTAACGTGCCCTCCGAAGCACGGAAGCGCTCAGATGAAAATGCCACTCGCGGTCACCCATCCACTTGCAGACCGTTTCGAACGTTGCTTAACTTTGACGATCTATCAAGAACGACTAAGCAAGCACGACCACGAGCGCTTCAGCGAGTGTTGAGATGACGGCTGATAGAGCGGAGTGGAAGAGGAAAACCTGTTGTGCCGACCCCACATGAAAGTGGGATAAGGGCAGGGAAATGATGATGGGCACGAAAGGAGTACTATAAAAGTTGATTCACCTCTGAAACAATGTCCCAGGCACTACAGCGTCCAGTAGGCATCGGTTGTTCAGCGGTTCTACTGAGTAAAATGATTTTTGACATACATACATAAAATCACGCCTCTTTCCCAAAGGGGTAGGCAGAGACCACGGATCTCCACTCGCTACGATCCTGACACACAACTTTCGCCTCATTCACTCTCATTACATTCTTCATACATGCTCGTCGGTTTAGGGTATTGACCTGGCCCTTCTCCAAAATGTCGCCAATTTGATCCAAGAAAGTTCGCCTAGACCTTCCCCTTCCAGCTGTCCCATGCACACTCGCCTCATACACTTGCTTTGTCAAACGACTGTCATCCATCCTCTCTACATGCCCAAACCATCTTAACATACCTTTTTCGATCTTCAACACTACATCTTCTTGATACTACATCTTATGATTTTTGACTATGATCTTAATTGTTTTTTTTTTATTTAAGGTGCAGCATTTGCGTCGAATATAGCCGGTGGTTTCTCTACTGCTATTGCGGTATTATGTCATGAGCTACCACATGAATTAGGTAAGTAGAAGTAGAAAGAACAGAAGTAATATTAGTTTTAAGACTATTCTAAGTGATCCCTGCGGTCCTACTGAATAAATGCTTTTTGGCTTTGACTTAGAAATCAGTATTTTAACGCATGAGCTGTTCCAGGGAACTTCTCAGAAAATAGGTCGATTAACTTGAAACTGGTTCGTAGATTAAGTATCATCTAAAATTTTCAAAAATGGTGACAGCGAGCTGATCTGATGATGGAGGGAACTCCTCAGATAATCGACCGATTGAGTTGAAACTCTGTTTGTAGATCAAGTATCATCTAAAATTTTAAAATATTGTGACAGCGAGCTGATCTGATGATGGAGAACGGAACTCCTCAGTTATTTAATCTATGACAGGCGTTAAAAACTAAAATAAAATAAAAAATAAAACAATTCTAAACTTAAAAATAAAAACTACACTATAAATCAATGTTCAGGTTCCTAAGCCAGGCCACTGCTTCAGGGGGAAGATCAACTAGGTCAGTCTAGGGTCCTGGGTAAGCGTGTATAGGGCATCGTGAGGTGATGTGCTCCATTAACTCCTCAGTTAATAGGCCGATTGAGTTGAAACTCGCACTTAGCGCCATCTCCACGTTTCAGTGAACTCATGCTCATTGTAATCATCCTTGTTCCAGGAGA
Source organism: Epirrhoe alternata (assembly GCA_963565295.1). Classification (NCBI taxonomy): domain Eukaryota; kingdom Metazoa; phylum Arthropoda; class Insecta; order Lepidoptera; family Geometridae; genus Epirrhoe; species Epirrhoe alternata. The sequence continues at coordinate 4,946,072 of OY751404.1, read as the reverse complement.
CTTCGCAGTCCTCTTAAAAGCGGGCATGTCAGTTAAACGCGCCGTCTGCTACAACATCCTCTCCTCCGCGCTCTGCATCATCGGCATGGTGTGCGGCGTGCTGCTGGGGCACGCGCCCGAGGCCACGCGCTGGCTGTTCGCGGCGGCGGCCGGCATGTTCCTCTACATCGCACTCGTGGACATGGTGAGTGGGGAAGAATGCCGGCTATGGGTGATGATGATGATCACCCATTTTGGGGGTTATTCCCCCAATCTATGGCAAAGAGGTAGTACTACCTGTACTAAGGTCGGCTCCATCTGGCCCACATACCTTAGGGCTTTTCAGCTTAGGGCAAGGGTTTTATGCCCTTGTAGTTCAGGCGATCGCGGTTAGAGGTCGCCACACCGGCCACCCACGATCAAGTTTACCGTCCAGTCTGCCGCGGACTGGATCTGGCGTCCAGTAAACATACATAAAATCACGCCTCTTTCCCTGTGGGGTAGGCAGAGACCACGGATCTCGATACGATCCTGACACACAACTTTCGCCTCATTCACTCTCATTACATTCTTCATACATGCTCGTCGGTTTAGGGTATTGACCTGGCCCTTCTCCAAAATGTCGCCAATTTGATCCAAGAAGGTTCGCCTAGGCCTTCCCCTTCCAGCTGTCCCATGCACACTCGCCTCATACACTTGCTTTGTCAAACGACTGTCATCCATCCTCCCTACATGCCCAAACCATCTTAACACACCTTTTTCGATCCTCAACAGTACATCTTCTTTCACTCCACACTGTTCCCTTATCACACTATTTCTCACTCTATCACTCACCTGATGGTAAGTGATTGCCATCGCCCACAGACAACAGCATCAAGAGGCACTGCAGATGCGTTGCCGGCCTTTGAGGTAGGAATAGGCTCTCTTGAAGGGGCCTAAGTCGTATCGGTCTGGAAACACCTCTGGCGACAGCTGATTCCACAAGTTGGTTTTCACGCCAATTCCTGCCTCGCACTTCAGGTGCGAGGCAGGAATTGGCGTGAAAACCACACAGTTGTGAACTACCAATTGTTTTTTTTTTAATTCTTTTCTGTTTATGCGTCAAATAAAAAATATTCTCTCCTAGAATCTGGTCTTTTAACAAACAAAACAAAACAAACAGGGTCACGACTGTATCCCCAAGGCGCGGTAGACATTCTCTCAGATCTTTATATTCCAGATCCTTTGAAGATGTCTAAGGGGGTAGTCAGAGGCATGTACAAATACATATTTGATACATGCCCACATCTTGCAGAAGTTAGTATTCCATACGTGACAGGTTGCAAGCCCATCGCCATCGGTCTTTTAACATAACCTTTTAATTCCAGATGCCGGAGCTCAGTACATCGCACAGCAACGAGGGTACTCTGTGCCAATGCGCACTTCAGTTAATGGGCTTGGCGACTGGAATTGGCATAATGCTGATCATAGCATTGTATGAACACGACCTTAAGAACCTCTTCGGTGACGACTCATAACATAAGTGATGTGAACTATGCGGATGTACTTAATAAGTACTTATGTGGAAAGTGATCTGTTGATGACCAAAAATGACCGATGAATCAAAAAATGTGTTTAAATCGAATATAAAAAAACGGTTAAAATAATCAAAAACTTAAACAGTACTTAATAGTTTTTAAACTGCATTTTTCAAGATGGCTAACGGCATGTGCCATAAGAGCCTCTGACAAATCCCATTGGAGTTATGTATGAAAGGAGATGTGAATGGGTACTACACAATCCAAATATATTGAAATTACTTCCCTAGTAACATTAGCCAGTAACTAATCAACACTATAACACGCTTTGTTGATTATCAGTGTGGTTGGGAAATAAAAAAAAAGGATGATTTAAATTTTGCATTTACATCTTAAAACAATCTGGAAGGCAACATCTGGCCTATTAACTTGAATACAGCGAACATCCCAGTTTTGGGTGTCTTGGGCTCTTAAAAGGGGTTTTACAAGTGTCACACATAGACACCAATACTCAAATTCCAAGTTTGAAGTCACAAAATCAACTGAGCCCGAAACCCCAAATCTGGGGTCTCAAATACCCAAACGGTGCCTTGGGATCATCAACATCCCTCATATACCCCAATCGGTACTATAAACCCCAATCGGTACCATAAACCCCAATCGGTACCATAAACCCCAATCGGTACCATCAACCCCTATCGGTACCATAACCCCCAATCGGTACCATAAACCCCAATCGGTACTCAACATCCCATCAGGGTACCATGATACCCTAATCGGTACCCAAAGACCAGTGCTAAATGGTGCGAAAATTGTGATGACTGTGAAAAATACAATTGATTCCAAGTGTTTTAGTGAAACTAAAATTAAGAAGACTCGCGTATACAGTAAAATCAATGTGTCTAGGCATTTATGAAGGCTCTGCGAAAGACAATTTTGTATGTTTTTCAACTGCTAACTTCACAAATGCCTAGATCTGTTGTACTGTAAAGTAGTTTTAAGAGCCTCGTGTGGGGTTATCCCAGTTAATGGTGATCCTATTTTTAGGTGATTAAATTAGGTTGTATACAATGTCTAAAATGATAATAATAATATAAGATATATCAGTAGCGCTCGAGTTTCTAGCTTTGGTATTGTACAATCAATTTCCTAAACTTGAATATTATTATTAAGTTATTATAAGTATTCAATAAATTGTATAATAATAATGATCTTTTTATTGACCCTCTGTTATCATGACATAATGTTTATGTATGTTTATAAAAATTATAAAATCATTTACTATTTATATTTAAGAAACTACCTATTAAAGAACTGCCTGACTTTGCTCCTGCTTTGCTCCTATTAAATGACAGTCCATCGGGTCAACAGGTTCCCGGAAAGACGCCACTTGTACATGGTCGACATTCCCAGAGTTCGTACAAAGCGTTTTGAGTCCACATTTTTCATGCGCACCGCCAAATTGTGGAACTCATTGCCGGGCTCTGTATTTCCCGAAAAGTACAATTTAGGGGTCTTCAAATCAAGAGTAAATAGGTTCCTTCTAGGTAAGCATGCTCCATCTTAGACCTCACTACTGCTTAACATCAGGTAGAGTGAGGTCAAATGCTGACCTATTTCATTTAAAAAAAAAATGAACAATTTGAGAATTTCAAGATTTAGGTACCTTTTACATCATATAGGTAAGTACCTAATTAAAAGTAAGTTCGTGTGAGTTTATGGTCAACTCAGGTGGCGGCGCGGCGCAGCGTTTGTTTACTTCTGTGGGTGGCGGAGTTTTTAGGTCGATTGCATTATAAGCCTAGATTGCCTGGATCTCACTATTTGGATAAGAGACTAGCTAGCGCCACCTAGAAGTTATTGGCTGAATGAATTTCTGGATACTTGTAAAATTACTCAATAGATGGCGTAATATTTTCTCTACTCTAAACTGATTTTTTTACTACGCTCAAAACCTTAGATTTTTCCGTTTTAATAAAGGTTTTTCTTTCGGGTCTTTCTTTGGCTTTACTTTTAACCTTCGATCAAGAAGTTTAATCGATATTTTCTGCCTTTAATTTCAATCTGGCAGCACTTTAAGCCAGCTGATCTGTAATTGGTGTGACACTGACAGCTGACTGACAGTTTTGTTTCCTTGACTGAGCAGAATATAACCTCAAAAAAGGGTAGGTATTTTTTTGTATTTTGTTTTCAAAATTAAATTCATATCGGATTCGAAAACAATTGTTATCATCGTAGTGTGTGAAGTTCGCAGCGGCTAATCAAATAAAGTCTGTAGGTGACCTATATAATTACCACGTAAGTGTACAGGTGCAGAAATGATGCAATGAAATAGTATTTAGATGCATATAACTTACATACTAAATTATATTATGTTATTCCTTGTGCCCTAGTCGTTAAAACATACTCGATCCTCTACAATTTCCTTTATTTGAGATTGTTGTGATCCGTAGATAGGAAACACCGGGTCTAATTATAACCTATCTAGACGTATACTGCGTTCAAGGTGCAACAAAAGACACTATCATCTAAATAAAAGTAGGACAGTGAAATAACTATAGACCTATGACTGCACCAAGTTAGAGCATCGTATAGTGCTCCCAACCAACGTATTTATTTATGTATAAATACTTTTTAGATCTAAAATGGTCGCAACAGAAGAGCCCCAGGGGGATGCGAGCAAGAAGGCGGCAAAGAAAGCAGCCAAGTTAGCCGAGAAACAGCAGAAGAAAGCTGAACACAAGGTATACTTCACTTTTGTTTAAAATGTCCCAGGCACTACAGCATCCCATTAAGTGTAAATAATAAATAAATAATGCAGGACTTTTCACACAACATCATCTAGCCCCAAAGTAAGCAGAACTTGTGTTATGGGTACTACATGACTCATATACTACTTATATACTTTTTCGTAAATACATATTTACATAGAAAACACCCAGACCTGAGACAAATATCTGTAGATCATACAAACATTGGTCCCGCCGCGGGGATCGAACCCGCAACCTTCTGCGTCGCAAGTGGACCTTTCCCCACTGCGCTACAGAGGTCGTCTAGGCATGGTTGCCTCCTGATGCTGTATAAATCATCTAATATAGATGTAAAGGCCTAAGTTTTTTGGTGACAAGCCTCACTTATGTTTGACTGGCTCCCCAGTCTTACTGGAGCTTGACTTGTTTTGATGAATCACCTAAAATAATGATAGGTCATCAACCATGTTGAAGCGCTCGTGGTCGTGCTTGCTTAGTCGTTCTTGATAGATGTCGAAGTTAAGCAACGTTCGAAACGGTCTGTAAGTGGATGGCTGACCGCCAGTGGCTTCCGTGCTTCGGAGGGCACGTTAAATTGTCGGTCCCGGCTATTTAAGTCGTTAAGCCATGACGTAGGCCTTAAGGCGGCCTAAAAACTCCGTCATCAGAGTTGGCCACTGACTCATACGAACTTACTTAGGTACTTTTATCAACCATGTTGCCCGGTATGGTATTGACTGTGAAGGAACTTGAGTAGAATTTATTTATCCATGATAGATGAGCGCTCTTTCTGCTATGTCTATTAAAATGTGTGATTGTTCAAGATTCAAGAATTTCCTATTTTGAGCTTTAGCTAATCAATTCCTTCATACAATGGGCATTGTGTGCTTCTGATGCCCAGACAACCTCTGTGGCGCAATGGGTGAATGCCCGCTTGGGACACAGAAGGTTGCGGGATCGATCCCCGCCGCGGGATAAATGTTTGTATGATCTGTAAATATTTATCTCGGGTCTGGGTGTTTCTATGTATGTACAAACATAAAGTATATCAGTTATCTGGTTCCCATAGGCTTTGCTTAGTTAGGGGCTAGATGATGCTGTGTGCAATGTCCAGCATTATTATTATTATTTTAACTTTCCTCTAGCCAACAATACTTATAACTATTGCTATCTCTTTCAGGCATCAGCGCAGCCACAAGCAGAAGCCGAGCCAGATTATTCCGAAGGTCTCTACGGGACACAGAAGCTGATTCAGTCGACGGGAGAGAATAGAGACAGGGCGTACACCGATGTACAGGATCTGGGTGTTCAACTTGCTGGGAAGGAAGTTTGGGTTCGAGGTACAGATTAGTTATTAATTGATTGATTATCATACTAGCTTCTGCGCGCGGCTTCGCCCGCGTGGAACCAACATTTTGAGTAGCCTATATGCTATTCCAGGTTCCTTCCAACTCGCCCTTCTGCATTTTTTTTTCATAACATCTTGAGTAGAATAGAGTCCATAATGTGCCTTTTAAATTTGATTTAAATCCGTAGATAAATAACGCTACAGCACACTTCCCCCCTATATTCCCTACAAAAAAAAATTGCAATTGTCAAAATTGCTTGAAAAATGCAGCATGTTTGCGATTTCATTACTGATGGAGGCGATTCCACAGATGGACGTTAGGACAAAACCATTTTTGGCCAATCTCGAAACTGAAACGCTGCGCTCGCTTTGCTCGCTCGGTCAATTAATCGTCATCATCATCATCCACAGCCCGACTTCACCCACTGCTGGGTATAGGCCTCTCTAAGTTTGTGCCATCCACCACGATCCTGCGCTAATCGGACCCATTGACGGCCCGCGACGTGTGCAATATCGTCTACGCATCTGGCCGCCGGACGTCCTACATTCCTGTACCCAGATCTGGGCCACCATTCAGTCAATACTCTACTCCACCTGTCGTCACCGCTCCTCGCTATGTGGTCAATTAATCAGTCCCGAATATTTTTTTTTTATCCCCAGCCCGTCTCCAAACATCCCGAGCTAAAGGAAAGCAGTGCTTTGCTGTGCTAAGACAGGGCACCAGCACAGTTCAACTGTTGGTCAGCGTCAATGAACAGAAGAAGGTTAGCAAGCAGATGGTCAAGTTTACTGGCAAGTAAGTAGCTAGACGACCTCTGTGGCGCAGTGGGAGCCCCCGCTTGGGACGCAAAAGGTTGCGGGTTCGATCCCCGCGGGATAAATGTTTGTGTGATCTGCAAATATTTATCTCGGGTCTGGTTGTTTTTGTGTATAAAATGTATGTATTTACAAACAAAAAGTATTTAGTATATCAGTTATCTGGTTCCCATAGTACAAGCTTTGCTTAGTTTGGGACTAGATGATGCTGTGTGAAATGTCCAGCATTATTATTATTTATTTAAAACACCTACTACTCGTAATATAAAGAAACGCTCATTTTTTATAGCGCACCATTATAAACCTTATGAACAATGGTACAAGATATAGAAACGCTTGTACGCACCGCACGAATGTGCTCGAGCCAGCGCGGCCCGCTAGATGGCTTCGCAAGACCTCGTTCATTCCACAAGCGTTTCTATATCTTGTACCATTACGCTATATAACAGACAGACAGATAGACAGACTCTGATGATGATGATGATGATTGGATACACTTTAAAGTTATTATCATTTCAAAATAATGTAGTGTATTTTATTAGTCTGTCAAAAATCAAATATGTATTTGGACATGCCTCTGACTACCTCAGACGTTTTCAAAGGATCTGGAATACATAAAAGATCTGAGAGGTCTACCGCGCCTTGGGGATACAGTCGTGACCCTGAAAGATTTGTTTGTATGTTTGTTTGTTTGAAATGAATAGGCTCCGAAACTACTGGACCGATTTGAAAAATTATTTCACCAATAGAATCCTACATTATCCCCGAACATACGCTATATTTTATCCCGGGGAAGTGAAGTTTTCCCGAGTAACACCGCGGCGGACAGCTACTTTTTTATAAAACCAAATTAATTGTTTCACAGCATCACAAAAGAGTCCATTATCGACGTCCAAGCCACAGTGGTGAAGACCTCCTCACCAGTGGAATCCTGTACAGTCAGCCTGGTGGAGTTGTCTGGCAACCAAGTGTGGACAGTCTCCTCGGCGAGGGCACAACTGCCGTTACAGGTGGAAGACGCTGCAAGACCTGAGAAGAATAATGTGAGTTTAAGAAGCTAAAATATTATTATAGCCAAGTCAAAAAGCATTTATTCAGTAGGACCGCTGGGATCACTACTCCTGTTCTTGCGCGACCAATACCGTGAAGAATCAGGGCAACAAACACGGTTTGGGGCCTAGCATTCTTTTAGGTGATCCATCTTAAAACTAAAAAGTCAAGACCGATTTGAAAAATTCTTTCACCATTAGAATCCTACATTATCCCTGATGAACATAGGCTATATTTTATCCCGGGAAAGTGATGTTTTCCTGAGGGACCGCGGGTAACACAGCGACGGACAGCTAGTAATATGGTAACACTTATGTTTTAGGACCCAGAAGCACTGCGTATCCGTGTGAACCAAGACACGAGGCTGGACAACAGAGTGCTAGATCTGCGCACTCCGGCGAACCAGGCCATATTCAGGATAGAGGCGGGAGTCTGTCGGCTGTTCCGCGATATACTCACCAAGAGAGGTAAGAGTAATAATAATTATTATGAAATGAAAAGTCTTATCAAAATTTTTTGGACTTTTTTGCACTATAAAACAATTACAGAAATTATAGATTTAGCTAAAGCGACATCTCTTAGTCATTTGATTCTGAATGTAATTTCAGACAATGAGCATGAGTTCACTAGTGAACGTGCAGATGGCGCTAATCGGTGCTCAACCGAAAAATATGAGACTTATCGAAAATTTGGACACCGACAAGTAGGATTTCGTGGCCGAGCGGTTAGGCACTCCGGCTTTAGGAGGATCGTCTGATCGATGCGGGTTCGAATCCCGTCGGAATCCAAAATTTTGATAAGACTTTTCATTTCATAATGAAATACCAAGTGTGGATCAGCACTATAAAACAATTACAGAAATTATAATTATTATTATTAACTAGCTGTCCGCCGCGGTGTTACCCCCGCGATCCCTCGGGACAATTTCACTTCCCCGGGATAAAATATAGCCTGTGTTCATTGGGGATAATGTAGGATTCTATTAGTGAAAGAATTTTTCAAATCGGTCCAGTAGTTTCGGAGCCTATTCATTTCAAACAAACAAACAAACAAATCTTTCCTCTTTATAATATTAGTATAGATAGCCTGTGGTGTCCCACTTCAGGGCAAAGGCCTCCCTTTGTTTCTTCCACTCCTCATCTCGGCGGCGGTGGAGAGACGAACTTGACTCCCACTCTCCTGATTGGACCACATTAGGTAAGAATAAACTGTTGAAAAAAAATAGAGGCACTCGGCAGATGTGAAAACTTGAACGGTTCTAAACTTGACAAATAACGTGTCGGTGAGCAGTCAAACGTGACCTTTTCGAGGCGAATCCAAGGATTTATTCTCATCTCAAAACTGCCAAACGTCCATCAAGAAGTTTTCACATCAAAAACATGTTTTTAACTTAATATAGCCGATTCAAATGAGCCCAAACATAAATAAATAAATAAATAAATAATGCTGGACTTTTCACACAGCATCATCTAGCCCCAAAGTAAGCAGAGCTTGTGTTATGGGTACTAAGATGACTGATATACTACTTATATACTTTTTGTTTGTAAATACATACATATTATACATAGAAACACCCAGACCCGAGACAAATATTTGTAGATCATACAAACATTGGTCTCGCCGCGGGGATCGAACCCGCAACCTTTTGCGTCGCAGGCGGGCCTTCGCCCACTGCGCTACAGAGGTCGTCAAACAATAATATTTTCACTCAGGAGTTTGATCAGCTACTACGTAAAAGTATAAATAATGCTGGACATTTCACACAGCATCATCTAGCCCCAAACTAAGCAAAGCTTGTACTATGGGAACCAGATAACTCCCCCCAGTCAGTGGGTGAAAGCCCGCTTGTGACGCAGAAGGTTGCGGGTTCGATCCCCGCCGCGGGATAAATGTTTGTATGATCTGCAAATATTTATCTCGGGTCTGGGTGTTACTATGTATAATATGTATGTATTTACAAACAAAAAGTATATAATTAGTATATCATATAACTGGTTCCCATAGTACAAGCTATGCTTAGTTTGGGGCTAGATGATGCTGTGTGAAATGTCCAGCATTCATTATTTTTATTTGAGTCAATAATCGCAACTTCCGCCAATTTAACCTCTAATAATAAAAATCCTTTCAGGCTTCGTCGAGATCCACACTCCTAAGATCATCTCCGCAGCATCAGAAGGTGGTGCCAATGTGTTCACGGTTTCATACTTTAAGAGTAGCGCGTATCTAGCGCAGTCGCCGCAACTTTACAAGCAGATGGCTATCGCTGCTGACTTCGATAAGGTAGGGATAAGGGGGGATGGTCTAGAAAAGGAGGGAAGTGTTTAAAAAGAGTGAATGCCTAGAAAAAGTGTTTAAAAAAAGGGGGGAGTCTTATGGGAAAGAAGGGAGTGTCTAGAAAAAGGGGGGGAGTGTCTAGAAAGAGGGAGGAGAGTGTAGAAAAAGGGGAAAGTGTTCAGGGAAAAGTGGAACGTTTTCTAGGTCTAGGGAAAGAGGAGTGTCTAGAGAAAGGGGGAAGTGTCTAAAAAAGGGGGGGGGGGAGTGTTGTGTCTATAAAAAAAGGACGGTCTAGGAAAGTTGGTAGAAAATGATGGAAATTTGAAAAAAGGCTAATTTAAGTACATTATATAGCATTAGAAAATCTTTGCGTTTTGAAAACTAAATAAATAATGCTAGACATTTCACACAGCATCATCTAGCCCCAAACTAAGCAAAGCTTGTACTATGGGAACCAGATAACTACTTATATGTATACTTTTTGTTTGTAAATACATACATGTTATACATGGAAACACCCAGACCCGAGATATATATTTGCAGATCATACAAACATTTATCCCGCGGCGGGGATCGAACCCGCAACCTTCTGCGTCTCAAGCGGGCTTTCTCCTGAAGATTAAGAGGCCACCAAAAAACAGTCGTTATGTTTTTTACGTTTTTATACAGGGTGTAAAAAGACTGCTACCGAAAACTGAGGGGTTACAATCAGACCATGATTCTAAACCTATTTAGCGAAAAAAAAATAACGCAAAATTTTTTTTTACTAAGCTTCGTCATTTTATGTAATTTTCGGCTATTTACTACTATTACAACATAATAAGACCGTACCAACCTAATAATTTCATTTTTTAAAGAAAAAAACAGTTAAAACTCAAAAGCCAGCATTCTACATCAAACAACGCGCTCAGAACATACGCAAACAGTAATCTTCAAACGCTGTTTTCTCCGGATATAATGATTTTTTCGGAAAATCCTTTTGGATTTGGTTGTGTGATGGGATGCTGTATCTACCCTTTTCGGCTTCGGTAGACGTCTTTTTACACCCTGTATAACTAAATTTACCATTTCCAGGTGTTCACAGTAGGCGCAGTGTTTCGCGCCGAAGACTCCAACACCCACCGACATCTGACAGAGTTTGTTGGCTTAGACCTGGAGATGGCGTTCAAGCATCACTACCATGAAGTGCTGGATACTATCGCGCAAACATTCACTGATATGTTCCGGGGGTTGAGAGACGAGTAAGATAATTTAATATTGAAGTGAAAACGTTACGCTCAATGCACATTGAATTGGCAAGCGACGCGTCAATTCGTTTTATTATTTTTATAGTTTTATAGTTTTTATATTCGTTTTCTCAACTATCGCGCGAGGAATGATCTACATGGCTATGAGACAGCATGTAGGAAATATCATCTCCTACCCTTAGTAATTCGTCGCGAGATTGCCGATTTTACTTACCTAAGCAAAATAGTGTCTGGTCAGGTTGATTGTCCTGAGTTGCTCAGTAGGCTTCGGTTCTATGTTCCTAACAGATCCCGCAGGAGTATTCCTACTTTCAGTCTTGAAATAGCATCTACTAATTACCGTTGCAATTCTTATCTTTGGCGTGTGTGCGATAGCTACAATAATGATTATGCTAGCAGATTTGACATATTCAACTGTAGCATTACGGGATTGAGGCGCTTGATGAGTTCCCAGTTTTTTAATTAAGTAGGTTACTTAAGTTGCTAATTAAGTTAAGTTATCGTCCTAGTTCTTTACCCTTGTCAAAAGGAATGTGTGTTAAATACCTCTGTAAAACAATTAAATCAATGTAGTGTAAACCTCTGTTGTTAGCTTGCACCAATTTTTCTTTGTGCTCAATATTTGTTAACACTAGTTCTAACTGTGAAAACTTATTATTAGCCTTCTGTTACTAACAACTCTTGCTTATTATGTTTTTATGTGCTGTTAGTTTTCCATAAATAAATAGCGCACCATTATAAACCTTATGAACAATTCATTCTACAAGCGTCACGTACGTCAAGTCATTTTTAAGGCATAAAAACTCCGATTTTTTATATTTTTTTGTTTCAACCATATTTTGAATAGCCTACATGCTATTCCAGGTCATTATCTACGCCTATTCCAAGTTTCATCCAAATCGGTTCACTGGTTTAGGCGTGATTGTTACACAAACATCCAAACATACTCACAAACTTTCATATTTATTATATTATTAGGATGTGAGTGAGAAACACGATTGACTTAATTTGACTCGATAGAAAAAAAATCACAAAGTTACCTCTAAATCTTCATCATAAAGCAGTTTCATTTGCTGGTTGTTTAATTTTTTTATGAAATTTCGTCTACGTGTTCCCTAATAAATACGGTAGAGGATTACGGATTTATTTTATTGCCAAGGATTATTATTTTGTAGCAAAAAATACATTTATAAATAACGTTCAGTACGTACGCGGGCCGGCCAGCACACCTTCAGCTTGAGATTAATATGATTAATTTTCAACAGATACGCGACAGAAATCGCAGCAGTGGGCCAACAGTACCAAGTGGAGCCGTTCAAATTCCTGGATCCACCGCTCAGACTGGAGTTCCCTCAGGCTATCGAGATATTGAAGGAAGCTGGTGAGTGAAATGTAAACTGAAGCGATCGTGGTCGTGCTTGCTTACCCCCCCCTTTCTATATTCAACGGACAGTCGTAGGTAAGAGCTACGACTCGTTTCTACATACAAAAGTTTGACAGCTAACTTACCGCCGGTTTCTAGCTGTCAAACTTTTGTACGTGGAAACGAGTCGTAGCTCTTACCTTCGACTGTACGTTGAATATAGAAACCGGGGGTAAGCAAGTCGAAGTTAAGCAACGATCGAAACGGTCTGTAAGTGGATGGGTGACCGCCAGTGGCATTGAGCGCTTCCGTGCTTCGGGCACGTTATGTCGGTCCCGGCTCTAACCTAAGCCATGACGGAGGCTTTAAGGCGGCCTAAAAACTCCGTCACCAGAGTTGGCCACTGACTCATACGAACTTAGGGTCGATTCACATCTGACCGAAGATCCGTCGCGTATTATCGGTCGCGGAACGCCAGAACTGACAAATGTATAGAAAAACACTCGACCGTTCACACTCGACGGATGATACGTTAGTCCGTCGAGTGTGAACGGTCGAGTGTTACTAGGACCTCCACTGTATTCCTTAGATGATGTCATTGGGTTGTCAGAGTCATGTCGAAATATATATTTGACAAAAACATGGCAAACCCAGTTATTATTAAAGCGGTGATGGATTTTTTTGAAAACTTCTTTAGGCGCGTTGCGAGTTTATTGGTTTTTTTCCCACGAAAAAAAACCATTAAACTTGCGACACTGTAACCGTTACTGACACCTCTGCATATAAGTATCTGCTATTTGGACCTCAACGCCATAAGCGACGGTGGCCTTTCGGTTCATAACTCGGCTTAAGATCGGTCGGCACTTCTGGAATGCCACTGTTTTTTTTATATGAACAATTGTGTAAATTACCTAATAATTTTTTGACGACCTCTGTGGCGCAGTGGGTGAAAGTCCGCTTGGGACGCATAAGGTTGCGGGTTCGATCCCCGCCGCGGGATAAATGATTGTCTGCAAATATTTATCTCGGGTCTGGGTGTTTCTATGTATAATATGTATGTATTTACAAACAAAAAGTATATAAGTAGTTATCTGGTTCCCATAGTACAAGCTATGCTTAGTTTGGGGCAAGATGATGCTGTGTGAAATGTCCAGCATTATTTATATTTCCCAGGTGTAACAATAGGCGAAGAGGACGATCTATCGACGCCTGATGAGAAGCTACTAGGAAGGCTGGTAAAGGCGAAGTATGACACGGATTTCTATATACTAGACAAGTATCCGTTGGCTGTCAGACCGTTTTACACAATGCCGGACCCTAATAATCCTGTAAGTAACAGAGTTAGAATATGGAGGTGTGACAATACAACCTTTATCCATGCCAAATTCCAGCTGAATCTGTTCAGTGGTTTAGGCGTGATTGAAACACAAACGTACTCACTCAATAACACAAACATACTCACTCAATAACACAAACATACCAACTTACAAACACAAACATACTCACTCACAAACACAAACATACTCACTTACTCAATAATACAGACATACCAACTTACAAACACAAACATACTCACTCAATAACACAAACATACTCATTCAATAACACAAACATACCAACTTACAAACACAAACATACTCACTCACAAACACATACATACTCACTTACTCAATAATACAGACATACCAACTTACAAACACAAACATACTCACTCAATAACACAAACACACTCACTCAATACCACAAACATACCAACTTACAAACACAAACATACTCACTCACAAACACATACATACTCACTTACTCAATAATACAGACATACCAACTTACAAACACAAACATACTCACTCAATAACACAAACATACTAACTCACAAACACAAACATACCAACTTACAAACACAAACATACTCACTGAATTACACAAACATACTCACTCAATAACACAAACATACCAACTTACAAACACAAACATACTCGCTCAATAACACAAACATATTCACTCAATAACACAAACATACCAACTTACAAACACAAACATACTCACTTACTCAATAATACAGACATACCAACTTACAAACACAAACATCTCACTCACTCAATAACACAAACATACTTACAAACTTTTGGCTTTATTGTCATGCTGTAAGAGAACTCTTTTTAGGGTTAAGCTCGCCTTTGCCATTACTTCTCCATATTAAGAGTTAATGTATGTTATTTCTTTGTGCAATAAAGTATTTAAAAAAAATATACCTATTATAATTAGTAAGATAGATGTAGTATCTCAGTTTCTGTAATAATTGAATGTTTTAAATTTCAGAAAGCGTCGAATTCATACGACATGTTTATGCGAGGCGAGGAGATATTGAGCGGAGCTCAGAGAATCCACGACCCGGACTTCCTGACCGAACGAGCGAAACATCATAACATCGGTACGTTACGAGCTCTAAACGGTGAAGGGAAACATCGTTACCCGCAGCTTTTAGCTACAAGCCTCCATTCATCATCATCTCCCTGCCCTTCTCCCACATTATGTGGGGTCGGCACAACATGTGTTCTTCCATTCTCCTCTATCAGCCGTCATCTCAACACTCGCTCCTTTCTCATGTCATCCTTCACACAATCCATCCATCTTTTCTTTGGCCTACCTCTACTTGTAAATCCATCAACATTCATACCAAGTACTCTTCTAGTTACATGACATTCTTCCCTTCTCATTCCATGCCCATACCATGCTAGCCTGTTGCTCCTCATCTTTTCATTCACTGGCGCCATTTTCACACTTTAGCTACAAGCCTCCATCTCAAACAATGTCCCAGGCACTAGCGTCCCGTTCAGTGTAGGCATAGGTTGCCTCCTGACAACGTATAAATTCTCTAACTATAGTATTTTTCACGAAACATCCTCACACACAAAACCTCAAGAGGTCGAGGAGAGGGGAGAGGCTCCTGAGGTCGTCAAATGTGTGTATCCTTCACACATTTGACGACCTCTGTGGCGCAGTGGGTGAAAGCCCGCTTGGGACGCAGAAGGTTGCGGGTTCGATCCCCGCCGCGAGATAAAGGTTTGTATGATCTGCATGTATTTATCTCAGGTCTGGGTGTTTCGATGTATAATATGTATGTATTTACAATCAAAAAGTATATAAGTAGTATATCAGTTTTCTGGTTCCCATAGTACAAGCTTTGCTTAGTTTGGGGCTAGATGATGCTGTGTGAAATGTCCAGCATTATTGAATGAATGAATTAATGAAAATTCTTTATTGCACACCATTAATAAAAACAAAATTTAATAAAACAAAAGAAAAATCATATTAAGATAAAAATGTACAACGGGCGGCCTTATCGCTAAGAAGCGATCTCTTCCAGCAACCTTTGGATGGAGATTATTTATTTATTTACATAACTTTATGTCAAGTTTATTAGTAAGGGTCTAAGAATTTATCCTACTTGCTTAGTCGTTATTGATAGATAGTCGAAGTTAAGCAACGTTCTAAACGGTCTGTAAGTGGATGGGTGACCGTGGTATTATCAACTGAGCGCTTCCACGCTTCGGAGGGCATGTTCTGTCCCGGCTATAACGTAAGCCATGACGGAGGCCTTGAGGCGGCCTAAAAACTCCGTCACCAGAGTTGGCCACTGACTCATACGAACTTACCTAAAGTGTATATTTTTTATAGATATCAGCAAGATAGCTGCTTATATTGAGTCCTTCAGGCTGGGATGCCCACCACATGCAGGTAATTTCTTCCAGACAACATTAGAACTAATAATAAATTATATGAGTGGGATACATACATAGTTTTAATGTATCAGAAAGTTTGTGATTTTGTTTCGATGTTTGTGCACTGCCTCTGTGGCGCAGTGGGTGAAAACCCGCTTGGGACGCAGAAGGTTGCGGGTTCGATCCCCGCCGCGTATGTATTAACAAACTAAAAGTATATAAGTAGTATATCAGTTGACTGCGATGACTAGGATTCTGTGGCCGAGCGGTAAGTCACTCCGGCTTTAGGAGGATCGTCTGATCGTTGCGGGTTCGAATCCCGTCGGAATTCAAAATTTTGAACTTTTCATATTCTTAATGAAATACCAAGTGTGTATTAGCACTATAAAATTACAAAAAGCATAACTTATGATATTATTATTATCTGGGGTTATACTCAAACAAAATACTATTATTTCTAGGAGGAGGCATTGGTATGGAGAGAGTGGTGATGTTGTATCTTGGATTGGACAACATTCGCAAGACTTCGATGTTTCCGCGCGATCCTAAACGACTCACACCTTAATTTTATTACAAAATAAGAATATTATTATGTTTTTAGAAGAAAACATACAAGTTTATAGATTTATGGTACAGTAAAACTATTTTACCAGATCTAAGCTTCTATAATGGATCTACTGAAAATCTGTTGAAATAAGAGTAATTTTAATTTCTCTTTTTGTATGAAATAAAAATAATTTAACATATATCTATTCGCTTGTTTTATTTAAATCATCATCCACAGCCCGATCTAGCCCACTGCTGGGCATAGGCCTCCCTTGTGCCATCCAACACGATCTCGCGCCAATCCCATCCACCTACGGCCCACGGCCTTAGTATCTCGCCGCCGGACGTCCAACGTTTATTTACGTAAATACCTTAATTTGAAGTTTCTTTGGAGAGTACATTTGAGGTTTAGCAGTGAAAGTGTTAATATAATATCGACCGGAAATCTATTGGCATAGTAGGTAAATGGCACTTTATAATACAACACATGCAACAAATAATTTGAACAATAAATTAATGTCTGGCTAGCGCCATCTGTTGCGGAGTAGCTGCTCTACAAGACTACCTTGCTATACTATGCCGCTAGATGGCGTTAAGTGGTCGTAATTACGTGCAAAACTTGTATTTTGACATTTTTTATAAGCACTACTTGGTGGCAGATCTCGTTCTAACTTAATATTTTGAAGAACTACAGTAAATAGGTAAATACTGGCGGAAAACAGAACAAATTTTCGGTAGGTAGGTACGTACGTAAACTACATATTTTTTATATCAAAAAGCGTATAATTTCGTACATAGGTATGTCGCAGGCACATGGTTTAATCATTCATTTAACTAAACGCCTAGCCGTTTCATTTAACGGCTTGAATGATTTCTAAATCATAACGAATTAATGGTTTTAATAGATTTCTGGCCCATCGGCGCGCGGCGGCCGGCCGCTAGATGGCGGCGGGGATCGCGGCGCGGATCGCTCATTTTTTTTAAATAATATCATTCAGGCCGCTAGTTGAACGCTGTTTAATCAAATGGCTAGGCGTTTATTGAACGGATGATTAAACCAGTTGGTTGCTACAGTAGGTAGGTACCTACCTACATAGGGATAGGCGCCGGCACCGAGAAAGAAAAGTCAACATGCGCAAGGGCACCTCTCGTAGGCAAAACTCGGCTAAATAAGCCACAAAATAAATTATTTAATTGATTTAAAGCATAGTCTCACTTGTTCATTTTCATGTTTAAAAAAATGCCATCGTCATCTTTTAAATTATCCTGTCCATCCATCCAAAGATTGCCTGGCAGAGATCGCTGTCAGCGATGATAATAATAATTATTATTATTTTCAGCCGTTAGTGTCCCACTGCTGGGCAAAGGTGCCCCACTCCCTCCAGACTAAAGAACTCAGAATAATATTTTATTGTACTTTATCATGCGGGTATGTTTCAATTAAAGATATATTCTATTTTATTCTAAATCGCGATACTTACCAACTCCACTCCGCGCTAAGGCAGTATGCGAGCGAGCGCAAAAATGAAAAATACAATTTCGCACTTTCAATTTCGTTTAGGTAATTTGAACACTGCAAAAATTTGGAATCAGCTTCCCGCGTCTGTATTTCCGCTGAGCTATGACCCTGTTGTTTTGCAAGAAGAGAGTTAATAGGCACCTTCTGGGTAGGCTCGCTCCATCGTAGACCTCATTCTTGCTTATGTTAGTTTCGAGGTCAAGAGCCGACCCATTTATCATAAAAAAAAGGTATTTGTTTCATGTTACAATGAAGATGGAGCTACCTTACCTAGAAAGAACCCATTTGCTCTTGATTTGAAGTCTAATTGTACATTTCGGGAAATACAGAGCCCGGAAATGAGTTCCACAATTTGGCGGTGCGTATGAAAAATGTAGACTCAAAACGCTTTGGTTCGTTTGATGAATATTCGGATGCTTCCTATAGCGCTTTCTGATTTTAAATGTCAATTTTTCAAACGTTACACCGTCCTTAATGTAGGACCAAATATTCCAAACTTAAAAATTGGCCCTTGAAGTCAAAAATCGTGGTGCATTCGAATATTCATCAAACTCAAAGCGTTTTGAGTCTACATTTTTCATACGCATAGGCTCGGCATAGGCACGGTACAGAGGTTCCTAAATAACTCTGTCACCTACTTACCTCATACCTACTTTTGTGTTTTTTTTCTGTATGTACCTGTTCTCTATTGATTTAATGTGCCTGTGTCTGTGTGTTGTCAAATAAAGTTATATCTATCTAAAGTTATATCTATCTATCTATCATCAAACGAACAAAAAAAGGAACGCGAATACGGGCTCAGTTAGTGGCATATGCAACGGCTTATTAGCGGTCACCAATCCACTTTGCACAGACCGCGTAAAAAGCTGCTTATTTTCGACGATCTATCAAGAACTGTTTAGTCAGCACTACCTAGGTACATGGTACCTAGCTACCAGCTAGGGCATGTGTACATTCTCGGCTATAAAGTGAATGTAGGTAGTGATACCAATTCCACTCCGCGCCAGACGCAGTATGAGCAAGCGCAAAAAATCAATTGATTCTTGAAAATTTTAAAGCGCACGTCGTGCTTGCTTAGTCGTTCTTGATCGTGAAAGGCAACGTTCTAAACGGTCCAAGTGAATGGGTGACCGCCAGTGGCACGAATATTAGCGACGCCTCAAATTCAAATTCGTTTATTGCTTCATGTTAGTTACAAGGTCTTATAGGTAGGCGTTTCATAACATGAACCCCGCTGGGGCACTGCAACACACAACTAGGTAACGTAAATATATCTCCAGGCTGCTCAAGGTTGTCACACAGTAATAATACCTGCCTACCTCCAATACCTACCTACACTTAACTAGGTTACCTATCTGGGTACTTACATAGGCAGGTACCTACTTGCTTAAAAATAAAAAAGTTGAATGAACGCAATAAAATCACGAAGAGCTCGTTGCTTAGTATAAGCCCGTATAACTAAGGGTAGTATACCTACCTAGTGCTTGTTGATAGATCGTCGAAGGGAAGAACCTGAAGATCACACATTGGATGGGTGACCGCTAGTGACAGTGAACTGAGCTCTTCCGTGCTTCGGAATATACCTTCGTTAATTTTCGGTAGCCAAGACGAAGTCTACAAAACAGTGACTTAGGTATTTTATTTGGTCGAGTCGCTGACTACCCCCTTAGACATCTTCAAGGACTTTGATTTCATTCATCTTTCTGTCTTTATGTAGTAACACTACCTATGCATATTTTCGTGCAAGATTTGGAATTTGTCCCTTCTCTGTTAAAAGGTAAAGGAGTCGATCTCGTTACGGTAACGCTCCAGTCCTATTAACCTATAAAAATTGATTATTTACCTACTGTTAGAAATTATTCAAAATGTCGGACTCAGAATCAGATATCGAAATGAAATCGGCGCTGCCCAACATTATACGAAAACCACCACCGAGCCCCACAGATCTGAGAACTAAGAAGATTACCACAAAAATGATGATTGTTGACGCCCTTACCGAGTGTCAAACGAGAAAAGGCGTTTCGTTATACGCAATCAAGAAATTTCTAACAGAAAAGTACGACGTTAATACAGAAAAGGTCAATTATTTAATCAAGAAGAGCATCAGGGCGGGAGTGGAAGATGGAACGTTCGTCCAGATGAAAGGAATTGGCGCGTCTGGGTCCTTCAAACTCGCTAAGCCGAAACCAAAAAAGAAGGAGAAAACGGAAAAAGAAAAAAAGAAAACAGAAAAAACTGTAAAGAAAAACGAAAAGTCGGTTGATAAAAAGGAGAAGAAAACAAACAAGAAAGAAGAAAAAGTACAGAAAAAAGTTAAAGAGACAGAAAAAGAAAAACCCAAGAAAGTGACGGAAAAAGAAAAGCCAAAGAAAGTTGAAGTTGACAAAGAAAAAGGAAAGAAACCAAAGAAAAATGACGAAGCTAAGAAAAAGGTTAAATCAGCCAAAGGGATGAAAACTCCCGCCAAAAAACGAGCCGCCATGATAAAACGAAAAAGTATCGGATCTATCATAAAACCACCGAAAATGAAGCCACAATTACAAGCCTAGTTTTAAGACAGAATGTACCTATGTTATGACTGATTTCGATAATAAATACTGATTTAAATTATGCTGTTTTTTCTGTTCTAATGTAGGAAAAATAATGTAGGCCTAATGTAGGCCAAGATAGAAACGGTTGGCAGAATGAACTTGGCGCGTCAGCTCGCGACCGCGCGAGACTGCTCGACCCAGCGCGACATATCGTTCATTCTTTATCTAGTAACATTGTTAATAAGGTTTGTAATGAACCTATTGTCGCGTCAACTGACAATTTAACGTGCCCAGATAACAAAGTACTTATCTACTGCTCAGCTATATGATTTTGTATTTTTCTTAAACAACTACCTACCTACCTAGCTGTCCGTCGCAGTGTTACCCGCAGTCCCTCGGGAAAACTTCATTTTCCCGGGATTAAATATAGCCTATGTTCATCAGGGATAATGCAGGATTCTAATGGTGAAAGAATTTCAAATCAGTCCAGTAGTTTCGGAGCCTATTCAATTCAAACTTGTCTCATTCATCTTTATAATATTAGTGTGGAAAACTTAGGTATATTACCTATATCATATTAGATCATACAAGGATAATTTATAGAATGTCGAGATCCTTTGAACAAGGTCTATGTAGGACCTACAACACTTTTTTCACTTTGAGATAGACATGTCGGTACTTTTGTGGCCTTTTTTTTTTTTTTTTTATAACGTCAGAAAATCCATTATGGATACCCGACCGCCGTGGGGACAGCGGAAGGGTTATGTCGGACTCTCACCGACTAAAAACTGACGCGTGGCCTGCCTCCATGCATGTCAAGGGGCTCCGCGATCTCCTATGGAACACAGCGGTGCCCCTCTCGCATTTTGCCTAAGCACTGTCCCGGGAATGGCATCCACAGCCACGCCCGGCACCCTCGCGGTGCTTACGGCGGCGCTCGCCACAGAGCGCCGCCGCCCTCCCGGGGTCCGCATCGTGGACAGTCGAAGTCCCCACTTCAACCACCCGCGGACCCGAAAAGTCCCCTGTTGGGCAGGGGATACCACTCGCCCCCTCGCGGGGCAGGCGGTGCGTTCCCGCCTTCCATCCCGAGTGGGTTCGGCCTCGCTCCGAACCCACTCCGCAGCCTCCTCATCCAGACCATACAAGGGACTGGTGCCAAGGCAAGTCAGTCAGTGTGTATCCGACCGAGTCGCCAAGGCACCCACATCCCTTGATGCCGGGCAAGAGTAGCGAAGGCGGTGATATCGCGTACCACGCGCTCTCCAGAGCGAATCTTGGAGGTACCACCGCCTTCCACCTCTTCGGTGTTCCGCCGCCTACGAGCCTACCAGCTCGTCCTAGCTTCATCCACTGCGCCATCTGCGAGTCAGAGGGACGCGCGGAGAAGCTACCTCCCGTCAGACCATTGGTTATCCGACAATAGATTCCGGTTTATTGTCGGACTTAACAGGGCACACCGGCCCTTCAACTGCTGTTCCCCCCGGTTCCTCCCCGGATCCGTAAGGGACAAGCAGCTTTGGGCACACGAGAAGGTTGTCTGACCTGGTGCCCCGGTACTTTTGTGGCCTATCAAAGTAAAAATCAAAAATAATTTATTCGGTAGATAGATAGTGTTTATTATTGAAAAAGATTACATTTTGTCTAAAATCCTATGTTAGGTTTATCCTGACACTAGAGTTCTCCGATATTATTTATGAACACGCTTAATTAGTTAGTACTTAACACGCACACAGGCACAGCGGTGTCACCGTTTTGTGTTCTAGTAGGATTACTGGGTATCGTCTTAAAACTAGGTGATATTATATAGGTTATGATGATAGTGGTAGATAGTATG
Organism: Epirrhoe alternata; assembly: GCA_963565295.1. Classification (NCBI taxonomy): domain Eukaryota; kingdom Metazoa; phylum Arthropoda; class Insecta; order Lepidoptera; family Geometridae; genus Epirrhoe; species Epirrhoe alternata. Next base: position 4,923,573 of record OY751404.1, on the reverse strand, counting down.
GTAGGTTAATTTCAATAATTTGTATTGTAGTTTCCTCCTACCTATTCCTGATTACTATCGGGGGGGTACCTTACCTACATAATACCAATAAAAATAAAACCACTAAGTACCTAATTGTCTAAATTCTTCGTTTGCTCTTTCTAGCATTTCGTGTGTAGTATTTTATGTATTCTTATTTTATATTCATATTAAGCAGTCTATTGTTTTGTATCACTTATACATGTATTCGGATTTTTTTTAAAGTTAAGTAAGTACTTTTTTTTAAACAATTTTTTCCCCTAATGAAACTTTTGTGCACTACCGTCCTATTTCTTCTCCTTTAGTTTATTTTCCATCCAAGGGTTGCCTGGAAGAAATCGCTTTCAGCGATAAGGCCGCCCATTGTACTAAGAACTGAACTTGTAATTGTTTTAAATGTATTGTTTTTGTTAATTTCTTGGTGTACAATAAAGTGTTCATTCATGCATTCTTTCATAGATTGCCACGTCAAGTATCTCGGGACGTCCACCCTCAGTCGAGCACAGAGTCCAAGTCGCAGAAGCCAAACCAAGAAGTGAAGTGAAGTGAGTCCGTCTGTCATGACGACTGACCGCTCGACTGAAGTACGTCACACTTTGACAACTATTTATTCAAAACACTACATGTATCAATGTGTATCCACAGACCAGAAGAGTGTGTATACCCTTCCAAAACTGCCCTTAGGTACAGAGTTGATTCAATTAATATTTTTTCAATTTGCGAGGAGGATGGGCTAAATTGGTCCACAATTTTTTTTTGGATACATATGATTTATCGTTGATTGGGTATTTTCCAATTTAATTAAATATTGAATTGTTTATTAAATTAGTTAAAAACAGAACAGGGGTCACGACTGTATCTTCAAAGCACGGTAGACTCAGGCTCAGATCTCTTATGTATTCCAGATTCTTCGAAGATGTCTAAGGGGGCCAGAAGCATGTTCAAATAAATATTTGATAATGCAAATAGAAGATTGCAGAAGTTAGTACAATTAAATTAGGTACAATTAAGTAATTTTATAATTTTGTGTAGGTCTATTAAGCATTATCAAAAAAAATCGATTGATTTTGAAGGAATACAGCAGGTACCTAGATAATATTATTTTTATATCAAATATTTTAATTAGGTAAGGTGTTGTAAAACATTATAACTGGTTAAAGGTATCTTTGATCGTTTTTATTTAATGAAATAAGGGCTATAAAAAAATCAAAATCACGAACTCAACTTCGACAAACATTTAAAGTAGCATTTATTAGTTTGGGCTTATTTAAGTAAGTCAGTGATTTTATCCAGACAAATTAAATTACATCTTTACTTTCTAAGATAACATTAATCAAAGACTTTTATAATCAGAGAGTTCTGAAACCTGTTAGTGTAACTACACACCATAAACATGTTGTAAAGTGCAGTGACAGTGTAATCTGAATCAGCCTCACTCTAAAATAGCACAATGATTATTCAACACAATGTAGTTAGGCCTAAATAGCATGAATAATTTATACTACAGCCGCCATTGTGATGACGTCACTTTGCAGTCAACACAACTAGCCAAAAACCGTCCTTACCGTCTCATAATAAAGTTTACTACTACTTGAAACAATTCTTTTCAAGACTTTATGGTCAACAGTTCTATTTTAAGACGAAAAAAATCAGTATATCCGTCTCTTTCTAGCTCAAAGAAGCTAATCATTAGCAAGAGGGAGGTAAGCCGCCGTTATCTTGCCGCGCCTATATGACTAGGGTATATTAAGGTCATGGAACGTGTTTGAATTTCGGAACACGTTTTATCCAATGCCGTGAGTTGGGGGGCGAGCTTTTGTTCATTGGCTGAGCCCGACTTGTACCAATAAAACCTTGTCCAGTAAAATCAATACAAGACACGTCAGAATTCAGTTCTGTTTCAGCGATACTGTCGCTTTGTGCCTGTCGTTTGGTGTGTTGTGGTAGGAGGGCCACGGCCGGTGTTACGATCTTTCGTATTATTCGTGCAGCCATGTCTGGAAGATGTCCGTCCGTTTCGAGCTGTTTTGTTAAGAATATTCGGTTTTGAGGACGTTTGACGCGTGTCAGCTTTTAGGGTAAGTTTTTTTGTCTGTTTTTAGCATCCTGCTATTGCTACTACTGCCAGTTGTAGTGTAGAGCTGTGCGTATCGATTTTGTCTTTATTTTGACGTGCGCTGGCGTATTATGATGCGGTGTTCGATATCATACTGTACGTGACATCACAATTTGTGTAAAATTTTATATTTATAGCCATTTTCGGTGCGATTTCTTACTGTTTTATGTTCTTATTTTTAAACGCATATAGAATTTTTACTTTGAAATTATGATTTGTAAAAAGTATTAAAAAATCGCTTTGTAATCAAATATTGAAATGCGACATCAGATTTAAATCATACATTTTAAGAAAGGAGCATACGGGTCAGAATATTTTTTATGGAAAATTTGAAGGATAATGGTATGCTGTCTCTTTCTAACAACATGGCGGATGTGTTATATCTCTCCCTGTTGCTCCTGTGTGTATTTTTAGATATCTCAGCGACACGGGGTTTCGGCGCCCTAATTTCATGATAGTGGTGAGATAGGCGGGCTATGTTGCCTTTTATCGATATCGATAAACTTAGGCCTCGCACTGAGAATCAATTGTCGTGGTTATCTAAACTTACGAGTTGATACGGCATCCGGTCTAATCTTGCACATTTTTATCGTAATTTATTTATTCAGATTAACAAACTTAGGTATGTGTTGTTACAAATTATAACCACAGCCGCAGAATATACCAAAGTATGACGTATTAAGGTCATCGCACAATTAGCCGCACCGTACGCGCCATACGCAAAAAAAATGCATTTTCTGACGTCAGCACATTCTATAGACAAATGCGTGCGGCGCGTACGGTGCGGCTAAGTGTGCGATGACTTTTATGATTAACTGAGCTGCTGACATTGATTCGGTAACAATAAAATAGTAGAAACAAGAAATAAAAAATATTGTGTATCTACTAGGATGACGTAACTTTTGTATTACTCAATTAATTCGTTATTAGATTCTTTCATTAGCACTTATTTTAATGACGCAAAACAAACATAATTAATCTAAAATTTTATTTTCCTTCACGTTTTCCTAATTCATTTATGAGCATGTAATTTTAAAATAGAAATATTATTAAAAATAAGTCATCGACACTGTCGCTTCACTCATCGAACGAATTTTAGCAGCAAAAAATAAAATAATCTCCCGACCCCAACGCGCCAGGAATTTGAATTTAATGTTTAGCCAATCTAATAACAACCTTATCGCAATACGTTAGAATATATTTCACATAAACAATGACATAAATATTGCAAAATCATCCTTATGTGGCAAAGTATATAGTTCTTATTGCTTTAACAGACCTTATATCAAAATACGATGAACAAAAACTAGTTTCAAGTTCTTTTGATTTATGATCGAAGCTGACGAAGGGAATTTGGGAAGATATAAAAATAATAAAACATAACTGAGTAATAAAAATGATTACGTCATTGATGTTTCTGTTAGTGGAATTATTTTTATTAAAATTATACACCTAAGTAAGGTGTAAAATTTTAATAAAAATAAGGATAAAAGATAAAGATTTTATTTCATAAACATTGTAAATAAAATAATAGGACAAAAAACAATATAGGACACAAATTAATAATTACAAATTATTATCAAAATATTTTTACTAATAGCATAATAATATTTTTTATTTCTGAGAATACCTTTGGGACGAGAATCGCGATATATTCGAAAGTGAGTTTAAGAATTTACATTATCTTACTCATTAATTAAAAAATATGATAGATTCTATAAATGATTATTCCAAGCAGAAAACATAAAAAATAATATTAAAGTTTTCATAAATTAAATAAAAGAACATTTTTATAATTTTTTCTTACTTAGACCTAGTTTTGCCCAACCTCCCCTATTGTAAGCTCCGCGGTGGAAAGCAATTTGATATCAGTCGGTAATTTCTTGAAATTTTTGCAGTTGGTAACGTAGTGATCCCTGATTTGTGTGTTTTGTTTGTAGATGCAGCAACCACAGACAGACCAGCAAATGCAACAACCAATACACTATGCGTGAGTACTGAGTACCTTCCTTCTTACACGGGCTCAGCCATAAAAACGTTTAATACTTACACTAAGAATGTTGGACTGATAGATACACTTGACGACCTCTGTGGCGCAGTGGCTGAAAGCTCGCTTAGGACGCAGAAGGTTGCGGGTTCGATCCCCGCCACGGGATAAATGTTTGTATGATCTGCAAATATTTATCTCGGGTCTGGGTGTTTCTATGTATAATATGTATGTATTTACAAACAAAAAGTATATTTAAGTAGTATATCAGTTATCTGGTTCCTATAGTTTAGAACTAGTTTGGGGCTAGATGATGCTGGGTGAAATGTCCAAAAAAAAAACCTCAGTCAAATAAACTTGCTATCTACACTTAAGTATAAGTAAGTTTTTTTTTTTTTTTTAATTATTTAGTTTATCCCACTAATATAATAAAGCTGAAACTTTGTTTAGATGTTTGTATGTTTGTGTAACAATCACGCCTAAACCAGTGAACCGATTTGGATGAAACTTGGAATAGGTGTAGATAGTGACCTGGAGTAGGTATAGGCTATAAAAATATTGGTAGGTAAATAATAATAAGTCCTAAATATCTCTTAGGAATTTTAAGATATGGAACTGGAATGCACATCGGGAGTAGGTAGGTAGTACATAGGTACTTTGATAAAATATAATTGTATTTTTGGCTCCCAAATTACCTAGTCAGAAAAATATAGGGCCCATCTACCTATTGGGTAAGGTTCTACTAAGTTCAATGAAATAAGACAAAGCGAATTTATTTGATGAACACAATTACCTAATTGGTCGAATTCTAGATCCTACCCGAATGTTTGTCAGTATGTTTGTGTTTCAATCACGCCTAAACCAGTGAACCGATTTGGATGATACTTGGAATAGGCGTAGATAGACCTGGAGCATATAAGCTATTCAAAATATTGGTACCATACGGGATAAGCCACGCACAGAAGCTAGTTATCTACACTAATATTATAAAGAGGAAAGATTTGTTTGTTTGTTTGTTTCTTTGAAATGAATAGACTCCGAAACTACTGGACCGATTTGAAAAATTCTTTCACCATTATCCCTGATGAACATAGGCTATATTTTATCTCGGGAAAGTGATGTTTTCCCGAGGTACCGCGGGTAACACCGCGACGGACAGCTTACTTACATACTTGCTATCCTGGCGCGTCGACCCCAAAGTGGGTCCTGGCCTCCAACACAATAGAACGTCATCGGTCTCTGTCTTGCGTCGCTTACATCCAGTCCGGTGCAAGGATTTGAAGTGACCGAAGGACAGCTTGATAATAATAAAACTTTTGTTTTTCAGCACTCCTCAATACCAGCAGATACAACAGCCCATAATGCTGTGCCCTGTGCAGTACGTGTACGAGTCTGTGCTGCCTGGTGAGTAATGATGATGTTAATTTAGTAACACAATCAAGCTTTTTTTAAGTTTTTGTCCGGGCAAATCTCGGGAATGGCTGAACCGATTTTAATAGAATTTCACATTCATATCCATTTATTATTATTATATTTTCAGATGAACAAGCCCAGCCAACTCAAGCCCAGCCCTTCCAGAACCAGGCGTACGTAATCAACGTACAGAACACCCCACCATGGGTCCAGAACCGAACCAACATGGTCTACATGCAGCCAAGCAACATCCAACCCTACATCACACAACACATGGTCCAAAACCCGTACTATCAATACCCCATGATAGTACAGGAACAGACACAGATAGTACCAAGTTTTATGAACAGCATGATGCAGAATCCACAGATTATACAGAATGTAGTAAACCAGCAGATGGTACAAACGCAGAACTCGCAAATGATGAGCGTGACACAGAATCCAATGCCGAATACAGTACAGAATCAGTTGATGCAAAGCGTAACACAAAACCAAGTGGTGACACAGAACCCGGCGTTAATAAATACAATGCAGAACCAAATAAGGTTGATGGAGAAACGAGATACTCCAATACTAGCGTCGATGTTAAACACAAGGAAAACAGTGCATCAGAATGAACTATTAATAAGACCGCAGTACCAAACAGTGAGACCACAGATGATAATAGTAAATCCGATAGCGAAACACACGTGTACACATAACACACAGAAAGCACCACCGCCTCTTCCAGAAAAGCTAGTGAAAAGTGATATACAACTTATCAAAAGTCAAGTGCCTGAAGGGCTTAGTGTAAAGACAATCAAACCAGTGACAGCTATGATAAAGCCAAATGAGAATCTTTATCCAATTAATGCTTCAACTGTTATACCAAAACCAAAATTCATTATTAGAGATACACATACTTACTATAAACGTAAGATAAAAGAGCTTTTTGAACGAAATAAAGACGGGAATGAAGTTCTAGCAAAAAGAAATTGTTTTATCAAACCAGATGAACAGAATTTTAAAGCGCATGTAGGTATACCGTCTGTTTTAGAATCTCAAATGAATGTTGGACCAATACAAACACAAACCATAAGCGTAGGACCACAAGTTGACGAGAAAAAAATACGGAACACAGTGTTTGTACAAGCGCGGGGTAGAGTGGATGATACTCTACCGCGAACTGATGTTCAAAACATCAATCATGCTAATAACAATATGAGTATGAATATTGAAAACCCAGCGCAGAATAATACAAACAATATTTATTTTAAATTAAATGAAAATGCGATAGCAGATAATGTCAATTTCAAATTAAATAATACAAATATACAATATTTAAATACTATCGCTGTAAATCATGCCAATGTGGTGCCGAATAATCAACAGAATAATATGGATGTGAATAATCAAACTATTAAAATAAATGACCAGCAAAACATGCATATCAATGAAATTAAAAACTTAAAAGATGTAATAGTACGAAGTGGTAATAATGAAACTAACTTAAATACCGATGAAGCAGTGGTTTCCGAAGAAGTTCAAGATGTGCAACATGCTTCTGCAAAAGAGAAAAGTAATTTGGAAGAGGAAGTTGTAGCTGTAGCTAAGGAAACTAAAGTGAAAGAACCGAAAGAAAAAGTGGCAGTCAAAGAAGACAATAGACAAGAAGAAGTGGAATTATCGCAAACTGTTGTGTCAGCCTTCAGTAGACATACTGAAGGTGTAGGAAACATTGATAATGGCGCCATTACTATTAAGAAACTACTTTCAAATGTCGCAGAATCTAAACCCAGAAAAACTAGGAACACTAAAGTTCCAGAGACTCTCACACAAAATAAAGTTACGATTACCAACACTGGACACAACAAAATGTTAGAATCTGCTGATTCTAACGATCTTCAAAGCAAGTCGACAATGACGCTTATATCAAAGCTACCAAAATCAGAAGACGATGATTTGGCTACTAAATCAACAATTACAGATATGTCAAATATGACAAACATTATTATTTCAAGTGACATACAAAAGTTAGATGCTAATCAAAATAAGTCAGATGTTACAAAAAATATTGAAGATAAAAGCAAGAAAATGCTTGAAAAGAAATTAAAACTTTGTAAGGATAACGGTGATAAAATAAAGAAGAATAAAAAAGTAACGACAGAAAAGCCAAAGAAAGGTAAGAAGAATAAGGTTAAAAAAATCGTATTTGAAGAGGAACCGATAGCTAAATATGTGCTGACGCATGTTTTAGATGGACATATCATTCAGGAATCAAACGTTCCTTTTGAAGTAAGTAACAAACTGTCTGATTCATTCGTTATTATTAAAATAATCACATTAAAAGTTAGAAACATTGGTTTTACTTAGTCTCTCAAAGACCAGGGCCGTATTCGCATTCCTTTTTTCGTTCGTTTGATGAATATTCGGATGATTCCCACCACGATTTCTGACTTCTGATTCTGATGTTACTTTATATATTATCATCTTTCAGGTTCAAAAACCATCGTTATCTCCAGCAAAGGATAACACTACTCAAAAACAAGCTCTGTTTAAAGAGGCATCCCCAGAACAGACTATCGAAAAGACTGAAGAAGAGAGTATACCCGCAGTTGAGACTGAAGTATCTTCTAATGAGACTGATAAAGAAGATGAGCCAAAACACAATTTTGAGTGTGAGAATGAAACATTGAATGAAATAGAAGAAGGAGTTGATGAAGGTAATGTTTCAAATGAAGTAAGACGATCTGGTAAAGGTTGCTGGGAGCCGTTGGGTGCAGGCTGTACAAGATCGATCGCTGTGGAAATCGATGGGGGAGGCCTATGTACAGCAGTGGACGCTATCTAGCTATGTAGAATGAACGAGGTCTGGCGAAGCCATCTAGCGGGCCGCGCTGGCTCGAGCACTTTCGTGCGATTCATTCTGCAAGCGTTTCTATATCTTGTACCATTGTTCATAAGGTTTATAATGGCTTGCTATAAAACTAATTGACGCGTCGCTTACCAATTCAATGTGCATTGAGCCTTAGGAGGAAAAATGCATATGCTATAAGTAACCTAGGCCATGATTATTATATTAATATAAAATGTATGTATGTACCTATACCTACCTAGTGGTTTAATATCAGTTTTTTTTTCTTTTCAGATCACCCCTTCAAGAATCTCAAAAAAGAAACTTTCGAAACATGGACTGTAAGTAGAACATTTTTTATTAATTTTTGGGGGTATGTTGGATTCCCCCAATTTAATCCAAAGAGGTAGAGCTCCCCTCACCAGGTTGGCCCATCTGGTCCACTTACCTGGCTGGCCTTACGGCCAACGGAAGAAGTTGGATAGTTTTATATAGGTAAGTATTGTGCTTGAAAACTTCGTAAGCGTGATTCGCTTATCCGCTTATCTGTGATCTCAGCGCCATCTAGTGATATTAATACTGAAGGAAATGGCATAGGAATAGGATAAGTTACTACAATACGTACTCTTTCCCCGTGGAGATATAGGTATGACCATAATTTATATACTTCCAGGTGTCCGATATATACAAACACTTGATGAAATATGAAGGATGGCGGGACACAGCGATGAAACTAGGGGAACAGGAGATAGATGGAGAATCTCTACTCCTTGTCAGGAAAGAACAGCTGATACAAATAGATATTTGTGAAGAACAAGCTATAGAAATCAGTGAGTTTATTGAGCAAGTACAGTGATTCAAGTTTGCAAAGGACTTTTGACTTTGAAACTAAAGTCTAGGATGTGATACTTAGGGGGGAATTGCTTCAAATCATCAAGGTAAAAGAGAAATTACTTTTGTAAAATGACTTTGAATCTAAAGTTCCAAGGAAGTTTTTAGCTGAAGAAAAGAAAGTCCGACGGGATTAAAACCCGCAATTATTATCAGACGATCCTCCTAAAGCCGGAGTGGGATTCCGTGGCCGATCGATAAGGATCGGCCAACCTTAACGTCATAATCGAAATTTTTGATAAACTCATATTTATCGGTTAAGGACCGGTAAATATTGAAAAGATTGAAGTCTAAGAAGTAAAACTTGAAAGATTGTAACGATTTAGAATAAGATTTCGTTGAGCAATGTGAGCGAGATTAAGGCAACCAATGTAAGGAAGATTTGGGGGATAATGCATTGGAATAATAAGATTCGAGTGAGGTAGATTTTGTTCAAGAATGTGAGCAAGATTTTGTAAACAAAAGTGAGGAAGTTATTAAAAGTGATGAAAGAATTTAAATTAAAACTCAAGTAGCGAAGAAATACGATGTAGCATTTCACTTGACGCTATTCGTGTTGGATATTAGTTCTAAGTTGGACATGTTGGATTTTGGACATCAGTCAAAGGACATTTTAAAGCACCTATGCTGGATCAAATGCTAGCCCAAATGGACACCGAGCGAACTCAAATAACCATTTTGCGCTCCAAATGTGTTTAATTGCGAGGATTTAAAAATAAAATTAGATACTTACCTATAGGTATTTATGGCCAGTTTTTTAACGTTTTGTTGTCTTAAAAAGAAACCTACGCAAAGTGACGTTTCTTAAAATGATTGGTTTTGTTTGCTGATGCTTTTGTTATTATTCCCATTATTTTTCTTCCTGCTCAAACTTTTCCCGGAAAACTAACATGGGTTACATATTCATCAAATATTTTGTCATAATGTTACAGATTTTGGATATTTTGAATTTTATTTTGAGATTTGAAATAACAAAATGTTAAGCGACTTTCGTTGATGAAATACATCTACCAAAATTAAATACCCTATTTTGTAAATATTTTATCTAAGTCAAATGGTGTTGCATAAAAAGTTAGAGTAGACTAATAATGTTTTAATATAAGTAGGTAGGGAAGTTTGAAAGTTGCGCCAGTGACGGATAAGTTGAGGAGTAATAGGTTGTCGTGGTATGGGCATGTTATGAGGAGGGAAGAGAGTCATGTAACGAGAAGAATGTTAGGAATGTGGAGGGATGTAGCAGAAGAAGCAGACCAAAAGGAACGATGGATGGACTGTGTGAAGGATGATATGGGTAAGAAAGGAGTGAGTGTTGAAATGACGGCTGATAGAGCGGAGTGGAAGAGGAAAACCTGTTGTGCCGACCCCACATGAAAGTGGAATAGGGAAATGATGATGATTACTAAAGGTGCATTTACACAATGCGATTATTCGTAAGATTAAGACCAGATTGAACGTGCCGACGTACGTCGCGCTTACTGTGACAAGTTAATACGCTAATGCGTAATGTATGCGTATGTTTATTTTAATGTAGGTGTATTTATGTAACATTTTGTATGTTTATTAATATTTATTGTAAGTAGGTATTCAACAGATTAGTAGGTAGTTCAATGCATATTTTTCGAATAACTTATTAAATTCTACTGTCCTTATCTTTCAAATATGTCCTGCCCATCCAGAGGTTGCCTGGAAGAGATCGCTTTTAGCGATAAGGCCGCCCATTGTAATTCATATTTTTTTCTTTGCCTATACCTACTAATTTTTTTTCTTTGTTGTTGTTTGTTTTATGTTTTACAATAAAGATATATTGTATTGTATGCCGGCCACCCACGATCCAGTCTACCGTCCAGTTTGCAGCGCTGCAAACTTGATCAAGTCGGCAGAACGAAGTTCTTTTTCGCTTGTCATGCACACCCATGCCAATACACCGTCAAGTTTACTGGACGCCGCATCCAGTCCGCTGCAGACTGGACGGTAAACTTGATCGTGGGTGGCCGGCATAATACGATAATGATAGTTTACACGTGAAAAATTGCCGTGCGATACGAGATTGTATGGGTTGAAATCGCTTCGTGTTAATGCACCTAACTTGTTATGAAACATGCATTTGTATAATAATATGTCATTCAAACTATTTTAATAATTCTGTAAAACGCTATGATCTTAGGCCCTTATTAATAAACGTGGTATAAAGTTACACCACGTTTATTATTACGGCCTTAGTAATTATAGGTATTATTATGTTATTTCGATGAAAATGATTGTCACATCGGGTGACTCAAAATTACTAATGTAAATCTATGTTATATTTTGTTTTTATTTAAAGATTTAAATACTTTTGAGTCACCCAATTAGGAGCCAAATTATTTTCAATGCAGGTACAGTGAACTACAGAAGTTGATAAACATACCTATACTATTGTTTTTTTTGCTCTGTCGTATAGGAAAACAATGCTTTGATTTGAATATTTCTGGTTGTTTTTGTGAAACTTAATTAATTAATTTATTCTAATAACTTTTGTTGTTGACTGTACTTGAAAGAACGCAATTTAGTAGTTTTATTAAATTTTATGTTAATTATTCTATATTCTTGTAAAGTTTTATGTAAATAGACAATGAAATTGTAATGTGTAAGGACAAAATTTGATAAATTGTTATTTGATGTTCAAAAAAATAAAATTTAAATTCTTAGATGGTGTTTTTATTTTTCACTAACAAACGAAAAAAACCGCTGGGTCAGAAGCGGGCGAGGTGAGCGAGCGTACCGCAGCAACGGCCGCCGATGCACCAGATATCATCATTCTACCAAGCTAAGTAAGTTCGTATGAGTCAGTGGCCAACTCTGGTGACGGAGTTTTTAGGCCGCCTTAAGGCCTCCGTCGTGGCTTAACGACTTAAATAGCCGGGACCGACCATTTAACGTGCCCTCCGAAGCACGGAAGCGCTCAGATGAAAATGCCACTGGCGGTCACCCATCCACTTACAGACCGTTTCGAACGTTGCTTGACTTCGACGATCTATCAAGAACGACTAAGCAAGCACGACCACGAGCGCTTCACCAAGCTAAGAAAATAGGACTGCGAGAGACAGGTTCTCCATTGTGGTCCCATTAATGGTACAATAATGGGTCCACGAGAAAACTTACGTTTCTACTCTGGCTGCTGGCAGAAGCTGGATATGTCGAGCTGAGGCCAGGGCGCAATGTTGCTCATTAGGGGAGGCTTTTGTCCAGCAGTGGACTGCTATAGGCTGATGATGATGACGAAAAAACGCCCAAAAAATAGTATCACTATAAAGACAAGTCCCACGTCTCTCAATTCAAGATTATTTGTAAAAGATGTTGGACAAGCACTATCACTAAGATTAATAAGTATTGATAGTGGTACGAATGAGAATGATATTTCCCACTAGTTCTACCGTGCCCAGTGGTACATACTACTAGGAACAAAGCAAATTTCTGTAATATTTATAGACCATCAATTTCCTGCCTTCATCCCACGCGTGGGGTTGGCATATTGCTCCATCCACTCCTTTCACTTTCTATGTCTACATTAACTAATATTATAAAGAGGAAAGATTTGTTTGTTTGTTTGAATTGAATAGGCTCCGAAACTACTGGACCGATTTGAAAAAATCTTTCACCATTACAATCCTACATTATCCCTGATGAACATAGGCTATATTTTATCCCGGGAAAGTGATGTTTTCCCGAGGGACCGCGGGTATCATCGCGACGGACAGCTAGTAATATATTAAGATCGAAATACAAAATAAAACATAGAATCAATAACTTACATTTAATAAACATATCCAAAACAAAAAATCAACAAAATATTTTACAAATCAAAATTCACAATAATAAAAAGAAAATGGAAATATTTTAAAGGACATTTTACATACCTAGTCAAGATTAATTATATAAATAATTAGGAGAATTAATACAATCACCAATTAAAGGGAAATTAAAAAAAAATGTTGTCACCAAACGGAATAACCTGTATGTAACTTATGTAACAAGTGTGGCGTTATACTATGTCTACTGCGCATAGAAATAATGAAAAGTATAGTTACCGAAATAGGTGCAATAGATACGATCAGCGACGATTGATATTATTTCGGTATTATATGGTCACCAAACGAAATTATGGTGACCAAACCGAGTTATGGTGAAACAGAGGTTTGGTCACCAAATCGAGTTAAATTCACCAAACTGACTAGTGGCTAAAGTTATGATCACAAAAATGTGCTATGGTCACCCAATAAGCTATAGTCAGTTTGGTCACCAAAACACGCTATGGTCACCAAACTGAATTACAGTCACCAAACCCAATTATGGTCACCAAAAATAGCATAAACAGGATAAGGTCACCAGTACCGGAACAGTTCGTTACCAAGCCGCAAGATTAGCTCCGTCTCGTCTTCCCCATGAAGTTGACGACCTGGGCAAACGGGGCAAACTTGCCCCGGCGGCTACGCTTCTTCATGCCCAGCTCTTGGAGTACGTCATCTGGAAACAAACAATTATCATCATCATGCTGTGTGAAAAAAGTGTCATCACTAAAACAGTCCTGAGAGGTTACCGGTGTTTTACAAATAACCCTGTATACTTCCTAATGTACCTACTTCCTACTCTCATGGTCGTGCTTGCTTAGTCGTTCTTGATAGATCGTCGAAGTTAAGCAACGTTCGAAACGGTCTGTAAGTGGATGGGTGACCACCAGTGGTATTTTCATCTGAGCGCTTCCGTGCTTCGGAGGGCACGTTAAATTGTCGGTCCCGGCTATTAAGGTCGTTAAGCCATGACGGAGGCCTTTAGGCGGCCTAAAAACTCCGTCACCAGAGTTGGCCACTGACTCATACGAACTTACCTACTTCCTACTGTTCCTACAAACAAACTTTCCCTCTAGGTATAATACTTATTAGTAGAATTGGTGAAAACGTTACCTGACTCCACAATGGATGAATCCATGTTCTTAGAAGCTAATTCTTCGGAAAAGTCTTCGCTGTCGTTCTTATCTGTGTCTGTGTCATCTGTAACGAAAATAATCATTCATACTATTTTTAGTAGGTACCTATCTATACGAGCCTCTATACCTATCTGTACGGATAGCGAGGCTCAAATGGAGATGGGCGGGGCACTTGGCCAGACGGGACGACAACCGATGGACCAAGGCGGTTACCGGATGGTGGCCAAGAGATATGCGGCGGCCTCGAGGCAGATCACCTGCCCGATAGTCAGACGACATTGTGGGGGCGGTAGGAGAGCAGTGGATCCGACACAAAACCGCCAGGAGTGGCGTGAAAGAGAAGAGGCCTTTACCCAGCAGTGGGTGTTACAGTGGGCTGTATAGATAGATAGATAGACCTATATTTTTTTATTAAGTGTGTCTGTGTATCTGTGCCAAATAAAGTTGTTATCTATCTAGTTTGGGGGTAGGTGCAATCCCCCCAATATGCTGCAAAGAGGGAGTGCTCGCCTCACTAAGGTCGACGCCATCTGGTCCAATTACCTTGGGGCCTTTCGGCCGACAGTTAATGTCGGATAGTTCTATAAAGGTTAGATGTGCTTGAAAACATAGTAAGCGCGATTCAGCATTCAAGGTCGTTGTAATTGGCAACTGTATTACGATGCCCTTGTAGTTCAGGCGATCGTAGTTAGAGGTCGCCACACCTAGTATCTACCTCAAGTTGTAACCCCTACATTTTGATTTTTTTTTAACTTTACAATCAGCTCACAAAACTTGACACTACCCATCCCTTGTCACACAGGAGTTTGTCGGCTTCCTGCCCTCTTTTTTTCTTCTTCTAATCAGCCCGGTTTGCCCCAAAGGTTGTGGGCAGGTTTCTTGCATAATATTTGAAGTTAATCTCGCTTTTACCGATGACCCCTAAGGGGATAGACAGAAAAGTTGCCTACATATATGAAGATCTCGCTTTTATGGATGATCCCTAAGGGGGTAGTCAAGGGACAAGGCAATTAGCTATCTGTTTGTAGTTAATCGTGCTTTTATCAATGATCCCAAGGGGGTAGAACAAGGAATAAAGCTATCTCTGTTTGTAGTTAATCGTGCTTTTATGGATGACCCCTAATGGGGCAGTCAGAGACAAAGTTACCTGCATATTTATAATTAATCTTGCTCCTAGCAGCAGAGTGGTCTCTTCGCTTAGCATCCGGCGAGCCAAACTTACTCTCCGGTGAACAAAGTAATGTTTCATAGAGGCACCGCTCCCGCTCGGCCTTCCTCGGAGACTCGTCCTCGGAGCTCTCTGAGGAGTGCAGTTGAGGGGAGCCCGGGGCTGACTTCTTGTAGGGCCTCTGACTGGAATATTAACCAATACATATTTACCGATGCCTGATTTTATGATGAATGGGGTTGTACCTCGATTTTCAATCCGAAGGTTGTGGGATCGAATCCCGTCCGTGCATCAATGGATTTTGCGTTTGGTAAAACAATGCGCTTTAACACGTGCTCTGAACGGTAAAGGAAAACATCGTAAGGAAACCAGTTAGTATTCTTATAGGCGGCGACGGGCTTGCAACCTGTCACGTATGGAATACTATCTTCTGCAAGATGTGGGCATGTATCAAATATATATTTGTACATGCCTCTGACTACCCCCTTAGACATCTTCAAAGGATCTGGAATATAAAAGATCTGAGATAATGTCTACCGCGCCTTGGGGATACAGTCGTGGCCCTGTTTACGTTTTTTTTACCAATGCCTATGATATATTTTTGGGAGGTCCTTTTTTCTTGTGTGGGCAGAGCACATTAGAAAAAGGACCCCAAAATTATAATAATGATCGCGTCGCCCGTTCAAAGGGGTTAACACCTAGTAGGTACACTTCATCCATAAGTGGGAGTGATAACACTAAGGAGATCTGTAAGGCAGTTTCCTCGCGATGTTTATCTTCGTGGTTTAATCATTTTTAAAATAAAACGTTACGGCCAGGATTACAACCCTTGGGCCCTTCTTTTTTTTGGATTGAAGATGTGGCACTACCCAACATGGCTCAAACTACAGGCGCAGACCCAATATAGTGGGCACTATGGGCATACCCACAACCTTAACCGAGCGAGCGAAGCGTCCCAGTTTCCAGATTGGCCAAAAATGCTTTTGTGCGTCTGTCTCTTCTCGCCACGGATATGAGGGTCTATGTCGCATTTTTCACCCGATTCGACCAAAATACGAGTTCCTCGATCGTGATTTTTTTATGGGGGAAAAATAGGGGGGAAGTTTACTCTAGTGTGATGTCCTTCGAATGATGAATTTCGATCATCTATTTGTAATTCACATCTCATTTCATGCGAGTTCATGTTCCGACTTGCACTTGACCGATTTTCGGGTGTGCCCCAACTATTTTTGAGGGCCGGATCCGCGCCTGTCAAACCATGTCTTTTACTTCCTTCTACGTTCCGCTGTTCAACCGACCGAAACCAGGAGACCTCAGTTTTAGAAGAATTCCACCGAACGGTGTCGTCGCGATGCGTTTCGCTGCAGTATAAAAGCGATTCTCTATAATAAGGACTGGTTTTACCATCGCTTCATGTCTCCAGGCAGCAAGGTGGACCGTGGCGACTGGGGGGCGAAGGCACCCGGGACTCCGCCCTCGTCGCCGCTCACAGCCTGAGTAATCATCATCAATACAATATGAAACTTGTGGTGTAGCTTGCTCTTTCCTGATAGATCGTCGAAGTTAAGCAACGTTTTGAGCGGTCATTAATTGGATGGGTGACAGTGCCAAAGGCTTCGGACCCGTTAAATTGTCGATCCCGGCAAGTCGTTAACCCATGACGGAAGCTTAAAACTCCTTCACCAGAGTTGGCCACTGACTCATACGAACTTACTTTTATTCCTGGGTCAGTATTTGCGTTCCTTTTTTCGTCCGTTTGATGAATAATCGGATGCTTCCCACCACGATTTCTGACTTCAAGGCCCAGTTTTTCAAACGTTAAAACATGTTCCTCACCTAGGACCAAATATTCCGAACCGAAAATTGGTTCTAAAGTCAGAAATCGTGGTGGGAAGCAACCGATTATTCATCAAACGAACGAAAATGGGAAAATACGGCTCCAGTTAGGTAGGGTACAGCCTTTCGCCCTGGCTTCATATAAACAAAAATGAACTTGGCTCGAATGCTTGACAATTTGGAAGCCGTAGTCATGGTCATTTTGCATCAATGAATTTTATGCTTAGTAATGATTACCTTGCTCAGAGTGATAGGGGAGGGTGGAAGAAGAGAACATGTTGTGCCGACCCCGCATAAGCGGGATAAGGGCAGGCAAATGATGAATGATTACCTTGCTCCCCAATTGGAAATAGCAATGCGTGATCCTCTCCACATCAGCCCAGGCGACGATATACTTGGCCATGGAGAGAGGTATCTTCGGGAGGAAGTTGGAGTGGAACTTGCCCTGGCAGTAGATTGTGATGACATCCGTGTCTTTGATCTCGAAAATTATGCGGAAAATTGTGCCTGGAATTAAAAAGTTAACTTTGTCAAGCATGTGACTAGACGAGTACTTGGTATGAATGTGAATGGATATATGAGGAGAGCAAGCTGAAATGGCAGTGGGCTGACCATATCTGCCGAAGAATCACCTAGTTTTCGCCCATGATCCTAGTGGTCCTAATGAATAAATGCTTTTTAATTTTGACTAACCTGGCACAAACATGTTGTAGTTAGTGTCATAATTCCCGCTGCCAATCCAGACGCCATTCTTACGAGACAGAGATATGATGTTGTCTCTATGGAAGCGCACGTCGAAGTGGAGAACCACGTCTCTTGGTTCTTCACCTTCTTGAGCACAGAGGTTGACTGACATTCTGTAAAGATTGGCTAGAGAGAACAAAGGAATCACAAAAAACGCCCAAGCTTAAAGACGGGTTCACAGAGCCGTGTTTTAGTGTTTTTGAACAAGTTAGCATTGTTTTCCACCAATGGAACGCGCCTATTCGGTTAATTACATGTAAAAAAATTGGTTGTCTGTAAAGTCAGTTTACTGACGATAGTTGAACGTGACAACGTTTGTGCTTCTTTGTCGCTCGTTCCGCGCTCTCGCTTGCACTTCAAGACTTACATGGAACGCCTCAGAGCAAGGTAACGCCGCATTTTTTCGTGCGTGCAGCCGGCTCTATCGAATTATAAGACGTTGTCACGTCAAAACACGAAAACAGGAAGCTGTGGACTCGTCTTAAGATTCTTATGAGTGAAGTACCTATATTATCTGGGGTATGATCTACATGCACATGTCGCCTGCAGATCGATGAATTAGCAATGTCATGATATGCTAGGCATATCGTTCAACGACGCCATTCACGATCTGTCCAACAACCCGCCATATTGTGTTACACGAACTTGAATTTTAGAAAATGTAAAATCTATTGATGCACTGTCGGTACTCGAACTTGCTATCTTTGCATAGAGATTTCACTAGCTATAGAAAGGGCTATGCTTGGTGTCTCTCTACGAGATCGAATCAGGAATGAAGAGATCCGTAGACGCACTAAAGTCACCGACATAGCCCACAGGATTAGCAAGTTGAAGTGGCAGTGGGCGGGGCACATAGCTCGTAGAACTGACGGCCGTTGGGGCAGAAAACATCTCGAGTGGAGGCCACGCACCGGAAATCGCAGAGGACGGCCCCCTACTAGATGGAAAGACGATCTTGTAAAGGTTGTTGGGAGCCGTTGGGTGCAGGCACAAGATCGATCGCTGTGGAAATCGATGGGGGAGGCCTATGGTCAGCAGTGGACGCTGGATGGCTGAGATGATAATATTTCACTAGCTAGGCCAACAGCTCTGGCTAATCCTACTAATCTAAATCTGAAGGTTTATGAAACTGTAGGTATGGATGTTCGATACTCTTTCACGCAAAAACTACTTTATAGATTTGTATAGAATTTCGCAGAGATAGATTACAGTCTGGAATAGCACATAGGCTACTCTTATCCCTGAAATGCGAAGTATTTCTCAGGGACCGCGGGTAACACGGAGCGTATCTAATACTAATATTATAAAGAGGATTTGTTAGCTTGTTTGAATTGAATAGGCTCCAAAACTACTGGACCGATTTGAAAAATTCTTTCACCATTAGAATCCTGCAATAACCCTGATGAACATAGGCTATAGTTTATCCCGGGAAAGTGAAGTTTTCCCGAGGGACCGCGCATTTAGTAAATAATATTATTATAACTTACTTTCTCGCGTTCTCCTTGATTTTCCCACCAATTTCAATTCTATCGCCAACTTTGAGCATACTCGGTATATTGGCTGTGAATACCGGCATTTTCTGTCCTTTTGTACTGTGTAAAACTTGTAAAAAACTTGTGTAAAACTTTTAAACTCTGACTTGTACCGTTTGAGTCAGGGCCGTTGATATTTCTGGTCATTTTGAACGAAAAATTTATACATTACACCAATTTTTGGTATGTTTTTAGATAAGTTATGTTGTCTTGATAATATTTTCTTTGACGCGTCCGAAGCTGTCTTTTGTCAAAGAAGAAATGAGCTGTCAGTTTAGTTTTTTGTAAATTGTATTCTTCTAAAAAGGTTAAGGTCTGATAAAGGTACCTAAGTTTTCTTTAGAGATCCTAAAATTATTATATTTATTTACAAACTTGAATTCATGAAGATCTGTGCCCAGTAGTGGGACACAAAAGACTAATAAAAAAATACCTTAAACAGTGAAAGTACCTACAGTAATAATTAAGGATCTTTAAATCTCTGAAGTTAGGTGCTAAACGATTTCGATTGTGGTTTGCGCATTGCGTGTGTAGAGCGAGATAGAACAATGCAACAAACTAAGCGAATGAGCGAGGCAGCTATACAACGCTGTCTCCGTCTTATAAGGGTCATCTAAAATGGGTTGCACAGCTACTTCAGAAAGCTAAAGATTCGTTGCGACTGGGTCAATCAACTACCTATTTTACCCGCATTATTCTGTCCCCGAACATTTTTATTAGAACGTTCTTGGTGGACTGGCAACTTGACGACACAACCAGAGGACTCCACCGCGCCATGCGAGCGAAAGCAAACATAAAAGAAGCTAATTACGCTAAAAAGTGCCATCTTAATGTTTCCAGTTGCGATTTATGAGGGTAACTCAGCATACAAATTCTGGTATGTCCTATCAAAATTTGTATGCTGAGTTACTTAAATATCGACTGGAAATACTTAAGAGCCTATAATACCCTGCCATTTTGTAAGCGGGACAGCGAGTGTGATTTGTTCGGCGTGTGAGGAGTACAGAGCTATGGATGCGCAGCGTTATTTACGGAGCTAAAACACTTTTTAGCTAATTAAAAGTACAAAAACAAAAAAAGATCAAAATTCGGAACAACGGGACCACGTAGTGTACTAAGCTGAGTTTAGATACAAAGTTTTACTAGTCTAGCTAAAGTATTTATTGAGTACTTTTGTTTTTAAGTAAAATTCAGAGGGAAGTTTGAGATTATTTTCTATCGAGAAAATATTTAGTAATCGTGTTTTCACTACAATGGAGCAACAGTTTATATCCTCAACTATAATATATATTTTTTTCAATAATATTGGTTCAATACTTTTATAGATATGATCCAGAGTCGAAGCAGTTTTGAGGTAGTACGCGCCCATGGCACCTTTTACCATAATTAGCTTCTTTTGTCTTTGCTTTCGCTCGCATGGCGCGGTGGTATCCATTGGTGGTCTTCAAGTTGCCAGCCCGCGAAGAAACTAATAAAAGCGCTCGATGACAATTGGGTGGGTAAAATAGTTGATTGGCTATACCTACCTATTTCCGAGGTAACAATGTGAACGAAATAAAAGTGGCACTCCAGGAGTGCCAGCAGAAGTGAAAACTTGAACAAAACCCGGTGTCGGTGAGCAGTCACGTGACTCGCACGTGACCAAACAAAAAAAAAGTTTTCACTTCAAAACATAAAAAAAACATTACACCAGTACAAAATTCGTATATTTAGCTTTGCCTAATTATAATATACATAGCAACCTCAACTATACCTTGTTTCATCTAAATTGGTTCATCCACTCTTTTTAACTTAAGATTATATTAAAATATACATATTTTACAAGCTGTACAATGATTAATTGAATACAATTGAATTAATAATGGGTGTAAAAAATCTACTCCTTAAAAACTTATATGATAATTTTCTTTTAGGTTATGTACAAAATCAAAAATTCATTAAACATTACTAGCTTTTTTAACTCTAGCTGCGAAGTATAGCCATCCTTTTTCAATGACATGAGAGTGACAAGGAAACAAATATTCTACAAAGCCTTGTTATTTGACATTGGTTGGTTGACAGATATGACAGTTTGTTAGTTCATAAATAGTATTTTTTTATAGCATGAGTGTTGTTTCGTTTCACGCTTTTTATTCGACAGAGAAATTCGATTATTAAAAAAAAACTTAGTTGGATAGGCACTATGTGATCGATTTGTGGCAGTACATCTCTAGAAACTTCAAAATGGCAAATGTCTAGCACCCATGCTATTTTAAATTCATAACCTTCAAAAGCTTAAGATTATACAGGGTGTAAAAAGACAACTACCGAAAATTGAGGGGTTGCAATCAGACCATTATTCTAAACATATTTAGCGAAAAAAAAAATGCAAATCCAGCAATCTACGTAAAGCAACGCGCCCAGAACATACGCAAATAGTAATCTTCAAACGCTGTTTTCTCCGGATATAATGATTTTTACGGAAACTCTTTTTGGATTTGATTGTATGTTGGGATGTTGTACCTACCTTTTTCAGCTTCGGTAGACGTCTTTTTACACCCTGTATACCTAGCCCAAAAAGTTACTGTCAAAATAAAATGTAGGGATGAAGTTCGCACAACCAATCATTAGCTCTCTGAAGTTAGGTGCACTAAACGATTGCGCATTTGGTAGAGTAGCCGAGATAGGACGATAACCAAGCGAGTGAGCGAGGCAGCTATACAACGCTGTCTTCGTATTTTAGGTCATCAATGGGTACATTGGGTACTGCACAACTACTTCAGAGAGCTACAGATCGGTTGTGTCTGTAATTTCATTTTACGTGAGTAGCTTTATTACACCTAATATTGTATTCCAATACTTTTAGTCATGATTATTCTGCTCTCGTATTATTTTTAAAGCTTAAATTATTTGTAGCTTACCCAGTGTGGTGATTTAAATTATTTTAAACTTAAATGCAGATAAATACAAGAAATATGGCTGCCTAGTTTTAATAACTATTTTAATATCTATTAGTGCAATTAATAAACTTAACTAATTAAAATGGTGGTCTCAAGATTTGTCTTATAAATGCAAAAATATTCTTCTACCGTCATTTAAAAAAAATTTTGAGTAACTTATAAAAATACATTTCGGCTGAACAGATTCATTTCAATTAGGGGCCGTATTCACGTTGCTATTGTTTATAGTCGTTTGGTGACCGGTCTGTAAGTGGATGGGTGACCGCCAATAGCATTTTCATCTGAGCGCTTCCGTGATTCGGAGGGCACGTTAAATTGTCGGTCCCGGCTATTATAAGTCGTTGAAATGACGGAGGCCTTAAGGCGGCCTAAAGACTCCGTCACCAGAGTTGGCCACTGACTTATACGGGGGAGTGATCATCGTAATCATGATCGCACTTCACCTAAGCCTAGATTCGTGTTGTACTCAGTTTTTGAAGTATTTAGTTAGCTTTATTAAATATATTTACTATTAAGGCATATTGATGCCATTACACACAATGAGTTCACAATTAATGGTTACAGTGACAGCCGCACTCATAGTCATTAACGGCTACTTAAATAGTTATTAAGGGTTTTCCGTATAAAAAGATACTTGAGTGCCTGAACACCAATTTACGCTAGTAAATTATTAGTGTAGGTTTTGTCGAAGGGAATATAAGGGCAGGCGCGGTCCGAGGGGGGAGGTCACAGGGGACATGACCCCCCCCCAAAATCGTACACGTCAGATAGTAAAATCTTGTGTATTGTGCAATAAAGTCTAGTGACCCCCCATCCCCCCAAAATTTCAGGTTGCGACCGCGGCTGTATAAGGGACTAGCTGTGATCCCGCGGTGTAACGTGTATTAACCCCCCCCCCAAAATTTTAGTAGTGACTCCCCCAAAATTTCAGGCTGCGACCGCGGTAACCCGCGGGGAATTTTTTCGGGATAAAAAGTAGCCTATGTCTTTCCCTGGGATACAACCTTTATCCATGCCAATTTTCAGCCTAATCTGTTCAGTGGTTTAGGCGTGAAAAGGTAACGAACAGACAGTTACTTTCAATTTATGTAGATGTTAGTGACTTTGAGTACCGACATGAGTCTGTTTAATACTAGTATTTCCCCTGGGCTTTGCTCTCCGATACAAACTTTCTGACGTGCTTAATGTAGTCCAACATAACTGATGCAAACGCCGCGTCCAATACGAACTGAGGTATTTTACCTGGAAACAAATAATAAATAAATAATGCTGGACATTTCACACAGCATCATCTTTTTTTTTTTAATTAAATAGGTCAGCTTTTGAGCTCACTCTGCCTGATGTTAAGCAGTAGTGAGGTCTAAGATGGAGCATGCTTACTTAGAAGGAACCTATTTACTCTTGATTTGAAGACCCCTATATTGTACTTTTCGGGAAATACAGAGCCCGGCAATGAGTTCCACAATTCTCAATCTAGCCCGAAACTAAGCAAGCTTGTACTATGGGAACCAGATAACTGATATACTACTTATATTATTTTTGAGGTCACAGGGGACATGACCCCTCCCCCCCAAAATCGTACACGTCTTATAGTAAAATTTTGTGTATTGTGCAATAAAGTCTAATATTAGTGTAGTGACCCCCCCAAATTTCAGGCTGCGACCGCGCCTGTGGGTACGGCACCCTAAAAAGTTCGTATAAGTCAGTGGACAACTCTGGTGACGAAGCTTTTAGGCCGCCTTAAGGCCTCCGTCATGGCTTTACAACTTAAATAGCCGGAGGTTAAATTGTCGGTCCCGGCTATTAAGTCGTTAAGCTATGACGGAGGCCTTAAGGCGGCCTAAAAACTCGGTCACCAGAGCTGGCCACAGACTCATACGAGCTTACTTTTAATAGATTAGTTATACATACATACCTTTAAGATCACAACACATAAGCCATTGGAAGGTGGTGTGTTGTTCAATCTTGCCGCCAGAGGACGTCGCTGTTTTCGGCCTTAGATACCAACAGCCCACTTTATTATGGCCCCTGTAATACAAACAGTCGGACTAAAGACCATGGCCAGAACAGTTAAATCCATGGCCAGAACTGAAACCTATGAGAGAACTCAATAATTACTGGCTAGAACTTTTAAACCTATGGCCAGATCTCAATACTCATGGCTATTAATTTTAAATTACTCTTAAATCCGTTGCCCAAATTCCTGAATCTTTAACAATAATTCTTAAATCAGTAGCTAAACTCTTAAATCCTTGGCCAGAACCCAAAATCTCAAACTCATGGCCTAAACTCTCAAACCCATGACCAGATCTCTTAAAACCATGGCCAGAACTCCTAAAACCATGGCCAGAACTCTTAAACCCATGGCCAGAACTCTAAAATGTATGTCTACTCACCGGACCATATCTTTGACGGGGGGATAGCCGGGTACAGTGACACTCACACCACTATTAATAAAGGAATATGGATTTTCCTCTACAACATCACCTGAAGAAAGGAAATTATACATGTGTGAAAAAAAAAACAAAATACTTAAATCTTAAAGTTCGAATATTTCGATTATAAACACGGTAAAGAACCTTTATCACGGCGTTTCCTATCGCGGTGACGATTCAAAAAATACACACGTGTGCGAGCAAGCGTTTCTATATCTTGTACCATTGTTCATAAGGTTTATAATGGTGCGCTATAAAACTAATTGACGCGTCGCCTGCCAATTCAATGTGCATTGAGCCTAAGTGTGGTTTAAAACTATAAAAATTACAAAATTATCTTCTTTTAGTGCCTCTCCGACTAGCGAAGGTTGGCAGTCAACATGGCGTATTGTTCCCAGTGCTTAGCGAGTCGAAACAGTTCCGCACTCGCTATCCCCGTCCACTCTCTGATGTTCTGCAACCATGACTTCTTCCTCCGACCAACACGCCTCTTGCCGGCGACTTTTCCCATCATAATCAGTTGAAGAAGGTCATATCTCTCGTGTCTTATGACATGTCCTAAGGCGCTGTCTCCACGAGCGAGAGAATCGCGGCGATATTATCGTCGTGCCACGTATTTATATACACTTCTCTAGAAGCCGTCTCCACACGGCGATATTATCGCCGCGATGCGACGAGTGGCAGCGAGCGTGCGAAACGTCGTTACGTCGTCGCTAGCCCGTCGCGACTAGCATCGGGCTCGCGACGAGCGCGCAGCGGGCGCGCTGTCAAACGCAGCGTCATTTCAGCGTTGCCTCTCGTCAAGCAAGGACATTTCGTCAAGGAAACGCTGCGATTCCGTTACGACTCGCGACGATACGCGGCGAAATTATCGCTCGTTCGTGGAGATTCTCCGACGATATGAGGGCGGACTCGTCACGATTCTCTCGCTCGTGGAGACAGCGCCTTAGTAACTGACTTTTCTTAGCTTGATGGTATTGTGGCGACCTCTAACCGCGATCGACTGAATTACAAGGGCATCGTAACACAGTTGCCGATCTAGCTACTGCAGAGCTTCACCGCATTATCACTAGATGGCGTTGGGGTCAAATAATACGTGAAACGTGATACCAACAAAAAGTGTACCAAGTTCTACATCGCGCAAGCAACATTATCTTGGCAAATGAACTTATATAGAACTATCCGACATTAACTGTCGGCTGAAAAGCCCTAAGGTATGTGGGCCAGATGGAGCCGACCTTAGTACAGGTAATACTGCCTCTTTGCCATAGATTGGGGGAATAACACCTACCCAAAATGGGTGATCATCATCATCTCCCATAGTATGCAAAATTATAACATACCAGTTTGTGAAAGCATAGCATTGCGACGCAGTATTACAAAGTCTCTTGGTGCGATGATTCCCCGACCGCCCCCCGCTGTCACTTGATAGGACAGATCCACTCCATCATCTATATCCTGGGAAGAGAATATTTTAATTTTAAGAAGCATTTCTTTAAATAAAGAGTAAGAAATTAGTACATGAGGTGTAAGAGATGAGCCAGTGAATGAAGAGATGAGGAGCAACAAGCTAGCATGGTAAGGAAATGTAATGAGAAGGTAAGAATGTCATGTGACTCTTTGACTGTATGGGTAAAACGTTATGGTCCCGTTTTATCCTTTGGGTAGGGACCATATAAGTAAGGTATCTTTTTTAGATAAAAAAAGATACCCTAAACTAATGGATTTTGTTGCTGATACGGATCAATTCAATGATATATTCCATTCGACCTAACTTTCCTACTAGTGGGGTGTATGACTAAAGTGGGGTGCATTACTAAAGTGGGGTGTATGACTAAACTGGGGTGCAAGACTAAAAAAAAAAGAAAATAATGAATACCTTTATAAGTTCACTTTTCAGTATCGTAGGATTCCATTCGGGCAGCTTAGTAAGGTTCATCTTGAATTCTTCGTAAAGATACCTCGCGGGGCATTCTACTGTTCCCTGAAATATAATTTTATTATGTTAATTAAGGGCGCGTACTACCTCAAAACTGCTTCGACTCTGGAACATATCTATAAAAGTATTGAACCAATATTATTGAAAAAAATATATATTATAGTTGAGAATATAAACTGAGTCCCCGTTGTAGTGAAAACACGATTACTAAATATTTTCTCGATAGAAAATAATCACAAACTACCCTCTGAATTTTACTTAAAAACAAAAGTACTCAATAAATACTTTAGCTAGACTAGTAAATCTTTGTATCTAAACTCAGCTTAGTACACTACGTGGTCCCGTTGTTCCGAATTTTGATCTTTTTTTGTTTTTGTACTTTTAATTAGCTAAAAAGTGTTTTAGCGCAGTAAATAACCTTGCGCATCCATAGCTCTGTACTCCTCACACGCCGAACAAATCACACTCACTGTCCCGCTTACAAAATGGCGGCGTACTATAGGCTCTTAATCATGAAAAGTATTAGACGACCTTAGCGCTAGGGCTTAAAAATGTCTTACCGTAAATCTATACACCTTTCCAAATTCAGTCTGCCTGGAATAAATAAAAGTAATTAGAAAACTGACAACATTAAATAAATAAATAATGCTGGACTTTTTCACACAGCATCATCTAGCCCCAAAGTAAGCAGAGCTTGTGTTATGGGTACTATGATGACTGATATACTACTTATATACTTTTTGTTTGTAAATACATACATATTATACATAGAAACACCCAGACCCGAGACAAATATTTGTAGATCATACAAACATTGGTCCCGCCGTGGGGATCGAACCCGCAACCTCTTGCGTCGCAGGCGGGCCTTCGCCCACTGCGCTACAGAGGTCGTCACATTACTTAAGTACTTATACTTATTTACAATATTTTAAGGCTCAATGCACCTTTGACAAATTGATCACTTCAGAATCTCTCTTAACTAAATAGCATAAGTTTATAAGATAGTGTTTTTAGATTTATTTTTTGACATGTTCAAATTTTTATTATGTACTGTGTATTTCCGCATGCAATTTATTTTGTTATTATGGAATAAAATGAATTGGCAAACGTCGCGATAATTAGTTTTATAGCGCACCATTATAAACCTTATGAACAATGGTACAAGATATACAAACGCTTGTAGAATGAACGAGGTCTGGCGAAGCCATCTAGCGGGCACTGGCTCGAGCACTTTCGTGCGGTTCATTCTGCAAACGTTTCTATATCTTGTACCATTGTTCATAAAGTTTATAATGGCTTGCTATAAAACGAATTGTCGCGTCGCTTGCCAATTCAATGTGCATTGAGCCTAAGAACTAAGGTTAAATAAAAAACGTGTATTATTTTTTGCTTTTCAGTTTTGTCTGCGGTTTAATTTTTTTTGTTATTTTTTTTATTATTCACGGCAGATAGACCTGCTTACCTAGACTCAACAATATCTCCCTTCAAGGAGCCCTCCTTCTCCTTGTTCCACCCAGGCAAGTTGATCACCCGCCAAGCGTTCACCATGCTTTCGTTTGCTAGAGACTTGTATTCGTCTATCTGTGGACAAAGATTACCTTGTACATACATAAATAAATAATGCTGGACATTTCACACAGCATCATCCAGCCTCAAACTAAGAAAAGCTTGTACTATGGGAACCAGATAACGGATATAATACTTATATACTTTTTTTGTAAATACATACATAGAAACACCTAGACCCGAGATAAATATTTGCAGATCATACAAACATTTATCCCGCGGCGGGGATCGAACCCGCAACCTTCTGCGTCCCAAGCGGGCTTTCACCCAATGCGCCACAGAGGTCGTTAACAACTTCAGTGCCAACCCCGCATATTTGCGGGGCACGGGGTGCGCGCGCGGTGCCAACCCCGCAAATTAGCGGAGTAGCGCCGCTCAGTTTGTATGCTTAAGTACGAGGCCGGCACCGGGCCTGGCATTACTTTTATAGGTCGGCACTACGCTCGGATGTTTCAAAATTGCTAGGCAAGTTGTGGTTTTTGAAAATTGAGTTTTATTTTGAAGTAATTAGCGTTCAATTATGAGTGATCAACCGGGGCCCTCGCGGCTGAAACGAACGAAAATGGCGCCAATTTATGACATTACTGATAGTGATATCGAAGAGCAGCTTTTAGAAAACGACTCTGATGATGACTTATGCCCGGTTTCTATATTCAACGGACATTCGTAGGTTAGAGCTACGACTCGTTTCTACATACAAAAGTTTGACAGCTAACTTACGCCCGGTTTCTAGCTGTCAACTTTTGTACGTGGAAACGACTCGTAGCTCTTACCTACGACTGTCCGTTGAATATAGAAACTGGGGGTTACAGTTTGAGGACATGTCATCAGATGATGATGAAGAGGAATTCGGGCGGCAGGTTATTACGCATATCGCGGCTATGGATGTACAATTGGCGTCGCAACGTACTCGTAGAAACTCCAGCATCACCATAGAACCAGAACGGTCACCACCACCACCGTCATCACGACCACCATTATCTTCCCCCCTACCCCCACCAACACCACCATCTGAAGATAGATCTGCTTCATGGACTAGGGAGTGCGAGCTAAATGAAATTATTGATTATTATTCATATTATTATTATATATTATTATTATGTTGATTATTCATAGATCTACTCGTATTAGAAGCATTAGAATTTTATTTGAAGATTTGTTTTGTTTTTTTTTGAAGCTGACGAAGAAGATTTTTTGTTCAACTGTTTTTTTTTATTTACGGTATTTCACTGTACATTTATAAGTTTATTATGTCTAAAATGTTAGTGGCTCTTATCGGGAGTATTAAAATTTAATGTATCTTGTGTCCAAACTACATAAATATACGATTATTGAAAAATAAATCACTCCGCTAATTTGCGGGCCCGGCCCTGGGATTGAAATTTTCAACCCCAGTGCCGGGCCCGCATATTTGCGGGAATTTTTATTTTGTTTTTTTCATAGTAAAGCATAATAATAATAGACAAACATTTATTGTTATATGCTTTAGGTATGTACCCAATGCAAATTATATAAAAAAAACATATCGGATTTCCTCAAGCCACCCTCATATTCAGGCAGGCAGCGAAGTTGTTAACAACAACAGTTTATTGTTAGTTTGTCACACATTTCCTATCTAATTCGTACACACAAGAACAGTTTTATATATTTACACTTCTGTGATAACTATTTAGTATAATGACCTTGGTATATCACATGTCTTATCACGCTACCGTGTTTCGGAGAGCATGTTAAATTGTGGAACAAACTGAGGCACCAGAGTTGGCCACTGACTCATACGAAATTAATTTCAATTTTACAATTTTACAGATATTTGTCTCGGGTCTGGGTGTTTCTATGTATGTATAAATAAATAAATAAATAATGCTGGACTTTTCACACAGCATCATCTAGCCCCAAAGTAAGCAGAGCTTGTGTTATTTATGGGTACTAAGATGACTGATATACTACTTATATACTTTTTGTTTGTAAATACATACATATTATACATAGAAACACCCAGACCCGAGACAAATATTTGTAGATCATACAAACATTGGTCCCGCCGCGGGAATCGAACCCGCAACCTTTTGCGTCGCAGGCGGGCCTTCGCCCACTGCGCTACAGAGGTATAATATGTATGTATTTAGAAAAAAAAGAATAAGAATAAGAATAATTTATTTCAAAATATATAAGGTACACATTCTTTGCACTATTTTTACAAGTAAGGTAAGACAGTTTCTATGTAATTATAGTTATGTGCAAAACCGTATCCTCCGTGCTAGAAAAATTCTGTGTTACGGCAGGATACAATTCGGCCTTCCCTAAGTATATAAGTAGTATATCAGTTATCTGGTTCCCATAGTTCAAGTTATGCTTAGTTTGGGGCTAGATGATGCTGTGTGAAATGTCCAGCATTATTTATTTATTATTAATAGTAGGTGGAGCAAAGTGCCGAGTGGCCTAGAGATGGCAAAAAGAATGTCGGTCGTCCACCTACAAGATGGGTAGACGACATCGTTAAATCCTCAGGTCGTACATGGACAAGACTGGCTCAAAATAGGGGCGAATGGCGAGAGTGAAGAGAGGTCCTATGCCCGACAGTGGGATGAAAACGGCTGATGATGAATTTCACAAGTTTCAAGTTTCTGATCCATAAAGTCAAGTCAAAAGTCAAAAAGCATTAATTCAGTAGGGCCGCTGGGATCACTTAGAATAGTCTTTGAACTAATTTTACTCCTGTTCTTGCGCGACCAATACCGTGAAGAATCAGCAACAAACACGGTTTGGAGCCTAGCATTTATAGGTGATCCATCTTAAAACTAAAAGTCAAGCTCCAGTGGGGAGTCAAAGAGAATTGAGGCTCGTCAAAGTAACTTTAGATGCTCATAAAGTACAAAAAACTAACGTCTAGCTAAGAATTCGATAAAGTTTTTTTTATTATGCACGTCATCTTCATTCGTAAGATGATTCCAGACACAAAAACTTGTGAGTGACACTCCTATTTAAGTAGGGATTAAAAATTAAGTTATAGTTGTTCTATCTTCACAAAGGCATTGTGAATTTGTCTGTGTGCGTAAGCAATACTAAGCGTTCATTCGTCCATGGAGCGTTCCCTTACGCACACAGAGACAACGTGCACACACAAAGACCGACCCGGCTTCGTGAAGATAGAACAACTGTTTATAAACACTTACAGTCAACCACACCGCTTTAAAATTGTCATTCTCAAAATCCTTATTGAAGATTAACCTCATCCATTTCGCGACAGTCGAACCTATCTTATCAAGTCTGTTATCGAATTCCTCAGGGTTAGCAGCCTCTTCAACAGCCTTCAGCTGCTTCTGAAACTCTTCCTCGTTGAATTCCTCTTCGGTTGATGTTCCTCTTTGGATTGCGTTGGATGAAGACGCCATTTTTAATGAGCAAATCTTTATCACTTTTGATTTCTGAACGTGTTCCACTAAGTGTTCTAATTTTAAAATTCAAATTGTTTAACGAAAGAAGTGTTCTAATTTTAAATTCAAATTTATTAAAAGAATGTTCTAAATTAAATTTTTCCAAATTGGCGCCGTTTTAACTCCACTATTTTTTATTGTTTTCACAAATCTGCTTCTTAATGATTTTATCGTTTTTCACGTGAAATTAATCACAGAAATGTTGAAAATAAATCAAGATTTAATCAACAATACAGCCTACACAAATACTTATAAACACGAGTTGTAAAAGCAAGAAATATCGTTTCAAAAGTTGACCTAATTTCGCGCTATCGAAGCGTCTGTACTCGACGAGAGTTGAATACGAACTGACTTGCCTGTGCTGATAACTAACGGTTATTAGAACAAGTGATTAGGTACAGTCAATGACACAAATACTTGAGCACAAGGGAACGGTCTATATCTTTAGATCTTAAGATAAAATATCTTTGCGACCGATAAAATAGACAATTTGAAAAATATACTTTTTTGTGACAAAACGAAAATAGTTTTATTTTATTGTGGACTTTTTACACAACATCATCTAGCCCCAAAGTAGGCAGAGCTTGTGCTACGGGTACTATACTGTCTTAGATCCCTGGTAGTACAGGGTGTTGTAAAATTTTAACGCGTTGAGGCAGCTATTATCATCACTACTACATACTATTATCATAATTACGTTTTAAAACTAAAAGAAAAACCGACTTCAATGTTCGACCCTACACACGGCGTGACTCAGGGAATCAATAAGACTATCCATAAAAATCTTAATAAGAGAAATCAAATCGACAGATAATGCTTAGGCTCCACCGGCGTCTAAGGGCATTAATTACCAAAACTGCATACATTTTATGTCAAGTTTCGCGGCACGTGAGTTCCAATTGGCGGAGTAATCGCGTAACAAAAAAAACTGTCCCTATGTATGCTTAGATCTTTAAAACTTCGCTTTTTAATAGATAGTGATTCAAGAGGAAGTTTTATATGTATAATACATGCATAGTAGAGAAACACTGACAATTTTAGAGGTATCTAATGTGATGTCGTAAATAAACACATTTTTTGCGCTTACATTGCAAACGCTGGCTGAACCCTAATACATTTAGTATCAGCATTGCACCCGTGCGAAGCCGGAGCGGGTCGCTATCAGTTATAGTTTCCTAAGAATAAAACCTTCTAACTACAAAAGAGCCTTCAATGAGGTAGTATTTTGCACACTTTTTCTGCTTCTATCTAAGTGATCTATTAGTTATTGTAGCTGTTGGTTTTCCTATAAATAAATAAATAAACACCCTGTATTTTAAGGTCAATAAACGCTTTAAGTCAGGTAGTAGACCCAAAATGGTCAGAAAGGTCGATACTCGGAATAAAGCAGGATAAGGCTCAATGCACATTCGATTGGCAGCAACGAGACGAAACAATACATTATAAACCTTATGAACAATGAAACAAGATATAGAAACTTTGCTTAGTTTGGGGCAAGATGATGCTGTGAAATGTCCAGCATTATTTATACTAATGTAAATTATTTATACTAATTGTAATTTTATGTATTAAGTTTTATGAATAAATTATGAAATTATTATGAATAGAATTTTCCCGTCTCATAAATGCCGAACGCGCCTAAAGAAGTATTCACTTCAATTTTCACTTTAAAGAGTATAAAATACGATTTTTCTTCCCAACTGTGTTATTTATCATTTTCATTGAAATTTGAAACATGCGTAAGATAACGTGCTTAGGGAATAGGAACACTGTTATCTTATTTTAATCCACGATTATTAATTGCGTACTGGATTAAAAATGACAATTAACTTGCAACTAAATACCTACTACAGTACTATAACATTTACCTAACCCACTAATATAATAAAGCTGAAAGTTTGTGAGTTTGTTTGGATGTTTGTGTTTCAATCACGCCTAAACCAGGGAACCGATTTGTATGTGAATGAGGCGAAAGTTGTGTGTCAGGATCGTAGCGAGTGGAGATCCGTGGTCCCTGCCTACCCCTTTGGGAAAGAGGCGTGACTTTATGTATGTTTTAGGTTAGTTTTAGTAATTCTATACTTTTGTAACATTGCATGATCAATTGATCAACGATTATTGACAATATTGGGGTCAATTGAGTTCGGGTTCGTAAACACTAATCAACGAATTGAGGATTAATTAACTACAAAGTACGAACATCGGGCACATACCCAATAGTCTTGTGTAGTTCCGGTACTATAGTCTTTTTCACGCCGGAACGTATGCAAGACACATTGAACTTGTTTCGTTTCACGTTGTGTGGCTCACAACAAATTTGAAACAAAAAAGTCAAGAAAAAAAATTAAACGATAAAACATACAAAAAAAAAATGTTTTTGTCTATTTCCTGTTTAATTATTTCATAAATTATCATAAACGAGCCATAAAATATAAATAAATAAACAATAAACATTTTCTAAAAAACTCCGCCAAATAACAGTACTGAGTAAAATGGAACGTAATCTATTAGAGAGTGCAAAAATGAAAATCGAAACAATCGATGAATCGATAAGTAAAAAAATAATCGTTGGTTTAGTAATTTTGTCTATGAATGAACCTTGTAATCGATTGAGATGAATTGATAGTAGTGAAACAAAAATCGATTTTGATAATCTCGATTAAACTTTAGGACATTACTATTAGACTGATTTTGACATTATCTCGAAGTGTCTTGCATACGTTCCGCCGTGAAAAATACTATAATAGTTCAATTGGAACTTCTTTTGCGTTTTGTTCTTCCTTCACTAGTTCAATTTCAATACAATCATATCTCTAGTTCCGTAGTTCAGCGGGGAAAGAGCGAGATGAACGTTGCGAGCGAGAACGATAGAGGCAGACAGGGATACATTGGACTAGATTGGACTACTGAACTAAACTATCTATCTAGTTCAGAAGATAAGTTATGAATGAATACCGATTGGAGCGATGAGAATGACTAAGGCAATTGAACTACGGAACTAAAAGATAGATAAACTTCTCAGCGATCAAAAGATATGTATCCATCTTTTCAATTAGGTGACACATTTTGCGCATGGCTACAATAGAGGAAATGTCATTTATTTTGTTCGACAAAAATTCCGCCAAATGACTGCGGCGACACTGCACTCCGATTGGCCGATTCAATGTGCTCTCTCGCTCACTCTCGAACATTAGAGCGAGCGAGACTTAGTATTTATTAGTGACATATCACTGATGTGTTTCGGAATTTAATGGACCGCATTGCCACTCTATTGGGTATGTGTTCGATGACTACAAACAACTAAGAATATAATAGAGAAAATGTTTATATTACCTATCATCTCATTATTTAACAAAAGAAATATTTTAAATTTTATTACGGGACTTAATCCGACCGATGAGGAACTACCCTCATCGGTCGAAGAGGCGAACGAGTACCGGCGGGCAGTCTTCTCGTGACCACGGTAGCTGTAACGCTACTGAAACGTCGAGGTAAATAAACAAATGGTATACCTACGCGATTAAGTCCCGTTATAAAATTTAAAATGTCTTCGAGTCGCGAAAGTTTAAAATGTGTAAAAGAAATATTTATACAAAAACAATGAAAATAAAGAACAATAATTATGCCGTGAAGGAGATCT
The DNA here is from genome assembly GCA_963565295.1 of Epirrhoe alternata. NCBI lineage: Eukaryota > Metazoa > Arthropoda > Insecta > Lepidoptera > Geometridae > Epirrhoe > Epirrhoe alternata. The sequence goes on along the minus strand of OY751404.1, from coordinate 4,888,116 downwards.
GAGAACGATAAAACTCTAGCTAGGTCAAAGAACTAATCCAAAGGTCAATGTCGAGGTCAAAGGTCAGATTAAAATGCAATAGTCAAAGTCAGGGGTGATGAAGTTAAATCTAAGCATGTAAACCAACACTTAAAGTTACATAGATAGTAAAAAGGTCACTCAGACTCGAGGTCAAAGGTCGATGTCAGATTTAGTCCATCTCTAAATAACTCTTCTTCAGTCGTTTCACTCTTGACAGGGTGGTCGTGGTCAGGTCGGGAGTTGTGTGGCTTGCTTCACAATTCTGCGCCATTCGTCTCCGATGGTGGTCATATAACTCTTATAATCATATTAATGGTCATAGTATCTGCATACACTAAAAGGTCAATCTCGAGGTCAAAGGTCAGACTCAAGGTCAAAGGTCACATACCTGCTCCTGCGTGAGGATCAGCGGGCGATTCGGCCGGGGGCTAGACTCTGGGGTCTCGACCGGTGAGAACCATTTGACCGTGGACTCTGCGTACGCCGAGTGGGCCTGGGTCTGCGATGGTATTAGCGGCGTGCGTTCTGACGCGCTGTGCTGGACTGGGGACAAGGATTTGTTGAATATAGGTTTAACTAGCTTTTTCGTTGTTTGTGTAGTTTGCTGAGTCTAACACCCATATCTTAAGATTGGAAGAAATCGCTCACAGCGATAAGACCGCCCATTGTATTTCGCTTCAAATATTTTCTTGTATCTTTGTTTGTATTTTGTAATGTCCATGTGGTGTATAATAAAGTATTTTCAATTTATTCTATCTATCTTTAGTTCTATTATAGATGTCTACTCTCCCTCCATTTGACTGTCATCTCAAGGTTGACGACATCTGTAGCGCAGTGGGCGAAGGTTCGCTTGCGACGCAGTAGGTTGCGGGTTCAATCCCCGCCGGACAAATGTTTGTATGACCTACAAGTATTTGTCTCGGGTCTGGGTGTTTTCTAATATGTATGTGTTTACAAACAAAAAACATATACTCGTAAGTAGTATATCAGTCATGTAGTACCCATAATACAAGCTCTGCTTACTTTGGGGCTAGATGATGCTGTGTGAAAAGTCCAGCATTAAAAAAAAAAGGTACATCGTGATCCTATGTCGTCCACCCATCTGGCTGATTTTTTTTTAATTAAATAGGTCAGCCTTAATGATAAAAAAATTATTTGATTTAACATTATTTTAGATTTTAATTCCTGCATGCAATTTTGACTTTTATATAATAAATAAATAATGCTGGACTTTTCACACAGCATCATCTAGCCCCAAAGTAAGCAGAGCTTGTGTTATGGGTACTATAATGACTGATATACTACTTATATACTTTTTTTGTTTGTAAATACATACATATTATACATAGAAACACCCAGACCCGAGACAAATATTTGTAGATCATACAAACATTGGTCCCGCCGCGGGGATCGAACCCGCAACCTCTTGCGTCGCAGGCGGGCCTTCGCCCACTGCGCTACAGAGGTCGTCAAGTATTTTTTACTATAATTTTATTAATGAATGATTTTTCTTTGTATAAATTTAAAAAAATTGCACGCCACACTGGCAGAGTACATTGTTTCCGGATTGAGTTTTTATAACAAAATACCACCATGTACTACATGTATTTCACGCAATAAATCTTTACTTTACTTTAGCATTTGACCTCACTCTGCCTGATGTTAAGCACTAGTCAGGTCTAAGATGGAGCATGCTTACCTAGAAGGAACCTATTTACTCTTGATTTGAAGACCCCTATATTGTACTTTTCGGGAAACACAGAGCCCGGCAATGAGTTCCACAATTTGGCGGTGCGTATGAAAAATGTGGACTCAAAACGCTTTGTACGATCCCTGGGAATGTCGACCATGTACAAGTGGCGTCTTTCCGGGAACCTGTTGGTCCGATAGAAGAATGGGGATGGCGGAACTAAATTGTTGAGTTCTTGTGCACACTCTCCGCTCCCATCTGGCTGCTGGTCTCCGGGGCAGACCAGCAGCTAGATGGGTGGAGTCATAAATAAGGGGAAGGCCTAGGCGAACCTTCTTAGATCAAATTGGCGACATTTTGGAGAAGGGCCAGGTCAAAAGTACCCTAAACCGACGAGCATGTATGAAGAATGTAATGAGAGTGAATGAGGCGAAAGTTGTGTGTCAGGATCGTAGCGAGTGAAGATCCGTGCTCTCTGCCTACCCCTTTGGGAAAGAGGCGTGATTTTATGTATGTATGTCATAAATAAATTAAAACTTACTCAACAAATTGAGAAAAAACATAGTTTATCGGATGCGATACGTACTGTTATCGAGAAATAACTATAAAATAATGTATTTGCATTGCAATAAAATATTATTTCGCAATAACTAATAAAATGTATAGATGTGAAACTTCCTAAAGAGAAGGTGTACCGTTTCTTTTTAGACAGACGGAGTGCCTTCAACCACTCGGCCACGGAACCCGTGACGTCAGATTCGAAATTCTTGATAAGCTCATATTTATCGGTTAAGCACCTGTTTGGTTTGAACAAGAGTAAAATCACCTAGTTTTTAGACGTTTCAAAGTCATCCCAGCGGTCCTACTGAATAAATGCTTTTTGACTTTAACTTTGACTTTGACCTGTGGTAAATTAACCGATAAATATGAGCTTATCAAAAATTTCGTATCTGACGTCAGGGCTTTAGGAGGATCGTCTGATCGTCGCGGGTTCGAATCCCGTCGGGATCAAAAATTTTGATAAAATTTTTCATTTCTTAATGAAACCACTAGGAATTTCATCAAGGTCGAAGGCACTTCTAAAGCTGGAGTGCCTTCGACCGCTCGGCCACAGAACGACATTCGTCGAATTCGAAATTCTTGATAAGCTGATATTTTATCGGTTAAGCACCGGTGAACCGGTCCCAGTGGTTTGTATTTGTAATATAAAACATTTCTAAAGGAGTATCGTATCTATGTACTATTTTGTAATCCCGTATTCGATTCTAAGTTCAAGGGCGACACAATTTAATAGCTTTGTTTCATTGTTCCGTTACCTACAAGAAAGTAAATTCGTATGAGTCAGTGGCCAACTCTGGTGACGGAGTTTTTAGGCCTCCTTAAGGCCTCCGTCATGGCTTAGACTTAATAGCCGGGACTGAAGCGCTCAGTTGACAACCCCAATTTATCCTGCCACTAGTGGCAGGATAAATTGGGGTTAAAGCAGAGAGGGGGGTATTATATAAATTGGGGTTAAACTAGGGTTATACCTATTAGAATTGAGGTTACTACCGGGGGGCTACACATAAATTTGCACTAAACCAGGGAGGGGGATTATAAATTGGGTTCTTCTTCTTCTTGTTTAAGTTATAGAAGGTAAATTCTTCGTTACCGTAACCGCCAGGTAAACAAATCAGCGATAGCGGAGCACCTAGTGGATTCAGGGCTTAACCACTGGATAGAACTTCACGATCCCAAGATTCTTGCCAGCGAGCCTCGCTACTACAAAAGGAGTGTACGCGAGGCAATCGAAATCAAGAAGTATCCGAATTTTATTCGTGGAGATGGTTTTAGGCTTCCTACATCATGGAATTCAGTTATTAGTAGGTGTGAAGTGCGTCGTAACATTACGCAGCGGTGTCAAGATACGGTTAGTGTCATGTGCGGCGGAGTAAATGTCGTCGTTTAGAAAATCTGAAGTTAAGTGACTGAGTTGTATAACTATCGCTCATCGACGGGGGCTCTGTGACATACTTCAGTTCGCCCGCGACCACGCCTGTTGCAACACAGGCGAAACGTCGGAAAACAAGAAAATAAGGTACGCGATAAATCCTGTTAAATTAAGACGTAACTATTACCGTTAACGGGGATTATAATTAAACTAGGGATTAGCCTTACCTATAGACTCCAGAAATTTCTTAGCTTGTAGTTCACAGTTATGAGGGTAAAATGGGGTCCAACTAGGGGTGTAAAATTGGGGTTGAACAAGGGTTATAGAAGTTTGGGTAAAACTAGGGGTTAACCTTACCTATAGACTCCAGGATTTGCTTGGCCTGCAGTTCTTGAGGCAGCACTCGAAAGTCCAGGAACCAGGCTTCACTCCAAGCGAGTACGAATGAAGACATTATAAGGAACACTTCGTATACTGGCTGAGCTGCGTTTGGCCACTGGGAAAGAATTATCTTGATATAAAATAAAGACATATGTTTTTTTACTTGCTCCAACTCAATGGATCCTTGCATCACCTAAAAGAATGATTGTTGCCCGTGATGACAGATGACAGACCGTGTTTGTTGCCCTGATTCTTCACGGTATTGGTCGCGCAAGAACAGGAGTAAAATTAGTTTTAAGACTATTCTAAGTGATCCCTGCGGTCCTACTGAATAAATTATTTTTGACTTTGACTTTACGCCAGGTTAAAATTAGACATGGCAACAAAATTACTACCTATCTTATTTTAGGCTCATTTTGGTTTAAATTTGTTTTTTATCTATTCTAATAATATTATAAAGAGGAAAGATTTGTTTGTTTGTTTGTCTGAATTGAATAGGCTCCAAAACTACTGGACCCATTTGAAAAATTCTTTCACCATTAAAATCCCACATTATCCCTGATGAATATAGGCTATATTTAGCCCGGGAAAGTGATGTTTTCCCGAGGGACCGCGGGTAACGCCGCGACGGACAGCTAGTAAATTATAAAGGTTTTCGTACTAGTTTACAGATGACACTTAAACCATAAATGTTTGTATGATCTGCAAATATTTATTTCGGGTCTGGGTGTTTCCTTGTATAATATGTATGTATTTACAAAACAAAAAGTATATATCAGTAAGTATATATCAGTTATCTGGTTCCCATAGTAAAAGCTTTGCTTAGTTTGGTAGTGATGCTGTGTGAAATGTCCAGCATTATTTTATTTATTCATCTTTCACCTTTTTCCATAAAAGCTTGGTTTAGTTTGTCACTAGATGGCGCGGTACGCAATATCATCCAATTTATTTATTTAGACCAAAGGGCTGGTGCTTACCTCGGACAGAGGATAAGTATAGCCATCCAACGAGGTAATGCCGCCAGCCTTTTGGGCACATTACCTGCGGTCGGTGACTTGAACACTGTTTTTTATTTAAATTACGTAATTATGTATTTTTATATTTATACTAGCAAACCCAGCGAACTCCGTTTCGCCACCAGATGCCACCAGATTTTTCCTGAGTTTTCTTTGCTATAAACCTCGCGGAGCCCGAGACCTTTCCAACGAATGCAAAACCGTGGAAATCGGTTCGTGCGTTCTGGAGTTATAGCGTCAGGAAGGAAAACCCGACTTATTTTTATATAGTAGATCAGTACTTACATCAAACACAAAAACTTTTGCAATCATAAATGCACAAGTACCACCTGTAGATAGCTGAAACAAGAAAAAAAACATTTATTAAGTGACGGTCATTCTTCAAAAATTCTATTGAAAATCTGATGCCAGTGGCATTTTCATCTGAGCGCTTCCGTGCTTCGGAGGGCACGTTATGACGGTCCCGGCTATTAAGTCGTTAAGCCATGACGGAGGCCTTAAGGCGGCCTAAAAATTCCGTCACCAGAGTTGGCCACTGACTCATACGAACTTACTTTTAAGCATAAAAAACAGACGGATCATAATATAGGTAAAAATAATAGATCCTAATATCTTAATAATCCTAATCCTAATAATATAATAAATCTGAAAGTTTGTGAGTATGTTTGGATATTTGGATGTTTGTGTAACAATCACGCCTAAACCAGTGAACCGAATTGGATGAAACTTGGAATAGGCGTAGATAGTGACCTGGAATAGCATATAGGCTATTCAAAATGTTGGTACCACGCGGGCGAAGCCGCGCGCATTAGCTGGTATTTTATACTTACAGATATAACGCTCCAATTATTAATATGTAATAATGCGTAGAATAATAATAGCACTGTAAATCTTATTATAGCTACCATCACTATGTCAAATAATGATATTTTTATATTATAATGTATTATTTCTCTTTCAAATATTTGTTCCAGCGTTTCTCCTTTCATCTGAAACAAATATACAATCAATTATCTCATGTTTGTACGAATGTAATAAGTGACGACCTCTGTGGCGTAGTGGGGCGCCCGCTTGGGACGTAGAAGGTTCGATCCCCGCTGCGGGATAAATGTTTGTGTGATCTGCAAATATTTATCTCGGGTCTGGGTGTTTCTATGTATAATAAGACCGACAATTTAATGTGCCCTCCGAAGCATGGAAGCGCTTAGATAATGCTATTGGCGGTCACCCATCCACTTCCGGACCGTTTAGAAAGTTGCTTAACTTCGACGATCAAGAACGACTAAGCAAGCACGACCACGAGCGCTTCCACTGTACTTTATACTAAGGCGCCTACTAATAAACCTGGTTTAAAGTTATTAAGACGATCTTGTAAGGGTTGCTGGGAGCCGTTGGGTGCAGGCTGCACAAGATCGATCGCTGTGGAAATCTATGGGGGAGGCCTATGTTCAGCAGTGGATGTAAAAAAGGCTGAGATGATGATGATGATGATGATAAAGTTATTCCTGAGGGTCCTGTCAAAATTTATGGTTACTTGGTTTATTCCGAGAAATAACTTTATGTCACGTTTCAGTTATCAGGTAGTTAGTTATTAGGTATCAGTTATCTGGTTCCCATAGTACAAGCTTTGCTTAGTTTGGGGCTAGATGATGCTGTGTGAATTGTCCAGCATTATTTATTTATTTATTAATCTTTTAAACTCACCACAACACAAATAAGCCATATTAAGCTTGTGAACAGTAGATCGAACGTGACAAATAGACAAAAGAACCGTCTGACTGCAGACATCCTTCCGTTCGGTCTGTGGCCGGCAACCAAATCTTCTGTTAGTAAGTTCACTGATTGGGAATGGGCTGGAACAAAGAGGTTTGTTGAATTATTTTAAAACCTTAAGAACTAAGAGCTCATACACACGACCAGCACGATACCAACTGCAGTGTAACTGCAGCCGTCGACACCCGCCCCGGGCGGCGGCAACCCGACCGCAGCCGTCGACCTATAGCGTCGCTTGCAGTTGTTTGTGTTTGTAGCGTGCCACGTCCGCCGTTTTGTCATTGACTGCACATAGTTCAGGAGTGCGCGCGAAGAATTGTTACTCGTTCCTTCGTAAAAGTGGATAAAGTGTAAAAAAAATGTCCATCTTGTTCTCTATTCATTAATATTTCTTGAACCCACACACTTCTTTTTCTTTTTCGTTTTTGTCGACGTCGACGGAGTAAAAGCTTTTACTATTTCGGAATTAATTTTGCAACTGGCTCCTGTACAAAAAGAGTCGTCGATGGCTGCCGCCGACAGGTGTCGACGGCTGCAGTTACATTGCCGTTGGCATCATGCCGCTCGTGTGTATGAGCCCTACTTGACAGAGCTAACAAGACAGCCAAGTTGAAATGGAGTTGGGCGGGACACGTCAGCCGTATGAACGAAGACAGATGGACAGGGGTCGTCACACAATGGGTGCCTGCAGATGGGCGACGCAGCCGGGGCAGGCCGAAGACAAAAACAAATCATACAAAATCAAACGATATTCAAACAAAAATAAATCATAGAATAACAACACGAAAAATCGTTAACGAGGAATTACTAGTTAAAAAATTCAATAATAATTATGGCAAACGAACAACACACTATTTGGTTCCTTATTTATTAAATGACATGAGTCCATCTCTTAAAAACAGTATTACTCGAAATAATCTTAGAACAAAATTAAAATTACACTTTTTTGCCAAACTATGATTATCTTTCTGTCTGTACTCAGTGTCTTGTTTACGCTAAGGCTCCTACCTACATTTTTAGTTTCTAAACTGTTGTACCTATGTTTAGAGTAGTCACAAACTCGATTTATCTGCATTCCGGACAAATCTTCGTGGTTTTTGGTTTGCACTTTATTAATGTAATTTAAGTAAAGTTTAAATAAATAAATAAAAAAAAAAAAAAAAAAAGGCCTAGGAAATGGGCTGGGATTAGATGGAAGGATATGTGGGAGACCTTTGCCCAGCAGTGGGAAAATAAAGGTTGAGAATAAAAAAAGGAGTTAAGCTGATTCTAGAATCAGCTTAACTATAATGCTGCTTAAATATAATATGCTTAAAAAACGCGTATTTCACTATCTCACAAAAGCGATGTGTGTGTAGTTTTGTTTCTGTGTGCGTAATCTATACTGACCGCTCATTCCATGGATTAAAAAGTTCAACATGTTGGACCTCAGGCAAATATGCATTAAGTAAGAGCCCTCAAAGTTGGCGCATTATTCGCATAATTAGTAACACCGGCCACATAATAATTAAGTCCACTCGTACTTACTAAATGTCCTATAAGGTGGTGAGTTGACACTGCTGAGTAGAGATTCGGCAGCCTCCCGATAGTGTGGGTTCGATCTTGACATCGCGGTACCCTAAAACAAATCGAGCCGTGAGTAGTGTGTGTGACTCTGTGAAGAGAACAAAGATGGCGTCCGAAATGCACGAATTTCCCGATCATAGACAATCGAGCGGCTCAGCTCGACATAATGTTGCCATGCAAATTGGGTCTGGGTGTTTCTATGTATAATATGTATGTATTTACAAACAAAAAGTATATAATTAATATATCAGTCATGTTAGTACCCATAACACAAGCTCTGCTTACTTTGGGGCTAGATGATGCTGTGTGAATAGTCCAGCATTATTTATATTTATTTATTTATAGATGGCGTTACGGGTTCTACAGTTTAGCTATACTTCCCACTCATAAAGCTGAAAGCTGAAATTGTTTAGATGTTTGTGTTTCAATCACGCCTAAACCAGTGAACCGATTTGGATGAAACTTGGAATCGTGGAATAGCATTTATTCATTTATTTATGGCATCCAACAAAGAAATCACATGGAATGCTTTGAAAGTTTTAACTAAGGTAATATGTATCTTAGAATGTTTCTTTAATGAAAGGACACCACAGCATGCAAAAAAATCTCAACAGACTTACAGCTAAATTAAAGCTAAAATGTAGTAAAAAAGCTAAGATGTAGCTGTAAATGCTACATTACAGCTAGTTGGCTATTCAAAATGCTGGTACAACGCGGGCGAAGCCGCGCGCAGTAGCTAGTTAACAATAAGTGTTTGTTGCCCTGATTCTTCACGATCGCGAAAGAACAGGAGTAAAATTAGTTCTAAGAATATTCCTAGTGATCCCAGCGGTCCTACTGAATAAAATATGCTTTTTGACTTTGACTTTGACGTAAGACTAGGTCGTAAATTACAGAATTGTTAATGAAAAGAAATGTCTGAACACAACAGCCGCGTTCAGTTTACGATAGATAGAAGATAGAAAATACTTTATTGCACACCACATGGACATTACAAAATACAAACAAAGATACAAGAAAACATTTAAAGCGAAGTACAATGGGCGGTCTTATCGCTGTGAGCGATTTCTTCCAGACAACCTTAGGATGAACTGGATTAAAGGAAGGCAAAAAGGCTATTAAGAGCTATCAACTAGCTACGAGACCGCGCTACAGCCTACGCAGCTACGAAAAACTGTAGGTACAAACGTTTGACAATGTACTGGGTATATCTGTTGCTAACTTAAACTCGGACAGTCTACCAGTAGGAATGATAAATTAAGTACATATTAATAGATATAAACAATGTATTTACAGATAAAATAATACTGTAATTGTTAATAGGCTTACTTAAGAGTACTTGGGAAGATAAAATTGCTCATTAGTAATGTATTGTTATGATATATTGGGAAAGCCTATATCTGTGTTGATTTAGTGCCTGTTGATGGTTAACAAGATGAGAGCTATTTTTAAGTTCAATTTCTACTAATAATAATTTGTATGTGAAAGTTTGGATATGTATGGATGTTTGTAACCCAATCACGCTGGAACACCTGAACAGATCTGGCTGAAACTTGTAATAGATGTAGATTCTAGCCTGGAATAGACAAAGTCAAAGTCAAAAATCATTTATTCAGTAGGACCGCAGGGATCACTTAGAATAGTCATAAAACTAATTTTACTCCTGTTCTTTCGCGACCAATACCGTGAAGAATCAGGGCAACAACAGTACCATACGGAATACCTACCTAACTGTACTGTAAACTTTTGTAAGTCTAGCCAATTCCTGCCTCGCACAACCAGACCTATGGAATCAGCTGTCGCCAGAGGTATTTCCAGACTGATACGCCTCAGGCGCCTTCAAGAAGAGCCTATTCCTACCTCAGAGTCCGGCAATGCATCTGCAGTGCCTCTTGATGCTGCAGTTGTCTGTGGGCGGTGGCAATCACTTACCATCAGGTGTGCCACTTGCTTGTTTGCCCCCTCTTCCATAAAAAAAAAAAAATTGTACTATGCTTGGTTTGAATAAACGTATTTAAAAGGCTACTATTTATCTCTGGACGGCTGGGCGCAGCTTATCTTTATTACCAAATGTTAAAGCACTTCCATTGATACTTAGCTTAATAGTTCGGTTGTCTCACGTCGCTGGACAAAAGTGTTCATAATTTTATGTATGTTAGTTAGTCAAGTGGAGATGGGCAGGACACCTGGCTAGACGGAAAGATGGAAGATGGACTACAGGGATTACAAATGGTGGCCTAGAGATGCACAAAGACTACGAGGCAGACCACCAGCCCGATTGTCGGATGACATCGTTAATGTAGCTGGGAAAGCGTGGGAAAGGACTGCACAGGACCGAAAAGAGTGGCGATATAGAGAAGAGGCCTATACTCAGCAGTGGGTGCAACCGGGCTGAATAGATAGATAGTCTAAGATAAAGGTTTACAATAGGCCTTAGATTTAGTATTTTATATCTTGTTACTTAGTTTATATATTATAGTTGCCTGAAATAAATAAATATATAAATTAAAATATTGTGTGGAAATGAGGCGTTAGTACTTACAATAAAGGGGTATTAAAATCAAGAGTAAATAGGTTCCTTCTAGGTAAGCATGCTCCATCTTAGACCTCACTACTGCTTAACATCAGGGAGAGTGAGGTCAAATGCTGACCTATTATTATTATTATTATTATTTGGTCTGGCTGTTTCTATGTATAATAAGTACCTATGTATTTACAAACAAAAAGTATATATGTAGTATATCAGTTATCTGGTTCCCATAGTACAAGCTTTGCTTAGTTTGGGGCTAGATGATGCTGTGTGAAAAGTCCAGCGTAATTAATTTAATTTAAAAAAAAAAGTTCGGTAAATGTGTAGTGGCCGTTACTTTTTATAAATACATAGACACATACAAATTTATTGACATAGGTAGCCAATGAAACATACTTTTTATCTGATTGGAAGTGCTTATGGCAAGTTGTTTTTTCTAGGTCAACGAATTAAGCAGTCACAATGGATGGGTGACTGCTATGCAATAACATTTGAGTGCTTCCATGCTTCGGAAGGCATTTTGTTAGTTTTAGCTATACATATCTAAAGTTATTGAGAGGTCAAATTATTGTCTAAATAGAAAACAACCTAATGATTGTTGAATCATTCCTAACAATATGAAAAACACATGTTTTTCTTTGTAAGTATGACAAATACTATGTTTTATCTAATATGAAACAATATAGTGACGACACTGGTACTTATTCTGTTCAAGAACTCGATTTCGTAATCTATTTGTGCAATATTTACAATAAAAATAGATTTTTTTACATTCAATGTTATGACCTCCGAAATAATTTATTCATAATGATTCTCATGGTTTTGAAACGAGCACATCCTAATTCGAGTAAATGCATAAAGTGTAGCTAAAACAATACGATAAAATAGACACAAAGACTTACCAATAATTGTATTTGAACACAAACAAACTAGACGCACACTTGCATTTTCTGCCGCTGCTAACTCGCACTAAATGGTCCAGTTAGCACTGCTATCAAATATCCATCTCGTTGTGATATTTCAATTACTAAATGTTATCAAAACAACACAATTTGTTATCAAAACTACAGAACAAGGTAGTTCGGGAACGAGCGAATTAAAGAATTATAGGGATGGGGAAGTACCACTATTCCAAAACACAAACAAATTATTTTTAGCAGACAAGGACAGACATATAAATATATACGACATAAAAAGAGACAACATATGTTTATGCTAAAGACGTGTTCTAAAACTGGTAAAGCTTTTTTATACATCTATTGACGTCGTTGACAATTACAACTACATCTCATTGACTTTGAATGAAACCAAAGATTAGCGACATTGGCAGAAATACTGTTAGGTGTCTCAGTTGTCATTTATTAAAAAAAAGTAGAAGAAAGACGAAGTGTGTACTGTACTTAGAGCAGAGAAATGGGATACTAAGTATACAACATTAATGATCGAAGGTACTGTTAAACCACAGAATACAGAGAGGAACATGTTAAACTTGGTTAAACTACGAGGCCCTACGTAGTACCTAGGGTACTACGTAGGGCCTCGTAGGCTCTCAAAGTGAATTTTTAAATACTACGTTCGTTAAGGCAGCAGCACTAAATTATAGATCTAGGCACTCAGTATCAATAGTAGGTACGTCTGTGTAGGCACTCTAAATCCAGACGGGATGCGCCTCCCGGTCGGGGTGTACAAAAGGGTGTGCAGTAGCCCGCAGTAGTTAGTAGGCGGCTGGGACTAACAAAAATTTCGAAAATGTAGGTGTACCTAATAGGTAATCAAGTAGGTGTACCTACCTACTTGATTCCGAACCTTAGGCACCACCAAGGTTTTATTACTTATATGAACTACCAGTATGTAAGCTAAAGAAAACGTTTATTCTTCTATAAAAACTTTTATTGTTTGTAACAGCTTTTATCCTTATTTTAATTTTATAACATAATTTTAATCTTCATTAGATAATAGAGCATTTAGATTATAACACCAAAGAAGCTTAAAATCTAACCACATAAATCAGGTAAGTAGCATAAACTTAAGCCGCAGGCACCTAAATATTTTATAAATAGATTTGAGACCCGCAATGGGTATACTTAGATTAGCAGTAATGAGTCAGCAAACGTTTAAATCGTGCTGATATAGGTCAGAAAGTGACAGTCGTGCTGACGGTAGACTGCTCATTCAACAGTAATGTCGATTCGCTCCATTTACAAGCAATACAGTTAAGTTTAATACATTACAAAGGCTTGGGTAAATGGGTACTTACTTACCTGTTCTACGATGTATTCAATAAATATATAGGTACTTATGTACAATACTATAATTTAACAAAGATTTCATTGACGAATCAACACCACTATTTGCTATGATAAAACTTAGGTAAGAAGTAAGTAGTAATAAGAGGGTGCTAACTACATAACCTAACTTTCATTGTAATTGGCTGTATGGAATAGAAATAAGTTTAAGCATAGATAATAAGAGCTGTGGATTTTGTTGATAAATAAATAAATGTACTTACCTACCTACAGGTAGAAATGAATGTCCAATAACATAATTGAGTGTTACAACTATGAATATATATATATTTTTAAATACTGTTATAATCTTTCATTGCTGTCAGTAGGTTCTTACAATAGCCATTTCTTTTAGACTAAATAATTATAATTGTAGACGGAGCTCTTAGCATGAATACATTTTAATAATGTAGGTAAACGGAATGTAACCTAAGTATTTGTTTAATTACTTACGCATAATGATAACCTACGTTTCGACACAATACTAAGTATTTTTTTTAATTTAATTATAATCAAATTAGTGTTCAAGATATAATAAAATCAATGCTTTTAATGAATCAGATAGATTATTATAAACTTCTTTGGTAAGACTGGCCGTGCAGTCCCCACACTATTCGCAATTTGATGTCAGCACTTCTGCTTATACGAGTATGATTTACCTAGCGCCTTAATTGTTTCGTAACCATGATAGTTTCAATAAATATATCGATTTAGTTAGTATTTAAGTACAATTTACAGCCAACTCTATTATTATATCAGGTAGGTCTCTTGCACAGCAATACGATGACAGCACTCCTACTGACACGAGACAAAGTGACAGAATACTGACGCTACATACAGCGCCCGATTTGAATAGTATTAGTACCATCTAGCTGTTCCCACTCTATTATCCGGCGGGTCTCTAGCACAGCAATACGATGTCAGCACCCCTACTGACGCGAGACAAAGTGACAGAATGCTGACGCCACACACAGCGCCCGATGTGATGTCATTCAACGGTGTCCCGGGTTTCGGCTGGACCGTGAGTAGGATGAGTAGACCGAACGCGCTGAGAAGGGAGAATGATGATAGGACTATGTACCCTGAAAATAAAAAAAATATATTTTAGGCAATGCTGATACCTATTGATTATTGATTATACCTATATTTTTTTAACGTAACTACCTCGACATCATCGAATTCGAACCCACTCACCCGATATATAATTTCTGTTCGGCAGCAGCTGTTGTCTCCTCGAACGGAGGCCTAGGAGGCCTAGCAGGAAGCACGTGAAGCCGGACATCACACCAAAGTCTAGGTAGTAGTGGCGACCCATCTGTAACATTTAAAAGTATATTATGTACAAGGTACATTATAATAAAATATGAAATTTTGTCCAACACCATAATACATAGCAATTTTTCAAACGTTAAAACACGGTATACTTAGTAAGTTCGTATGAGTCAGTGGCCAACTCTGGTGACGGAGTTTTTAGGCCGCCTTATCCATACTCCATACTAATATTATAAATGTGAAAGTAACTCTGTCTGTCTGTCTGTCTGTCTATCTGTCTGTCTGTCTGTTTGTTACCTTTTCACGCCCAAACCACTGAACAGATTAGGCTGAAAATTGTCATGGATAAAGGTTGTATCCCAGGGACGGACATAGGCTACTTTTTATCCCGAAAAAATCCCGAGGGACCGCGGGTTACACCGCGGGAGCGCAGCTAGTATTAAATAAATAAATAAATAAATAATGCTGGACATTTCACACAGCATCATCTAGCCCCAAACTAAGCAAAGCTTGTACTATGGGAACCAGATATCTAATATACCTACTAGGTACTTACATACCTACTTTAAAGTACATACATATTACACACAGAAACACTCAGACCCGAGATAAATATTTGCAGATCATACAAACATTTATCCCGCGGCGGATATTCATCAAATGAACCTGGCCCTTGTCACGTGTAGGTGCCTACCTACCATGAAATTAGTTTAAAAAGTTAAGTATTTTAACTTACAGCATACATCATGTAGAAGCTAAGTCCAGTAGTCAGTCCCCCACAGAGCGTCAGCATCAACGCAGCGATGATGAGAGAAGCAGCAGCTCCCTTTTTGATGATGGAGATGGATTTGTAGGTGGTGTCGGAGTATTCTGACGGTGGCTGAGCGATCCTGAAACGTAGTATTACGCTCAATGCACATTGAATCGGGAAGCGAGTCAATTAGTTTTATAGCGCACCATTATAAACCTTATGAAACAAGATATAGAAACGCTTGTAGAATTAACGAGATCTGGCGAAGCCATCTAGCGGGCCGCGCTGGCGGGAGCGGTTCATTCTACAAGCGTTTCTATATCTTGTACCATTGTTCATAAGGTTTATAATGGCTTGCGATAAATTAATTGACGCGTCGCTTGCCAATTCAATGTGGCTTGAGCCTTACACGCTGCAATTACATTTGCGGCGTTTTTGTTTTGCGTTATCTTACAAGTTAAATTTTTTTCACAGCTTCAATATTTATTTCAAATCGATACGCGTTACCGATAGAAAGGGTCTTGACAGACAGACAGACGAACTACGAAGTGATTTTATAAGGGTTCCGTTTTTTTTCTTTTCGTTCGAGGTACACGCAAACCTTAATGAGTGAGTGTTGAGATGACGGCTGATAGAGGAGAATGGAAGAGGAACACAACTTTGTGCTGACCACTAAACTTACACCGGTATTCACAAACATTACTGAGGTCTCACAGTGCGCGCGGAGGCACAGGGTCCCAAAAACCTACTGATTTTGGGACCCTGTGCGTCCGCGCGCACTATGAAACGTCAAAGTAATGTTTGGGAATACCGGTGTTTATGTGAGACTTCGATCATTAAGTAGTTCTAGTTCGTCCGAGATGTGAGACAAGGGCAGGAAAATGATGAAATTTTGGCTTGTTTCGCTAAGCAATTGCCATCAGCGAGCGAGCGTCGCACTTACTAATGCTGGGTATAGATAGGCCTCCCCTGTTTACGCCATTAATTCTGATCCTGTGCTTCACGCATCCAAATTTTTTTAGAATAATTTAAAAACCTGCGTGTAGAAATAACGGACTCATAGTTTTTATAAAAATTAAAATTTTCCTTAGGTGGTACGTGTACAGTTAGCGTCACCAATTGGTAACCCCCTTACATTAGTAAGACGGTTTGTACTGCAGGGGGGCTACCAGTTGGCGACGCTGACCGCACCTAGGTACCTACAGTATCAATAAGTGAGGCCTTCAGGCGGACTAAATCTCTGTCATCTGAGTTGGCGTGAGTATATTTCCTGTAATTTACAAAAAGTATCACTCACCTGGGCACAATAACAGCTGTAGTTTTATCCCTCCTCTGACTCCTTCCAAAGTTCCTCCTACTCTCTCTACTGCTATCTCTTTCAAAGCTCTTCTCTCTCACGCTCGGACTAGTCACAAAAACCCTTTCAAAATCAGGCAATCCATAGTTCAACTTTTGCTGAGCTTTCGGCGAAATTGGCGATGTCATACTCCTGTTTAAAGACAAGTTTGCACAAGATTTAGATGGTGTTACACCTTGGGGAGTGCTACAGATGATCTTCTGAGGAGTTCCTGCAAATCTTTCTTTGTTTGGTGTTATCCTGACTGAAGGCTGGCTTCCGTAGCTCTTCAGTTTCCTCGGCGTTGATAGTAGTTCGTGCAACTTTTGCGTTGCAATCAAATTCTTCTGAGACATCATTGGGGAGAAGGTTATTCGTTTCGGTTCGTCTTCTTCTACCGGCACTATTGCGTATCTCATTGTCTTTCCATTGACTGTCTTGACAATCTCTGTAGGTATTTCTTTGAGTTCATTATCATCAGGTCCATCTACGTTGTATTCTTCTATTTCATTTGCGGGTGCTTGTACTATTCGTTTTTTAGTAGGCGAATAATCTTCTACATCGTCCATGTCTTGTATGATTTCGTATCTGTGTCTTCTGTCTTGAACCACGTATCTATCGTCTTCATATGTATCGTTTCTTCTATCTTCTAGCCCGTCATCGCTTTCTGCGTTTCTATCGTATCTTTTCTG
The DNA here is from genome assembly GCA_963565295.1 of Epirrhoe alternata. NCBI lineage: Eukaryota > Metazoa > Arthropoda > Insecta > Lepidoptera > Geometridae > Epirrhoe > Epirrhoe alternata. Next base: position 4,870,873 of record OY751404.1, on the reverse strand, counting down.
TCTGATTTGTGCCATTTCTAAGTCCTCACTTCTTGTTCTACAGCGGACTTGTCTAGTCTGTTTGTAGACTAATGAGGCTTGTCTATGAAACTGTCTGTATTTTGCGGGTTTGGGAGGTAGCTCAGGAGGTTCGTCCCTCATTCTTGAAGCTGGAGACATTCTCAAAGGATTATCAGATATATCTGTCCGTAAGATCCTGTGAGCCTCAGTTTTTCTTGGAGAGTTGGCGCCTAGTGGTGACATTCTTCGATCTGGTGATATCATTTTACCTCTTTCGCTTTGACCACAGAAAGCTGGGTTGGAGTAATACTTGTACACTATCTTTGGCGAGTCCATCTTGATGTTTTTGTTCAGCGTCCTTGTTTTATTGTCTGTGAGATGTTTTTCTTTTTACTTCTTTGTTATTTGCATGGCGTAGGTTTAAAGTTCGTCAGCCAGGTCAAACTTTAAATGAGGGTTCCTATTGTATGGTGTTCAGCAAACCATGATTCCTTGTGCTTAGGATGGAACCGTTCTGCTATCTGATTTCTTTAAAGGTTTAAGACTAAGTAATATTCTTGATTGAAGCTAAGTAAAGTTCCAAGGTCAACGGCCTAGTAAATATTCATGAATCTTTAGTACAAACTGTTGAATAAACTATGATCCTGAAAGATCTATTCAAAATAAATATGGGTTCCCCTTTTCACTGACTATATTTTCGTGTCCAGTAGTTTTAAAATTCACTGTCACAAAAGCTTTTACAATTCACTTTTTCACTGAAATTTTTCACAGCAGCACGTCTGTTTCGTTCAACGGTCAAATTCCAACTGCCAGTTGAGTTCCATTTTCGAAAAAAATCGGAAACGGCGTTTGCGCACCCCATGGCACGCGCTACGTAATACTTAAACCAGCTTTGCTATTTTCAATCCTATTTCAATATCATAAGCTACAATATCCTTTGAAGATGTTTCCTCAATGGGGAATTGCAGTCGCTACCGAAGAGTCGCGCGAGATTATGTCGCGGTATAGATTAAACCTGTTTTAGTCTTTATTGATTACTCGTTAATGTTGAAAATAGTGTGAACCTGTAATTATAATGTTTTGCGCAATTATTAATTGAATGAGCTTTGCAGGGGTCGCGCGTTCGAGGTAGGTACGTCCGTTAGATGACATAAAGGTGTTTTTTTTTAATAGCTTTAATAGTAATTTTTTTTGTTAAAATATCTATTTCCTTATATCTAAAAAAAACCTACTGATTACCTAAAGCGAGAAATGTGTTATAAAGGAAAATTATTAACAAAACTATTCTAGAAGTAAAGGAATTTTGTTAATTGCAAAGATTTTAATTTGTGTAGGTACCTACCTACTAGACACAAAATTAAGTACTTGTAAATTACCTCTAATAAAATCTAGGGAAGGGACAGTCAGTCTAGCCCAATTTAATAAAATCTCTTCTTACTTACCTATAAGTCAATACGTCAAGCGTAGTAATTGTTGACAATGATGTACCACTACGTGGTATCTATGCAATATTCTGTGTCGGGCACGTGCTGGTAACGGTTGCGCGCAGCTGGCCGGCAGCTGCTGGCAGGGGTGACAAGCATTTGCTCACATCAATGTAATAATTACTAGATGTCCGTCGCGGTGTTACCCGCGTTCCTTCGGGAAAACTTCACTTTCCCGGGATAAAATATAGCTTGTTCATCAAGGGTCATGCAGGATTCTAATGGTGAAAGAATTTTTCAAATCGGTCCAGTAGTTTCGGAGCCTATTCATTTCAAACAAACAAACAAACAAGTCTTTCCTCTTTATAGTTAGTTAGTTAGAGAGTTGGCCACTGACTCATACGAACTAACTTACTAACTTTCCTCTTTATAATATTAGTATAATATAAAATAAATAAATAAATAAAATACATTTATTTCGAGAAAACACTCATAGGTACACAAACGAGTTTTTGACACACAGACAGAAGACAAATACACACAAAGCTTAAAAACTAACAGGGTTCATAGTTAGGTGTCGCTCACAGCAATGTCTCGTGTAGGGACACCCTGGCAGCTATCATTGCCAGGACGGTGTTGGAGCTGGCCCGCAACCTGCACACCAGAGAGTATAGAGGGGATAGATAATCCAGACCTCACATAATCTTAATGATCACCGAAAATAAAGCTAGGCCCCAAACCGTGTTTGTAGCCCTGATTCTTCACGGTATTGATCGCGCAAGAACAGGAGTAAAATTAGTTTTAAGACTATTCTAAGTGATCCCAGCGGTCCTACTGAATAAATGCTTTTTGACTTTTTTGTTTGTAGCCGTGGTTCCTCACGGCATTGGTCGTGAAAGAAAAGGAGTAGAATCATGTGTGATGAAACTGGTCCTACTAATTATTAGCTTTTTTAGTTTTTTGACTTTGTTTTCCAGTTCACAATTTAATTTTTTTTAAACCTAATGGGACATAACCTAACATTTTTTCAAACATAACTTAGGTTCCTTTTTAATAAATAAATAATAAATAATGCTGGACATTTCACACAGCATCATCTAGCCCCAAACTAAGCAAAGCTTGTACTATGGGAACCAGATAACTGATATACTACTTATATACTTTTTGTTTGTAAATACATACATATTATACATAGAAACACCCAGACCCGAGATAAATATTTGCAGATCATACAAACATTTATCCCGCGGCGGGGATCGAACCCGCAACCTTCTGCGTCCCAAGCGGGCTTTCACCCACTGCGCCACAGAGGTCTTTTACAGATTACGACTTTAATCCAAGACCTCATACACACATTTTTAAAAACATTTTTTGTCACAGAAAACTTTATATCGCCTGAAGCGCGTTGAAGTCTTTTACTCTAAAAAAAGAATGGTCATAGCTCACAACAAATTCTGAATTTCTGTTCAAGTAATGGGTATTAAAAATCTCACTAGGTAGTTCTTCCGAACCATTGTGGTGAAAGAATTTTTTTTTAACTTTTTAGGTTTTACGACATGCCGAACAAAATAATTAAAAACGTTCATATTTTTTTAATCCGAGGAAAACTAAATTACGTATTGAAATTGTAAAATGACCAAAATAAAATAATACAGGTACTATTCAATATTGAAACTTCAACAAATATTAAAAGCTTAAAAATGTTTACGACCCCATTTCCAACCCGTATCGTCTATTGACTTCAAAATGGCGGCAAAAGATTATCTCGTCTGCAATACTCTATGTACCTACTGCTATCTAACCTAGACCTTGGCACTTGTAATACCAATAGGTGGTGAAGAGAATATCCATGTTGGTTGACCAAGTGGGATAGTTACCACTTTCCGGAGGTCGTGGGTTTGAAACCCAGCCGTGCAGTCGTGCAATCAAACCCAGGTTTGATTTACTTTTATAAAATAATGTCTAATTAAATCAGCAGAATTTATGAAAAAGTTTGCACTCGGTCACCCTGACGAAGGTGGAATGCGTAATTGACGAGTAGGCAAAAATAAAAAATAAAAAAGAGCGGCAAAAGAGAAGGCAGAGCTAGACACGGGTAGATAGATTGGGTTGCTGGCTAAGATTGTAAATTGATGATTATGTTTGTATTTATGAAATAAAGAAATATTGTCATATTGGAATACTGTGTTTGGCCATTTCTAAGATATCCTATACAAGTAACGGAGCCGGACGCACTAAATAATGAAAGAGGATTATCGCTGTCTATCATAGGCACGATAGACATCGTAGTTATAGATATTATCTCAAGTCACTCAAGATCCTGTTCAGTTATCTACGAGGGTTATCAGAGACATGCCAAAATACGTATTTCTTAAATAAATAAATAAATAATATTCAAGAACATTTGCAGAAGGATTGGTTGTAAGCCCATAAACAAGTACCTATAGCCTACCTAAACTGTTTTTTAAGTATTGTCTTGTTGTAGCGACCTCAGTCCGATATCGCCACAGCCTAGATGATACCACCTAGCTAAAAGAGTACTTACTTCAGTATCAGTAGCACTAGATGGCGCTGAGAGCACAGATAAGCAAATTCCCATACAAATGTCGCTAAATGTATAGAAATCCGGATCGCGCTTACGAAGTTTTCAAGCACTAACCTTTATAGAACTATTAAACTTCAACCATTGCCCAGCCCGGCAAGTGGGCCAGATTGGCCGACCAGGTGAGGGGAGCTCTACCGAAAGGTATATATGGCTACTACCCCTTCATGTACCCCACCAAGTTTCTGCAGGGTACATTGAATTTTAACTCGCTCGAGTCACGAAGGCTCTGTGACCAGATTATCACCATTATCAGAATTTTACGCGGAATGCTTAATTGTCCTGACTTGCTGGCTGAGGTAAGTAGGTTGTGCGTGCCGGAGCATCGCGCTAGATTCCGCCCTGGGCGAGTGCCGCTGTTTGCTCCGAGGCCAGCACGCACAGTGGCTCGCCAGCAGTCACCGGTATGCCGCGTACAACGCCACCTCAACGCTCTGTCTGCATCTAATGCAGAAGTTGATATCTTCGCCGACAGATGGCCAATGCTTGAGAGAGCGTGTCTGAGCTATAGTGAGGAGCCTAGCTCTTTAATGCCGTGGTAGTATTTGAACAGTAGGTGGTAGGTACATAAATATAATAAATGTTGAAAAGTAGTGACATTAATGAGAATTTTTTATCTGTGCAATGTTATTTTATTTTAAGAGAATGTTATTTTTATTTTTTATTAAGAGTTTTTAGTTTTGTTTATTTTTGTACCACTTATGCCTTTCTTTATTAAGTTAAGTTAAGTTTAAGATTTAATTAAAGATCTCACTAGGATAACGCCTTAGCTATTAGATTATCTGTAATGTTAGCCTAAGTCTTTAATAAATAAATGACTAAATGACTAAATCTCGAAACCACCTACCCCCAGTCTAATAGCCGTTTTTAAGTATTGTCTAATAGCTTGATAAATTCATAAGGTACCTAACCTAGGTAGTAGCCGACACTGGTATTAGGAGTAATGAATGAAATAAAAAGATATTGTGATGTTTTAAAATTATAATCACATACAATTTGCAATACAAACGAACATACTGGAATTTCACTATATATCACATTCACTGAACAAAAAAATCAAGCTATTGATTGATTACAGCCACTTGGTCAATAAAAGTCTAATAAATACTTACGAAGTAGTCAAGTCAAGTGACTATGAATATGACTTCCCTTTTAAAAACAGACATAATTCATGAAATAACGGTCACTGAACGCATAAAAAAAGCCAACGAGTGTCCTCACATGAACAAAACAATTAAAGAATCGATACAGTGACACTACATAAACATGATGATTAAAATCAGTCACCAGAAGAATAAATCAGTTTCCACAGTCACCAGGTTAAAAAATACCTACCTACAGTCACAAGAAGAATAAAAGAGTCTCTAAATAAGTTAACAGTCACCAGTTTTTTTTTTTTTTTTAAATTAAATAGGTCAGCATTTGACCTCACTCTGCCTGATGTTAAGCAGTAGTGAGGTCTAAGATGGAGCATGCTTACCTAGAAGGAACCTATTTACTCTTGATTTGAAGACCCCTAAATTGTACTTTTCGGGAAATACAGAGCCCGGCAATGAGTTCCACAATTTGGCGGTGCGTATGAAAAATGTGGACTCAAAACGCTTTGTACGAACTCTGGGAATGTCGACCATGTACAAGTGGCGTCTTTAGTTAAATAAAAACAGTCACCAAACTAATAAATACAGTCACCAAACGAATAAATACAGTCACCAAACGAATAAATACAGTCACCAGTTAAATAAAAAGTCACCAAACGAATAAATACAGTCACCAGATAAATAAATACAGTCACCAAACTAATAAAACAGTCACAACACTAATAAATACAGTCACCAAACGAATAAATACAGTCACCACACAAATAAATCACCTAAACATGGATAACTTTTGTACCAGGCTCCCATTTATACCTAATTTTTCTGACCAAGGATTCCACAGAAGATGGTTTCTTCACAGACTCTACAGAGGTGCAATACACAATGTTGGTGGAAGGATCACAAGTCAGGCTCATGTCGGACTTTCCCTGGTTCAGTTTGAGCTCTGATTGGGATGGGGAGATGGTCGAATTGACTGATTCTGTTACCTGCAGGAGAAATAAATAATTAACAAGATACAGATTGGATCAGTGTGCATGGGACAGCTGGAAGGGGAAGGCCTAGGCGAACCTTCTTGATCAAATTGGCGACATTTTGGAGAAGGGCCAAAAAGGCAAAAGTACCCTAAACCGACGAGCATGTATGAAGAATGTAATGAGAGTGAATGAGGTCAAAGTTGGTTGTGAGATCCGCGGTCTCTGCCCTTTGGGAAAGAGGCGTGACTTTATGTATGTATGTATGTATGTACAGATTGGATATCTCTTCTTCTTTCTACGACATACCGTATCCCTTCACCGTTTGAAAGAATTGGCATAATGCACAATTGCACAAGTAAGTCTACATATTTGGACGGAAAAACTTAAATGTAATTAATAAATAAATCATAATTAATACCTAATAAGACATTTCACACAGCATCATCTAGCCCCAAACTAAGCAAAGCTTGTACTATGGGAACCAGATAACTGATATACCTACTACTTATATACTTTTTGTTTGTAAATACATATTACACATAGAAACACCCAGACCCGAGATAAATATTTGCAGATCATACAAACATTTTACCCGCGGATCGAACCCGCAACCTTCTGCGTCCCAAGCGGGCTTGCACTCACTGCGACACAGAGGTCGTCGTTTACTGTAGGAATAGGCATGATGACAAATTTTCAAAATCTGTTCTATGTTGTTCAGAATTATTTGTTGTGTGAAAAAAAAAATATTTCAGTAGAAAATAAAGGTTTTCAAACATAAAAATCAAATTTGAAATTCACGCCAAAACGCTCGTCGGTGTCATGGCGGCTGTTTCGACGTCACAGCTCACCACTGCAACAGCAAAAACTACGTGCATAGCTAAAGCTGAAAGGGAACAAAAGGTGCAGTTTTGGCCTATGATATTGAGTAATGACGTCACGCGCTCTGATTGGCGTACAGCTATCATGGCGGATTGTTGTATTTTGTAGATTTATTTTATTAAATAATTTAATAATGTCGACATTATTAGGACAATAAATGCATTTTTCTCAATCCTGGAATCCTATTTTATTAGACCAGTTAAATATTTTGGCGAAACTTGATTACTGTCATCATGCCTATTCTAAAATTTCATATTGTTTTCGTTTTTCTAAGATGTCCTCTTCTCTTCTATTTTATTCTTACTCACACTAGCACTATCAATGCTGCGTACATTCAACCTGCCGTCATCGGACACCAGGTTCCGTGGGCGTCTCTGGTGGATTATACCAGCACACGAGTGGAACTTCGAGAACTTATTGTGGTTGTGGTGTTCCAGGTCTTCGTGGAGGCTGAGCTGTCTTCTGAAAAAACAATAGATCTATTTTTTAACCCCTGACGCAAAAAGAGGGGTGTCATAAGTTTAACGTGTCTGTGTATCTGTCTGTGGTATCGTAGCTCCCAAACGAATGAACCGATTTTCGTTTAGTTTTTTTTGTGTCATAGATAATTTTATCCCGAGTATTCTTTGTGGCGACCTCTAACCGCGATCGCCTGAACTACAAGGGCATCGTAACAGAGTTGCCGACCTAGCTACTGCAGAGCTTCACCGCATTATCACTAGATGGCGTTCGGATCAAATATTACAAAAAGTGTACCGAGTTCTACATCGCGCAAGTGACATTATCTTGGCAAACGAACTTATAAAGAACTATCCGAAATTAACTGTCGGCTGAAAGGCCCTAAGGTATGTGGACCAGATGGAGTCGACCTTAATACAGGTAGTACTACCTCTTTGCCATAGATTGGGGGAATAACACCTACCCCCAAAATGGGTGATCATCATCATCACCATATTTCATGAAAATCTGTTCAGCCGTTTGAAGATCATCAGCTCTTTTCTGGTTGATGAGGGGATCTGACTAACTTCCTTATGTCCGATCGATTCGAAATTTGGTAGCGTGTTACTTCAATGATATTGAAAGTCTAGAAAGTATATGGTAAGGTAACTATGACCTGCGGCCTTATTGTCTAACTTGAAATCCATTTCCAGTTATCATCCCAATTGAACTCAACCAATCACACAATACGAAAATGACGTATTATGAAAAAAAAACGTCATTTAATTCGTCATTTTTACGAGTAAATTTTTAAGAAAAAGAAACTATAGAAAACGTTGATAAACCAAGTTTCTTCCAAAATAAACTTCAAATCAATTCAATTTATAAAAAAACAAAACGTTTTCAGTAAGTGCAATTATTTCAAGCTTTTTTTCTACTATAACTTACGTATACTTCAAATCTCCAACACGACAACTGACAGTAGGTCCGTACTGGTGTGACGTCACAGGGTACTGGGGTGTCACTGGATGCGAGTTACTGTCGCACTTGCACTTGCCAATGTTCATGCAACTAACTGTCCTCTTCTCTGTGGAATCTGGTGAACACCATGTAACTTAGTGTTGGTGTTGGTGTTAGAGGTGATATTGGTATTCATATTGGGTGTGATTATATCTGATGATGGAACTTACTCAGCAAGTAAAACCCATGTAACTTGATCATGAGGTTGGTGTTGGTGTTGATGTCGGTGTTGGTATTAATGATTGTTTCTACTATAGTCACTTTCTCATCAAATGAACACCATGTTACATAAAGTGATTTTGGTGCTGGTGTTGACGATCTTATGATGTGTGGCATTTTTTCACCAACAAATAAACTATTCTTAATGCGTTATTGTCCAGAAAGTCCGGTTTGGTGAGGTTGTTGATACTACCAACTAACATCTCCATTTTCAGATTAATACGATAAAGCTCAAAGCACATTGAATTCTACAAGCGTTTCTATATCTTGTACCATATTTCATAAGGTTTAAAATAGTTTGCTATAAAAATAATTGACGCGTCGCTTGCCAATTCAATGTGCATTGCAGTTGGAAGGAAATAATCAAATAAATACTTACCCTGCGATTCCGTAGTACTGATATTCTTCGTCAAATTAGTCTCAGAGCTCCGGTTCTTTCTAATTTCACTAATAATATCATCAGGGTTAGATATCTTATCGAAAAACGACACAATTTTCTTCAACTTCTCATCCGGGATCGACTCGGGCTCAGTTTGTGTGTTGCTATTGCTCGCTAGCTTTCTATCTGTCGATCGATTCGAGAGATTGGTGTTGAGTTTGTTTAAGCCGATATGTTCATTTTCATGAATGAATTTGTCGTATTCCTTCTCGAAGCCTTCGTGGCAGTAATGACATATGTATTTTCGATCTTTGAAATGGCAGAGGTTGAGATGGTCATTGTAGTTTATTATGCCTGAAACAAATGATGTTAAAAACATGCAGAGTCTTTCATTTTAAACTACACGAACTGACAGGGCTTAATTTTTTGGGTTGTAAATTGATATACTTTTGACCGTATCAATTGAATTACTAAGCCGATTTTAGTTTTCACTTCAAAAAGTATCTTTTATTGGTTTTTATGACATGTTGCATAACATTTTCAAGGAGAACAGACGTTGACCAATCGCAGCGTCGCACGCTCGAATGGACTAAGTTATACAAGAAACAATAATCAATTAAAAGGATAGTCTTTATCGATTTTCTCGAGATTTTCATAACAAAATAAAAAAATCATTATATTAATATTTTTTAATTTATTTGTTGAACCCAATTCCTGAATATAGTTAGTTTAAAATGAAAGACCCTATAGATAGGTTACTAGCGTGTAGAAATTGAAGACTCGAAATTGTCGTATTATCTCAAGTTTTACTTCAGTTTGCGTCAAACAGAGCGACGGTTTTGTCAGTGACAGTGAGGCTCAATGCACATTGAATTGGCAAGCGTGTATTAGTTGTATAGCAAGCCATTATAAACCTTATGAACAATGGTACAAGATATAGAAACGCTTGTAGAATATACCGCACGAAAGTGCTCGAGCCAGCGCGGCCCGCTAGATGGCTTCGCCAGAACTCGTTAATTCTACAAGCGTTTCTATATCTTGTGCCATTGTTCATAAGGTTTATAATGGCTTGCTATAAAACTAATTGACGCGTCGGTTGCCATTTCAATGTGCATTGAGCATAAGGACTAAATTGTAGGTATTTTCTGTTTTGTGAATTCTTAGAAGTAAATGATAAAACCTAAACCTACTTTCATCTTTTGACGACCTCTGTGGTGCAGTGGGTGAAAGCCCGCTTGGGACGCAGAAGGTTGCGGGTTCGATCCCCGCCGCGGGATAAATGTTTGTATGATCTGCAAATATTTATCTCGGGTCTGGGTGTTTCTATGTATTATATGTATGTATTTACAAACAAAAAGTATATAAGTAGTATATCAGTTATCTGGTTTCCAAAGTACAAGCTTTGCTCAGTTTGGGGCTAGATGATGCCGTGTAAAATGTCCAGCTATAGGTATTTTTTTTTTTCATCTTAAAATCTTACCATAGGACATCATTTTGCATCCCACCATTGGGCACTGCCTCGGTGTGGTGTCCACCAAACAGCTCTTCTGCGCTGACTGAACGTAAGATAGGATTGCTGTGCTCTGCATATCTTTAATATCGCTCTCGGATTTTATCTTCTTTGCTCTTCGTAACCTTTAAAATAATTCATCAACATCATTGGCAGCTACAATAAGCTCACTGCTGGACATAAGCTTCCTCCAACACGGCTCTGTGCTGATCTCATCCAAGTCTTTCTCTCTGTGGCCTCTCTAATGTCATCCACCCATCTGGCTTCTTCAGCCTTATTGTCTAACTTGAAATTAATTCCCAATTTATCATCCCAATGATTATGATTTTTACTTTTGTGTAGGTATTCCTGTAAATATTTCTGTGTTATCGCTTTTGTATTATCATTATGTTACTCGCTAATACTCAAATCATGCCGTCTTCACCTGTAAGTGTAGAGACACTAAGAAGGAATTGTTGTGTTGTTTCCATATTTTATGTTAAGGTATACTCTGTGTTGGTGAACTAATAAATAAATAAATCCCAATTGAGCTCAACCAATCACACAATACGAAAATGACGTATTAGGCTAAATACGTCATTTTCGTATTGTGTGATTAGCTCAATTGAGATGATAACTGGTAATGGATTTCAAGTCAATAAGGCTACTGGTCTGCCCCGGCTCTTAGCACTTTCCCTTGGCTAGTCCCACTAATATAATAAAGCTGAAAGTTTGTGAGTTTGTTTAGATGTTTGTGTTTCAATCACGCCTAAACCAGAGAACCGATTTGGATGAAACTTGGAATAGGCGTAGATAGTGACCTGTTGTTGTCAAAATGTTGGTACCACAGACGAAGCCGCGCGCAGAAGCTAGTATAATGGCAACCACATGACTGATTTACTACTTTTTTTAACAGACTTCAAACCAAAATATATGATCGTCTTTCCATCTAGTGGGGGCCGTCCTCTGCTGCGATTTCCGGTGCGTGGTCTCCACTCGAGAACTTTTCTGCCCCAACAGCCGTCAGTTCTACGAGCTATGTGCCCCGCCCACTGCCACTTCAACTTGCTAATCCTGTGGGCTATGTCGTTGGTGCACCCACAAGATCGATCACTGTGGAAATCGATGGGGGAGGCCTATGTTCAGCAGTGGACGTTAGATGGCTGAGATGATGATGATGAAACCAAAATATTATTATCAACTAACCTCCTAAACCTCAACCCCCTCCTTCTCCGTCTCTCTTGGAAGCTGTCACTCGCTGCATACACGTCATTCGGAAGAACATACGCATTCTGTCTGATGCCAAATAACCTTTGAACAAAACTCTGGAACCTGGTCAGTTTCCTGCGATCATTCATCATCATGTAAGGAACTACGTGCTTCATTCCTTGCATATGTACGCATTTTTCATTCACACACTCCTTGGAATATTTCGATTCGCTAAAATCAGTTGTTGTTCCCGAATTCGATGTTATTTCCGAATTCGATGTGTGAGATTGAATCGATTCGAATTTCGAATTTTCGATTTGCGTTGAGCAGGATTGTTTTATTTTTAAATCTTGTGTTTCTGTGGCTATTGATTCGCATTCTTCTTGGGTTATGTCACCGCTGTATAATGTTTCTGTTGTACCTGCGCAAGCGTCGGTTTTGGTTCGATGTGAGCGTTTGCGACGGCGATTTGTTGAGGTGTCGTCTGCGTATTCAATTTCTAGTTCGGGTTCTGGGAGAACGCCTAGAAAATAACAGTTATTTTACCTATATATAATGTAGTAGTGTATATTATTCAGCAGTGTCCTAACTCAGATAATAAAACTACCTTCATCTAATTAATAATTAGTGCCTGTCTACGAGTACCCACCTACATGTAGGTAACAAGATTACACTTAATTCAAATTCAAAGTGTTTATTTGCATTCATGTTGTGTTTGTACATAATTTTAGGTCTTATAATTTATTGTACATGTGTTTATATAACATGAGTCCTGGAAGGACATCGCAAAAAATAAAAATACTGGGTTGTTATGCCCGGTATTTTGTTATAAATTTAAAAGAAAAAATTCAATTCACAATTCAGTACCTTTATTTAAAAAATCTTAAAGCACAATTATATTGAATCAGTTAGGTACATTAACTCTAGTGGGAGTTCTGGGTAAAGTGAATTTGAAATCATTTGAAAAAATAAATTGCCTGTAGGTATTTTTTTTCTTCAAACAAAAATTGATCACTTGTAGCTCAGGCAAGGTCTCAGACTATTTAGGTAGGTTATCCAAGAACTTATTTTATTTTGGTGTTTTGTACGATTTCCCCCATAAAAAAGAAATATTAAAAAAATACAGATACTAAGGTAGGTAGGTAATTGTGTTCCATGTCAAACAAGTACAGTTGGTACTAAAGGGTATCCTTGCGCTGTTTTACTTCCCCGTTTAGAGCTCTCATGCAATTGTCCCGCCGCGAGCATCGAACACGCACCTCTTCTCTTCGCCACGCCACGCTCATCAGATAGCGGTCACCCATATTTTATAACATGGATATGACTTACCGATAACACTAGCATCATAAATCTGGAACAATTTCTTCAAGCACTTATACTTAGCCTTTAGTACTTCGTGCTTTTTCTTCGGGACCCATTTTACTGGGTAATCCTCAATTTCATTACGTTCGGGAATGCTACTCAGATCTTGCCTGAACATTTTGAATGTGGAACTGACGAATTTCGCGCAAAAATAAAATGCAACACTGAATAATATTTCCCAACTTTGACACTGCATTGAAAATGTTTTGGTAACATAGCTAATACGAAACCGGGGTTTTCTTTATGTTTTTTGTAAAAAATAATGGATTTTTCACTGCTGTGTGCATTGTTGGACATGTGCTGTCAGTTTTGAATTTAGAAATTGCAATAGTTCTGTCACAAACAAAGAGGATAGAAGATGATTTGAGGTTGATAATGTAGTAGTAAAAAAATTCAATGGATTTGAATTTTTTATCAAAATGTTCTATGGTCTAGAAAAAAGAGTCACAATCTCTAACTGACAACACTCAAAAAATGTCCGAGCACCGTTCTTTGATGACATTTGCTCGAATGTAGACGTTATCTCACTTGTATAAGTGTTCAATGTCGCTTGTACGCAATAACAAAAACTCAGCGCACTGCGTAGCATGCGCTGAGTTTTGGCGCGGACATTTTATTTGTCAGATTGTAACTATTGGCTGAAAACCAATTATGTTATTTTAATAATTTAATTGGCTAAAATCCATTTAAAATCCCATTTGACATTCAGTAAGAAACATTAAAATTTCGGTTCTGAAAAGAACCCGTTAATTTAAACAATAGTTATAATCATTAAAATAATCAAAATCAATAATATTTGCATCTTTGTATATACTTCTTTCTATGTCTTCGATATGTTGACTTTCTTGTTATTATGGAACATCGTAACGGCTTTCATTCCTTCCATATTTGCATGCTTGGCTAGCTCCCCTGGTATTAGCAACTTGATAGCAGATTGAACTTCTCTACTGCTCAATGTAGTCTTCTTTCCATGCGCTACCAGTCTCCCAGCTTCAGCTGCAATTGTCTCCAGCATATCGTTGACAAAATTGTTCATGATCAGCATAGATTTCTTCGAAATACCCAGGTTATCCGTCCCCAAGCTACGGAGTAATTTGAAAAGGTAGATAGAAAAGCTCTGATAGTTCTTTTTCTTCGCTCTTTTTGTCTTCATAATAGGTTTTTCGATCGGTTTCTCCATAGATTTGAGGGGTTTTTTCGGTTGCTTCGGTGGCGCCATTTTGAATTTTTTGTTTTCTGAATTGTTTTGGCTAACGTTTATAGTTTTTGCGTCTCGCGACTAGTAGTGTCGATAATTAGTTGAAATGTATTACTGACCAATGAGAGCCAACGTAATTGAATCATACGTAGTCATGTAGATATTTAATTTAGCGTTTACTATCATTGAAATTCCATGAATATTTATGGCTAGCAAAAGTACCTATATACCTAAGTAAATATACATAGACAGACACAGACAGACTTATTCACCACTTTGGCACATAATACAATCACATAGTTAAAGATTCAAAGTAAAAATAAAAGCATAATAATTTAAAAGTTGGAGAATTGTGATTGTCTCACAGCAGCAAAAATGGCGTCGACTCAGCAATATGCCGTCCCACTGAGAAGTGGTAAGGCGCTGGTATTCTGCCGAAGCCCTCATAGTCACTGGACCCCGTGAGACTACAATTTGAGTGTTTGTGTATTGTTTTCTGTGTGATTTTTAGAGATACTTATAACTTACTTATTCAGGTAGTTAAGTAGGTAAATACCAAAGAAAATACTTATAAAAAATCCCACTCATATAATAAAGCTGAAAGCTTGTGTGTTTGTTTAGATGTTTGGATATTTGTATGTTTGTGTATCAATCACGCCTAAACCAGTGAACCGATTTGGATGAAACTTGGAATAGGCGTAAATACCTGGATTAGCATATAGGCTATTCAAAATGTTGGTACTACGCGGGCGAAGCCGCGCGCAGAAGCTAGTATTTACTACACCGATGATTTTTCTATACGTCAGCGAGTTATAACGCCAGCTGGACACACACACTTGGGACGTTACAGTTCCTAAAAGTGACTTATTACTTACTTATTCTGGATTAACGCATAGTCTACTTTTCATCATCATCATTTGCCTGCCCTTATCCCGCTTATGCAGGGTCGGCACAACATGTTCTCTTCTTCCACTCTCCCCTATCACTCGTCATCTTCGTATTCACTCCCTTCTTACCCATATCTTCTTTCACACAATCCATCCATCTTTTCTTTGGTCTACCTCTACTCACATATCCATCCACATTCATTTCCATCACCCTTTTAGTTACGTGACTTTCATCCCTCCGCATTACATGCCCATACCACGCTAACCTATTGCTCCTCAATTTTTTCAGCATAGTCTACTTTTATCCCAAAAAAATTAAGTAAGTATTCCTGAGGGACCAGAGGAAGCATTACGTGGCTCAGCTAGTAATTAATTTATCTTCTGACAAAATATAGGACATGTGAGCCCAATATTTGTACTCAGTCCAATAAGTAAACGTAAACAGGGTCACGACTATATCCCAAGGCGCGGTAGACATGCTCTCAGATCTTTAATATTCCAGATCCTTTGAAGATGTCGGGGGTAGTCAGAGTGTATAAATACATATTTGATACATGCCCACATCTTGCAGAAGTTATTATTCCATACGTGACAGGTTGCAAGTCCATCGCCGCCTATAAGAATACTAACTGGTTTCCTCACGATGTTTTCCTTCACCGTTCAGAGCACGACGTTTTAAAGCGCATACAAATTTTACGAAACGCAAAATCCATTGATGCACAGCCGGGATTCGATCCCACGACCTTCGGATTGAAAGTCGAGGTACAACCCCATTCGGCCAACACTGCTCTCCATTATGAACCGCGCCAGCGCCGATCCATTATGAACTATTTTATATAAAAGCACCCTTACGCACTAGCGGTTGAACCGCGCTCCGCGGTACAAAGGAGATTGACCATTCTGGACCAATGACGCTGCCCAGGCATGAGAATAATTTTATTAATTTCCTTACATGAAGATATATAAAAAACATAAAAAAATAAAACAAAAAATCCTCGGGGTTGGTTCTACAGGTTGGATTTATTTTAAGATGGGCCATGGAGGGCAGGACCTTCCTAACTTTTTGAAATATCTTGAACTGCATTCACAGATTTTGGAAAAAATGTAGGTACAGTTAGCGACAAAAATTCTAAAAGTAAAAAAAAAAATGTTTGATGCCAATCGATTCAGATTCATGTAGGGATCAAAAGACTCTATGGGCCATTTAAGTTTTAAGTACTAGAAAAGTCAGAAATCGACAATAGTACAATTTTGTGGCGGTTAAAAGTACCCTAAACCGACGAGCTTGTATAAAGAATGTAATAAATAAAAATAAAATTCGTTTATTTCAGACCAAGATCCATATAATGTTAGTACTTAGGTCTATGAGCACTTAATAATCTAATGTTAGTATCTAAAGTAAGTATGCAATAAGCTTGGAATAGCACACAGGTCAGCTAGTTCACCAATATACGCATACAGTGTCAGGAAAGGGCTATCCCACTTACCAACGAACGTTGTCAGAATGAGAATAATGAGAGTGTGAGAGAGTAATGAGAGTGAATGAGGCGAAAGTTGTGTGTCAGGATCGTAGCGAGTGGAGATCCGTGTCTCTGCCTACCCCTTTGGGAAAGAGGCAGGTATGCATGTTGTGGCGGTTAGGTGCGTACAATGACAAGCGGTTGCTTATTAAAACTGGAAAAGCGGCCCGCCATGACTAAATAAATACATCTACTCGTAGTTAAATAAAAACTACACCAAATTTTGTTGATAATCTTTCGAGAAAACGCGTTGCATTCAAAGTTTTAGGAAAATATTTAAACGCACGCCAATTGCTACGAAACATCTACGAAATTATGAAAACATACATAATTATACATAGAAACACCCAGACCCGAGACAAATATTTGTAGATCATACCAACATTGGTCCCGCTGCGGGGATCGAACCCGCAAGCTCTCAAGCGGGCTTTTACCCACTGCGTCACAGAGGTCGTCAAATGATGAATTAGTGAAATTGAATTGACTCGCGCGAGCGTTGGAATGCGTAGTCTGCAGCTTAGAATACCTCTCACAATCTTTGACACAGCTCACCAGAAATTGATTTCATCATGAAACATCAAAATTTCGGCCCTGAAAAGAGCCTTGTCCCCCACACCATTATAATCAACATAAATAATTAACCATCTTTAATTAAAAACTATTCATCCTCCAAAACCGTACAGCGTTCTTCCTTGTCTTTTCAACGCGTACACAACATCCATAGCAGTCACCGTTTTCCTTTTTGCGTGTTCTGTATACGTCACTGCGTCTCTGATGACATTTTCTAGAAAAACCTTCAAAACGCCTCGAGTTTCTTCGTAGATTAACCCAGAAATTCGCTTGACACCTCCTCGTCTTGCTAATCTTCGGATTGCTGGTTTGGTGATCCCTTGAATATTGTCTCGGAGGACTTTTCTGTGTCGTTTTGCTCCTCCCTTGCCGAGGCCTTTACCTCCTTTGCCGCGACCTGTCATTTTGCTGTTTACTGGACGGAGGACGACTGTGGAATGCCTGGCGCGTACGTGCGCGCGCGGTTTTTATACAGATTTTTGGGTTGGTTTTATTGAGGGTAGTTTGAAAAAATGGTCGTGGAGGTTTGGTAGATTTTCGCTTTTAGGCATTGAATGCGCCAACATTTAGAAACATATCGTATAAATAAAGTACTTATAAAGAATTTGTAATATTATATTTAATTTGAAAGGATTTGCTTCCAAATTGGTCTCAATCTAAGTTCATACCGATAGGTTTTCGTCAATTACTGGCCGATTTCAAATAATATTTCTGTGGGTAAAACGTTTTGTCTGTTCTCGAGGTTGTCCTCGAATATCTGTGATGGAATCCGCTGAAAACCAGCGCTACAACAGACTTGAGTTGCTGGAGCAAATTTTGAGGGGAGCCTTTTTTTCGCGTTCCTTTTTTCGTTGAAGTCAGAAATCGTGATGGGAAGCATCCGAATGTTCATCAAACGAACGAAAAATGGAACGCGAATACGGCCCCTGTTCGTACCTGCTTCTGTATTGTGTAGAAAATAAAATTTTATTCTATTCAATTCCATAACCCAAAAAAGGTTTTGATTAAGTACCTACAGTTATTTAATAACTAGGTATAAGTACTCGTATCTACGAGTATTTACTTAATTTGTTTACAATTCGATCATAGTTAATACCGAAAACAATATGACATTGAATTAAGTTAGTGGTTACGAGAAAATAAGCCCTAATTTTGACGACAAAGTTGTCTTTCTATTTGCTTCTATGTCCCTGCATTGGACTCTACTTACTGGAATCTCAGAGACTCAATGACCTAAGAACTAAGATTTCTTTCCTCAAAGCAGAGACTGGAATCAATATGACACTTCCAAACGAAAAATAAAAAAGGTTTCTACCCCCGACAGCTTCTAAAAAAAGGTAGAATAACAGTATAAAGCCTCCTTGCACTCCAAAACTTCACCACTGCAATTTTGATTATAGAACGAAACAATGGCGCGCACAAAGCAGACCGCTCGCAAATCCACCGGCGGGAAAGCTCCACGAAAGCAATTAGCCACAAAAGCGGCTAGAAAAAGCGCTCCAGCGACTGGAGGTGTCAAGAAACCACATCGATACCGGCCAGGAACGGTAGCGCTGCGCGAAATCCGACGTTATCAGAAGAGCACAGAGTTGCTTATCCGAAAACTGCCGTTCCAGAGGCTGGTGAGGGAGATCGCTCAAGATTTCAAAACAGATCTTCGCTTTCAGAGCTCAGCGGTTATGGCGCTTCAAGAAGCGAGTGAGGCGTATTTGGTTGGCCTTTTTGAAGACACAAATCTTTGTGCTATTCATGCTAAACGGGTCACCATTATGCCGAAAGATATTCAGCTAGCGAGGAGAGTAAGAGGCGAACGTGCATAACGTCGCCTCAAAAAATTGCTGCCGTGTCAAGAATGGATTAGATGGAGAAAAGCTAAGCTTAAAATTTTTTATATATAACAACTAACAGCTTGTGACAAAGCTCTTTTTAGAGCTGCATTTATTGATGTTTCTTGGCAAAAAAAACCTCTTTCCATAAGTCCACAACTGTGCGGTTTTCACGCAAATTCCTGCCTCGCACATCAGACTGTGGAATCAGCTGTCGCCAGAGGTGTTTCCAGACCGATACGACTTGGGCGCCTTCAAAAAAAGAGCTTATTCCTACCTCAAAGGCCGGCAACGCATCTCTTGATGCTGCAGTTGTCTGTGGGCGGTGGTCACTTACCATCAGGTGTGCGACTTGCTCGTTTGTCCCCTCTTCCATAAAAAAATTATAATTTCAGAGATACTTAGTTCCAGATTTTTGCTTTCAAAACTTCAATACACAGATAGCAATATTAAACCTACATACATACATTGCGTACAATCAATCTTTAGCTCTCTGAAGTATGCGCAGAATCCATTTTTGATGGCGCCTAAAAGACAAAGACAACGTTTTATGGCTGACTCGCTCACTCGCTTAGTTTTTTGCATCGTACTATCTCGTTTACCAAACCTGCGCAATCGCTTAGAGTCAAAAAAGTCAAAATTTTCGATTCCGTTGGGATTCGAACACGCGACGATCAGACGATCCTCCTAAAGCGGGAGTGCTAAAGAGAATATAAATACTACGCGGAGTGCCTTCAACCGCTCGGCCTCGGAACCCCTGACGTCAGATTCGAAATATCGGTTAACCACCGGTTCACTCCGGCTTTAGGAGGATCGTCTGATCGTCACAGGTTCGAATCCCGTTGGAATCGAAAATTTTGATAAGATTTCTCAATGAAATACCTAAATGTGGAAACACTTTAAAAATTATACATAGATCTATATAGCGACATCAAAATCAACTTCGTCATTTGATTCTGAATGTATAACTTCGGACAATGAGCATGAGTTCACTAGTGAATCGTGTAGATAGCGCTAACCGGTGCTATCCGATAAATGATCATAACTCTTTCGAATCTAACGTCAGTGGGTTCCGTGGCCGAGCGGTTGAACTACTACTCGTGGTTGAACTACTACTCGTGGTTGAACTACTACTCGTAGGTGAACTAAGTATCAGAGTAAGATACGTTCAATCACGCCATAACAAGTGGTTTATTTTGATGAAACTTGAAGAGGTATGCTACCATGCGAGTGAAGCCGGTTGCTAGAGTTTCTGACATGGACACCAAAGAAACATTTCCAATTGCAGCCCTGTTAAGGGCTTTGTCAAAATACCTACTCCCTCCTAACCCTGACTCTTCATCGTCTTCTTCGGAAGCAGCTCGGGCTGTATCGACGGCAGCACACCTCCTTGCGAGATCACCACTCCTGAGAGCATCCTATTCAGCTCATCATCATTCCTGATCGCCAGGAGTATATGCCGTGGAACCACCCTGGTCTTCTTATTAGCTCTGGCGGCATCAGCAGCTAGTTCCAGGATTTCAGCTGACAGATACTCCAATGCCGCTGCTAAGTAGATAGGGGCGCCACTTCCAATTCTCGGCGCGAAGTTTCCTTTGCGGAGAATTTTATGGATCCTTCCTACTGGGAATTGGAGGCCAGCGCGCGACGATCTGGTGCGATTTTTCTTGCCAGTTTGAGAGTTCATGGTTGTTTTTTTTGTTGATTAATCTTTAAAGTGTTGACTTATATTTTGGGACTAAATTTAGTTGAGAAGGTTTGTTGAATTTATTTTGTCTTAGACCTGGCCATCGTATATGTTAAAACGAGCGTGGAAATTATGTCAGTCACAGAAAATCTCTTCAGTTCATATTAACACTAGATCAAACGCTTTAATGATTCAATCCAGAGGTACACTTGAAATGTGAAAAGTGAGAGGACACTTATAAAGTGCTAACATGAGCTATTTATACGTTTAAAGTTTTTTTGAAAAAAATTTCAACAAGTACAAGCTTTTAATGGATTACCGTGATCTGAATGAACTCACCGGTGTAAGTACAAAATTTAATTTCAATCAACCTATTTTCTGAGGAGTTCCCTGGAACAGCTCTTGACTCCATCATCAGATCAGCTCGCTGCTACCATAATATTGCATTATCACCGAGGACTCATAAGTGTACCAAAATTCAGCTCAATCGGACAACGGGAAGTCAAATTAAGCTTGCAAGATTTGACCCGGACAAACATACAAACATACCTACAAACATTGCAAGTTAATTAAAAGCTTTTAAAAACGAGCAAAGCGAGTAACTACCTTGCCTACTAGTAAGCGAAGCGAGCTAGGTACTTTCGTATTAGCTCCTTATGAATGACTAGCTTCTGCGCGCTTCGCCCGCGTGGTACTAACATTTTGAATAGCCTATAAGCTATTCCAGGTTACTATTTACACCTATTCCAAGTTTGATCCAAATTGGTTCACTGCTTTATTTCTATCTATTTAAATCTTTTATTTCAGACATCAAATAGTCCATAGAAATTACTTAGCATAATCAAACTTAATATTATTATTAGTTAACTATTATTATTAGTTAGGGCATGCATCCTAGAGTTGTGGTACAGATAAAAGCAGTTAAACCTATCAGCGAACACGGTGAGAATCATTTTTTTTAAGGCATGGTTTAGGCGTGATTGAAACACAAACATCTAAGCTTTCAAACATCTAAATAAACTCACAAACTTTCAGCTATTATGAGTGGAATGTTCATCGATAAAGCTAAAAAGACGGTTAACATTAAATTATCTTTATTATCAATCAATAAACACCAATATTGGTGAGCATATGGGTCAGTATCATTTGATGCACGTCCCGGAACACAGTCCTCACGTTATCCGTGTCTGTGGCGGTGGTGAAGTGGAAGTAGCACTCGCGAGGTCTGCTGCCCTCCAGCACCACGAAGCGCTCCGCTGATGCTGCTAGATTCTTGCGCTGGCGTTTCTTCTTTGTTATATCCTGGAAAGAAGATGAAGTAGTGAATGAATTTTGATAATTAATACGAATTTGCCTACTTGACGTAAACAGGGTCACGACTGTATCCCCAGGACGTGGTAGACATTCTCACGGATCATTTTGATGGTAGGAGTAGTCAGAGGCATGTCCAAATACATATTTAATCCATACTAATATTATAAATGTGAAAGTAACTCTTGTCTCTGTAGATAGATAGATAGATAAAAAATGTATTTGGGAAAACACACACACAGACGAACATAACTAGGTACAACTGACACAGCAAAAAAAAATATATTATTAGATCTAGGTAGTTACTACACACAAATAAAAAAAAATATATTAAATATATCTGTATAACTGTCTGTCTGTTTGTTACCTTTTCACGCCCAAACCACTGAACAGATTAGTCTGAAAATTGGCATGGATAAAGGTTGTATCCCAGGGAAAGACATAGGCTACTTTTTATCCCGAAAAAATCCTGAGGGACCGCGGGTTACACCGCTGGAGCGCAGCTAGCATATGGTCATATGTTAAAGACTTGCCTACTTACCGCAAAAAGTTTCCTTATATACAGCTTAGTGTTGGTATATTCATCCGGTGCCTCTTTATACAGGGTGTAGTCAGGGAAGTAGGGCGCTATACTGCGACCTTCTGCAAGCTTCCTCTCCAAGATATCCTGCTTGTTCAGGAAGACGATCAGACCAGCTTCTATCAGGAACCTAGATAAAAATTACAAGATTACGCGACAGAACACACGAGACAGTTGCAGGTTATGTAGTTTTTTTTAGCCTGTGCCCACTGTCCCACTGCTGGGCAAAGGCATTACAGATTTTCCGGTTTAACACCTGCCACTGATAGGCCCATAATACTAAGTTGTTCTGGGTATAATGAAAATGAAACTTGGAACTCTCCAATTATTCATGAACTTTTGTCGTTAACTGCACCTTATTAGGTATTTTTAGATCCCTCGCAGACTGCCGACTTTCTATCGGCCGATATGACTGTATTAAAAATCTATTAAAAATCTAACGAATGTATTAAAAATCTAGTTTTATTGTTTTATGTTTTCTTTTAATTGTGTTTTTTTTTAATGACTTATTTTTGTGTAACTTAGGTATGATTTTGTTAATAAATTCAATTCATGTAATTAGAGTATTGCATGCCTAAAATATAGGTAGAATACATTGCTACACATAATATCCGCCAACACCTACTGTACCTACATGTATTTCAAGCAATAAAAGATAGGTACTTTGACTTTGACTTTGATATTTGAGACGGAACATACTTCGGCTTACTTCTCCATACTCATTACGAGCCGAAGTATGTTCCGTCTCAACCACAGATTAGGAAGAGATAAATCTCAACTATCGGCCGATAGAAAGTCTGTAGTCTGCGAGGAGGCTTAATGAATGTCGGCTAGGTAAGTACTAGGTGCAGTAGGATAAGACATCTCGGACTGACCTGCTCTGCCAGACGTCTTCAAAGAGCACCAGGGCTTCCTTCAAGCGGTTCTGTGAGGTATCCTCACGGAGGGTCTGGTCGAAGTCGCTGCAAGCCACCAGGAACCAGATGGCGTGGATACCTTCGAATACCTGCAGGTCATAATACGATCATACGATGTAAAAACTAAAATACGTAAGCCTGTAGCGTTGTGGGCGAAGGCCTACGACTTATGGAGAAAATACTTACATAAAAAAACATACCTACATGCAGCTGAACACGAATTGATTCAAAATGACTGATACTAATAGGTCCAAGCGCGGTCCGAGGAGGGTGGTCACGGGGGACATGACCCCCCTCATAATCGTACACGTCCAATAGTAAAATCTTGTTTATTGTGCAATAAATTAGTGTAGTGACCCAAAACAGTAGTGACCCCCCCCCCCAAATTTCAGGCTGCGACCGCGTCTGAATATAGGTCTACTGCCTGATACCTACCTGTATCCACTTCTTCCTCTCCCCTCGTTGGCCGCCAACGTCAAACATCCAAAATTCTTGTGTTCCACCGGCCATCGACTTTGGTACCTGCCGGTATAAATCAAGTTTTTACAAAAATATTAATGAGGGTAGTTTTACACAACATGGCAAAAATTTAAGCGCATTATGGGCAACTTAATTTGGTTATGGACTCAATCATGTCTGAAAATAAAAAAATTACCGCACCTCGGGAAACAGTCATGATGCTGAGTAACGTAGGATCAACCATCTTGCTTGAGAATTATTTTAGCCTACCTTTACTTTAAATTCTATTTTCTGTATCCCAGTGGTCTTTTGACGACACCGTAGTATATCTGCGTCTGATGGCGAGTAATCTGGCTTCACAACAAGGTCTATTCTGTCTAAAAAGCTGAAAATATAATCATAAGTTGTATTGTAGCGCCATCTAGTGACTAGTAGCAACACTACCCAGGTGATGTTGAATAAGTCTGAATTTAAACTTTTCTACTACATAGGATGTCACATAGGTATCGCCATCTATCGGCGAGTAGAACAAAGTAAAACGCAGGTTGTGCGGTCTATAGATGGCGCTTTTCCACAAATTTGTATTTGTATAATGAGAATCAAAGCTAGGCAGTTTTAGCAGTTGGATTTCTTTATTTCATTCATCCAAATCATTTATTTTATATTTATAGAATTATCATCGTAATTGTCAGCAGCTCAAATAACGCCTATCTTCCCACAAACATAGTAGAAAAGTTTTTAGAATATTACCTAAGCCAAATATTATGAGCACTTGTCTTGAATATTATAATAGGTACTTACTATTCAGCGCTGTCTATAAGTTGGTATTCGTTGGACCTTCTGAAGCACTCTTTTACACCTGCATCTTGCCATAGCGCCCTTACATGGTCAAAATATTCCTAAAATAAATAAAAAATAAAAAGCTTTATTGAAATACATGATGGTTTTAATAACAAATATTATGTTATCTGGGGTTTAAATCAAGTACCTACATTGTTTATTCACGAAAGTTTAAAAAATAAAAATATATTCGAACACTCAGGAAATTTTCAAGAATAATATGCCTAATGCGAAGATAAACTTAACGAAGCACAAAATCCATTACAGTACGGCCCAGTTTTTTTTTTTTTTTTTTTGTTTTATGATTAATGGGTCGGCTCTTGACCTCGAAACTAACATAAGCAAGAATGAGGTCTACGATGGAGCGAGCCTACCCAGAAGGTGCCTATTAACTCTCTTCTTGAAAACAGACCAGATGCTCGCCACTTTTGGATTGAAGGTCGAAAGATATCCCATTAGGCCGGCACGGCTGGCTACAAATTCATGATGATGATAGTTATCCCGATAAATAAAGATATGTAAATACGCCATCTAGTGTCTGTTATATTGTAAGTTGGTTTAAAAGAAACGCCATCTAGTGTCAAGTAGCGGTACTTACCTCAGAATACTCTTGAGGTCCTTCTGGCCCGAACTTCAAAATGTACTGCTGTGATTGCACATTCTTGATGGTCTGCAGTGCGATGCTGAGGGACTTCATGTGACGGACGATATCGAAGATCGACTCGTGGATGTTGTGGCGAATGTGTTTCACCTTTTCTAATTTATCACTGAAATATTTAAATTAAATTGCTCGTGTTTTAGCTATCTTGATAGATCGTCAAGTTATGCAACGTTCTAAACGGTTAGGAAGGATGGATGACCGCTGCTTGTGGCATTACTGCATGTTAAATTGTCGGTCTTTTAAGTTGATAAGCCACGACCGTCTCGAAGGCGGCCTAAAAACTTAAGTTTTTAAACACTATTATACCGAGACTTGTGTGTTGACCTACCTTTAATAAATATATAAATAAATAAATATAACTCCGTCGGCCACACATACTTTACTTTTACAAATATAAAATGACGCCGTCTCCCGTGGTAGGCAGAGCCAATGCCTAATATTTTTATTGTAGGTACCTAAGCTACCTACAAAATGTAGGCCCTCCAGGTGCTTTCATCTTTCACTAGAACATTATGTGAGCTCGATAACCACCTACAGTGCCTTAAACTTATCTGATCCGGCGAGAGAGGCGCTATTATCGCATTTGGTGTTTACAGAAAAATAAATTTCACAGGTTCTTCATTTGGCCACCAGTCCAGATAAGTTTGTGGCACTGTAGCCGTCTTTAATCGATACCTAAGTTTAGATTAGACATGCCCAGAAATGTGACAAAATAAAACAGTGATTTCAATAAGCTTTTGATTTGGTTACCTTGCAGAAAATCCTTGTACGTGTAAAATCTTCATTTGTTTAATGATTGTGGTCTTGCCACTCTCTCCCGTACCAAGCAGGAGTAGTTTAATTGCCTGTAAAATATAAAATCTTAAACAAGGGCCTTATGCATCTAACTCGATGATCAGAAGGTAACCAGCCTGTGCTTACACTCAACGGAAAGCTAGGCTGTAGTGCCTTGATACATGCATACATAAAATCACGCCTCTTTCCCTGTGGGGTAGGCAGAGACCACGGATCTCCACTCGCTACGATCCTGACACACAACTTTCGCCTCATTCAATCTCATTACATTCTTCATACATGCTCGTCGGTTTAGGGTACTTTTGCCTTGATTTTATCTCTAAATAATTTGGATTAAAGATCAATATCACATTAAGTACAGCCAACCTATTTTGCTGTTTAAAAATAAAAAAAACAATAATTTGAACCAAATTGGAACATTGGTTCTAGTGCCTACTAGATCTTTATTTGCGCTGGGATGCGTTTTGCTAACATTTTTTTCGCAGGGTATTTTTTTAGTAGGTATGAGAGTCAACGAAGATCTTTCTAGACGTGAAAATTCCATGTGATATTATGTTATTTTGCTTAAAATTCACAGGCTGGTAAATTTTTTTGAAAGAAATGAAACATTTGACAATAAACCACTAAAAAAGATTGGTAGGTGCTTACCTCATTGTAAGATTTGATCCAGTGCTTGATCTCCCTATCTATCTGTTTGGAGTTGTCTACATTTTCATCGTAAGATTTCACACAAGGAAGCAATCCCATTTTCAAAACTTAAAATCTGTAAACAATGCGATATACCTAGTCAGTAGAACCAGTATCAAAATATGGGCTAGGGGCACGTTGGTCTATTTACCTAGGTAACTCCGGTGAGCGATTGCTACGGCTAAAAATTAAAAATAATGGTAACTACCTAAACCATTACCTACTCAGACAAACTAGTCTTTACTTACGTTTACCACACAAAGTAACTAGCTCTTGAAATGCTTATAAAAGCTCAAAAACTCAACTTTTCAATATTCTAACCACTTTCTGCATATTTTACAATATTTCAACCACTTTTCTGCAATGTTATTAAAAATCACATCGCTGGATTCACTGTTATCGGGTCATTATCAATGAATTACTTATCTTAAGATTAGTGTTAATGATAGCGGTTGATTAAATGGCAAAGGATTGTACTTCAAGTTTATTGGGTTGGAGTGCGACTTCCTTGATGTTTTGATAGCAAGGATCAGCTGAGACACGCGATGCAACGTGGTGCATAGGTCATTATCATCATCATCAGCCTATAGCTGTCCACAGCTGGACATAGGCCTACCCTAATGAGCGCCATTGCGCCCTGTCCTCAGCTCGACGCATCCAGTTTCTGCCAGCAGCCAGAGCAGATCGTCGCTCCACCTGGCCGGAGGGCGTCCTACACTACGTTTGCCGAGTCGCGGTCTCCACTCAAGAACATAATGCATAGGCATACCTACTTTCTCCTAAAGAACGCTTGGTGTACTTAACTTGCTTAGTCATTCTTTATAGATTAAAGCTATCAACGTTCTAAAGTTTGAAGCCAATCTGGATGTAGGTACGGTATCCAACTCTGGGGATGCACCAGCAACTCCAATATCGCCACAATACAGAGAGCCCAAAATATGATGCTCAAAACCATAGCATCTCCTTGGTTCATCACAAATACGGAAGTACACGAACTGCAAATGAGCACAGTTAAAGAGGAAATCAGATCGACTGCTGCAAAATATAAACCGCGTCTAGCACATCATCCCCACCAGCCAGCAGCCCAGCTGCTTCGACAGAGCTACCAAAAACGACTAGAGACAAAACATACAAACGCTAGACCGAAGAAGCTAGCAAATGCCTAAGGAGTCGCGCTCCAAAAGTGGAGCACGAGCCACAAACTACAACAACTGACAAGACAACACATCCGCTTATAGTCGCGAGACTGATTGCAGATCAACACTGAGGAAAAAAAAGAACGTTCTAACGTTGCGTGGTTGCATACATAGCTTTGATCTAAAAAGTTACTATCTACAGGTAAGACCGTTTAGAATCTAAACGGTCAATAGTAGGAGTGAATGGAGGAAGAATAGGTACATGATGTGCCGACCCCACCCAGCGTGGGATAGGGAATGATGATGAAAGCTGTCAATGAAAATGCTGTTATTAAAACTAAAATTGTCTATCCTATCACCATTTTTTCAAGACGGGATGAAATTATTCTGCGCGTAAATAGTAGAAGACAGAAGCTTAACAAAAGAATACACCCTACTCTTAATATGATACACTCTGCTAGATATCAAGCTGAACAAATTTTTAATAAACTGCCACAATAAATAAAGTCTGGAATCCATAAGAGAACAATACTCAAAAATAAATTAAAGACTCCTTCTAGAGAAGTGCCTCTATTCTCTTGATGACCTTTGAGAAATTGATCACTTCAGAATCTCTTTTAACCTAAATAACATATGTTCTAAGTTTATAAGATTGTGTTTTCGTTTTTTGACATGTTTACATTTTTATTATGTAATTGTACTGTGTATTTCCGCATGCAATCAAATAAAATGAAATTTTAGGTCAAAAAAAATTTACTAGATGGCGCGACTAAAATTTACCCAAAGCTGGATCGCGCTATCGAAGCGTTTCGTTGAAGTACTACTCTCAAATAGTTTGGTTTCATATAATTACACTTGAACTCGAAATTTAAAATGGTTATTTATTAAATTTTTGAAGGAATACCGTTACCGGTATTTTGCAAATAATTTATATAATTACACAAAAGTTATTCAAAAGCGTAATGAGGGTACTTTAAACTATCATAAACCACCAGAACAGGCCGGATTCAGACCTAGTTTTTCCACTACAGACCATATTCACACACTCAATCAAATTATAGAAAAATACACCGAATTCAACTAACCACTATACCTGGCTTTTGTTGATTACACAAAAGCTTTCGACAGTGTCAAACATACAGCAATATTTTCAGCATTAGAAAAGCAACAAGTAAATAAAACATAATATATAGACCTCATCAAATTAATCTACAGCAATAGTCATACAAATTTAAAACTAGAGTCTTCTGGAACACTGTTCCCAATAGAAAAGGGAGTAAAACAGGGCGATCCGCTCTCTCCCAAACTATTTACATCTACTTTAGCAGAAGTATTCAAACCTTTGGCAGCCCCGTGAGCAACAAGGGGTATTGAAGTTGGTGACCGACGGCTTACTAACCTAAGGTTCGCCGACGACATTGTTCTTTTTGCACCAAACGCCTACGAATTGCAAGAAATGCTACAAGACCTTAGCACGGCGAGCCTCGATGTCGGACTTATGATGAATCGGTCAAAGACGCAAATTATGACCAATAGCACGAAACGTAGGGTCACGGTAGACGGGCAAGAAATACACTATGTCGATGAGTACATTTACTTGGGCCAGTTAGCTTCCTTCGAAAACAGGCAGGACAAAGAGATAGACCGCAGAATTGAAAATGCCTGGAAAAGCTACTGGTCCATGAAGGAGCTAATGAAGGGCGACCTTCCTATGTCACTGAAGCGTCAGCTCATCGATATGTGTATTCTGCCCGTCCTAACCTACGGTGCCCAGTCTTGGTCACTAACCGATTCTCAAAAGTCCAAACTCGGGGTTTGCCAAAGAGCAATGGAACGCAGCATCCTAGGTGTGAAAAGAATCGACCGAATCCGGAACACCTGGCTCCGTTCAAAGACCGGTATTGCTGACGTGGGCGTAAAGGCTGCCAAGTTAAAATGGGAGTGGGCAGGTCACGTCACCCGCATGCACCCAGACAGGTGGGCCAAAGTGGTGACTGGTTGGATCCCGGTGGATGGCAGGCGACTCCGGGGCAGGCCTAAAAAGCGATGGCGCGATGACCTGGACGCCTTTGAGAAGGATTGGCGAAAAATCGCAGAAGATCGCGAGGTGTGGAAGGTGACGGGGGAGGCCTTTGCCCAGCAGTGGGACAGTTTAGGCTAATTAAAAAAAAAAAAAAAATATATATATATTAAATAAATTTATTTTAGTAAAATTAAACCTTTTGTAAAAACCAAAGATTGCTAAAAATTTTAGTATCACAAGTAAATAATACTTTATTGGCTTGCTATAAAACTAATTGACGTGACTCGTAGCTTGCCAATTCAATGTGCATTGAGCCTTACATAGGCAAGAATGAGGTCTACGATGGAGCGAGCCTACCCAGAAGGTGCCTATTAACTCTCTTCTCAAAAACAACACACTTTTTTTGTAGTACGATATTCTTGGTGTTAGTATAATAAAACACAATTGTATATACAAACCACACAATTTTATTGTAGTTTTGATTTATACATAACCTCTCAACATGCGAGATCGCAACATAATATGGAACGTTTTTAAACCAGCGATGTATACACCCCTATTTTTTAATTACCAAAAAAATTTTAAACATGGTCTCGGTGTCTGTTACTGATCACATTTATGTATTTAAAACTCAAAAAAAGATAAAAAAAATTATAACCTCAAAAGGAGACAAGACGAGTCAGACATGGATTTATGATAGTTACTGCGGTTTTACTGACTGGGGATGATAAGAGAACATAGTTCAAATAAGACCCTGTACGCGATTATTGGCTATAGTACTTATTTGTACAGTTTTCATCAAATTTTGTTCGGTTTTGGTTGACTACAATCCTCGATAACTTTGTGATAGTTAAATAAAAAAAAGTTCTGACCATGCCATCATCATTTTCTGCATCTGCTGTAACTGTCCTTAAATTTTTTTTGGTAGTCATAAAATAGCGGTGTATATTGGAGTCTTGTTTTCTATATTACGAATGAGACGTAAAGAAGTAAACACATCTGCGCGTTTCAGTTTTGAGATGAGAGTCTTGGATTCGCCTCGAGGTCACGTGCGAGTCACGTGACTGCTCACCGACACGCCATTTGTCAAGTTTAGAACCGTTCAAGTGTTCACTTCTGCCGGCACTCCTGGAGTGCCCTCCGTCATCGAGTTTCAAACATACAGATTCCTAATACAATCAGGAATAACTTATCTATTGGTACAGATGAGACATTTTTTTATCATTAAATCAATCGTTCTCAAGATAGTGACAACTCACAGTAGCCATATAGAAGTGAAGCCACCACTAATAAATTGAAAACACTAGGTACTCAGAACACAAAAAAAACCTGTTCTGTTGTGCTATCAAAATATATTTGTTTTTTTGAATACAGTTATGACGGATGGCAAACTTAATTTTGATTATCACTGGTTTAAGAACGCTCTATGTGGAAGCCAGGAAGAAAAATCTTAAAAAACCTACTTAAAATAGATTAAAACTTACAGTTACTTAAACTTAACTAATAGCAGTTTAGATTTTCTTAAATTTGGAGAACTTACCTTAAAATCGTTTGAATCAATTTTTTATTCAATTTATGATTTTAAGTAGTTTTCCAAATTTTAAGAAAGCAAAATAGCAAGTTAAATTCAAAAACAATTTCAAAATTATCAAGTTAACAGTTCATAGTAGCATTAAAATGTTTTTTTTTTCGTAAAAATATAACATCAACAGTCAACAAAAAATATGTGGATAAAAATTTATATTGCAGTATATTTCAATCAAAATTAAAATAACCTTACACAAAAACATAGGAATCATTTTGAATTATCAAAAAATTGAGAAAGCATAATCCATCTCAAGCATTAACACAGGGAGAAATGAGATTCCATAGTACTTTATTCCCGTCCGCCATTTTGTTTTTTTGGAGAGAGAAATGACTCACTTTGACGTAGGATGGTGAGACAAAAAAAGTAAGCATTTCGAGCGGGTAGTGTGAAAATGTTTTTTTAGTGTAGGCATAGGTTGCTTTCTTAAAAAACATCGGACATTAAGGGTCGGTTCATATTTGACGGAAGATCCGTCGCGGATTATCGGTCGCGGAACGCCAGAACAGACAAATGTATAGAAAAACACTCGACCGTTCACACTCGACGGACTAACGTATCATCGGTTGAGTGTGAACGGTCGAGTGTTTTTCTACACATTTGTCAGTTCTGGCGTTCCGCGACCGATATTCCGTTAGATATGAATCGACCCTAAGGGCCTATATATTTTCCTCTAGTTTTGACAATTCAAAATGTTTCCTTGTTCATCAAACACCTACCAAATCCTACATCAATAGTTTTGTTGTTCATAACTAAACGATGAAATGCATTTATTTTGTCTCACAACTAAAATTCGAATTTATTTTTAAGGGGTATTAACGCAATAAGATCCGTAGGGTTATTCCATAAAATATTGCGATCAATTGCTAATCGCTCAAAGTAAGGACGGAATTCCCCTTACAATATTTTCTGCCGATTTTTGCGGGGGACGAGGTAGCACACCAACGCATTTTACACATACTCATGCATAAAAACAGACAATAACAGACGAACGTTTATGACGTACGTAACAAGACGCACATGATTCAGAATCATGTACATTTTGGCAGAGGGGAAATTACAAGGTAAGGCTCATCCCGTGAGATCGCGTTAAGACTAGCGCCACTGCGATATAGTAGCAATCACTGGAACTAAATAAATACCTTGTGCAATGTGAAACCAAATTATTTATTTATTAAGAAACGCCAACAGATTTTTGACTTAATAGGTTTAATTGTCCTGTAGAGGCATGGTATTGGTCGCGAAGGATCAGGAGTCGAATCACCAAGTTTTAAGACTATTGTAAGTGATTCCAGCGGTCCTATAGAATAAATGACTTTTTGACTTTGAGACAGCACTGACGATTGCTATCGCTTTGCTTGGTTATACGTAATAACCCTACCGAATCTTATAAATGTTCTGATAAGCAAATTCAGTCTTAAGCGTGTACAAAATAAATACATTCATACAATTAGTAAGAGACAACAAAACGACCACACAATTTCCAACAACTAGCACCATACCATGATATTTGTTCACAATGAAAATGTATTTTGCTACTCCATTTACTATTAGTCTGTTTGTTACCTTTTCACGCCCAAACCTCTGAACAGATTAGGCTGAAAATTGGCATGGATAAAGGTTGTATCCCTGGGAAGGACATAGGCTACTTTTATCCCGAAAATATCCCGAGACCGCGGGTTACATCGCGGGAGCGCACCAACATTTTGAATAGCTTATATGCTATTCCAGGTCACATTTACGTCTAATCCAAGTTTCATCCAAATCGGTTCACTGGTTTAGGCGTGATTGAAACACAAAAATAAATAAAAAAATAATAATGCTGGACTTTTCACACAGCATCATCTAGCCCCAAAGTAAGCAGAGCTTGTGTTATGGGTACTACATGACTGATATACCTACTACTTATATACATTTTATTTGTAAATACATACATATTACGAGTATACATAGAAAACACACAGACCAGAGACAAATTAGATCATACAAACATTTATCCCGCGGCGGGGATCGAACCCGCAACCTTCTGCGTCCCAAGCGGGCTTTCACCCACTGCGCCACAGAGGTCGTCATAATTATTGTGATTCTATTGTGAATTTGTAGCAAAATACACAATCATATAACATTCCACCTACATACGTTGACGGCAGATTCTTAATTAAATAACGTAAATAAAAAAAACTAATTTTTTCAAGTGTGATGAACAATCTAAGAGTAACTTATATACAAGTATGTTATTCAAGTGAAACCC
Organism: Epirrhoe alternata; assembly: GCA_963565295.1. NCBI lineage: Eukaryota > Metazoa > Arthropoda > Insecta > Lepidoptera > Geometridae > Epirrhoe > Epirrhoe alternata. The sequence goes on along the minus strand of OY751404.1, from coordinate 4,836,848 downwards.
ATAATATTGGGTCTTGACTATCTTTTTAGCCGATGCGCAATTGACGTTTCCTATATTATCTTAGGTAGTGCTTTACATGTATATTAGATGATTTATACGTTGTCAGGAGGCAACCTATGCCTACACTGAACGGGACGCTAGTGCCTGGGACATTGTTTGAGATGGAGGCTTGCACCATCCTCTCAGCTCGGCCTTGTCCACTAACAACGTCAATACGTGTGGAGCTGACTAAGCTGCGGGTTTTACGATGTTTTCCATAACCGTTAAGAGCTCGTGTTAAAGTGCATATAAATTTTTCGAAACGAAAAATCCATCGATGCACGGCCGGGATTCGAACCCACGACCTTCGGATTGAAAGTCGAGGCACAACCATTCGACCAACACGGCTTTTTACATTATCTACTGCGCATCCGAGATCTATTGAACGTGTTAGGCTCAATGCACATTGAATTGGCAAGCGACGCGTCAACTAGATTTATAGCGCACCATTATAAACCTTATGAACAATGGTACAAGATATAGAAACGCTTGTAGAGTGAACCGGACGAAAGTGCTCGAGCCAGCGCGGCCCGCTAGATGGCTTCGCCAGACCTCGTTCATTCTACAAGCGTTTCCATATCTTATTGTTCATAAGGTAAGGTACAGTCATTTTTCATTTGTTTTTTTAAATTTTATTATTGTTTTATTTTCTTACCTACTTAGTTGATTGGTTGAATAAATGTATTTTCTATTTATTTTTAAACCGGGTATTTATCACGTGATCGTCGTGTCGTTTTGTCGTGTGTGAGTCGTGGTTCGTGTTTGCCGCAAGTTGATACAATCAGTGTCGTGTGTCGCGGTGTGAATCTGGCCTTATCGGATTCTGAAGACGAATTGAGGGTAGACGCAATCTACTCTCAATAATAGAAGCTAACTCGCCGTGCCTCAGTTCATCCGTGACCAAACCGTCGGAAAAAAGAAATAATAACAATAGGTACGTGATAAATACCCGGTTTAAAAATAATAATTATGTCACCAAATCACGAAAGTTTAAAAAGTTTAATGTATTTTCTTTCTTTAAGGTTTATAATGGTGCGCTATAAAACTAATTCTCGCGTCGCTTGCCAATTCAATGTGCATTGGGCCTAGAGGATTCGATCCCGGCCCTTTTTTCTAATCCCGGGATTTCGGGTTTCGCTACAGCCAATCTCGGGATCCCGGGATAGTCCCGGGATTGTATTGTAATGAAAAGTTGCAACAAAAAGTCAGTAAACCGTGTCAAAATTCGAATTCATATTCATACTAGCTGCGCCCCGCGGTTTCACCCGCGTAAGTCCCGTTCCCGCGGGAATATCGGGATAAAAAGTAGCCTATGTGTTAATCCAGGGTATCACCTATCTACATACCAAATTTCAACCAAATCGGTCCAGCCGTTTTTGCGTGAAAGAGTAACAAACATCCATACATCCATACATCCATACTTACAAACTTTCGCCTTTATAATATTTATATAGGATTCTTGTCGTATCTCTTTCAGGTAGATCACTGATGGTCTTGTAGTAGCTTCGATTCTAAGGTCTGTTCTCAAACGATGAAGCAAAACATCGTGAGGAAACCAGCATGTCGTAGAACCTAGAAAGGTTGTTATCGTGTCACTAGTTAGAACCAGTGTGGTGACAGGATTATAATTTAAATGTGCTTTGAAAAAGCTCTTTTCGTGCACTTGACCCATGTTTTTAAAACTTTTTTGGTTTTACGACATGGCGCATAGCGGTTTCATCAATATATTGTCCTTTACTGTTTGAGTGTACTGGCAGTTGGCATTGTGAACATACAATGAATTTTCGATACAAAAACTAATTAGTGCATGACTTGATTCAAACCGACGGCCTTTCAGAAGACAGGGACGCTTCCACTAGACCACCAGTGCTCCAAACTTCTTCTAAAATAAACAAACTAGGCTTTTCTGTAAATTATTTATAAAACTAACTACATCAACTTTCAGAAAATCAACTTTAGGGTGCTCGTAAATGGGCTCCTTTTTGGCAATTTGTTGCTACAATGGTACAGCCGCCAAGTTGCCGATTACATCTCGAAACACAATGCAATAAGTATTTGTTGCTATATTCTCAAGATATTTCTTTAACAAATATTCAAATTGCAAATATTCAATGCCTAGCCAGCTAGATTGCAAATGATTTATCGCGAGATGCAAAAAAACTGAGCTATTATTGGTCAGTAAAAATTGCCAGCAAGATGCAATTTTTGTAGCCCATTTACAGGCTTGTTATGTGGTTACACATTTTAAAATTTCGCGACTTAAAGCCATTTAAAAAAAATTGAAACGTCGTTTTTTTTATGTCGAGGTAAATAAACAAATGTTAAACCTACGCGATGAATTCCCGTTTAATAAAAATTAAAATGTTCATAAGCGGTTAACAATAACGAAAACTATGTTTTATGCTTCAGAGTTAAAAGAATAAACTCGTACTTTGTCTTTTAAATTGTCTAGAATCAAAGAAATAACAATGCATCTAACGTTTTACATAAGTTTTACAGACTTATTTAAAGAAAATTGTAATCCCGAAAATCTCGGGATTTGTTAAATTTAATCCCGGGATTTTCGGGACTCAAATACGACCGGGATCCCGGGATCCCGAGATTCGGGATCCCGGGATCGAATCCTCTAATTGGGCCTTAAAGTAGAATAGCGTTATTAAAAATATTTGCCGCCAACTGCAATCTTTGATTGTTACAATCATTACCTATTTATTTTATGAAACGCTCTATGTATAGCTTGCCAAGTCGTTCTTGATAGATCGTCAAAGGTCTGTAAGTGGATGGGTGACCGCCAGTGGCATTACCGACTGAGCGCTTCTGTTTTCTGAGTACGTTAAATTGTCGTTAAGCCATGACGGAGGCCTTGAAGTGAAAACTTCTTCAGACGCGTTGGGCATTTTTGAGATGGGGTAAAAAGCATCTAACTCGCGACACTGTAATGTAACCGTTACCATTCGGCAAACTTCCAAGTCTGCCTGTCGGCGTTTCCCGCCGCGCGCGTTTTTAATTGTTTTTAACCTCAATTTCAAGTTTTCACTTCTGTCTGTTCTGTTTTTTATGGAATTATGTCGCTGAGTGTTAATTCATGCTTTAAGTGAAATAGGCAATGATTGAAAAGCCTCCTTAACTCGCTCCTACACTATAATACATTTCACAGGATACAAAAAATAACCTCTACAGCTTACAAGACACTTATGGCGCTAATTTTCGTTTACAACGTATTAAATAAATAATGCTGGACATTTCACACAGCATCATCTAGCCCCAAACTAAGCAAAGCTTGTACTATGGGAACCAGATAACTGATATACTACTTATATACTTTAAACCAATACCAAGTAATATAAATCAGTACTATTAATAATGTTCATTGTAAACGAAAAAAACGCCTTTACCTCTTAGGCTCAATGCACATTGAATTGGCAAGCGACGCGTCATTTAGTTTTATAGCGCACCATTATAAACCTTATGAACAACGGTACAAGATATAGAAACGCTTGTAGAATGAACCGCACGAAAGTGCTCAAGCCAGCGCGGTCCGCGAGATGTCTTCGCCAGTTCGTTCATTCTACAAGCGTTTCTATATCTTGTACCATTGTTCATAAGGTTTATAATGGTGCGCTATAAAACGAATTGACGCGTCGCTTGCCAATTCAATGTGCATTGAGCCTTTACCTACTCCAATTTTAAATTGATTAAATATTAACATTTAAAGTTGAGTGACCAAAATAATTTATCTGTTATAACAATAATTTTTTAAGGTCAACAACAAACGTTATTTAAATTGCACCCACACGGGACTTGAACCCGCGAACTGTGCCAATGGCCAGTCGATGTTGGTACATCAATTTCATATAATTCCAGATCCTTTGAAGATGTCTAAGGTAGTCTGAGGCATGTGCAAATACATATTTGATACATGACCACATTTCGCATGTAACGAAACGTAAAATCCATTGATGCATGGTCGGGATTGGATCCCACGACCTAATTAAAAGTCGAGATACAACCCCATTCGGCGAACATACACAGAGTTATTTGTAAAACACCGGTAACCTCTCGGGACTGTATTACTTTCATCATAAACAACTTTTGTTCTATGAATTTTTACAAAACATAATACATTTACCAAAAACAAACATTCAAGATTTCGTTTTCCTATCTAAAACTTTGTCCTATCGATTACATATCGTCCCCCGCCGCACTAACCCCGCTCCCTTCGCTTTGTACTATCGCATTCTTGTGTTTCGCATAGACTTCGTAACTTTTAGAGCGTTCAATTTAATTATTTTTATTTTTGTATGACAATCAGATGAAAAAAAATAATGTTGAATTTTTAAAAGTCATAGAACAAAAGTTGTTCCTTATGATGATAGTAATACAGTCCTGAGAGGTTACCGGTGTTTTACAAATAACCCTGTATATAATATGATTAATTATTATCTATTTATTACCCACGACGGAACGTAGTATGCGTTTGGTTGTTTGTGTGTTTGTTAGTTTGTGAGTGCACTTTTTTACTTTGTTGTTGACCCTCTATAGAACTACTAGATCACGATTATATAATATGATTACTCTAAGATAATTGCAAAACATATTATACAATGATTTATCAAATGATATAAGCTTATAAATAATGACAGCGCGTCAAATAACTTTGTATATTCAATTCACATAAAGATCATGTATTTATTTAATCGATAAGACATCGCACTGCAATTTTTGAGATAGGGAAAAACCATTGAACTTGCGACACTACCGTTACCGACCCCTCTGGATATAACTATCTGCCATTTCAACTCGGTTCATAACTCGGCTTACGATCTCGGCATGAGGATCGTATCCCACAAAGGAATTACTTTTTGATTTTTTTGTAGTTTCGAACCGTTACGCGTTAAGAAATGAAAAGTCTTATCAAACTTTTGGATTCCGACGGGATTCGAACCCGCATCGATAAGACGATCCTCCTAAAGCCGGAGTGCCTTACCGCTCGGCCACAGAATCCTACTTGCCGGTATCCAAATTTTCGATAAGCTCATATTTTTAGTTACGCGTTAGTTCGCTTGTCGACACTCCTTAAGTGCCACTGTTTTCAGTGTAAACAGTCTTCCGGCTGCTTAAAGCCTTACCTTACCTTTTATGTCACGTTTCATTGACATAAAGTTATTTCTCGGAATAAACCAAGAATAACCATGCTGACAGTTTACACTCAGGAATAACTTTATACCAGGTTTATTAGTAGGCGCCTTATTAAGTGAACTTATTAAATTCTACTGTCCTTATCTTTCAAATATGTCCAGTCCATCCAAAGGTTGCCTGGAAGAGATCGCTTTTGGCGATAAGGTCGCCCATTGTAATTCATTTTATTTTTCTGTGCCTATACTTATTTTTTGTTATTGTTTGTTTTATGTTTTACAATAAAGATATATTGTATTGTAAGTGCGAGCTTTTGCTATTCGTTAAAAACAAACACACAAAGTTACATGACGCGCATTAATGTAGATAAACACAAAATAAATGCATGAATAATGGCAAAGGATTAAACTAAATATTATGAGATACCTATTACACTATTATTTTTGTTATTATTTTTATCAGATTAACAGAATTTAATAATTGATAAAAATAATAGTGTAATCTAATCACTTATTTATAATTAACAAAAAAAAACCTACGCGTTAACAACCAAATGAATAGACCTACATAACGTCGACTTGCCTCTGATTAACCCCTAATACGTGACTACCCCAATGTATAGTGACTATGCAAGTTATCTTATAATAGAAATACATAATAACGATTTTCTTAAACAATGATTCTCTGTGTTTTTTGTTTATGTATGTATGTAGTACATAGTTTTATCCACTGGAGCTTGAATTTTTAGTTTTAAGATGGATCACCTAAAAGAATGCTAGTTCCAAGTGATCCCAGCGGTCCTACTGAATGCTTTTTGACTTTGACTTTGACTCACGAAGGGAATCGATCGATCGACATCGGTCGACAATGATTTGGTGTGGTAGCTGTAATTGATCGACGGATATCGGTCGACCAATCGATCGATTGCCGGTCGATGTTGATCGATTAACAACAATGACTGCAATTGTAATGTATTGTGTGATTGGTTGAGCTCTATTGGGATGACAACTGGTAATAGATTTCAATTTAGACAATAGCCTGCGCGTTATTTGTCAAGTTAAGAACCGTTCAAGTTTTCACTTCACTGTTTTTTTTATTTCGTTTATCAATCTTTAGTGAATAAGTTGTTTTAACAGTATATAGAATCAATGAAGCATTTATCAAAAATTTAAGATCTACATGAGGTAATTTTGGACTTTCCTACATAGATAAATGTCATACAAAGTTTACCAACGATAAAAAGTTTACGGGATTGTATGTGATTTGTTTAATATCGTTTCAAGATTTATTAGATAAACATGCCTGTCAGATTTTACTGTAAATCTTGATACTTTTAAGGCTCAAACCACATTGAATTGGCGCATCAATTAGTTTTATAGCGCACCATTATAAACCTTATGAACAATGGTACAAGATATAGAAACGCTTGTAGAATGAACCGCTCGAGCCAGCGCTGCCCGCTAGATGGCGTCGGGTTAATTCTACAAGCGTTTCTTTATCTTGTACCATTGTTCATAAGGTTTATAATGGCTTGCTATAAAACTAATTGACGCGTGGCTTCCCAATTCAATTGCATTGAGCCTAACGCTTTCCCTACCACTCTGATTGCGCGGGCACTGATACTGTTAAGTCATTTTAATATCAACCATTTTGGGGTTAAGTGTTATTCCCCCAATCTATGGCTGAGATATACAGAGAGATCTCTCCTTACTAAGGTCGACGCCATCTGGTCCACGTACCTTAGGACCTTACAGCCGACAGATAATGTCGGATAGTTCTATATAGGCTAATTGCCAAGAATAATGTTACTTGCGCGATCTAGGATTCAAATCGCGTCGGTTGGTAGCGCGTCAGCGCCATCTAGCGGTGAAGAGGTGAAGCTCTTAATTGGCAACTCTATTACAATGCCTTTTTAGTTCAGGCGATCGCAGTTAGAGGTCACCACAACCATTGGTAAACTTTAGTATATAACCGTTATATTAAACATACAGGTATTACTTATGAAAAAATATCGATTATACATTATATTTTATGTACTACATAAACTCATCCAATCTTCGGTAAGAGCTTCAAAACATGTATTAAACATGTATATTGTTTGCATTCTTTGTTTATAAAGCTAGTACTCAAGTACTATGGTAAAACTCTGTGGCCGTTATTAATAAACGTGGTGTAAATTTACGCCGGGTGTAACTTAGGAGTACCCATACAATTTTTGTAGCCTTACCATCAAACGTGACAGTTATTTCTCGGAATAAACCAAGAATAACCATACATTTTGATAGTATCAGGAAATTTATACCAGGTTTATTAGTAGGCGTCTTGGTGTTTATCCTTGGCGTAAATAACACCACGTTTATTAATGACGGCCTGTAGGAATAGTTTATAATCTTGCAGATAAAATGCAGAGACATAGAACCTCCATATTTTGAAGTCGGTTACATATCTTTCTGATCGAAACAGATCGAACTTCATTTATTCGTTTCACAATTTCAATACATAAACAATACGCACAACCCTTTAGCTCTCTGAAGTAGCTGCGCAGAACCCATTTTTGATGGCGCCTAAAGGACGAAGACAACGTTGTATAGGGTCTTTCATTTTAAACTAACTATATTCAGGAATTAACGCCGTAGATGGAGGGACGAATTGGATGCCCACTTAAAGGACTGGTCCACGGTAGCCCAGGGTGGAGATGAATGGAGAGAGGGAAGGGAGGCCTTAGCCCTGCAGTGGGATACAACAGGCTTCTAATAATAATAATATATTCAGGAATTGGGTTCAACAAATAAATTAAAAAATATTTATGTAATGGTTTTTTTTTTTGTTTTGTTATGAAAATCTCGAGAAAATCGATAAAGACTATCCTTTTAATTGATTGTTGCTTCTTGTATAACTTAGTCCATTCGAGCGTGCGACGTGATGTTGCTGCGCTGTGATTGGCCAACGTTCCCCTTGAAAATGTTATGCAACATGTCATAAAAAATCAATAAAAGATACTGTTTGAAGTGAAAACTAAAATCGGCTAAGGAATTAAATTGATACGGTCAAACGTCTCTTTACAACCCAAAAATGAAGCCCTGTCAGTTTGTGCAGTTTAAAATGAAAGATCCTGTATAGCTGCCTCGCTCACTCGCTTAGTTTGTTGCATCGTGCTATCTCGCTTACTCTACCAAACCTGCGCAATCGTTTAGTGCACCTAACTTCAAAGAGACAATGATTGGGTGTGCGTACTGTAAGTATTTCCCTTATGTCATAATTATATACGAATCTTCTGATTATTCTGTTGTAGAGGTAATTTGTTTGGGCTTGCTTTGAGTATTCGTCTGCAACTCTGAAATGAGAATATAGATTTTAGATATTGAATTGATTCAGGCGTGACTTTGCAGAAGTCCATTGTAAGATATTAAAAATGGTAAGGAAATATATAGTAACAATCCGCTAATCTATTCTCAAACAAAGGTTTCTTAAAACTAGTACTCACCCCAAAGCCACCCAACCACCCACTAACCTCTGCCAAGCCTCCTACAACTTAGCTTGCGCCCCGGTGCTGCTCACGGTTCCAGATTGCCGAGCCTAAGTTGTAGGAGGCTTGGCAGAGTTTAGTGGGTGGTTGGGTGGCTTTGGGGTGAGTACTAGTTTTAAGAAACCTTTGTTTGAGAATAGATTAGCGGATTGTTACTATATATTTCCTTACCATTTTTAATATCTTATAGATTTTAGAGACAAAATATTAATGAAATTTACTCTTGAATAACTCATAGATAGATAATTCTTTATTGAATACACAAACACAGCGAAGAAGATATATAAGAGAAATACACTTTGTAGACAACTGGCGGCCTTATCGCTGAAAGCGATCTCTTCCAGGCAACCATAATATCTAGGCTCATAAATAAATATTTGACGACCTCTGTAGCGTAGTGGGCGAAGGTCCGCTTGAGACGCAGAAGGTTGCGGGTTCGATTCCCGCTGCGGAACAAATGTTTTTATGATCTACAAATATTTGTCTCGGGTCTGGGTGTTTCTATGTATAATATGTATGTATTTAAAAACAAAAAGTATATAAGTAGTATCTCAGTTATCTGGTTCCCATAGTACAAGCTTTGCTTAGTTTGGGGCTAGATGATGCTGTGTGAAATTGTCCAGCATTATTTATTTAATAACCTATTAAATTAATAAGGACACCGAATACAATAATGTAATTAGATAACAAGACGATAGACGACTTCTGTGGCGCAGTAGATGAAAGCCCGCATGTGACACAGGTTGCGGGTTCGATCCCCGCCGCGGGATAAATTATGGCATTGACCTCTGACCTCACGTGACACTGACCGTTGACCTCACAGGTGATATTGACCTTTGACTTCACTTGACACTGACCTTTGACCTTAGGACATGGAGGAGCAGGGCAGGCGGGGGGAGCCCATCTGCGTGAGCACACGGTCGAGCCATTGGAGTGGACCGTTTAGATGTAGCTCGATCCAACATGGCGTTGATGTTACCGTTTGCCGTCTGAAAAAACGCACATTGAATTGGCAAGCGACGCGTCAATTAGTTTTATAGCGCACCATTATAAACCTTATGAACAATGGTACAAGATATAGAAACGCTTGTAGAATGAACCGCACGAAAGTGCTCGAGCCAGCGCGGCCCGATAGATGTCTTCGCCAGACTTCGTGCATTCTACAAGCGTTTCTATATCTTGTTCCATTGTTCATAAGGTTTATAATGGCTCTGTAGCGCAGTGGGTGAAAGCCCGCTTGGGACACAGAAGGTTGCGGGCTCGATCCCCGCCGTGGGATAAATGTTTGTATGATCTGCAAATATTTATAGGTCTCGGTTTCTATGTATAATATGTATGTATTTACAAACAAAAAGTATATTATTAGTTTCAGTAATCTGGTTCCCATAGTACAAGCTTTGCTTAGTTTGGGGCTAGATGATGCTGTGTGGAATGTCCAGCATTATTTATTTATTACTTCTTATACCTGTGAAACGAACCACACACAACACTGGCAGCCCGCGTTCGGGAAGTCTATCTAGCATTCTTCTATTAGGGCGACGGCCGGGCCGGGATTCGAACCTTACTCAGTCTCATTAAACTTAAGAGCTCAGCTCTTGTCGGTGCAAAGATGCAACTTCCTCCACCTCTCCCTTTCCAATGCGGATTCCTTTACTTCTTTATACGACATGACAGCGATCTTCTCCTTTATCTGACTCATGAAACTGATTCTAGGCCTGCCTCTTCCTCGTCTTCCTTCCACTTTTCCTTCTATGATATTATTACTCAGTCTACTAGGTCAAAAAATACCTGTATTCAGCACCCCATCCTTTGACGAAACTCATCCGTATAGTGCACATGCGAGTCAGCTGGAAAACCGCCTCGAAGCCTTGAGACACTGACTGTGAGAGCAATGCGGCGAATTCTTGGTTGTTGAAGATCTTTAGATTGCAACCTGCGGAAGAAATATCGAGGTTTGGTCCGCTCGTGGTCGTGCTTAGTCGTTCGTGATAGATCGTCCAAGTTAAACAACATTCGAAACGGTAAGTGGATGGGTGACCAGTGGCATTTACATCTGAGCGCTTCCGTGCTTCGGAGGGCACGTTAAATTGTCGGTCCTATTTAAGTTGTTTAACCATGACGGAGGCTTTAAGGCGACCTAAAAACTCCATCACCAGAGTTGGCCACTGACTGAATTACCTGGTGGTATCTTGCAGACGGTGGCAGGATGCCAGCCATATCGCTGGTTACAGTTCGGACTCTGCACGAATATGGAGGAGTCACTCAGGCATTCAGCGAACACTTCACCTGTCATATCGAAATTGAAAAAAAAAGAAATTAAAAAAAGAGGAAAAATATTTTATTTCAGTAAAACAAGATAACTTAAATATGACAATGTTAACAGAAAACAGAAAAAAGAACTTATTTTACTGAAATTGAGGAACTAATAGATATATTATGAAATGAAAAGTCTTATCAAAATTTTCGATTCCGACGGGATTCGAACCCTAGACGATCACCGTTAAAAGTACGAATTTCATTTCAATCAACCTATTTTCTGAGGAGTCCTGTTCTCCATCATCGGATCAGCTCGCTGTCACCATATTTGAAAATTCTATGAAGTTCAACTCAATCGGCCTATTTTCTGAGGAGTTTCGTTGAACAGCTCACGACTCCATCATCAGATCAGCTTGCTGTTACCATATTATTGCATTGTCACCGAGGACTCACAAGTGTACCAAAATTCAGCACAATCGGGCACTAGGAAGTGGATCAAATTCAGCTTGCAAGATTTGACCCGGACAAACATGCAAACATTGCAAGTTAATTCAAAGCTTTTAAAATCGCACGAAACGTCGCATCTTTTCATGTTCTCTCGGTTGCACACTAGTGCAGTCGCGAATGTGCAAGCGAGATAGCATGATGTCGCCATTTCAGATTTGTTTCTGTCATACGAATGCAATGCAGTTCAACTGCCAGGAAATAAGACCCAGTTCTGATGGAACTCACCTCCAATATAATAAAGTCTGACCCCCCGGCCAATATGTCTGCGCGTCTGTTCCACCACCTCATTCCTATTCACGTTTGAGAGCAGACCCAGGCAAAACCTGAAAATTTAAAAAATCTTAGAATATTATGGCATTTTTATGAGAAATGGACGGGAAAAAGGGAGTTGAGAGAGGAAGTCTTTTTAAGGGCAGAATGATATTAAGAAATGAAAAATCTGATCAAAATTTTCGCTTAATCTATAATTTTTCAGGGTTCCGTGGCCGAGCGGTTGAAGGCACTCCGGCTTTAGGAGGATCGTCTGATCGGCGCGGGTTCGAAACCCGTCAGAATCGAAAATTTTGATAAGACTTTTCATTTCATAATGAAATACCAAGTGTAGATTAACACTAAAAATTATAAAAAATTATAGAATGATATTAAGAAATAGATGAGAAAATTTTTGTCTTCGATTGGGCAATTTTGATAGATTGTTGAAGAAACTCGGGACTGCGGGCCCCTTTTCATCGCATGTTTGAGTCCTATAACGTTCACTTTATTACCATAGACATATTTTACTGTAATCTGTATTTTAAGAAACTTGTTTTTACCACACTTTGCAGTTCAGACAATGCATAATGCATGGTCTACCCTAGTTATTATTCTAGTTTTAAGTACCTACCTACCTTGTTTACGTACCAAGTTTTCGTGTAAGTACTCGTATAACATAACTTAGGATCTTGGCTTTAGCCTTCTTTATTATATTCTACTCTCTAGCAGCATATAACTAAATCTGTCTTACAACAAAATATCAAAGATGTCGTTGACTGAATTATTAATTATTATTATACTTTGCATTTTTCTGTAAATGTAAGCTAAGTTAATGTAAGTATATATTTATAATGTAGTTGTTTGTTTTCCCGAAATAAATAAATTCAGAAGGATGGAAGAAATTGGATAGAAATTGAATGCTCTTTGATCGAGCAACCTTGCTGTTTTTTTGGAAGGTAATCTCACCTCTCACTGTTACTAGGGTCAGTGAACCCGTCCACCGTTATAGAGGGCTGAGACGCGTGGAAGGTTTCTCCGACGCGTGTGTTCAGTTCGTAGTAGCTGATGGAGCACCAGAAGGCTGGCTCGCAGTATAATACGGGAGCTGCTTCCGCGCCAACTCCCGGCGATGGAGTGAGCCGGGTTAGGTCTGTTCAACGTATTTATATTGAATACCAGCTTGCTTATTCGTATGTTCTGAGCGGTCAGTAAATGAATGGGTGTCCATGAGTGACATTTTTTTAGGTGGCATATGAAGATTTATCTATTTCAGAGCCGTGTTGGCCGAATGGGGTTGTGCCTCGACTTTCAATCCGAAGGTCATGGGATCGAATCTCGGCCACGGTTTTGTGTGTTTCTTTTGTGTACAATAAAGTGTTTATCTACCTATCTAATTTTTTTTTTAATGCTGGACTTTTCACACAGCATCATCTAGCACCAAACTAAGCATAGCTTGTACTTGGGAACCAGATAACTGATATACTACTTATATATTTTTTGTTTGTAAATACATACATATTATACACCCAGAACCGAGATAAATATTTAAGATAAGAGATAAGTTAGATAATAATAAATGGTTTGTCATGGAGTACAAACTCACTCATGTTGTCATTATGGTCCATCGGATCACCATCCTCGCTGATGTACCCTGGCGGAGGAGTAGACACTGATGATGAGTTTCTGAAAAAAAAAAAAATATATTTATGACAAGCGTCGCGTGATTCGAGAGCTGGGGACTTTTTGGCACAGAGAATCAGCATTGCAATGCCTCCAGTAGCCTATGTCCTTCCCTGGGATACAACCTTTATCCATGTAGCTTTCAGCTTAATCAGTTCAGCTGTTAAGGCGTGAAAAGGTAGCAGACTGATAGACATTTTACAGACTTCGTCCGAGTGGTACAAACATTTGGAATAGCCTATATGCTATTCCAGGTCACTATCTACGCCTATTCCAAGTTTCATCCAAATCGGTTCACTGGTTTAGGCGTGATTGAAACACAAACATCCACACAAACTCACAAACTTTTAGCTTCATTATAATGTATTAAATATGTAGTTGTTCCTACTACATGACAAAACCAAGTGTGCCATGAGCTCCTACGGCGAATAAATGAGTATAAATAAATGGGTATAAAGTATAGAAAATATACTTACAATGTAGTGTTTCCAGGTACTTGCTGAGCCAAAGTAGCCTCTAAATACATGGCGCTGTGTGCGCCCATACCAACTGTCTGCATTACACTGCAAATAAACATATTACTTACTAGCGGTCCGTCGCGGTTACCCGCGTTCCCTCGGGATAACTTGACTTTCCCGGGATAAAAGCCCATGTTCATCAGGGATAATGTAGGATTCTAATGGTGAAAGAATTTTTCAAATCGGTCCTGTAGTTTCGGAGCCTATTCAATTCAAACAAACATACATACAATCAAACAAACAAATATTTCCTCTTTATGATATTATAGTGTAGATTTATACATTTATTAAATGGCTTTCTTGTAATGTCATTACACAGTCATTATACGAGTACATGCTCATGCAAGGTACAGAATAAGGCTCAATGCACATTGAATTGGCAAGCGACGCGTGAATTAGTTTCATAGCGCACCATTATAAACCTTATGAACAAGTACAAGATATAGAAACGCTTGTAGAATGAACGAGGTCTGGCGAAGCCATCTAGCGGGCTGCGCTGGCTCGAGCACTTTCGTGCGATTCGTTCTACAAGCGTTTCTATATCTTGTACCATTGTTCATAAGGTTTATAATGGTGCGCTATAAAACGAATTGACGCTTGCCAATTCAATGTGCATTGAGCCAAAGAATCGCCTAGTTTAATTTAAGCTTAATTTTTTTATGTGCTGGGGAAGCCTATTCCATTTATATAATTTGACGTATACTTACGTGTCGTGATCGTGAGTTTGGTAGTCGGTGTAAGGCGGCGGGGCTCGCACCTCGAGATCGTTGCAACGTGGCACCAGAATCGGCGGTAATGCTGTCAAAATACAAGCGCTTAGACCTTGGCAATAAATAAATAATGCTGGACTTCACACAGCATCATCTAGCCCCAAAGTAAGCAGAGCTTGTACTATGGGAACCAGATAACTGATATACTACTTATATACTTTTTGTTTGTAAATACATACATATTATACACTAGCTGACCCGCGCGACTTCGTCTGCATTCTTCGCATTATTAGGAACAAAATGCAGGAGTCTTGAGTGAATCGAAAAAATATACAAACTATTAAACTCTTTCGCTTGATACAATAATCATTTTAACGTTAAGCTTTATGAATTGTTTTGAATTTCGATCGAATAAATAACTAATTTTGCGTTTTGTTCCTCTCCTCTCAAGAATTTCAAGAGGTAATCTTGCAATGCTTAGAACAAAACGATAGTAAGTACCTAAGTTCGTATGAGTCAGTGGCCAACTCTGGTGACGGAGTTTTTAGGCCGCCTTAAGGCTTCCGTCATGACTTAAATAGCCGGGACCGACCATTTAACGTGCCCTCCGAAGCACGGAAGCGCTCAGATGAAAATGCCACTGGCGGAGATGAAAATGCCACTGGCGGTCATCCATCCACTTACAGACCGTTTGGAACGTTGCTTAACTTCGACGATCTATCAAGAACGACTAAGCAAGCACGACCACGAGCGCTTCAAAACTATAGTGGCAACTGGTGTGAAACTTGTCGAAGCGAGCGGCAATTTTTTTGAAGAAATTGACTCGAAACGTATTTTTTTTTAATAGCAAGCACTGTTTGGTTTTGAATTTCGAAATAAAACGATTAGGTAACTAATATTACCTACCTGCAAATTCGTAAGCAAAAAAACATAAGTAGGTACTTGAAATTTGAAAACAAACAAAAAGATCGGAAACTCTAAGCAAAAATCTCCATTTACTTTTCAAAACTCAAAATGATCGTATCTTAATAGAAACGCCACCTAGGAGCAAAGTATAAATCAGTTTACCCTCGGTGATATAGATGGCGTTCTAACTAAAGCCAAGGAAAAAATATTTTAATATCAAAAAAGCATAACTTCGGAGTTCAGATATATTGATAGGTGGGAACACACATGTTACATGTTTATAATTAATTTTAAAATCATTTATTAAGCAAAATAAAAAATAAATAAAAAAATTTAGAGTGCAAAAAGTGGCTCGGGCGGTCACCCATCCTCTTTATGACCGCGCCCAGGGTCGCTTAACTTTTTTCCCCATACAAACTTGCAACCCTTATTTTGACGCCCCCTTATGGTTATTGACAAAAAAAAGTTGCCTATGTCCATCCCTGGGGTATACTCGATCTTGGGGATAGCCTTGATACTGTATCTTATCTAGGTAATCATAATGAAGATCTTATCTTAGAGGATATAAGCGAGGCCCCCCAGCACTTTGTAACTTGTACCTACCACAAATTTAGCAAAATAAACTTTTACTTTACTTTACTTTACTTTGTGAAACCAAGCTGCAATGATGATCATCTTACCAGGTGTGTCAATTCTGTTATAATGGTACGGGTTGATGCAGACCTCGTCTTTCTTCAAATGATACGCATACTCGCAGTGGTCGAATGGTTTCAATTCATTGTGGCTCTGAAAAACAGGGATATATTGTAAATGAGTACTAAATTACAGTATTTTCAATGAATTCCGAAGGTCGTGGGATCGAATCCCGGCCGTGCATCAATGGATTTTGCGTTTCGTAAAATTTATATGCGCTTTAACACGAGCTCTGAACGGTGAAGGAAAACATCGTGAGGAAACCAGTTAGTATTCTTATAGGCGGCGATGGGCTTGCAACCTGTCACGTATGGAATACTAACTTCTGCAAGATGTGGGCATGTATCAAATATGTATTTGTACATGCCTCTGACTACCCCCTTAGACATCATCAAAGGATCTGGAATATAAAGATCTGAGAGAATGTCTACCGCGCCTTGGGGATACAGTCGTGACCCTGTTTTTTATGTTCAATGGATCCATGCATTTGTAAAGTTAGCTACACTATGTAGTAGACGTACTAACACAGGTATTCAATTCACTAACATTACTATGAGGTCTCACAGTGCGCGCGGACGCATATGGTCCCAAAAACCTACTGATTTTGCGACCCTGTGCGTCAGCGCGCACTTGGAAACGTCAAAGTAATGTTTGTGAATAGAAAGAAAAGAAAGAAAAAAATATTTATTTGCAACAGCAATAAGTACCAAAAACCAGAAAAAAACATACAAAAACTAAAGATGACATAGAAAAAAAAATAGAATAAAAAGAAAAATATGTGAAGTGTCTCGCAATCGTCTAAGTGTGTTGTGCTGCTGCAAATTGGTTTCCGACTCAGCATTATGTTGCGTTGGACAGTCGAAACCATACAACGCAACGCTGGTCTTCCGTCGGAACCAGCAGAGAGAGTCACGCACGGGTTTAATACCGCATTAGGCCTTTACAATAAATATTAGATTTATACAGCGTCAGGAGGCAACCTTTGCCTACACTCAACGGGACGCTGTAGTGCCTGGGACATTGTTTGAGATGAAGGCTTGTAGCACCTTAACCATCCTCTCAACTCGGCCTTGTCCACAGGAAAGGCGACGTCAATACGTGTCGAGCAGACTAAGCTGCGGGTTTCCTCACGATGTTTTCCTTCACCGTTAAGAGCTCGTGTTAAAGTGCGTTACGAAACGAATAATCCATTGATGCACGGCCGGGATTCGAACCCACGACCTTCGGATTGTAAGTCGAGGCACAACCCCATTCGACCAACACGGCTCTATGTAGTAGACAGTTTTGTACAAAAAGCGCACTTAGATCCATTGCCCATAGCGTAAGTTTTTTTTTTCTTGAGTTCAGTTTGCATCTGCGATCAGTCCCAAGACTTTAAGCAAGTGTGGTGTATGTGGTCGTCTTTTATAGGAAGAACTCCATTAGTCAAAGTCAAAAGCATTTATTCAGTAGAACCGCTGGGATCACTTGGAATAGTCTTAGAAATAATTTTACTCCTGTTCTTTCGCGACCAATACCGTGTTTTTAAGAAGAGAGTTAATAGGCACCTTCTGGGTAGGCTCGCTCCATCGTAGACCTCATTCTTGCTTGAGTAAGTTTCGAGATCAAGAGCCGACCCATTCATCATAAAAAAATAGCATAAACCTGGATATTTTATTCACTGAGAAGTTCAGAAGTTCCATAGTTGACTTGATCATCAGCTCAGCTGGCTGTCACATTTTTAAATTGTAGTCGGAATTTGTCGAAGCCGAGTTTCACCTCAATTGACAGTCTTGATCAATTGACATTCCTAAACCCACTCATACAGCAGTCACCCATCCACAGACCAGTCAGAATGTTGCTTTACTTCGACAATATACTGCTCAAACCTATCAGGAAAAACTGAAATGCCATCCTAACCAACTAGCACAGCAACTCACAAACCCTACATAAGAGACGACTTAAAAGAAAAGATGTCATGCAGCTAAATGTGTGACTAAACCAATGAAGAGTGCCTAATGGAGAGGAAAACCAGGAGTGAACTCTGCCTGACATTACACCCGCAAACAATTTGGTCATAGTTGAAAAACTAATCGCAAATTAAACTTGGAAAAAAAAACTTCGACAATATATAGCTGGGTACTTACTTAGCAGTGTAGCACGTAACGTATCAGATACGGTATCAAGTGAGTACGTCGGCACGAGCCCGCTGCGAGCCGCTCGCGCGTGGAGCGCTGCAAGCTCGCAGTGACCCGCCGAGTGGCGGTTTCACTGCGAACACAAAGGCGGCTCGCAGTGTGCTCGTGGACGGCGTCACGACCGCTTGTGTGGTGAGTACGTACGCGCGAGCTTCAAACGAACTGAATATGAACGCGGCGTGACGTCGTTGCGAGCACTGCGGATCCGGCAGCTCGTAGCCAGATACGCGGAGGAACGTGGACGAGCCGTACCCACTTGCAGGTTGATACCGTATCTGATACGATACGTGCTACACTGCTAAGTGAGTACCCAGCTTATCAAGAACAACTAGGCAAGCTACACCAAGCGTCTACATTAATAGATATGCTCACCTGCAGCTGAGGCCAACGCCACAGCCGGCAGTACACTACATGCGGTAATCCTTTGCGATACTGTCCGTTTATTCCGTTGTCATTGGGTTTCACTCTGAAAAGGAATTGCTGAGTTACTTGTACATCTAATTTTTTTTTTTCTCTCTGTATCTGATATTGGCTCGTCAGCCATGATCAGATTTGTTCCGGGGGGAGGAGATTTAGGAGCAGCTCCATTAAGCTGCCCTAATAATGTGGTTGAACTTTTCAGTTTCTTTGATCTAGGTTGAGTATGTCCCATCTCTTGAGGCGTACATCTAATGATATTAAATCAATATTTTTTTTGGATCAAAAAGTCGAGGCACACAGTATCATCTAGCCCCAAACTAAGCAAAGCTATGGGAACCGGATAACTGATATACTTTTTGTTTGTAAATACATACTTATACATAGAAACACCCAGACCCCGAGATAAATATTTGCAGATCATACAAACATTTATCCTGCAACAGGGATCGAACCTGCAACCTTCAGCATCACAAGCAGGCTTTCACCCACTGCGCCACAGAGGTCGTCTAGATGTTTGTGTTTCAACCACGCCTAAACCAGTGAACCGATTTGGATGAAACTTGGAATAGGCATAGATAGTGACCTGGAATAGCATTTAGGCTATTCAAAATGTTAATACCGTAGCTAGTCTACAGTAATATTATAAAGAGGAAAGATTTGTTTGTTTGTATGTTTGAATTGAATTTGTTTGTTTGTATGTTTGAATTGAATTGACTCCGAAACGACTGGACCGATTTCAAAAATTCTTTCACCATTAGAATCCCACATTATCCCTGATAAACATACAAATACAAATACAAATAACTTTATTTGCCAACGAACTTATACTAGATACATTTAACTTACTGATGGTCCCCGCACGAGGTGTAAACCTGTGTCGCAGGAAACCGAGTTGTACAAACATGAGAGTACCTTTACGAACTAAGTCATCGTTACAGAGTAATTGTGGTCTTTTTAGATATTAACAAAACAAAACATATTATAGATAAAATATCGACAAAACATTGGCGATATTTTATCCCGGGAAAGTGAAGTTTCTACGAGGGACCACGGGTAACTCCGCTAATAGAATATAAGTTATCAGTTAGATGTAACAGATCTCCAATTGCTATGTCTAATCATATTGAATCTAGATAGACGAAATCTATTAGCTTTTATGCCAACAAATACCTGATCAATTTTAATAGAATTACATTTTATTACTGTCTTCCTTACTAATAAGAATCTTGTCAGAGACTACCATTTATCCGGTGGAAGGTAACATTGAAACATGATGAGGAACATGGACTGGCATAAGATAAGCTGAGAGGATGGTTTAGGCACGGTTTAGAATAATAAAACTGTGCCCTAAGTACCCTATCAGCTTGGCTCAGAGGCTTGCCCAGTATAGATTGTTATAGTATGATGGTTTTCGACAGAATACCCTCACTACCTCATTGTGGCGAGCCATTATGCTGAGATGAAGCCCTTTTGCTGCTGTAGCACACATAGACAATTATGGTAAAAAGTACCCTAAACGAGCATTTATGAAGAATGTAATGAGAGTGAATGAGGCGAAAGTTGTGTGTAAGGATCGTAGCGAGTGGAGATCCGTGATCTCTGCCTACCCCTTTGGGAAAGAGGCGTGATTTTATGTATGTATTTAGTTACTGTATTTTGTGTGTGATTGAGTGGCAAATAAATAAATGTCTATTTATGTAGTATCTAAAGTTTAGATAATCTCTAATAATATAGCTACAGCGACTACTTGAGTAGGCATAGGTGCATCCTGACACTGTAAACTGTTAGTTACGGACTAAGGTGGTAATGGTATGAGAATTCGTAGGTTAAATTTCGCAGATACCAACGAAAATGTTAGCAAAAACAGCTACAACGGGTTTGTAAGTGGAGTCGTATAAATCAAATAGGAAAGCATTATTTACCTCTCAAAATACCGTAAATTGCGTTTACTTCTATGAACAACTCGGAATATTCAACGCCGATAAATCTAAATTTAATTACCTCCAAGGTCACAAGGATCTAGGGATGACTTCAAAACGTCCGAATTATCCCGCACAACGATATAACAACCGTGACTTTAGTGAAAAATGCGAAAATACAGATTTCGCAAGACCCAAAACATGTCGGTCGCCATATTGACAAAGGCTCGATCTCGATTTTTGTTTTTGACGGTATTTTGACCTTTCAGATTTTGCGTCCTGCCCGGATAATACGGCCGGATAACAAAGGTCGATGAACTCTAGAATGCGGCGAGGTACATGGTCACGTTTTAATTCGGTAGGGTTATAGCCGTGATGTGAAATTGGCGAATTTCCGAACGAGTGAAGCAAAGTCAGCTGATTCGATTATTTTTTGGATTTTGCCATTGAAAAGCACAAAGGCAAGATTTATTTCTCATTATTTAATTCTCTTTGTACTTCTTAATTTTACAAACAATTGCGAGCATCCTTTAAGGAGATTTTTGTAGACAGCGGAGTTTGAACGCTATGTTCTCAGTAATAAAGATCAGAACAATGGCAAACACAAGCAATGGGCAGGAAACGTCACTTTGAACGCAAATTTTGGACTCTTGGCTAAATCAATAATTATTTTACTGACCTGGGTATTGTAACACATCTAGTGTGGCAGTTTTGACTCGATAGAGCTCTCTCTAACTCATCGATAGCCCCATTTTTCTTTAGTTTCTTGACTAAACTCTTCACTGCTTTTTCTGACCACTTGTCTTCAGCGATTGAGGATCCTTCTTGCCCTTTTTTCCAGCCAAGCAGCTTTTTCACAATAGGTGGAGTAAGAGGAAACATTTTGCCTCTCTTCACCTACTAACTCATCAGTTATAACAGTTCAATGTTTATTTATAAACTCACTATTCGCACACAAACACTGCACACGACCAAGCGGCCATATTGTATTGTGAAAATCATGAATGAAATGAATGAAAAGTGACATCTGTGACAGTGACAGATGCATTCATGGCGTCTTGTCCAGTCTACTGTCAAGTAAAAAAAGGCGCTTTTAATTTTCTTGTTTTGAACAATGATAACATTAAAAGATCATTGGTTTTGAAATTTTGTACCTAATAATAATATTATCATTGGTACCATAACAAGCAATATAGTATGTACAAACAAAATACTTTGTTGAGGCATTCGTTTTTTTGACTTTAAGAGCATTTAAACTTACAATTACTTTGACGAGCCTCAAAAATTATCTTTGACTGGCCTAGCGGAGCGGCCGCGTTTGATCATCTAAGGACTGGCCCCACTGGAGCTTGACTTTTAGTTTTAAGATGGATCACTAAAAGAATGATAGGCCCCAAACCGTGTTTGTTGCCCTGATTCTTCACGGTATTGGTCACGAAAGAACAGGAGTAAAATTTGTTGAAGTGATCCCAGCGGTCCTACTGATTAAATGCTTTTTGATTTTGACTTATTATGTAGTATGACGACATAATAAAAACAGCAGAACATGGGTCAGACTAGCGCAAGATAGGGAGGGTTGGCAAGAGCGAAGAGAGGCCTATGCCCAGCAGTGGGATGAAAAAGGCTGCGGGTGATGATGATGTATTATGTCAGTCACGTAGTACCCAACACAAGCTTTGCTTACTTTGGGCACAGCAGCGTTGGGGCTAGATGATGCTATCTGAAAAGTCCTTAATATTTATAAAACCATTATGCCGCGATTTCACGTTTGGCAAGCCTTGGAAAACCTCGCCGCCACGAAAGTGATAAGTATCCCGTAAATATTCCCGTATCGTTTTCGAGTCATGCTTCATTCTTAATTCATTTAGGATCAGTGGCAGTCTGTGGCAGAATTTTCATCTACTTCCTTCCGGTTTTCCTAGCTGATTTCTGATTGGCCGAGATTGAAAGCTTTCAAAGTGACATTGTTTTTTAGCAAAAAATCGTTTGTTTTTCCGAATTTATTGTGCCAGTTGGTCGAGAAAAATATATTTTTTCACGAAATATCACTAACCGGTGAGTTCCTATCACATTAGAGGAAAAAAATAATGTCTTTCAGTGCATTATGATGAAGAGAATCATTGAAAATACTGGTTCTAAATTTGTTAACGGCCAGCATTTTGCTTTTCGGTTTTATTTTGTGGCCAGTCTTATTGTTGTTTTATGTGCCTGCCAGCTCTGTCTACTACTCATCTAATCTAACCAAATATTTATTGCTAAATATTGTCCAAAATCTAATTTATCTACCTCTGATTCAATTAAATTCAAAACTAAAAGCATAGGTTTTGACTATTATTTTCACCAATCACCGTTGAAATGAAAATGAACTTGAGTTCAATGAACTCTGAACCTACAATGATCAGTCCCAGCTCCCAGTCTTCGATCAACTAGTTATGCGCTAACGATTAATAGTTTTTTTTATTTACAAAGAGGATAGACGTACGTACCTACCTACTAACCTATTCGGTTAGGAGTTTGAATCCCGACCCTGCATTGGGTTTCGTAATATTTTTGTGCATAAAATTAGGAGCTCATTAATTGGTAGGTACCTACCTACGTAGGGACGGATTTCCTACGAGGTTTTCCTTCATATGCATTCAGCTAGATTTACTTTTTAAACTCACACGATTAAAATTCATTGTTTTCGATAACTCATAACGGGATGAGATCGCTTACTCGCGCTCGCACTATTTGTGTGACTAATGTTTTAAATTAGAATTACTATTATTATTATGAGCCGCTGCTGTCGTCCCACTGCTGGGCAAAGGCCTCCCCACATTCCCTCCAGACGTCGCTATCTTGTGTAAGGCTCTCCCAATCAACCAGTCGTCCCGCTATCTTCTTCGCGGCCTGCCGCGTCGCCTGCCTTCTCACTGGGTCAGGGCACCTCTCGGTGGCTACCCTCGCCCACAGCTCACCTGACATGCCCAACCCAATTCCACTGTTTATTATTATTATGAGCCCGTGATGTCCCACTGCAGGGCAAAGGCCTCCCTTCCTTTCCTCCACTCAACTCTATTGTAAGCCATTGTTGTCCAATGTGGAGAGTAAGAGTCAAGTTCGTCTCTCCACCATCGCCGCGGTCTGCCGCGTGGTCATTTCCTGTCCCGTGGGATCCACTCTGTGGTGGTTCGTGCGCTCACAACTCATCCGACATGCGGCAGACGTGGCCCGCCCAAACATGTCGGCAGACTAAAATGGAATTGGGCGAGCCAATTCCACATACCTCCACAAAAACAATGCATCTAGATTGTCAATAGGTAATAAAGTCCTTTTTCCTTTTAGTTATGGAGGACTCACAGCCGCTTCTCCTCTGCATGGAGAACACAGCTGGTGAGGAGGTGATTCTCAGGATCGAGCCAGAAGACGACTTCCAGACCTTTAAGGATAAATCCAGGTTAGTTACGATATCTCCATGAGGGCTCTTGCTGCTCATCATGCAGATACCGGGAGGGCGGCGACACTGTCAGGCAGGTGTCGTCGTGAGCTCCGCGCACGTGGTTTAACAGCCGCGTGGTGGCGGGCGTGGCTGTGGGTGCCATTACCGGGATTGTGCTCAAGGCAAAATGCGTCTACATTCGAGCAAATGTCATCAAAGAACGGTGCTCGGACATTTTTTTAATGTGTTATTGGTTAGAAATTGTGACTCTTCAGGCCGGTATTCACAAACATTCATTGGACGACCTCTGTGGCGCAGTGGGTGAAAGCCCGCTTGAGACGCAGAAGGTTGCGGGTTCGATCCCCGCCGCGGGATAAATGTTTGTATGATCTGCAAATATTTATCTCGGGTCTGGGTGTTTCTATGTATAATATGTATGTATTTACAAACAAAAAGTCTATAAGTAGTATATCAGTTATCTGGTTCCCATAGTACAAGCTATGCTTAGTTTGGGGCTAGATGATGCTGTGTGAAATGTCCAGCATTATTTATTTATTTATTACTACGAGGTCTCACAGTGCGCGCGGACGCACATGGTCCGTAAAACCTACTGATTTTGGGACCCTGTGCGTCCGCGCGCACTGATAAATGTCATTGTAATATTTGAATACCGGTGTTAGTATCTATCCTAGCATAATGGCTGTAAGTTATTTCGACAGCCTTGTCTCAATAATATATCAAGCATTATAATGCAAAACGGATATGACCTTAGACGAAACTAGTGTATCTGGTTCTCGTTTCAAGGTGTGACATTACATAACATTGATTTTTGGTGCTTATTTTGTTGCCTGTTCGTATGAGTTAGTGGCCAGATCTGTGACGTAGCCGGGACCGACAATATAACGTGCCCTCCGAAGCACGAAAGTATCCTTCAGTCCCATCTCGTAGCCAGATTTGATAGCTGGCTACGAAACGGAAAAAAAATCAGAAAAGATCCCATTATTTTGATTGGCGATTGTCTACGTACCGAAGAATAGATAAAAATGACAATAATAAATAAATAATAAATAATGCTGGACTATTCACACAGCATCATCTAGCCCCAAAGTAAGCACAGCTTGTGTTATGGGTACTAAGATGACTGATATATTACTTATATACTTTTTGTTCGTAAATACATACATATTATACATAGAAACACCCAGACCCGAGACAAATATTTGTAGATCATACAAACATTGGTCCCGCCGCGGGGATCGAACCCGCAACCTTCTGCGTCACAGGCGGGCTTTCACCCACTGCGCCACAGAGGTGCATAACATTGAAATTGTATTTGGGGGTCACTGCTACTTGTGCTAGTCTGTGCTTGTGCTAAAACTAATTTATTACCGATCTAAATTAGTCATGCAAACTGATTGATCATGCAAATTCGTCAATAAAATATTAAGTTGATGTTTTTGTTTACAATTTAGACTAGACGACACTCGCGACTTTGTTCGTAGGTACCTAAATGATAGTTGCTAATCATCATCACTATTATCTTACCTACTTTTAAAGCACATTCATAAAATTAGCAAACTTTAAGTTTAGGATTGAATTTGATGAGTGGTTCTAATGGGAATGATATTTCCCACTAGTACCACCGGTGGTACGGTTTGGTGGTACTACTGAGAACAAAGCAATTCTACTTACAAACAGTTTATAATTCTAATCGCGCGTCTTTCCCGTAGGAAGCATTGACCATAGATTTCGACTTGCAAGATAATACTGATACTAGACTTTCGGTAGGCACTTTTTAGACGTCATATCTCTCGAAAACCTACAAACACACAAACTTTTGAACAACTTGACTGATATCTTCAACTTAGATTGATATATAGGAAGTTGACACGGAAATAAAAAACAATGTCCTCGCCTCGTTTTTGGCTATTTATTATCAAAAATCATTTCCTAAAGTCGTGTTTAATCAGGTCGTTTACCAAGCGTGGGAGTACTCAATGGGGGAACCGTAGTAAGGGCTCGCTACATTGGGGTAGGCAGAGTAAGGGGCAGCGAAGCCAGCAGGGGCAGAGTAGGATACGGCTGGGGCAGAGTAGGATAACGCTGGGGCAGCGTAAGATAACGCTGGCGCAGAGTAGGCTACTGCTGGGGCAGCGTAAGATACGGGGGCAGCGACTGGGGCAGCGTAGGATACAGGGGCAGCGATGACCGGGGCAACACGTCCAACCAGCTGCTTAGACAAAATCGGGGCAGCGGCAGCCGCGGCACCGTCCAATCTAGCTTCCACGGTCTTCACACCATCGACCACCCTCCATGCATGTTCTTGAGCTTTGTTAACTTCTTGTCCGTGGATTTCGTTGACTTTGTCTTGGAATTGTCGGGTAGCGTCGACTGCCGCTCGGACGTGATCGGATGCTTCGACGTGCGCGTCGATAGCGGCTCCGTTGATGTCACCAGCTGAGATGGTGGGCACCGCTGGCGCGATGTAGGGGCTTAGGTGGGAGGGCACTGCTGAGGCGCAGGCGAGGATTGAGGCTACAATCTGGAAACAAACGAAGAATTAGGATCACTGTTTACCAATACAGTGGCATTCCCTAACAGGCTCTGCATTTCCCGAAAAGTACAATATAGGAGTCTGACTCCACATAAAATGGGACAAGTTGACGACCTCTGTAGCGCAGTGGCCGGTTCGATCCCCGCCGTGGGACAAATGTTTGTATGATCTACAGATATTTGTCTCGGGTCTGAATGTTTCTATGTATAATATGTATGTATTTACAAACAAAAAGTATATAAGTAGTATATCAGTTATCTGGTTCCCATAGTACAAGCTTTGCTTAGTTTGGGGCTAAATGAGGCTGTGTGAAATTGTCCAGCATCATTGAAGTGTAGTTTTTTAGCTATTGTAGAGCGTAACGGAATTGGATAATTTGTTTTGGATTGTAGCTTATATCCTGGACTGGATGAATGGCATCTACAACCCGGGCGCAACAACTAGACACCTGGCTCTCGACTCGACTCCCCTCCCGCTACCCCGCGCGAGGCCCCGCTCTCGTCCTTCAGTAGCGTTAGCATCACTGTTACCGTTGCACGTAATCATAAAATAATAATAGTACATTACGATATTAGTGCGTAAAGATGGTTATAACATGCGAGGCGGAATTTCAGCCCGAGCCGCAGGCGAGGGCGTAATAGAGCCGAGCATGTTATAACCAATACGCACGTATATCGTACGACGTTTTTTAACACATTTGCGAGGAAACAGAAAAAAAAACATTTAAATAAACTCAATCTGTGAATACCAAAAAAGGTTCATTGCTAAATCCATGGTGAATACACACTGTTGCTTTCCCGCCATTTTAACAGCGCGCTAGCGCTGCCTACTGACTGGCGGCGCCGCGCGGCGATTAGTTCTCCTTTGAATAGCAACAGCGCGCTGCTCACTAGCTGGAGGCACGACTCCAGCTCGGCGGCGATCAGTTCCATATTTGAAATGGCAAATAATGCTGTTATGGAATTTGTATGGACTATAACATAACTATTTGCTTTGATAACACACGCGTTTGTTATGACCCGCTTTACATATCTAAAACCGGTGGAATTACATCAGCTTTACGAGCAAGGGTGTTAAAATAGTACATTACGATATTAGTGCGTAAAGATGGTTATAACATGCGAGGCGGAATTTCAGCCCGAGCCGCAGGCGAGGGCGTAATTGAGCCGAGCATGTTATAACCAATACGCACGTATATCGTACGACGTTTTTTAACACATTTGCGAGGAAACAGAAAAAAAAACTTTGAAATAAACTCAATCTGTGAATGCAGCATGTTGCTTTCCCGCCATTTGAACAGACTGCCTACTGAGTGGCGCCGCGCGGCGATTAGTTCTCCTTTGAATAGCAACAGCGCGCTGCTCACTAGCTGGAGGCACGACTCCAGCTCGGCGGCGATCAGTTCCATATTTGAAATGGCAAATAATGCTGTTATGGAATTTGTATGGACTATAACATAACTATTTGCTTTGATAACACACGCGTTTGTTATGACCCGCTTTACATATTTAAAACCGGTGGAATTACATCAGCTTTACGAGCAAGGGTGTTAAAAATTAATATAACATTCTTTTTTGTTTTATTTCCGTAAGAAATTTATTGTTTTACCTACTTATTGTATAGGTAGATACTAGTATGAACTTGAATAAAAAATTACATTTGATTAACAATATTGGAAATTAATCCCAAAATAGACTCTAAATAGTTTATTACTGCTCCAATTCGTAACTAAGCAATAAATACTGCATTCGTTACTAGTATACAAATGTTTTATCTCAGTAGGTAATTAAATTATAAATCAGTAATACTTTGGTTTTTAGTTAGGTTAGGGTTTTTATTTCAAACCTCGCCATTCGGCGGAATTCCATTGGAATTCAAATTATAATGGAAACTGTTATTTTAGTTAAAATATAATAAAGCCTGACCAGAAAAATAAAAAACGAGCACTGGGGGCGCTACATGTATGCATATGTTTACGTTTCTTTTTTGCACTCAGTACTGTAGACAAACGTCATTTGAGTCAGGTGTCAAGTTATTGCGCCCGGGTTGTACAGTCATTTATATTCCTGATTCCAGATTAGGATTATTTTGATCTTGGGATCTACGCTAGATAGGTTGATAAACTTTGGAACAGAAATCTAAAAACAATTTACATACTATGTAGGTATACCTAATATCTAAAATATTTGTTTAATTAATTATTTAAATCGCTAAAATAATTTACATGAATAATTTTTAGGATTTTGACTTTAGATCGTGTATTATACAGGGTGTAAAAAGACTGCTACCGAAAACTGAGGGGTTGCAATCAGACCATGACTCTAAACTTATTTAGCGAAAAAAAAAACGCAAAAAAAATTTTGACTTAGCTTCGTCATGTTATGTTATTTTCGTTTATTTACTACTAGTACGACATAATAAGACCATACCTACCTAATAATTGCATTTATAAAAGAAAAAAACAATTAAAACTCAAAATCCAGCAATCTACGCAAAAAAACGCACCCAAAACATATGCAAACAGTACTCTTCAAACGCTGTTTTCTCCGGATATAATGATTTTTTCGGAAAATCCTTTTGGATTTGGTTGTGTGTTGGGATGCTGTACCTACCCCTTTCGGCTTCGGTAGACGTCTTTTTACACCCTGTATAATATCGATCTGGTTATAGGATGTGGTTATTTATTGTCTCAAAATGAAATGCCAAAAGGATATACATTTTTAGAATTCCTATTTTACGATGTTTGAGTCACAGCAATGCTTTTATTTTTTGTATTGCTAATGTTTTTATTATGTAAATAACATTGGAAAATGATCAATTTGTATTTTTATGTTTGATGGCGGATATTTGGTTTATAGGAATGTGCCAATTATGTAGTATTTGGACTTGCTTCTGACTACCCCCTTGGAAATCTTTAAATGCCGTGACTTGGTTTAGGGGAATGAGAGCCTTTGTAGAGTTGGGGATAACCTATTTTAGTTGTGATGCTTTTTTGCTAAATCTTTTAAAAATGGAAGTTAACTTTAAGTAGGTATAGGCAATTTGATTTAAAATTGAAGTGTGTGAACCTTTGATTTAAAATACTTTTTTTTATGATGAATGGGTCGGCTCTTGACCTCGAAACTAACATAGGCAAGAATGAGGTCTACGATGGAGCGAGCCTACCCAGAAGATGCCTATTAACTCTTTTACATAATTAAGGGGATCGACTTTTGACAACGAACAACATTTGTGAAAGAGACAATTCTGGATTTTGATCACTGGTTTACAACGGGAAATGACAAACTGTTGATTTAGGCAACATTTTCTAACACGATATCACAAACACGAATAAATCACACTAACCAGGAATCTCATGATGCACTTCTACTTTTGTCTTGTTGACTGGTAGACTGCTCGTAAGCTACTGAATGCTCTCATTTCGCGCCACCAGCTTTTTATACTCGCGTGAAATGGAACGCGAAAAAGTAATCCATTTCAAGGGAAGGCAGGAAGCGCGCCAATTTTTAGTTTTTTTTTTTTTTTAATTGCCTGAGGGCGTTGTCTTTGCGCGTAACCTATGATGTCATTTGGCGGTCGACAACTTTTTAATGTCGCCATTGCTCGTTCTGTTATGCTATGGACAGTTGAATTTCTTTTGTGAATTTCTTTTGATGTTGAAAATGCCAAGGTTTTGAGAATGCGGATTTGTATGGTAGTGCCTTATTAAGATTTATGCAGGTACTTACCTATAGGGATATTGTATTGAAAATAAAGTTCACGCTTAAGTTACTTGCGAAACAGCGAGGGACAACTTATTTTCAATATGTTTTGTATTGATATTTACATTGGTTTATTAAACCTTTGATTAATAAGATAATGTTTTATTTAGACACAAGTAAATACAAGCTTAAAAGTAAATTTACAAACACTTAAATTTAGTTTTAATAAACTTACGTTTGCGATTGTACTTATGCTTGCGTAAACAATAATGATGTGCGCTAAGAGCCGGACTAGATTTTCTGTGTCCCGGTTCCTAGCGCCCCCTTTCGGATTAGATTAGTATGTTTGTTAGTTTGTTTAGTGCTTAAATTACGAAACGCAACCAAAAACTATAAAGTTGTTGTTGCGCTTCGCAAATCAAAAATGTGTGGTAGTATATTTTCTTTAGATAAGTAGATAACTATTTAGTTTATTGTAAGTTAAGTTTGATTACATATATTACATTAATAGCTGCAAAATTTGTAAAATCATAACAATTTTTACAACATACTCATCATCCGCAGCTGCTGGGCATAGGCCTGTCAACCGTACATATCCTGCGCCAGTCTGATCCATGTACGACCTGCTGGTGTTCAGACCGTCAACCCTTAACTTTCACTTCCTTACCAAATATTAATTAATTGTCCCCAGATCGGTTCTCGGCTACGACTTTGACCTATCCTCGTTAACCAAAAACCAGCCCGTTGAGATGTCCGAAAACGTCTACCAATTCCTCATCAATCTAGAACTAAACGATCCAGATATGGTCCAAAGCTACCACCAGCCTTTGGACAACCAACCATTGAACCTCGATGATGATCAGCTATACGTTTTAGATGACGGAACCCAGATCAGAGCCTCTCAAATACATTTTGACAACGAAGACGCTCCTCTAGATCTGCTACTTGAACAACTCCCTTTTGTCAAAGTAAAAGATGAAGAAGAAGCTGTGCCAAGCGATATATACGAAGATAAAATACACAAGATAATAGCTAGCCCTGTTCCCATAACAGATTCAAGCCCTAAACACGGTTTTATAAACCACGTACCTTTTAAACTAGTCTGCAATAACACTACCGGCTTTGAAGCTCAGTTCACAAAATATTTAGAGGCTAGTAACAAAACTTACGCGACGTTAAACAATGTAACAAAAAAGAATAAGTCTCCACGTAGTTTGATAAGAGATAATTTCAATGATAAAGAAGAATTTAGGTATACACGTGAGGAGATACTGAATATGCTTAAAGATGCGCCTGTAACTAGTATTCCATATGAGAATAATGAGAAAAAGCATGTTAGGAAGACAGATCCTACTAAAATGGTTCAAAAAAGTAGCACAAAAGCGATTGATATAGAAGGTTTAGTTATAGGCGATGGAGGGAATAGGAGCTGTTTCATTTGCGGCAAAACTGTAAGCAATGATAAGATTTATCTATTCGATAAAGAAGATCAAAAGATACACAAATGCTCACCGCAGAAGAAAATGTCGACACAGCTAAAAATAATATGCGAAAGTTGCCTAAACGACAATTTTAAACCATCGAGAATGAAAGGCGCGAACCAATTTTTAAACTCGGACGAGTATTTGGTCATCCGGAACAACCAGCAATACATATTTCAAAAAACGAAGAATTTCAAATTTCGAACGGAAACCATAGACAAGAGAAAGGATGAATTCGTGAAGTTTGAAATAGGTTCGGACGGAGAGATTGTTACGAAGCCGATAGATGATGACGTAATTTTAGTGCATGATGGTAGGAAAGACAGTTCAAGTGATGTTGAGATTGTTGAGGCTGATGTTGACAAGATCATAAACAATCTGGAGGAGGCTGATGAAGATGTTAAAGTATTTCTAGGGAAGTACGAAGGAGATGAGGTCAATGAACTTAAATGCAGGTACGTACTTACAGGATAGGGTGTATTTTTTTATTTATAAAGATCACAAAACAGATTACAATCGTATAAAGTTCATACAATATGGTAGCAATTTGATCAGTTCTAGATTCGTAATCAAAATATGTGAACACAAGAGTTAAATGTTGCAAGCACTAAAACTAAATTACCCTAAAAACTAGCACTTGAGTGTAGAAAAAATTATACATTACAAAAACAATAATATCAGAGTTTTACCCCCCTCGCAGACTGCAGACTTTCTATCGGCCGATAGTTGAGACGGCCTATACTTCTCCATACTCATTACAAGCCGAAGTACCTATATTCCGTCTCAACTATCGGCCGATAGAAAGTATGTAGTCTGCGAGGGGTCATACGGATACTTGAACCGGGCTTCATGCGAGTCAAAAATATCCAAATCATGTTTGGACGCCATTGTATTGTAGAAGAAAACAATATTATTTTCGACACTGGTTTGAATGTGGAGGGATGTAGCAGAAGAGGCAGACCAAAGAAAAGATGGATGGACTGTGTGAAGGATGATATGGGTAAGAAAGGAGTGAGTGTTGAGATGACGGCTGTTAGAGCGGAGTGGAAGAGGAAAACCTGTTGTGCCGACCCCACATGAAAGTGGGATAAGGGCAGGGAAATGATGAACATTATTTTCGATACTGGTCACAAAACGGGTTCCTTTTCAGATTCTGCGAGCTAATATTTTCGTCTGTATCAGAAGTGATTGAGCACGGAGAAACACATAAGCATGTTATTGAGGATGACGTTGTGTTTCCGTGCCCGTTGTGTGATTATGGTGGGTAATTAATATTTAGTTAATTAATATTATTTCGCATTATTTTATAATATGCTAGAGTTTGTAGTATATTTGGTTGTTAGTAAAAAGTAAGTTCGTGCGAGTCTGTTGACGGAGTTTTTAGGCCGCCTTAAGGCCTCCTTAACGACTTAAATAACCGGGGCCGACAATTTAACGTGCTCTCCGAAGCACGGAAGCGCTCAGATGAAAATGCCACTGGCGGTCATCCATCCACTTAGAGACCGTTTCGAACGTTGCTTAACTTCGACGATCTATCAAGAACGACTAAGTAAGCACGACCACGAGCGCTTCTCAGATTTGGCAGCGACTAAGAGAATGTGCGAGGTGTGGCGAAGCATCGCGCCGGCTCGAGCAGTCTCGCGCGGTCGCGAGCTATCAAGCGTTTCTATATCTTGTAACATTGTTCATAAGGTTTATAATGTCTTGTCGCATCACTGCCTATTCATTTCAAAAACTTTGGCGCCTACTTATAAACCTGGTATAAAGTTAGGTATTCCTGAGTGGAAACTGTCAAAATTAATGTATGGTTATTATATAGGTCTTGGCTTATTCCGAGAAATAACTTAGTGGCGACCTCTGTGGCGCAGTGGGTGAAAGCCCGCTTGAGACGCAGAAGGTTGCGGGTTCGATCCCCGCCGCGGGATAAATGTTTGTATGATCTGCAAATATTTATCTTCGGTCTGGGTGTTTCTATGTATAATAATGTATGTATAGAATAGAATAGAATAGAATAGAATATAGCTTTATTGTACACCAGAAAAATAACATAAATTAAAAACAAACATGTAAAAATATGGTACAATGGTTTATGTATTTACATACAAAAAGTATATAAGTAGTACATCAGTTATCTGGTTCCCATAGTACAAGCTATGCTTAGTTCGGGGCTAGATGATGCTGTGTAAAATTATCCAGCATTATTTATTTATTTATTATTTAGTTTATGCTATTCTAGGTCACTATCTACGCCTATTCAAAGTTTCACCCAAATCGGTTCGGCAGTTCGTGATTGAAACACAAACATAACTTTCAGCTTTCGGAACTTTGTACTCAAGGCAAGAAACAAGATCAGTCACGGTCGAATACTAGTTCATTTAAAATTACCTCTACGGCAATTACTTAAAATAAAATCTTAATTATTTCCGTCGCAAATATTTTTATTGTAATTATATTGATACGCTAAAACATTTATAATAACTTATCTTTTGATGGGTTTGCAAAAAAACCTAGACAGGAAAGATATTTTTTTACCTGACTAGGGTAAACAAAAAAAAAGTCCAAGTCTAAAATAATTTTATTCAGAATACCTAGTCTTACAAACTAAATTTATTTACCATGATTACATATTGTTTGAGTTTCCCGATATTTCGACGTGGTTGCAATATGTAATCATGGTAAATATCCCGTTAATTGTGTTTATAGTGTTAACCATGATAGTTTAAAAAGTTAAATTTATTTATTCATAAGAATTAGAATTACCTAACATAACAGTTGGTACCAATGCGATACTATGGTGATTCTACTCCGGACCCTACTATGAGCTCTTATAACGATCCAGTTTAGGTGCTAAACGTACCATGACGTATGATAATAGTGACTAATAATACAATTTACTAGACTTGTCGTAGAAACTGAATCGTTTTGCAATAAAATAAATAAGTAATACCTACAAGTAAAACAATTTTCTGCGTAAAACGTCACGTTGTGTTCCCTCGCGACCAATACCGTGAACCAGAGCAAACACGATCTAGCTTTCTTTTAGGTGATCTATCTTTACTTTTCTGAAATAAAAAGTAGCCTAAGCGTAAGTCCTAGCTGGACTTAAGATTTAGTAGAAAGATAATATTTTAATACTTAAATATTTTTGATATTAGACTAGCACCCGTCGCTTTGCGCACGTGCTACCAAAGTTTTTTCGTTATACCCCATTAGGGGTATAATCATCAAATTTTGTTAGTGCTCCCCTACATGATAAAATGAATGTACCCGCTAAATTTCATGTTTCTAGGGATTATGGTTTAGGCTGTATGATTGATGTCAGTCACTCCAAAGCCATAATACCTAATGATATTATTTTTCTAGGTTATGCAACTTTCCAATGGCTAAGAGGGCATTTATTGGCGGCTCATGACAAGAAAACAGTGAAAACTACTGAATCAAATAAAGGTAATAAATTATCTATATGTCATCATCTTCATGTGCGTCTTTTTATCGTGTCACTAGTTCTTTCAAACAAGTGTGGTGAAAGGATTTAAGGGCGCTTAAAAAAGATTATCCATTCGAGCACTTGGCAATTGTTTTCAAGCTTTTTAAGAAACTTTTTTGTATACAGGGTGTAAAAAGACGTCTACCGAAGCCGCAAAGGGTAGGTACAGCAACCCAACACACAACCAAATCCAAAAGGATTTTCCGAAAAAGTCATTATATCCGGAGAAAACAGCGTTTGAAGATTGCTGTTTGCGTATTTTCTGGGCGCGTTTTTTACGTAGATTGCTGGATTTTGAGTTTTAATTGTTTTTTTCTTTTTTAAATGAAATTATTAGGTAGGTATGGTCTTATTATGTCGTACTAGTAGTAAATAACTGAAAATAACATAGCATGACGAAGCTAAGTCAAAAAAATTTTTGGGTTTTTTTTCGCTTAATATGATTAGAATCATGGTCTGATTGGAACCCCTCAGTTTTAGCAGTCTTTTTACACCCTGTATACCCCAATTACACAATGACCGTTTTGGAAAGATCTTTTGTTTGAAAATGTATTTTTTTCCTGAGGGATTTTTACTTCCGGACTTAATAAGGCCCCGGACTTATTAAAGCGATTTTCTTTTTCTAAATAATTATTAAAAATGTTTTTTCAGATATTGTGACTCTTGGAACGTCAACTATAACCACACGTTCAAGTTGTATTGACAACCAAAGTAAGTAATTTTAGTTGTTACAATATTATCCATTTTACCATATCGATGAATATATGAACTGTTCATTTTCTGATTTGTACTCTGAGTCCTAAGTCTTATAATATGTATTGTACCTTTACCTACCACCTATCTTTAAATTAATGTTACCTACTATATAATAATTGTTAAGTGTACCAATGTAAACTGACGTGCCAATGTTATGTTATGTAACTTCATGGTCAATAAATAAAATCTGAAATCTATTATCAATCATTTTTAATACCTACATACTTATATTTTTGCCTCATTTAATATTATTTGATACACATGCATACAAAAAATCCAATTAATATCTTTGCATAGAAGCTTTTTAATTCGAGGGTTTGAATAGATACCTAGATAGATACCTAATTTACTGGGAAAAACACACATACCTACACGGGTTTGTGGGTACGTAATCCAGCCGTGCCAATAAAAGTTTGTTCATTCTGTTTGAATGTTTTGTTTGAATTTATAGATGCAGAGAACAATTCAACGGAAGAAAATAATTCAGATTCTAAAACAACTTGTAAAGTAAGTTGTATTTTATAAATTCGTATTAACTAGCTAATGCGCGCGGCTTCGCCCGCATGGTACCAACATTTTGAATAGCCTAATGCCAGGTCACTATCTACGCCTATTCCAAGTTTCATCCAAATCGGTTCGCTGGTTTAGGCGTGATAGATACACAAACTTTGAGCTACCTATAATATACCTATTAAAGTCTTTTTCACGCCGG